>CM033751.1:14163854-15363854 GCA_019671005.1 Hibiscus mutabilis
TTGATCCGTAAATCGAACGAACCTTACAAGGACTTAGACGAAGGATAAGAGAAGCAATGGCAAATCAAGACGGCAATATTAATCAAGATGTTCGGCGGGAGGAGGAGTGATTCTTGCACGAAACAGAACTATTCGAGACTATCTTGAAGAAGATCTTGATGGACTTAACCGGGAGTTGTCGCACCCGAAATTGAAGCCGACCACTTTGAGTTGAAACCGGTAATGTTTAATATGATCAACACAATAGGTCAATTTGGCGGCTCAAGAATGAAGATGCACGACAACATCTGAAATCTTTCCTCGAGATTTGCAACTCGTTCAAGATACACGGAGTTACCCCGATGTCCTACGATTAAGATTATTCCCTATTCACCGAGAGGATAGGGCGAAAGCATGGCTAAATAGCATTCTGCCGGATCCATAGCATCTTGGACTGATCTTTGTCGTGATTTCCTTGCTAGATTTAATCCTACAAATTTAAGCGTATAAGCTTCGTAACGACATTACTTCTTTTCGGCAGGTGATGATGAATCCATGTACGAGGCTTGGGAGCGATATAGAGAACTTCTACACAAATGCCCTCTACACGGATTCCCGGTGTGGACTCAAGTAACAATGTTTTACAACGCCGTGAATACACCAACAAGGATGATGCTAGACGCCTCGGCAAACGACATACTCTTAGATAAGTCGCCGGAGGAAGCAATGCAAATTTTAAACAGGCTGGCCAAGAATGACTATCAATTCCCATCTACTAGAAGAGGAGGAGTTAGACGCCAAGCCACAATACATGAACTAGGATCATCAGATTCAATTTCGGCACAATTGGCCGCTTTAACCAAGATGGTCCAGAACATGCAAAAACCAAACAACACACATGAAGTCAAGGTAATGGATTCTTTTTGTGAGTTATGTGGTGATAACCATAATTCTTCTGAATGTATGCAGAATCCAGAATCTAGCTTCTATGTGGGGAATTACAATCGGGGCAACAACATGATGTCAAATACATACAATCCAGCTTGGAAGAAGCACCAGAATTTTTCATGGAGTAATCCCAACAATGCTCTAAACCGGAACAATCGAATGCACAAGCATCGGATTCCAGCAGAATATGCCACGGAAATGATGCCGCAAAGCAACAACCGACAACATCTAGTTCTTTGGAAAATTCTCTAAATGCTTTTATGATGAAAACTGAATCTTATATGGCTGAGAATAGTAATTTCATAAAAAGAACTGATGCTTTTATTAACAGGACCGAGATGAGATTGCGTAACCAAGAGGCGGCAATCAAATCATTGGAAAATCAAGTCGGACAATTTGCTCAAAATCTGAACACTAGACCACAAGGAGGTTTACCTAGCGATCATCAAGTCGCAAGAGGAACCGCCATGAGCAATGTAAGGCAATCACCACCGAAGTGGCCAACAACTTAGAGAGGTTCAAACCCGCTCGTCAAACAAAACTCCACAAAAGATCAAGACGAACCTAGCGGCAAAGTCTCGGATCTTGAACCAGGAATTGCCGCGGCAACCGCAATAAACATGCTCTCGACAACCGATGACGCCTCGGCGTCTTGTGATAAGCATGCCTCAAGAACCCCAGTTGATAACGATCGGCAACTCGGATGTCCGGCAATGCCGTCAATCAGGTTTCAAACCAATGAAAGGATAGAAGATATCCGACTTCCACCACCATTCCCACAAAGATTGAAGCGACAAAAGCAAGAATACCAATTCAAGAAGTTTCTTGATATCCTAAAGCAAGTCCACATCAACTTGCCATTGGTGGAAGCAATTGGACAAATGCCAAACTATGCCAAGTTTCTTAAAGACATTGTGTCCAAGAGAACAAGGCTAGGAGAGTTTGAAACAGATTTGCGCGACAGAGAGGGATGCATGGCAATGTTGCACAATCGCATGCCGCCCAAGTTGAAGGATCCCGAAAGTTTCACAATACCTGTTCTATTGGAAATCACTATGTCGGGAAAGCACTATGCGACCTAGGGGCTAGCATAAACTTGATGCCTAAATCGTTTTTTGAAACTAGGAATCGGGAAGGCAAGACCTACAATGATTTATGCTGCAGCTAATAAATGCAGATCCTATGTGCATCCGAGGGAAAAATCGAGGACATCTTGGTAAAAGTTGATAAATTCATTTTTCCCGCTGACTTTATTGTTTTGGATTGTGAAGCGGATGAGCATGCACCTATCATTCTCGGGAGACCATTCCTAGCGGCAGGAGAACCTTGATCGACCTTGAAAAGGAGAACTCACAATGAGGGTGAATGACCAGCAGGTAAAACTAAATGTGTTCCAAACACTAAGGCATGCCGATGATCCGAGAAGAATGCCAACTACTTCATGCCACGGCAGAATTTAACCGATGAGGAATTTAGTTGCCTCGGCAACTACATTGCCGATCAAGAGGAAACCCGAGGAGTATGAAGAGCCGGTCGATGAGGAACAACCCGAAGAGGTAAATTGGCTAGTAAATCGACCCGGTACATACTTTGAACCACTGGACTACTCGGGTAAGGAAGGTAAGATCGAAAAACCCTCTATCGAAAATCCACCAATTCTTGAGTTGAAACAATTGCGGATCAACTAAAATATGTATACTTAGGGATCGATAATACATTACACCGTAATTATTTCCTCTAAGTTACAGCCTGAGCAGGAAAAGAAGCTGATCAACATGTTGAAGCTACATAAAAAGGCAATAGGGTGGACAATTGCCGACTTGAAGGGAATTAGCTGGCGGTGTGCATGCACAAGATCTTGTTGGAAGATGATCACAAACCTTCAATTGAGGCCTAGAGGAGACTGAATCATGCCATGAAAGGGGTTGTAATGAAAGAAATCATCAAATGGCTTGACGCCAAAGATTATATACCCTATCTCCGATAGTACGTGGGTAAGTCCGTACAATGTGTGCGAAAAAGGGAGGTATAATATGGTGGTAAGCAATGAACATAATGAACTTATCCAAACCAGACTGTGACCGGTTGGAGGGTTTGTATGGACTATCGAAAGCTAAACAAAGCCACTAGGAAAGATCACTTCCCATTACCCTTTATTGATCAAATGCTTGACCGTCTTGCGGGTAAACCCTTTTCTTGTTTTCTTGATGGTTATTCAGGTTACAATCAGATTGCCATAGCACCCGAGAAGATCAAGAAAAGACAACCTTCACATGCCCATACGGTACTTATGCCTTCCGAAGGATGCCGTTCGGATTATGTAACGCCCCAAAGCAACCTTCCAAAGATGCATGATGGCGCTCTTTTCGGACATGGTCGAAGACTTCCTTGAGATCTTCATGGATAATTTTTCGGTTTTTGGTAATGACCCGACGGCTGTCTCGGCAATTTAGAGAGGGTGTTGGCAAGATGCGAAGAAACGGATTTAGTCCTCAATTGGGAGAAATGCCACTTTATGGTAGATGAAGGAATAGTGCTCAGCCATAAGATTTCATCCAAGGGAATTGAAGTAGACAAAGCCAAGGTGGACGTGATCGAGAGATTACCCCCACCAAATTCGGTTAAAGGAATTTGAAGTTTTCTCGGACATGCAGGTTTTTACAGGAGGTTCATTCATAACTTTTCTAAAATCACTAAACCTTTGTGTAATCTGCTTGAACAGGATAAAGTCTTCGATTTTGATGATTCTTGCACTCAAGCATTTGAAACCCTAAAGAAAAAGCTTGCCTCGGCACCCATTGTTGTTCCACCAGATTGGACGCTACCTTTTGAGCTCATGTGTGATGCAAGTGATTTGTGGTAGGAGCAAATCCTAGGCCAACGCACAGGTAAGACCTTCCATGTGATATACTACGCTAGTAAAACTCTTAACGATGCTCAAGTGAATTACACAACAACGGAGAAAGAGTTACTAGCTGTAGTTTTTCGCATTTGACAAGTTCGATCCTATTTAATTGGTACAAAGGTAATTGTTCATACGGACCATTCGGCAATCAAATACTTATTTGCTAAAAAGGATGCTAAACCTCGTTTGATTCGTTGGATATTACTTTTACAAGAATTTGATATTGAAATTAAGGACAGGAAAGGAACAGAAAATCAAGTGGCCGATCACTTATCACGTTTGGAACGCAATAGGGAAGAGGACGCGGATCTAGAGATATGCGATGCATTCCCGGATGAACAAATTCTAATCGCCTTGGCAACCCTTGACGCCTCGACAGCCCATGACGCCTCGGCAACCATGGAAGCACACGCCTCGGCAACTCTTGACGCCAGGCTAGTCTTTGACGAGCACGCCTCAGCAATTTTGGGAGCGAACACTACGGCAAAGACATGCCCGGCAATACCCGTACGCAGATTTAGTTAACTTCCTTGTTTGTGGTATTTTTCCGTATGGCATTACTCACCAAGGGAAGAAGCGGTTCCGCCATAATACTAAGCATTACTTTTGGGACGAGCCTCTTTTGTTTAAACAATGTGCAGATCGGGTTATACGTCGATGTGTCCTCGAAGAAGAGCAACAGAATGTACTACGCAATGCCATTCTTCACCCTATGGAGGACATTTTGGAGGAACTCGTATCATGGCCAAAGTCTTGCAATCCGGTTTGTATTGGCCAACATTGTACAAAGATGCCCAAGACTTTTACAAGCAATGTGATCGTTGCGGAGGACGGGCAATATCTCTAGGCGACATGAGATGCCACTCCGAACATCATCGAGGTGGAACTGTTCGATGTATGGGGATCGATTTTATGGGAGCTTTCCCATCTTCATTCGGCAACCTCTACATCTTACTCGCCGTCGACAATGTGTCTAAATGGGTAGAGGCAGCTGCAGTTCCCAACGACGATTCCAAGACCGTGCAACGATTCCTGAGAAAAACATATTTACGGTTTGGGATGCGAGAGCAATTATCAGCGACGGGGGCAAGCATTTTGACAATGACTAATTGCCAAGATGTTGCAACGCTTCGGCATATCACACAAGATCGCCACGGCATATCACCCACAAACCAACGGGCAAGCAGAAATTTCCAACCGGGAGTTGAAGGAATACTCGAGAAAGTTGTAAATCCCTCAAGGAAGGATTGGTCATTAAGACTAGATGACGACTTTGGGCATATCGCGACTGCATTCAAAACACCATTAGGTATGTCCCCTTCCGGCTTGTCTATGGTAAAACATGTCATCTACCGGTGGAAATCGAGCACAAGGCGTCTTTGGGCAATCAAGACCGTGAATATGGATTGGGAAAAAGTGCGGACAAAAGCGCTTGATGGATCTCAATGAGATAGAAGAATTTCGTGCACTCGCCTATAACAATGCACGAATCTACAAGGAGAAAACAAAGCGATGGCATGACAAGAAACTATTGCCACGGCAATTCACGCCAGGGCAACTAGTTCTCCTATTCAATTCTCGGCTAAAACTTTTCCCAGGAAAGTTGAAATCAAGATGGTCGGGACCATTCGAAGTCGTCAAACCATTCTCCCACGGTGCAGTGATAATCAAGTCCATCTCTGACAACCATGAATTCAAAGTTAATGGACAAAGATTGAAGCACTACAATGGTGCCCATGTGGAACGTAACAAGGAAGTGGTCAATTTAGGAGATGCATGAGCATGCTCTCCCTTTTGATATTTTTATTTTTATTTTTATTTATTTTTATTTTTGTTTTTGTCGATTATTTAATTATTTATTTTTCATTTTTTTTCGATTATTATTTTTTATTATTTTATTATTTTGCCGATTATTAGTAGTTTTAGGATAGATTTTTTTTATTCAAGTCTAAGAATCCTATTACACATCTTTATTTATTTTCTTTATTAGTTTATCTTTAATTTTAATCCTTATTTGATTTGTTTTTGAATTGTAGGAAAGGAAGTTCAAGAGAAAGAAGGAATTCTAAACCAAGTAGGAAAACATCTTCAACAAGGAAACTAATGGGCTGAATCTAAGGCTTATATAAAGCCTCCAATTCATCCTAACCAAAACCCCTTTGTAAAAAAAAATTCCTACCAAACCCTAACCCAATTGTCGATTTCCCTAATCCCACCCACCTATCTTTTCTATAAAACCCATCACCCTTAACCTATTCCTACTTTCTATCTTGCAACTTTTTAGTTTCTTTTCTTTTCTTTGTTTTTACTCACAACCAAGATCATACATGGCATCCAAGATTAAACTTCTAGTTCATCCAAGTTCCTCCAAAGAACCAAGATACAAGAAGTTTGCTACACCAGCGGTTCAAGAAAGATTTCAATCCAAGTTTGAAAGCCGGAAGATTCATGAAGAACAAGGCTTTGAATACTCAGATCTCAAGATTTTGGCCTTGAACCATTCATCTTCAAAATGATTGCACATCAAAAGTGGCAAATCTTTTGCCATCAACCGGAACAGGTAACATCTCATGGGTAAGAGAATTCTATGCTCACTCACCTAACCCGGATAATCCTTATGTTTTTGTTCGTGACAAGGCCATACTTATAAGTCCCGAAAGCATCAACACCTTTTACGGACTTTACATTGAGAATGACGAGCATCAAGCCTTCGTTGACCAAATCAATCCCAAGCAACTCGACAAGGTGCTTCAAGAACTCACTCAACCAGAACTCATTGGAACGACGGTAAATACAAGGGCACGGTAAATCGCCTTCGGCTAAAACCCGAGGCAAAACTATGGAATAAGTTTGTTAAAACTTCTTTAATGCCCTCCACACACAATACTACCGTTGATATACCACGTCTTTTGCTCATACATTCTATTTTGCATAATCGCATCATTAACATTGGAAAAATTATTTGCGATGAGATTTTTGTATGCAGCTCAAAAGATAAGGGTTATCTTTTCTTCCCTTGCTTAATTTCCAATCTTTGCAAGGAGATGCATGTCCCGAGTGAGTCCACCGATGAAAAAGCCCTACCAGTGTCTGGTTGGAATCAAGCACTAATCCGGAAGCTAATGGGAGAGGCACGGGGAGATTCTTCAAGGCCCCTAATTGTCACGGCAACTCCGCCGCCGCGGCAATCCCTAATGCCCAAGCACCTAACGCCAGTGGCAACTCGGCCATTAATCCCGGGACACATTGAAGCACTTTTGCACCCATTGGAAAGCCGCCTAAGGCAAATTGAAGATCGGCAACTAATGTTCATGCGGTACATGAAGGAGCACAACAATGCCATCACCCAAGTCATCCTAGAAAGGTACCGGACAACCGTGTGCCGTTCCCAATATTTCCCGCCGATATCCTTGCCATTTGCAACCAAGGAAGCTGACGCCACGGCAACCAACCCACGACAACGCCCGGCAACCACTGAAAAAGCCAAAGGTAAAGCACCTATGCTCTGAATCAACTCCTACGGAATCATTTTCTAATTTTTCAGATTCGGACGAGTCCTCCATTGAACCAATAAAGACCGCACCAATTGAATCCTCCAAACGAAAAGCCATTGACATTGATGAAGAGGATGATGAGGACAACCCGTCACGAGGATCGATTCCACCACCGCAACAAGAAAACAACCATTGCGTTCAAGCAAGAAAATCAAGACGCCAACTAGAAGGAAACTAATCACCTACGATGACGAACTCTCGGAGTAAGTCCTCGTATGCATTTTTATTTTTATTGTTATTTTTCGTTATTTTTATGCATGCATTGAGGACAATGCCTCACTCGAGTTTGGGGGGGATTGTTATTAGTAATTACCTTGTTTAGTTACATTAATTTTAAGCATTACATTTAGGATACATAAATTGCTTGCCATGCCTTTAAATTGGAACAAGAATTGCTTAGATTTGATGAATATTCAATGATGACTTTACCAATGCACTTAATTGATAGAATTTTTATTCTAGGATAACCATGAAAAACTTAGAATTTTACTATGATGCTAAATTTGATGAAACACTGTTGTGGTTTGATTGATTTAAGGAGTTCTAGTAAACTTAGGTTGATAATTAACTAATTGGGAGATTAGAATAAAAATTGGATGAAGGCTAGAGGTGCCCGAAATTGGCTCTAGCATATGCTAAAAAAATTGATCACTAGAGGTGCCCAAAACTGGCTCTAGGAGGCGTTAAAATTTTTCGGTTAACTAGAGGTGCCCGAAACCGGCTCTAGTCGATTAAATTAACTTAAGAAAACTAAAAATAAAACACTAGAGGTGCCCGAAATTGGCTCTAGTTAAAACATGTTAAAAAGAACCCAATGAAGTAATTTGAAAACCTATTGTTTGCATAGAATCCGAAAAATCAACTTGCACACAACTCCGCACACACTCACAAGCATTATAGTTTGATTCCGAGTAATTCATCAGTTTTTGAAAAATAAAAAGCCAATCATACTTTGTGCCCCTGGTTGAGAATTGAAATCAAGTTCAAAGCTAAGTTTGTGAAAATTTGAAGTCTTGGCGAGGTAATTATGAGTTTGCATTGCTTGAGGACAAGCAATAGTTCGAGTTTGGGGGTGTGATAAGTGTTCAAAAGTACTATTTTTCTTACCCTTTTTACTCATATTATTGTTAGACTTAGGCTCATATTAGTTGCATAGTTAGCTATTCATGCATTAATCCATGATTCCTTCAATTGTTGAGCTTGATTACATAACTTGGTGATTTTTGTGGAAATAGATGCTGCTTTGGTGTGTTTTTGTGTATGTATGTGCAGGATCACTTGCCAAAGCAATGCCGAGCTAGTTGCCAGGGCAATGCATGAAGGATATGCCGAGCTAGTTGCCAGGGCAGTGCATGAAGGAGACGCCGAGCCAGTTGCCATGGCATTTGTCGACAAAGACCAAAAGCAATATGGATGTCGAAATTCATGATTTTACAAGCCCAAGATGACATGGAGCAAGGTCCAAGCCCAAAGGAATTTGATTGCCATGCAGAGAGATTAAAGAAGAATTAAATTCCAAGAGGATAGGAGAAGTTCTAATAGGAATAAAATTATAATAAAGAATTATATTCTTTAAAGATAATTTAATTCCAACTCAAACTCCTCCTCAAAGAAGGACTTTGGCCTAGCCCTATAAATATCAAGGAGATTTCGACAATTCGGGGGAGAGCAAGAGGGAAATTTCGGCAAGTCCAAGTAGGGCAAGAGGAGAGAATTTTCGACAAGCATCAAGGGCAAGGAGGATTTTCGACAAGCCTCTTCCTTCATCTTTGTTCGATTGGGTTCATGCTAGGGATTAATTATCTTGTGTTTCTTTGGAACCTAGCTATGAACTAAACTTACTTGGCTATGGTTATTGTGTTTTGTGGTTGTGAGAAACTATTGGTTTTTGTTTAGGTAATAAGAGTTTGCACTTTTCTATTTCAAGGTTTATTCATTCTTGATTTTTATTCTTGTTTGCGAGTGAATTGGGAGAGGATCTTGTGATTTTATCCATTTATCTAATATCGGGAGAGTTAGATTCAAGAAACGAATGAATATGATCTTTATGCAATCCAATGATGGTGAAGATTAATCCGGCTTAGGAATAAGTTAAGGATTTCAACGGCTAAGAGGAGCGCAAGATTGGTTGTTGTTCACCCTTGATTCACGCAGGGATGTATTATCAAGGCATGCACAAGTAGCTAGAGTTTCGACTTAGGGATAAGAAGAAACCATTGAAGAACGCTCCGCCGAACCTTGAAGTTGCTGCCCGATCGCCCAAGTAGTTGCCCAACTAGTCGCCCAAGCAACCATCAATTAGTTGCCAAGGCAACCCCGTTGTGCAAGTCGCCACGGCAACTGAGTTGCCCATGCACTCTTTTACCAAGACAATCCAATTGGCTATCACACCTCAACTCACGATAACCTAGCCTATCTCTCTCATTCGAATTCATCTTTTCTTTTACTTAATTGCTTTCTAAATTAGTTATTAGTTAAAACTTCTATAATCCTTTACTTGTGTTTTTACTTTTTACAGTGCAAGAGACTAGATTCTTGAAGTGGCACCAATCCCTGTGGAGACGATATCTTTTATACTATAACTTGCGACGTGTATACTTGCACATTTGCGTAGCACTTATTACGCGCAACAGTGTCGCTTAAAGCGATTGATTGAAAAGAAGCACGAGTGGTGTTTAGATTATTTTATCAAGTAAAAAAGGATTTCAAAGTATTGGAATGGTGACTTTGGTAATAAAATGAAAAGATTGTTAAAGTAAGGGTTGAAGAATTAGTTAGTCTTCGTAGCGAATACTAAGATGAATAGTAAAAACATAAGTACAATTCCGACAGCTCGGGATTAATGCAATTCCTGGTAATGAGCCAGTGTCTATAGCTTCATACAGAATGACACCTATAGAACTGAGAGAGTTAAAGTCTCAATTGTAGGAATTACTAGACATAGGATAGTGCTATAAATTTTTAAAAAATGTTATATACAAAACTCTCGAAAGGTGAGTTTGGTTATCAGAAGTAGCTTTCTTAGGTCACATTGTTTTAACCGAAGAGATCCACGTCGATCCTAAAAAGATACAATCCATTGTGGAATGGAAGATTCCCAATAATGTTAACGAGGTTTGCAATTTTTTGAGACTTGCTGGATATTATCGAAGGTTTGTGAACAACTTTTCGATGATAGCTGCTCCACTTACAAAGTTATTGAGAAAGAATGTTCCATTCGTATGGACTGAAAAGTGTCAAGAAAGCTTTGATTAGTTGAAGAAAATTTTAACAGAAGCTCCGGTTTTGGTACAACCATAGTCATGAAAAGAGTTTACTCTGTACTGTAACACATCCTATAATGGAATAAGGTGCTTGTTGATGCAAGATGCGAATGTGATCATGTATGCTTCCCGATAACTAAATCCACATGAAAGGAATTATCCGACTCATAATCTGGAACTTGCGGCTGTAGTTTTTACTCTAGAAGTGTGGCGACATTATTTCTATGGTGAACGCTACCACGTGTATACTGATCATAAGAGTTTAAAATATTTGATGACACAGAAAGGGTTGAATCTACGGCAATAAAAGATGGTTGGAACTAATAAAGGATTATGACCTGATCATTAATTACCATCCAGGCCGAGCAAATGTCGTAATCGATACCTTAAATTGGAAGACATTTATTACATTATGAACTTTAAATGCTCAACTGACATGAAAAGGATGGTTCGTTGCTAGTAGAGATGCAATTAAGATCTTCATTGCCAAGTTGAAATAAAGAAAGTCAGCAACAAGATGAAGACTATATAGCAAAGATGAAACAAGTGGAGTGCCAATATCTATAGTATCGGATAGAAATCCAAAGTTCACATCAAGATTTTGGTATGCACTATAAAGAGCTTTGGGAACGCGACTGAACTTTAGTACTGTGTTTCATCCTCAAACAGATGACCAATCTAAACGAACAATTCGAATACTAAAAGATATGCTAGGAGCTTGCGTGATTGAGTTTGAGGGATCATGGGAAAAGTATTTACCACTAGCAGAATTTGCCTACAATAACAGTTATCAGACAAGTATATAGATGGCACCCTACAAAACCTTCTATGGTCGAAAATACAAATCGCCATTAAATTGGATTGAGTTATATGATCGCAAGCTGATTAAGACAGATTTGTTACAAGAAATGGAAGAAAATAATACGTTTCAGGCACAAAGGAAAACTAAATCCCATGTGTATTGGACCTTAAGAAATTCTAAAGAAAGTTGGCCCTGTGGCATATCAACTAGCTTTTCCACCGAAGATGAGTAAAATCCATGATGTTTTCTAGGTCTCAATGCTCTAAAGATACAGATCGGATCTTTTACACGTGATTATACTAGAGGAGATAGATTTGCAATCAGATTTGGCTTACGAAGAGGAATCGGTAAAGATACTGGCTTATGGTGTCAAAGAATTAAAGAACAAGCAGATGCCGTTGGTGAAGGTCCTTTGGCACAACCACCAAGTTGATGAGGCAACATGCGAAGCTAAGGTTACAATGGAAAGTAGTACCAACATTTATTCGAAACATGTACATCTTGAAAATTCGATGACGAAATTTATTAAGGGGGAAGAATTGTAATACCCCAAAATTTATAGTACTGTTTAAGGGTCATTTAGTGCTAAGATAATTGCTTAAAAGCTTACTTAGTGACTAAAATGACAAAAATGCAAAAGTTAGGATTTTCTCAATTATGGACTGTAGAAAAGAAATTTCTGAGGTTTTAAGGTGTCATGTGATAGAAAACGAGTAAAATAGGATACTCGCAAAATTTGGTTAAAATCCAAGGAAAATTGGAATGGGAATTCAAGGTTAAAGTTTAGTGACCAAAATGATAAGTTTTCAAAACTTGTATGGTACAAGTCGAAATATGAAAAGTTGAGGGACCAAAGTTGTAATTTCCCAAAAGTTAGGTGTTTTATTTCATAAATAGAGAGAGCACCTATTGGTGTGGACCGAATGTGGAGTTACATGTTTGATATGATATTTTGATTATTAGAAAATCACAGTCAAAGTTTAAGTAGAATTCGGATACCCGTATCAAACTGAAAAATTATGAAATTTTACGATATGATAGAGGAAGGTTATAAAAGTCATTTCCAAGTATTGGAAATATTTTAGTTCGATTCAGGATGAATCCTATGATTTATTTTGTTTAAGGAATTTATTTAGTAAACGATAAAATTCTCGGCATTTATCGGTAAATCGGATCAAGATAAAATTTCGGAGATGATTCCATAGACTTTGGAAGAGTTATAACATATTATTTTATGGATATTTGGAGAGTTAAATGTTTGGATTAAATTTATTTGACTGAAATTGCCTAGAATGGCAATTTTGTAAAAAGAGTTGATTGGTAAAGGGTATTTTGGTCTTTTCACCCAAAAGGGACATGGAAAGAATTTTGAGATTTCTTTAATGGATGAATAGTGGTTGGAATCCAAATAAGTTTAGTTAGAATTTTACAAAAAAGGTAAACTAGTAAATATGAATTCAGTTGGGGGACATTTTGGTAAATTGGAATAAAATGAATTAAAAATTCATTTTTATTTATACAAGTGGCATAAATATATGATATATGAAGAGTTATGATCCAAAAATTCATTCCCAAACCGCGGAGAAAGAAGAGGAAATCTTACAAGCTAGATTTAAGCCTCGAAACTCAGTTTTTAGGTAATATTCCGAACTACAAAGTTGTTCTTCTCTTCAATCTCTATCTATTGATATAAATTATTCATGGATTTCATGCTTGATCGATGAGATTTGGTATGAGAAAGCAATTAGGGTTTATGTTCAAATTTAGGGTTTTGTGATTTTATGAATATATGTTCAATTTTATGTTGAAATCAAGCAAGAATGATGTTGGATTCATGTTTTTGAATTAGGATTTAAACCCTAAGAAATTTAGTAGCATTGAAGAATATTAGGGTATCCAAACTTGAATTAGGGTCGTGATAATGAGTTAGTAATCTAGCAAGCTTGATTTGTTGTTTGAAATCCAAATCCTAAATTTAAACCCTAAAGGACTAATTCAGCAAAGTGTTAAAGTTAGGGGATTCAATTCTGATTTTTGGAGTTTGAAATGTATTTTTTTTGTTAGTGATGTTTGAGGCATGAAAATGAAGTTAAAATGCTAAACTAGTGATTATTCGAGCTAGTGACCATTTTGACAATTTGTCAAAAGTGGATAACCAATTCGGCAATGGTGTATAAGAAGATGACAAATTCTGGTTTTTATGTTAACTGGTGATTATGATGTATAGTTGATGATTGGGGGCCTAATTGCAAAGTTTTAAAGCTAGAATCCTTGAATTGTAAATTGGTGACTATTTCGACAAATTAGAGAACAAAGGGTTGAAATGTGACAATTAGGTATTTGAAGAGTACTATGTTGGAAAAATTTATTTAAGTGATTTAGATGTTGATTTTGAAGTGAATAGAAGCTTGTATTCACTTAGGGACCAAAACGGCAATTTGTAGAATACAAGGGACCAATGCGGCTATTAAGCAAAAGTAAAGGAAAATTTGTGGGAAAATCGAAAATGGATTAATTGGATCAAAAACATTCCTTTGGGGACCAATAAGACAAATCGGCTTGAGGTTTAGGGACCAAAAATGGAATTTTTCAAAGTTTAGCTCCTAAAGTGTAAAGGATGAAAAATGTAAGGATCAAGCTTAAATTAACTATTTGAAGCTTGAAAAAGTCCTTAGGTACTAAAATAAGTATTTTAGTAAAGGTTGAAAGCTTAAGGTAAAATGTGAGAAAAATGTGATTCGAATATATGAAACTTTATCGGATCAATTATATATTTAATGTATAGTTATTTTATTTACTTTCCATTATTATATTTAGAGTGAATATGTTCTAACATATACTTGAAATGGTATATGTTATTTTATAATGTAGCTTTTGATAAGAATTGGGACCGTACTAACAAAAATGGAAAAGGAAAAGGTCGGGAGTGAGATCAAGTGATAAAGTCGACTTCATTACAAGGCCAAGGTGAGTGCATTTTTACTTATTCAAATATATGTGATATGAGTGAATGCATATTTTACCTATTTTATATATCTGAGACGGTGAAGACTTGCGATAAGTCGACCTTGATATTAATGAAAATGTATGTTGATCAAAGTTATGCAAATGGCATGAAATATTAAATGGCATATGTGATACATTGATATGGCATAAAGATTTATCTAAGATAAATTGAATTTTAGATTTTGGGTATGAACTGCCATTATCGAATTATGAATGATAGTATTGACGGATTGGATATTGAATGTGAAAATATTATATTGTCATGTCTGAGTACTAGTGTGAGAGTCTTTGGTATAATTGGATATCCGTAGAGTCTTAGCATCTGCATTCCAGACACTTCGGTGTTGACATTAGACGCTACGGCGTTGCAGACACTATGGTGCTGTTTAGACACTTCGGTGTCGACTAGCACAAAAGGTGCGATAATTAGGAGCAAAGGGCGTCCTCGAATACGTACTCACCATCAGACGCTACGGCATTGCAGACACTACGGTGTCGTTATGATGACTCGTATACCATAGGTTCACATGAAATTGTACTTTGGGCTATAATTCATGAAATGCTTTTATGTAGGTGGATAGGCCAGTAAGGCTATCGTATTTCCTACTGATAAAGTAAGAAAGATATAACGACTTTGGATATTTATACATACAATTATGATTTATTTTGATGCTTTGAACATGGAATGTTGATTAAAATGTTGATTTTGCCCAAGTACTATTGTGAAATATTTGGTATAGTTGAATATCCATAGAGTCCTAGTAGTTGCGTCATAGCACTACGGTGCGAAATAGACTATTCGGGGTTGAGACAGACTCTACGGAGTCGGTTCAAACACTACGGTGTTACATAGCACAAAATGTGTGAGTATGAGGAGTAAAGGGCGTCCTCGAGTACGTACTCATCATTAGACGCTACGGCGCTGTAGACACTACAATATTGGTTATGATGACTCGTGTACCAAAGTATCACATTATATTGTACTCCGGGCTATAATACATGAAATGCATTTATACAGACAGTTAAGTTAAAAAGCTTAACATATATTTGATTAATAAAATAAAGGTTTGATGATATGATATAAACTGCAATTAGGAATCGCTTGTCATCTTGCAGGAATTGTTTTAAATGTTTGCCCTTGGTAGTATAATATTAAGTATGACAATATTGTGGTATACCATAAGAGTCTATCTAGCACTTAATTGTGTCCATAGTTATCTGGCACTTAATTGTGTCCACCGTTTGCACCTAAGGGAATTGGCTAGTACTCTGGGAGTACACGACTCGTTTACTCGTCTCTTGATATTTACCTTGGGCCATAAGATTTTACAGTAAAGGTTCATTACATGAATATCATGCTTTATCAAATATCATGCCTAATACAACTATTTCATCTACAAATAATTTTATACCGCATTTTATATGTTACGTATTTCTATGCCACACTGGGATATACTCAGCGTGTATTTATGTTATACACGTAGGTGATCGGGATTAGTAGATGACAGCCTTTGCTTCATCATCATTTTGTATAGAATATAATCGACAAGTATTTTGGTAATCATGACATCCGTCTTTTGTATGTTTAATAGTGGCATGTATTTAATAAATCTGTGTATTTTGTTAAAGTAATTATCGGGGCCTATAATAGTGGCGTAAACTGTTTTAAATTGATTATTATATCTACAGTTTGGTGTTAAATAGTCTGATTTGATATATTTTATACGAATTAGATATCAAATAATTTTATTTGAAACCCTTTTGTAAAATAAATTATTTTAGTATATCTGTATACTTTATGTAAATAGTTTTATAATTGGAACTCGAATAAATATTTTATATCGGTATTAATTAAAGTTAAGTGTGCTTGAGTTATATAATTATTAAGATGGGTGACCTCTGGGAAATTTTTTTAAAAAAATTTAAATCACCCCAGATTTTGGTTAAATGATCTGTTTTTTAAAGCTGTGACATTTCTGACTCGTATCCGGTCTACGGTCACGGGAAGGGGGTGTTACACGTAGGCGACTTGAGAAATGGGAAACTTACTTGGCTTTGGCTCCCGTAAGAGGGAAAATGATTGAAGCCATGTTATTAGGGATGTTCATTCAGTTACTTCAGTCGATGATCGAACTAAACTAAGCAAAATTGAATTAATTAATTGTTTTTTACCTTTTAACCGAATCGAAATTTGTTTGTAAATTATTAATTGAATTAAACAGAGTACGATTAATTTAGTTGGTTTTCAAATCAACCAAGCTTTGTTATAAGTTTTAATGTTTGTGTTTCTTTCTTTTGTTAAATTTGATTAACGGGTAAGCTACCATAATGGTCACTTATGTTTAGTAAGTGTTCACTTTTACTCACCTATTTCAAAAAATTAACGTTATGTTCACTTACGTTTTTATTTTTCAAACTTGTGACCACTAAAGCGTTTATTATCGTTAACCTTTTCACGAGAAGCTGACTTGGCAGAGGAAAAATAAAAAAGACAAGTCAATTTCACGTGTAATACACATAAACTAACAATAAAAATAAATAATTTATGTTATTTTATTATAAAGGCAACAACCCTCGCAAAAAGGTTGGGTTAGGGTTAGAGAATCGATTGCAAGAAATCATTTCAATTGCAACACATATGTCGTGGTTCACGACAATGCACCTCAATTTCTTCACCCTCCTCCTCTTATATATCTAAGATCGTTGCCGGATAATTCGGGATCTATCTGGTTAGGTTTCGAAGACCTCACCTATGTCGATGAGAACAAAGACATTTGGATACGATTCACTAAGTAGGTATCATTCCTGGTCAATTGCTTCTGAACAGAACCCATTTGCGACGTTGATAGTGTCACATACTGGTGCGGTTGCACTAATGCGTTGTGTGCCGGTAGTCGCATGGCTAAAGTAGGATTTTGCGAGGTAGCACCTTGCTTCCTGGACAAGCTCTGCTTTTGGTTCATATTGCTTGGATTTTCTGTATTGTGTGGTCTTTTCTAATTACGAAAATCAGAGACATTTTATGTTTTTCCCTCGGATGTGATTTGTCTTTCTTTTTGTCTCTCATTCGTTTTTCTTTTTTTTTTGCTCAGCAAGTATATTTTATTGCCGGGAATCATAAACAAACAATCTTCACGTGCCTCATTAAAAACCCCCTAATCCTAGTCAAAGGAAAAGAGTACACATGACGACAACAAAACAAGGGACAAACACCCGAAGCAAAACCAACTACGCAACATGCCACAACATAGCCCATACCAAACACACATAACACACTCGGAACTCACAACAAAGTTTGGAACAAACGACACCCGAGCAACATCAAACTCGAACAAAACACCAACCCAAGCCGAAATAAAAGAAAACATAACCGCGTCTCATACTCGAACCAACACAGCACCACTCAACAACACAACAAAGCTTAAAGCAGCCTACAACACCATGCACCTCCAAGCACGCACAAAGGCACACCCAACGAAGAAACCAAGCTGCCAACCACATCGCACCCTTCACCAACCACATCGCACCCTACACCCGATCGAAGCCACACACACCCATCCTCGAAACAACTAGACCCAAAAAATTCATAGACTCACAAGAAACACGCTCGATCGCGTCACACGCTCATCAGCTAAGACATCAACGAGAGAGCCGCCAAGGCCTATGTCGAGAATGTAACACCCACCCAATGGCAATACTCGAGTCCCGAATATTCCATGATACTATACGCATGATCGAAGCTTCACCCCACTCTCTGAGATAACACGACAAAGATCGTGAACAATGTTCTCTTCCCTCCCAATCGTCTGAACCCCAATCAACTTACTCAACTGAAGCGTAGCATCCACTTCGCGACGCAACGCCTCTTGATCCTCACCCACCGATTCACCACTCGATTCATTCCTTCGATTCTTCTCGAATTTTCATTTTTCAACACCCACTTTGCTGCTTTTAATTCCACGCTCAACAGGCACCACCAAGTCCAGTAATTTCATAGCACTTACGTTAGGTTGAACTTCCTCAATTATAGGCTTAACAGGTACCACATATCTCATGTCTAATTCCCTAATTTCCCCAGCCTGTACCGCCAACGACTCAAACTCCACTGGACAATCCACCAACGTTATACCATCCAATCCAATCCATCTATTCCCAACCTGAGATGGTGACTCTTCCCTCGAGACCATTCCCACTTTTTCATCTGATATCCAACCTCCTGAACAAGATGGGAAGCTTGGCTCATTCCATAACGCATTTAACTACCATATAGGGGACTTCTGCACCATGATAAGTGTTCAAAAGTACTATTTTTCTTACCCTTTTTACTCATATTATTGTTAGACTTAGGCTCATATTAGTTGCATAGTTAGCTATTCATGCATTAATCCATGTTTCCTTCCATCGTTGAGCTTGATTACATAACTTGGTAGTTTTTGTAGAAAAGATGCTGCTTTGGTGTGCTTTGTGTGTGTATGTGCAGGATCACTTGCCAAAGCAATGCCGAGCTAGTTGCCAGGGCAATGCATGAAGGAGACGCCGAGCTAGTTGCCAGGGCAATGCATGAAGGAGACGCCGAGCCAGTTGCCATGGCAATTTTCGACAAGAGTAAAGGTGATATGGTAGGCGAAATTGATGACTAAACAAGCCCAAGATGACGTGGAGCAAAGCCCAAACCCAAAGGAATTTGATTGCCATGCAGAGATTAAAGAAGAATTAAATTCCAAGAAGATAGGAGAAGTTCTAGTAGGAATACAATTATAATAAAGACTTATATTCTTTAAAGATAATTTAATTCCAACTTAAACTCCTCCTCAAAGAAGGACTTTGGCCTAGCCTATAAATAGCAAGGAGATTTCGACAAGATGATAGAGAGAGAGCATTAGGGGAAATTTCGACAAGTCCAAGGGAGAAAGCAAGGGGAATTTTCGACAAGCATCTAGGGCAAGGGATTTTCGACAAGCTTCATCTTTTCTTCCTTGTTCGATTGGGTTCATGCTAGGGATTATTTATCTTGTGTTTCTTTGGAACCTAGCCATGAACTAAATCTACTTGGCTATGGTTATTGTGTTTTGTGGTTGTGAGAAACTATTGGTTTTTGTTTAGGTAATAAGAGTTTGCACTTTTCTATTTCAAGGTTTATTCATTCTTGGTTCTCATTCTTGTTTGCGAGTGAATTGGGAGAGGATCTCGTGATTTCATCTATTTATCTAATATCGGGAGAGTTAGATTCAAGAAACGAATGAATATGATCTTTATTCAACTATTGATGGTGAAGATTAATCCGGCTTAGGAATAAGTTAAGGATTTCAACGGCTAAGAGGAGTGCAAGATTGGTTGTTGTTCACCCTTGATTCACACAGGGATGTATTATCAAGGCATGCACAAGTAGCTAGAGTTTCGACTTAGGGATAAGAAGAAACCATTGAAGAAGCGCTCTGCCGAACCTTGAAGGTTGCTGCCCGAAGCCCAAGTAGTTGCCCAACTAGTTGCCCAGGCAACCATCGATTAGTTGCCAAGGCAGCCCCGTTGTGCAAGTTGCCACGGCAGCCTTGAGTTGCCCATGTGCTCTTTTACCAAGGCGATCAATCGGCTATCACACCTCAACTCACGATAACTTTGGCCTATCTCTCTCATTTGAATTCATCTTTTCTTTTACTTTATTGCTTTCTAGATTAGTCATTAGTTAAACTCCTATAATCCTTTACTTGTGTTTTTACTTTTTACAGTGCAAGAGACTAGATTCTTGAAGTAAAACCAATCCTGTGGAGGCGATATCTTTTATACTATAACTACACGCGGCGTGTATACTTGCACATTTGCTACTTCAAGTAGCACTTATTGTGCTAAAGAATTAAAAAAGTAAAACACAAAATGATTATATGAGTTTAACTAATGACTAATCTAGAAAGCAATAAAGTAAAATAAAAGATGAATTCAAATGAGAGAGATAGGCCAGGTTATCGTGAGTTGAGGTGTGATAAAATTGATCGCTTTGGTAAAAGAGCGCATGGGCAACTCAGCTTGCCGTGGCAACTTTGCACAACGGGTTGCCTTGGCAACTAATCGATGGTTTCGGGCGACTAGTTGGGCAACTACTTGGGCTTCGGGCAGCAACCTTCAAGGTTCGGCAGAGCGCTCTTCAATGGTTTCTTCTTATCCCTAAGTCGAAACTCTAGCTACTTGTGCATGCCTTGATAATACATCCTCATGAATCAAGGGTGAACAACAACCAATCTTGCGCTCCTTCTTAGCCGCTGAAATCCTTAACTTATTACTGCCGGATTAATCTTCACCATCAATAGATTGAATAAAGATCATATTCATTCGCTTTTTGAATCTAACTCTCCCGATATTAGATAAATAGATGAAATCACAAGATCCTCTCCCAATTCACTCAAACAAAAACAAGAATGAGAACCAAGAATGAATAAACCTTGAAATAGAAAAGTGCACAATTGAATTAAATTATCTTTAAAGAATATAATGCTTTATTATAATTGTATTCCTACTAGAACTTCTCTATCTTCTTGAATTTAATTCTTCTTTAATCTCTTGCTATTTATGGCAATCAAATTCCTTTGGGTTTGGGCTGGAATCCACGTCATCTTGGGCTTGTTTAGTCATATAATTTATTCCTACTAGAATCATATCTTCTTTGAATTTATTTTTCTTTAGTCGCATGACAATCAAATTCCTTTGGGTTTGGGCTTTGCTCCACGTCATCTTGGGCTTGTTTAGTCATCACTAGCCTACCATATCACCTTTACTCTTGTCTTAAAATTGCCTATGGCAACTCAAGTGATATGCCTTGCATGCATTGGCAAGCAACTCCCGGCATTGCTTTGGCAAGTGATCAAAGCATACACACACAAAGCACACCAAAGCAGCATCTTTCCACAAAATGGATTAATGCATGAATAGCTAACTATGCAACTAATATGAGCCTAAGTCTAACAATAATATGAGTAAAAAGGGTAAGCAAAATAGTACTTTTGAACACTTATCACACACCCCAAACTCGAACTATTGCTTGTCCTCAAGCAATGCAAACTCATAATTACCGCCAAGACTTCAATTTTCACAAACTTAGCTTTGAACTTGATTTGAGTTCTCGAACCGGGGCACAAAGTATGATTGGCTTTTTATTTTTCGGAAAACTTAGGAGTTACTTAATCAAACTATAATGCTTGTGAGTGTGTGCGGAGTTGTGTGCAAGTTGATTTTTCGGATTCTATGCAAACAAGAGGTTTTCAAATTACTTCATTGGGTTCTTTTTAACATGTTTTAACTAGAGCAGTGTTGGGCACCTCTAGTGTTTTGTTTTTAGTTTTCTTAAGTTAATTTTAATCGACTAGAGCGGTTTGGGCACCTCTAGTTAAATTTTTTTTAACACATCCTAGAGCCAGTTTCGGGAACCTCTAGTGATCAATTTTTTTAGCACATGCTAGAGCCAATTTCGGGTACCTCTAGCATTCATCCAGTTTTTATTCTAATCCCCCAATTTGTTAATTATCAACCTAAGTTCACTATAATTCCTTAAATCAATCAAACCACAACAGTGTTTCATCAAATTTAGCATCATAGTAAAATTCTAAGTTTTTCCATGATTATCCTAGAATAAAAATTCTATCAATTTAAGTGCATTGGCAAAGTCATCATCGAATATTCATCAAATCTAAGCAATTCTTGTTTCAATTAAAGGCATGGCAAGCAATTTATGTATCCTAAATGTAATACTTAAGATGAATGTAATTAAACATGGTAACTACTAATAACAATCCCCCCCAAACTCGAGTGAGGCATTGTCCTCAATGCATGCATAAAAATAACGAAAAAAAAATAAAAATAAAAATGCATACGAGGACTTACTCCGAGAGTTCGTCATCGTAGATGATTGGTTTCCTTTTGGTCGGTGTCTTGATTCTCTTGCTTGAACGCGATGGTTGTTTTCTTGTTGCCGGTGGTGGAATCGATCCTTGTACGGGGTTGTCCTCATCGTCCTCTTCATCAATGTCAATGGCTTTTCGCTTGGAGGATTCAATTGGTGCGGTCTTTATTGGTTCAATAGAGGACTCGTCCGAATCTGAAAAATCAGAAAATGATTCCGTAGGAGTTGATTCGGGCATAGGTGCTTTACCTTTGGCTTTTGCAGTGGTTGCCGGGTTGTCTTTAGCTTTGGTTGTCGTGGCATCTTCAGGGTTGGTTGCCGTGGCGTCAGCTTCCTTGGTTGCCGTGGCGACTACTTCATTGGTTGCCGGGGCAAGGATCTCGGTAGTAAATTTCCTTAGCATAGTAGTTGTGAGTCTTGTTGTGAAAAACAAAGAAAACCTGAAAACTAAAGATAATAAAATAAAATAAAATATCTCCTAAAAAGACTGAAAATAAAAAGAAAAAGAAAATATTGAAAGGAGAGCATGCTCATGCATCTCCTAAAGTGACCACTTCCTTGTTACGTTCCACATGGGCACCATTATAGTGCTTCAATCTTTGTCCATTAACTTTGAATTCATGGTTGTCAGAGATGGACTTGATTATCACAACACCATGGGAGAATGGTTTGACGACTTCAAATGGTCCCGACCATCTTGATTTCAGCTTTCCCGGGAAAAGTTTTAGCCGAGAATTGAATAGGAGAACTAGTTGCCCTGGCGTGAATTGACGTGGCAATAGTTTCTTGTCGTGCCATCGCTTTGTTTTCTCCTTGTAGATTCGTGCATTGTTATAGGCGAGTGCACGGAATTCTTCTATCTCATTGAGATCCATCAAACGCTTTTGTCCGGCACTTTCCCAATCCATATTCACGGTCTTGATTGCCCAGTACGCCTTGTGCTTGATTTCCACCGGTAGATGACATGTTTTACCATAGACAAGTCGGAAGGGGGACATATCTAAGGGTGTTTTGAATGCAGTGCGATATGCCCAAAGTGCGTCATCTAGTCTTAATGACCAATCCTTCCTTGAGAGATTCACGACTTTCTCGAGTATTCCCTTTAACTCCCGGTTGGAAATTTCTGCTTGCCCGTTGGTTTGTGGGTGATATGCCGTGGCTATCTTGTGTGATATGCCGAAGCGTTGCAACATCTTGGCAATTAGTCTGTTGTCAAAATGCTTGCCTTCGTCGCTGATAATTGCTCTCGGCATCCCAAACCGTGTAAATATGTTTTTCTGCGAGAATCTTTGCACGGTCTTGGAATCGTTGTTGGGAACTGCAGCTGCCTCTACCCATTTAGACACATAGTCTACGGCAAGTAAGATGTAGAGGTTGCCGAATGAAGATGGGAAAGGTCCCATAAAGTCGATCCCCCATACATCGAACAGTTCCACCTCGATGATGTTCTGGAGTGGGATCTCATGTCGTCTAGAGATATTGCCCGTCCTCCTCCGCAGCGATCACATTGCTTGTAAAAGTCTTGGGCATCTTTGTACAATGTTGGCCAATACAAACCGGATTGCAAGACTTTGGCCGCGGTACGAGTTCCTCCAAAATATCCTCCATAGGGTGAAGAATGGCGTTGCCGGAGTACATTCTATTGCTCTTCTTCAGGGACACATCGGTGTATAACCTGATCTGCACATTGTTTAAACAAAAGAGGCTCGTCCCAAAAGTAATGCTTAGCATCATGGCGGAACCGCTTCTTCCCTTGGTGAGTAATGCCATAAGGAAAAATACCACAAACAAGGAAATTAACTAAATCCGCGTACCAGGGTATTGCCGAGGCATGTGCCACCGTGGCGACTGCTCCCAAGATTGCCGAGGCGTACGCGTCAAAGACTGCTGTGGCGTTGAGAGTTGCCGAAGCGTGTGCATCCATGGTTGCCGAGGCATCAAGGGTTGCCGAGGCATCAAGGGTTGCCGAGGCGTCGAGGGTTACCGAGGCAACTAGAATTTGTTTATCCGGGAATGCATCACATATCTCTAGATCCACGTCCTCCTCCCTATTGCGTTCCAAACGTGATAAGTGATCGGCCACTTGATTTTCTGTTCCTTTCCTGTCCTTAATTTCAATATCAAATTCTTGTAAAAGTAATATCCAACGAATCAAACGAGGTTTAGCATCCTTTTTAGCAAATAAGTATTTGATTGCCGAATGGTCCGTATGAACAATTACCTTTGTACCAATTAAATAGGATCGGAACTTGTCAAATGCGAAAACTATAGCTAGTAACTCTTTCTCCGTTGTTGTGTAATTCACTTGAGCACCATTAAGAGTTTTACTAGCGTAGTATATCACATGGAAGGTCTTACCTGTGCGTTGGCCTAGGACTGCTCCTACCGCGAAATCACTTGCATCACACATGAGCTCAAAAGGTAGCGTCCAATCTGGTGGAACGACAATGGGTGCCGAGGTAAGCTTTTTCTTTAGGGTTTTGAATGCTTGGGGTGCAAGAATCATCAAAATCGAAGACTTTATCCTGTTCAAGCAGATTATACAAGGGTTTAGTGATTTTAGAAAAATTATGAATGAACCTCCTGTAAAAACCTGCATGTCCGAGAAAACTTCGAATTCCTTTAACCGAACTTGGTGGGGGTAATCTCTCGATCACGTTCACCTTGGCTTTGTCTACTTCAATTCCCTTGGATGAAATCTTGTGGCCGAGCACTATTCCTTCATCTACCATAAAATGGCATTTCTCCTAATTGAGGACTAAATCTGTTTCTTCGCATCTTGCTAACACCCTCTCTAAATTGCCGAGACAGCCGTCAAAGTCATTACCAAAAACTGAAAAATCATCCATGAAGATCTCAAGGAAATCTTCGACCATGTCTGAAAAGAGTGCCATCATGCATCTTTGGAAGGTTGCCGGGGCGTTACACAATCCGAACGGCATCCTTCGGAAGGCATAAGTACCGTATGCGCATGTGAAGGTTGTCTTTTCTTGATCTTCTGGTGCTATGGCAATCTGATTGTAACCTGAATAACCATCAAGAAAACAATAAAAGGGTTTACCTGCAAGACGGTCAAGCATTTGATCAATAAAGGGTAATGGGAAGTGATCTTTCCTAGTGGCTTTGTTTAGCTTTCGATAGTCCATACAAACCCTCCAACCGGTCACAGTCCTGGTTGGGATAAGTTCATTATTTTCATTGTTTATCACTGTTATACCTCCCTTTTTCGGTACACATTGTACCAGACTTACCCACGTACTATCAGAGATAGGGTATATAATGCCGGCCTCAAGCCACTTGATGATTTCTTTCATTACGACCCCTTTCATGGCATGATTCAGTCTCTTCTGGGCCTCAATTGAAGGTTTGTGATCATCTTCCAACAAGATCTTGTGCATGCACACCGCCGGGCTAATTCCCTTCAAGTCGGCAATTGTCTACCCTATTGCCTTTTTGTGTAGCTTCAACATCTTGATCAGCTTCTTTTCCTGCTCAGGCTGTAAATTAGAAGAAATAATTACAGGCAATGTATTATCGGTCCCTAAGTATACATATTTTAGTTGCTCTGGCAATTGTTTCAACTCAAGAGTGGGTGGTTGTTCAATAGAGGGTTTTTCGAGCTTACCTTCTTTACCTGAGTAATCCAGTGGTTCAAAGTATGTACCTAGTCGGTTGACTAGCCAATTTGCCTCTTCTTGTTGTTCCTCATCGACCGGTTCTTCATACTTCTCAGGTTCCTCTTGATCGGCAATGTAGTTGTCGAGGCAAATAAATTCCTCATCGAAGTTAAATTCTGCTGTGGTATGAAGTAGTTGGCATTCTTCTGGATCATCGGCATGCCTTAGTGTTTGGAACACATTTAGTTTAACTTGCTGGTCATTCACCCTCATTGTGAGTTCTCCCTTTTCAACATCGATGAAGGTTCTCCCTGTCGCTAGGAATGGTCTCCCGAGAATGATAGGTGCATGCTCATCTGCTTCACAATCCAAAACAATAAAGTCAGCGGGAAAAATAAATTTATCAACTTTTACCAGTATGTCCTCGATTTTTCCCTTTGGATGCACATAGGATCTATCGGCTAGCTACAGCATAACTGTTGTGGGTCTTGCCTGCCCGATTCTTAGTTTCTGGAAAACTGATTTAGGCATCAAGTTTATGCTAGCCCCAAGGTCGCATAATGCTTTCCCGACATAGTGGTTTCCAATGGAACAAGGTATTGTGAAACTTCCGGGATCCTTCAACTTAGGCGGCATACGATTGTACAACATTGCCATGCATCCCTCTATTGCGGCAACTGTTTCAAACTCTCCTAGCCTTGTTCTCTTGGACACAATATCTTTAAGAAACTTGGCATAGTTTGGCATTTGTTCAATTGCTTCCACCAATGGCAAGTTGATGTGGACTTGCTTTAGGATATCAAGAAACTTCTTGAATTGATACTTTTGCTTTTGTCGCTTCAACCTTTGTGGGAATGGTGGTGGAAGTCGGATATCTTCGATCCTTTCATTGGTTTGGAACCTGATTGACGGCATTGTTGGGACATCTGGGGTTACCGAGGCGTTATCAACTGGGGTTGCCGAGACATGCTTTTCACAAGTTGCTGAGGCGTCTTTATCATCAGTTGCAGAGGCGTGCTTATTGCCGGTTGCCGCGGCAATTCCTAGTTCAGCATATGAGGTTTTGCCGCTAGGTTCGTCTTGATCTTTTTGTGGAGTTTTGTTTGATGAGCGGGTTTGAACCTCTCTAAGTTGTTGGCCACTTCTAGTGGTGATTGCCTTACATTGCTCATGGCCAATTCCTCTTGCGACTTCAGTATCGCTAGGTAAACCTCCTTGTGGTCTAGTATTCAGATTTTGAGCAAACTGTCCGACTTGATTTTCCAATGATTTGATTGCCGCCTCTTGGTTTTGCAATCTCATCTCGGTCCTGTTAATAAAAGCATCAGTTCTTTTTATGAAATTACTATTCTCAGCCATATAAGATTTTCATCATAAAAGCATTTAGAGAATTTTCCAAAGAACTAGATGTCGTCGGTTGTTCTTTGCGGCATCCATTGTCGTGGCATATTCTGCTGGAATCTCGATGCTTGTGTATTCGATTGTTCGGGTTTAGAGCATTGTTAGGATTACTCCATGAAAAATTTGGGTGCTTCTTCCAAGCTAGATTGTATGTATTGGACATCACGTTGTTGCTCGATTGTAATTCCCCACATAGAAGTTGGATTCCGATTTCGCATACATTCGGAAGAAGAATTATGGTTATCACCACATAACTCACAAAAAGAATCCATTACCTTGACTTCATGTGTGTTGTTTGGTTTTTGCATGTTCGGACCATCTTGGTTAAAGCGACCAATTGTGCGAAATTGAATCGATGATCCTAGTTCATGTATTGTGGCTTGGCGTCTAACTCCTCCTCTTCTAGTAGATGGGAATTGATAGTCATTCTTGGCCAGCCTGTTTAAAATTTGCATTGCTTCCTCCGGTGACTTATCTAGGAGTTTGCCGTTTGCTGAGGCATCTAGCATCATCCTTGTTGGTGTATTCACGGTGTTGTAAAACATTGTTACTTGAGTCCACACCGGGAATCCGTGTAGGGGGCATTTGTGTAGAAGTTCTCTATATCGCTCCCAAGCCTCGTACATAGATTCATCATCTGCCTGCCGAAAAGAAGTAATGTCGTTACGAAGCTTATCAGTCAAATTTGTAGGATTAAATCTAGCAAGGAAATCACGACAAAGATCAGTCCAAGATGATATGGATCCGGCAGGAATGCTATTCAACCATGCTTTCGCCCTATCCCTCAGTGAATAGGGGAATAATCTTAATCGTAAGACATCGAGGGTGACTCCGTGTATCTTGAACGAGTTGCAAATCTCGAGGAAAGATTTCAGATGTTGTCGTGCATCTTCAGTTGCTGAGCCGCCAAATTGACCTATTGTGTTGATCATGTTAAACATTACCGGTTTCAACTCAAAGTGGTCGGCTTCAATTTCAGGTGCGACAACTCCTGGGTTAAGTTCATCAAGATCTTCTTCAAGATAGTCTCGAATAGTTCTGTTTCGTGCAAGAATCACTCCTCCTCCTGCTCGAACATCTTGATTCATATTGCCGTCTTGATTTGCCATTGCTTCTCTTATCCTTCGTCTAAGTCTTTGTAAGGTTCGTTCGATTTCTGGATCAAAGGGATATTCTGGTGAGGTCAGTCTCGCCCTGGTCATATACCAATGCAAAACCAAAGTTTGTTAGCCCTTTGAATTTTAAACAAGAAAAATAAAAAGAAAGTGCAAGAAAATAGAAACAAAGTCGCTATTGCGAATCCCCGGCAACGGCGCCAAAAACTTGTTGCGCGTGACAAGTGCTACGCAAATGTGCAAGTATACACGTCGCAAGTAATAAAGTGATATGAGTATCGAGTATCGTCTCCACAGGGATTGGTTTGGGCCACTTTGCTTAAGTTACTGCACTGTGAAAATAAAAACACAATTGATAATAGAGGTTTTAATTAACAAGAAAAGTAAAAACAATAAACTAAAAGAAAATATGAATTCAAATGAGAGAGATAGGCCAGGTTATCGTGAGTTGAGGTGTGATAGTCAATTGGATCGTCTTGGTAAAAGAGCGCATGGGCAACTCAGTTGTCGTGGCAACTTGCACAATGGGGTTGCCTTGGCAACTAATCGATGGTTGCCTGGGCGACTAGTTGGGCAACTACTTGGGCTTCTAGGCAGCAACCTTCAAGGTTCGGCAGAGCGTTCTTCAATGGTTTCTTCTTATCCCTAAGTCGAAACTCTAGCTACTTGTGCATGCCTTGATAATACATCCCTGTGTGAATCAAGGGTGAACAACAACCAATCTTGCGCTCCTCTTAGCCGTTGAAATCCTTAACTTATTCCTAAGCCGGATTAATATTCACCATCAATAGATTGAATAAAGATCATATTCATTCGTTTCTTGAATCTAACTCTCCCGATATTAGATAAATAGATGAAATCACGAGATCCTCTCCCAATTCACTCGCAAACAAGAATAAGAACCAAGAATGAATAAACCTTGAAATAGAAAAGTGCAAACTCTTATTACCTAAACAAAAACCAATAGTTTCTCACAACCACAAAACACAATAACCATAGCCAAGTAGATTTAGTTCATGGCTAGGTTCCAAAGAAACACAAGATAAATAATCCCTAGCATGAACCCAATCGAACAAGGAAGAAAAGATGAAGCTTGTCGAAAATCCCTTGCCCTAGATGCATGTCGAAAATTCCCCTTGCTTTCTCCCTTGGACTTGACGAAATTTCCCCTAATGCTCTCTCTATCATCTTGTCGAAATCTCCTTGCTATTTATAGGGCTAGGCCAAAGTCCTTCTTTGAGGAGGAGTTTAAGTTGGAATTAAATTATCTTTAAAGAGTATAATTCTTTATTATAATTGTATTCCTATTAGAACTTCTCTATCTTCTTGGAATTTAATTCTTCTTTAGTCTCTGCATGACAATCAAATTCCTTTGGGTTTGGGCTTTGCTCCACGTCATCTTGGGCTTGTTTAGTCATCAATTTCGCCTACCATATCACCTTTACTCTTGTCGAAAATTGCCATGGTAACTGGCTCGGCGTCTCCTTCATGCATTGCCCTGGCAACTAGCTCGGTGTCTCCTTCATGCATTGCCCTGGCAACTAGCTCGACATTGCTTTGGCAAGTGATCCTGCACATACACACACAAAGCACACCAAAGCAACATCTTTTCGACAAAAACTACCAAGTTATGTAACCAAGCTCAACGATGGAAGGAAACATGGATTAATGCATGAATAGCTAACTATGCAACTAATATGAGCCTAAGTCTAACAATAATATGAGTAAAAAGGGTAAGAAAAATAGTACTTTTGAACACTTATCATACCCCCAAACTCGAACTATTGCTTGTCCTCAAGCAATGCAAACTCATAATTACCTGCCAAGACTTCAATTTTCACAAACTTAGCTTTGAACTTGATTTCAATTCTCTGAACCGGGGCACAAAGTATGATTGGCTTTTTATTTTTCGGAAAACTTAGGAGTTACTCGGAATCAAACTATAATGCTTGTGAGTGTGTGCGGAGTTGTGTGCAAGTTGATTTTTCGGATTCTATGCAAACAAGAGGTTTTCAAATTACTTCATTGGGTTCTTTTTAACATGTTTTAACTAGAGCCAGTGTTGGGCACCTCTAGTGTTTTGTTTTTAGTTTTCTTAAGTTAATTTAATCGACTAGAGCCGGTTTCGGGCACCTCTAGTTAAATTTTTTTTAACACATCCTAGAGCCAGTTTCGGGCACCTCTAGTGATCAATTTTTTTAGCACATGCTAGAGCCAATTTCGGGTACCTCTAGCATTCATCCAGTTTTTATTCTAATCCCCCAATTTGTTAATTATCAACCTAAGTTCACTAGAATTCCTTATATCAATCAAACCACAACAGTGTTTCATCAAATTTAGCATCATAGTAAAATTCTAAGTTTTTCCATGATTACCCTAGAATAAAAATTCTATCAATTTAAGTGCATTGGCAAAGTCATCATCGAATATTCATCAAATCTAAGCAATTCTTGTTTCAATTAAAGGCATGGCAAGCAATTTATGTATCCTAAATGTAATACTTAAGATAAATGTAATTAAACATGGTAACTACTAATAACACACCACAACATGCTCTAGCTCGCAATTGGAACATAATTGAGATTCCAACAACGATTCAAACTCCACCACCCGCACCCAGAATATCTCACCCTCTACATCCAACTGTATGATCTCCTCAATATGTTCTAGGCACTCAGTTTCAATCAGGATTTGTCCCTTTTCAAAAGAGTTAGGTTCTGACACTGAATCACCCCATCGAAGCAATACTCCCCATCTTGACGCGATATTATCAAAAGTACCATGCGACCACGCGTGCATTGGCAAACTGTTGATCGACAGCCAGGCACGACGACCAGCTCTATCACATGACGGATCCCAATTAACCACCTTCGCAAACCATTTGCGCAACGCCTCATTCTCTAGGACTTTCTGACGCGTATCCATACTAGAGAACATCAACAACATCCGTGATTCGGCAATTCTTATTAACGAAAACCCCACAAGATCTGCCTCTTTTAATTCCCTAGCCAATGTCGCAATTACAAATGGGACTCGACACCATGCCATGGCGCAGCATTGCAGGATCCCTATCTTGCCCTCATCCTTTACACCTTGAACCATCCCATTCGACCTTTGATCCACTCTGTCCCTCCTTCCTATACTGCAGCCTCTCTCATTTTCAATCGATCCTTTTTGTTTCCAATACACATCCCGCGTCCCTTTCATCGTAAACGCAACCCTCAATTTCGCTCCATAAATCCACTTACCATTAAGCCTTTCAATTGCCCGCAACATCTCCTCCTCCGTGCTCATACGTACAAATCCGAATCGCGAACCATGGCGTGTACGTTTTGCTGGCAAAAATACCTCAATCACCCGACCATGACGATCAAAAACTTGCCATACCCCCTTCCAATGAATTTGATCCGAAAGGTTATCCATAAAGATCGTCCAACACCTACGCCGGCTGCTCTCTTCCATTGGAATTATCAATCCTCTAGAGTGCATAGATTTACATTCCAATCATTTGATGATAAAAACAGAACAAAAACTAGGCTGTGGGGAGATGAAATTCTAATTCCAAAAATCGATCAAATCAAAAGTGAATGGGAAACAGGCTTGGAGTATCTCAAATAGAGTCGGTGTTGCGATAAGAAACTCGCCGGAGGAAGAAAGCTAAAAAATCGGGGACGAGGGGCTCCCTAAAATTATGGTTCCCATTCGTTTTTCTTATATGTATTAATGTAACCCAAATTCTTTGGAATCACATATCAATTAGATTTCTTATTGTGTAGAGCCTCCTTGGATCTGAATTCTAACCATAGACACATTTAAAAAAAATCAATCACAATTTAAAATTTTCAAACAAGGCCGACTCAAGCAATGAATCAAAAGAAACATGAACAAATTTGAATTACAGAGTTCATAGTAGTTGTGAGGAGGGAGTTTGGAGGTCCGAAGCTCCAACTCAAAATAATTTGAGTATTATTTTTCAATTGGGCTGTAAAATTGGTTGGATCTTGAAGGGTTAAAATTAGTTGGGTCTCTCGATATATTAATGGCTCTAGGGTCAAAAACATATATGTAATATATACAAATGATTAAATATTATATTTTCGGTTAATTAACATGTTTCAAATTGAATTACGATAACCAAATTTTGAAAAAACATTAACTGATCAAACACTTAAGTAACCCAAATAAATTTTGATTCGATAGATTAATTTAATTTTAAAAGAATAATGAACACCCTATTGATACGAAAAGAGAATAAATTAAAATAAATTAATTAAAATAATCTCCCTTACTTGAGGCAACAAGGTGAATGTTGAAAACCCAACAAGGTGGGGAGAAAATAATAGTGTGGATGGATCTTGCTGTTTGGATGATGAAGATGGCGTAAATTTGGTGTTGTCTTGAGAACCCTCTTGATCGCAATTGATCAAGCAACTTCCATTATAGGCTCTAAACGACCCTCTAAGACGCGATTGTCTTGGCAATCCGAAGCGTGAAGATGGAATTCACCATAAAAATTAAGAAGAGAATGTGTTGAAGAACAACTTTGAATGCACAAGTATCAACACTTGCAAAACTATACTCTAAAAGTAAATGTATTAAAAAAAATGATTCAAGTTGTGATTACAAGAGGATATGCTACCTCCTTTTATATTCTAAAAGAGACGCCAAAACTTCTTAAGAAATAGTTAATTAATCCTTAAAAATCAGCAAATAAATAGTTGATTAAAAGATATAAGCAAATGTTAAAAAAATCTAAATTTAAGTACATGAAAAACTTATTAAGACGAAACTCCTAAAATAAGCACATAGAGTTTAAAATTTTAGGTATTTGAGTTATTTGGACCAACAATTATTGAAAACTTGAGAGTATGATCTGTCTTCATAAAATTATTGATTCGTCAGGAAGGCTTGTAAACTCTTATTAACAAAATCTTAAACTGTTAAATGTTTCTCGTCTTTAAGTTACTTTGACCTTGCTCTCATAATCAGATCAAATGGAAAAGTAAGTCCATCAAATGCATGGGTCTTGGCTGCACCTACCTGCTGCCAAAGGAGATTTGCATCTGAATTTAAAATAATGAGCCCTGCAGCATAGATAAGCAAAACATAAAAGACAAAGAAAAACGAAAATGTAAAATAAACAACCAAAGTGGTTGTCTTCGCCGTCCAGCCCGACCATCAATATTTTGACGAATAAAACGCCAACATCATATCTGCTAAGCCTTCCTCAAAATCCTATTTTCCCTCATCTAAAAATCGTTTTCTCTAATGGAAAGAACAATGTTGATTGGGTTTGATCTTCCTCAATTGGTTGTACAAATGTGAAAGTGTTGTGTTAAATTTGAGGAGCAACATCTATTTTAGGATTATACCGATCAGAGTAAAATCGCTTCCAAAACATTTGTTTTTACCACGATATAATAAGCCTATTTTATATCATGTAATTTATTTTTATCAATCACTATTATTGTTTCTATTTTACATTGGTATTTTTTAACACATGTTTAATAAAATTTATATACAAATTTCTCATCACTCCTCATGTGATGTTTAGTTTTTTTTAAAATGAATAGATTTTATTAAAATAAGGAAATGTAGAACAAAATACATCCTAAATATGAAGAGAAACTTGACGACTATGTTCATCAATAAATGACATACATAAAGAAAAATAAAACATGAAAATTCAAAGGGCGTGAACAAACAAAATCAAAACTTTCTATTGATTTTGTCCTTCATCATCCATAGAAATCCAACAAACAAATCTTCATTTCTCCATCCAACTAGGCTCTTAAGAAGTGATGTAGGAGATGTGATCAATAAAATCAATAACTTGCAAACTGTTTCGCTAATAATTCTGAAAATATAGGGAAATTACCAAAAAATGGATCTAATCATACGAAACCGTCCTTCACTAATCAAGGATGTGCGTAATGATGATCGCTAAACGAACATCAAACTACTACAAAGGTAGATGAGAATCGTACCATAAGACAGACGAAAATCGTGTCACAATGGCAGACGAAACAAAGCACAACAATGTACAAAAAGACTCATGTAATCACTATTGAATAAATTTAAAATTGATTTTTTATATATAAAATTTTCTCCCACCAATGGTGTGGGTATTAAGGGTGTGAAAAACTCAACTCGACTAGAAAAACAGAATTATTTGACTTGACTCGGCGTAAAAAAGTTCGACTTGAAAAAATTTCAAACAAAATTTGAGTTATAAAATAGAAACCGAATAACTCGAAATTTTTAGTAATTAGCGGATCAGTTTTCAAATTTGAGTCGAGTCTCTTAATTTTGCCTGATATATATCATATATGAAGAAATATATATGTGTATTGTATATGAGTATAGAAAGTTATTTAAATTGGAACTAATTAGTACTATAATATTATAAATGCTTGCAATTAAATTTGAACAAAAACCCGAACAACTTGACTCGACTCGACTTGATTCAACTCGAAAAATTTTCAAATAAAATTTGAGTTATAAAATAAGGCTCGTCAACTCAATTAATTGAATTTTTTTTACTCGGCTCGATTGAATGATCACCTTTGATGAGTATAACAAAATCATATGTAGAAAAATAGGAAGGGAGGGTCAGAAACTTATAATTAACATTCGTAATATTAGCTGTAAGACTTTTGATTTATGGAATGGAAAAACGAATTTGTTGACGAATAATCAAAATCGAAAAATATCAATTCCTTCGTATTAAATGCAATTGAAAATTGCTTGCGATAGTTGAAGCTTTGAGCGTGTGGTAAACCTAAATAGCCACCCTGCATGGGCACAAGAATCCATGATGCTGATGCCTAGAGCAACAAGCCTATTTTGTTACGTAACGTTGAGGGTTTGGCTTTTTAACCATTTTCTAAGTGTGAATCAGATGGATAGATAAAAAAATAATTAATTAAGTTTTTTGTGCGGAAAAGAGGATGATATTCATCCTAAGAGATTCGGGTTCAAATTATTTTTTCTGTAAGGGTGTGTTGTCAAATAGTTAAAAATATGTATGAACATATACTACCTTATAATCACCTTAAAACTATTAAAAAAATACGTGTTCATCGTTATAATGTCCGTTAGAATTTTTATATTTTTTTCAAACAATTGATGATGTTGATATTTTTTTTACTTTTTTTTAAGTTTTTCATAATTTGTAATGAACTTTAAATTTTTTTAATTTTATTATAATGTTTATGCTCAATTAAGTGCAAATTAGGAAAGTTGTAAAAAAATTAAAAATTAAAGTCATAAAAAATGTTTAGAATTAGAAATTAGAAAAATATAAAAATATATCATAAAATAGTAAAAATATAGTATTTATTAGGAGCTCAAGTTTTATCCTTTCATCTTTTACTTTCATGACAAAAGGTCACAATCATAATCTTCATGGCTACCTTGGAGTTCCATTATCACATGCTCCCATCATCATTTTCTACATATTTTTATTTTCTATAAATTTTAAATAATTTTCTTATAATTTCATAGTTTCATATATTTTATAATTTTAATGATTTTTAAAATATATTTAAAAGTTTTTTTATAATTTTTCTCAATTACACCCTTAATAAAAAATAATCAATTAAACCCTCAACATGTCATTATCATAGAGTCCCTTAGTCACAGCAACAACAAATAACATTCAAGGTTAATAAAAGAGCACGGTTAGTTAAATTTTCAATTATAAAAAACTCAATTGAAGGATTTAATTATTTTAAAAAAAATTATTGAGATTTTTTTACCACTAAACTTTTTATATCATGTCTATATGGATTAAAGGGGTTGATTGGCAGGCCCTGGGCTCAGAGACATACGCATATAGGTCTTGAAAAGGGCTCTTGCCCCACACAATATTTTTTTTTACCTTTATTTTCTTTTTTTTTAAATAAATTAATTATAAATCTGTACCTCTATCTTTTAATATTTTGTTATCTCCAACCTTAGTTCTGATTCCGCCCCTACCTAAACTCCTCTCTCTTTTCAAACTTTTATTTTTCATTTTGTATTAATAATTTTCTTAAATTCTTAGCTTTATAAATTATCAAGTTTTGGCCTTGATATTTGCTTCATAATTTGTATTTAAATTGAAAATATAATATATCAACAAAACCCTAACTTGCGTTAGGGTCGGCTTCATCTACCTTCAGGTGGATTACATGCCTAGTACCTGACCGCGCACGCCTAATGAACGTAAACAACCTACAAGTGCAGCAGCTACCGCAAATTGATCTTGAATTTTTTCTTTTTGGACAAAGCCTAATTTTAATCATAATTTTACCTAGAGGCGATGAAAATGGGAGACTCTACAAAAGAAAGCGATACTCTTGGTGGGTCTAGAACCCATTACCTAAGAAAAATGAGAGAACAAAGATGAGCAGTTTGACCAACCGACTAGATGTGCTTGCTCAAATTGATCTTGAATTTTGATAATTACTTTTAGTAGTGTTTTTATTTAATGTACTTGCCTCTATTGTTTATATGAGTAAAATATATTCATAAATTTCAAATTCAATCATGTACATAGTTATTGAAGTTTTATTTAAAGATAATTTTTTATACCAATTAAAAATTGTAACGACCCTTTCGAAATCGCTATGGAAAAAAATGATTCTTTTTGTGGATTTTTTTGAATTTTTTCGTTGTTTTTAAATTTTTTTTGAAGATTGTGGAAATATTAGGAAAATTGGGAGTTTTGTTTTAAAAATGTGTTTTTATTTTTAAAATGAAGAGTTAGAGTCGCCACATGCCACTAAGGTAGGCCAGGCACCGTTAAAACCAAATATTCTTTTGAAAACGGGTTCGGGAGTTGGTTACGTGTGGGAAGGATTAGCACCCCCATCACGCCCGAAAATCGGTACCAAAACAGACATTTCCTTTTAATCGGCAAAAATTACTAAAATTCAAAATTGAATTTAATTGACTGTTCTTAATCGAATATAGGCTTTAATTGAATGTGCTTTAATAATTTAGTGGGTTCGAATTAATTATTCGTTTAATTAATAAGGGTGAATGTACATCGGACTGTAGATTAAACCGACATCGAATAAGACCGACTGCCGTGTTAATTTACGGTTCGAATCGAGTACATCACCTTTATGCATGATGCAAACAGTTAAAAATGATGTTATGAGTTGTCAAAATTTTATTCATTTAAATATTTACATTCAGAAGATAAGAATTAATTCGAATATTTGGTCTATATCCATTAAGCCAAGATTAAGACCAAAGTAATCGAGTTAATAAATATCGTCTTTTTATAAGTTAGATTAGTTAATTAACAATGTGGGATATACAAATACATCATGGGTTAAATGAATGCCAAATTAATGTATGTCACAAAAATAGGCAAATAAATAAAGAAGAACAATAATGATAAACACGAAATAAATTCTCGAATAAAATAAATAAAAGCGGAAATTTAAATATCTGGGAAAAGGATCGGATTGAGCAAAAATAAAGGCGCGTAAAAGGAAAATTTCAGAAAAAGGACTAGATCGAATAAGAGAAATCCGAAAAAAGACCAGATCGAACATAAAAAAGAGCGTAAAATAAAGTGTAGAAATTAAAATGCGAGAAATTAAAATGCGGGAAAATAAATTGTGGGAAAGTAAATTGCAGAAATTAAATGGCGAAAAAGTAAATTAAGAAAATAAATTAGAGAAAAATAAAACTACACTAAACGGGCCATAAATAATACGGGTCATCCCCGTTGCGGGTCACCGTAAGGCCGATTCTAACGAGAAATTAGATAAACAATAAATAAATAAATAAATAAATATTACACTATAATATAATATAATATAAATAATACTATATAATATATATACTATATATAATACGCATATATTGTATAATATATACTATAGATATCATATAATATACGTAATATAATATGTAACATATATATAGGCTATATATTATATAATATAAATACTATAACAACTATATAATATATAGTAAATAGACGTGATATAAAAAAAAGGACTAAAATGAAAGAAAAGCAAAATCCAAGGTCGAAATTAAAGAGAAAAACTAAAAAAGGCTAAATTTTCGTAAATAAAACAAAGGTGAGGGATCAAAATGGGTATCAGCATGTGACTAATTCGAAAATAGGAGAAACGCAGGGGTCAAAACATAAATTATCCCTAAGACCAAAAGGCACGGATCCTCCCCGAGTATACGGGTCAACGTGCGGGTCGAGCCTCCAAGGTGACGTCGTTTCGGTGGCCAGCTTTTAAAACAAATAAGATGTCTCTTTTTTGTATAAATTCAAAACTGCTGAAATAAAAAAAAACTAAAAACCTAATAGTCTTCTTCAACCCTAGCCGAGGCGGCGGCCGCTCTCCATTATCCCTCCATTCATCGGTGATATAGCCTCACAGCGAAGATCCTCGCAACACCGACGAAAAGGGCGCACACAGAGCTTCAACGTTCCCATGAGAAATCGGTAAACTCCAAAAAAAGCCATTTTCCTTTTGATTCGAATCCGATTAGACAAAGGAGATATATATATATTTTTAAAACCACGAAAAGCCCATTTGATCTTGGTTAAAAAAATAGATCTGAACCCCTCTTTTGATTCCCTTTTTTTAAAAATAATTTTTGTGATTCTTATAAAAACGTTTCAATAAGAAAGAAAGAAGAACAGAAAAACACTTATTCGAAAAAAGGGTACCTTGAAAATTTTGTTTCCTTGGATTTCTGGAAAAAAAATTATCCACTACATTCATAGTTCATTCGGCTCTTATAGCCATCTTACATAATTGAAAAAATAGAGAAACAAATATCCTAAATTTCCTATTGGTTACTGCCATTTTTGTAACACCCCAAACCCGGATGCTACATTTGGGCCACAAGCCCAAACCACTCCCATAAAATTTTTATTGAATATCCAATAAGCCCAAATTTCCAAGTTCGAACCATAATATTTTCCAAAATAATAAGTCAACAATATTCAAAGCAATTAAACATTCATAAGGAGCTCCAATAATCAACAATTAAAAATATTTGACTGGTACAAATATAATTCAAAATAGAGTTACAAATACAAAGGTCCTACAAATACATAGCCCTTTACATCTAAGTACTTGTACTCTACCACAATGGCCAATGCTGAATTCCCTGCTTCGATGGTGCTCCGCTACACGCTACGACCTACTCACCTACAAACGAAAACAGCAATTCCGAACGTTGAGCTAACAAAGCTTAGTGGATACACAACACTCAACCATGCTTCAAGTGAATCATAATTAAGAGCATGCTAGATGACATGATATCAAGGTAAGAGAAAGCAATGACGCTACCATAATCGCCTAAACACATGTATGCATATTCCAATAGTTCAATAACATAAACACATCAATAAAAAAATCCAAGAGTGAAGCCCAATGTCACCCGACACTGGAAGATCCACTCATGCTCAGAATCTTACATCGAGCTGCTCAGAATCTCGCATCGAGCTAATATACTCGGAATCTCACATCGAGTCTTCGTTTGGAATCTCGTATCTAGCGGGGCTCAAAATCTCACATCGAGCTAGTACATCATCCGGAATCTCACATCGGATGGCCTTCATTTCATCACTCGGAATCTCACATCGAGTGGTCTTAACGTGTTGCAACACTCACACACTAGGTATCTGGATCCCACTAAATAAGGACTCGTAACCAATCAAGTGCCCTCACATGGCACAACCACATACGATCCACCAAGGATCCCTAATATTTGCTAACACGAGCAATTCCCATTTTAAATAAAAACATTATGAGCCACTTTATACATAGGGAAGCTAAAACACCCTTTTTCAGTTTTACCAAACATTTCAAATCTTAGGAGGCCCATTGTGTAACACCCATTTTCCCGTATCCAACACTGAATATGTGTCAGAGGTATCACAAAACATTCGTAAAACCCTCTACATTTGTAATTCGGTAAAGTTCTGTTTCTTTAAAAAAACATTACAATGTATTTAGTTTTTATTTACAAATCTAGTTATTCGCGTAAAGTTTAAAAATAATATTTTCATCTTCCAATCGAGTTTATTTTCAGGTAGCAACTTATCAATTTAATTTTTCTTGATATAATTAATAAAACTGTCTGATTTAAAATTCATCCAGATACCAAATAAAATACAAATTCTATCAGAGCAGACATACCATTTTAATATACATGCCAACTAGTAAATATCAAACAGTATCAAAAGATATCTTACTGATACAAATGTACCTGTTATTGATTGATGATGTCCGAATAAGCTCCTTACTCCAACCATTTCTTCTTTCCTACGTGTAAAACAGTTACACGCTAAGTATTTACTTAATGAGGCAATAATTTAAATTCAAGTGCAATTATCATAATATCAATATTAATGATTAACAATGCATATGATCACCTTACCATTACATGCTCGTTAACATAAATAAATATGTATATCAAAGTGATAAGATTAGATCTTACCAATACCGTTTTCATTTTCATCCGTAAGCTTTCAGTGCTTACCAATACATTTTTCCATTTCTATTTGCAAGCTTTCAAGCTTATCTTCCTGTTTCTTTTTTATTCTTTTCATTTTATTTAGCCCAAGGTATCGAATTAAGAGATTCTATGTACACGAGTCATCCCCTATGCCTAACCTTTCTTGAGTATGTATATTATTTGCACCCTAAGTGCTTCCGTATACCCAAACCTTGCATGCGTATACCTTCATTGAGTATTAATAAAATTGCACCATAGTGCTTAACACCCTAAGTGTTTCCGTATACCCAAACCTTGCATGAGTATACCCTCAATGAGTATTTATGGATATTGCACCGAAGTGCTTAGAATATTTATATAGCTGTTTATGACCCTATAGATATCCAACTATACCATCAAACCTCTATATCATACATTGGGCTTTATTTCATCATTTATATCATCAATGGAAACATATATCAATCAATATATATATATATATATATATATATATATATATATATATATATATATATATATATATCAACATTTGGTGATTTATACTAGAAATAATATTTCAATCTCATCAATGTAAGTAATCATATGATCAATTCATTTTATATTTCAATTCTTGACATATTACGATATGTCAATCATATGCTCAATGACATAAATATCATAGCAACAATAATTTAGGGTAGGCTCATCGCAAGCCATCCCAATCATGTATAAAATATCAGTGTAGTATGACATGTATGCAATTGCACTCACCTGGGCCATGTATTAGTATGCCTCACTAAGTCCTATTTGATCCTTTCCTTCATTGTACCTTGAACCTCCCTTGATTCGAACTTAACTTCATAATTCAAATAAGTAAAATATTTGTTAGATCCCAATCTAACAATATCTTAGACATATTGTCCAATATAATCATTTGAATACAAAATCTCCAAACATCTTCTTTTCTTCCTTGTATTGTTCAAAAACTCATTATGGTCCTTAGTGACCAATTTGAACTTCCATTAACCCTTTTCAAGCTTACTAATCAACCTTAGATACAAAGTGTATCAATTCTCATTTTCTGGCGGTTTGCAGTACCTCCAAAGATATATTTCTATAAAATAATCTACAACTCGGAATTTAATTCCGTTTGTTCTGAAAGAAACTAGATTCAATAAGCTTTTCAACCATATAAATTAATAGCCCAAATTCAGTTTGTAGGATTTATGGCGAATTTTCAAAGTCAATTTCCAGTATTGAATTCCGGAACAGCCTGCTATACTATTTTCTGACCTTTCACCACTTAAAAATTCATATCTTTTTACTCGGATCTCGAAATCAGTTTCCGTTTGTTGGAAACGAAACTAGACGAACAAATATTTACATCGGTATAAAATTCACCTTCTAACCATTTTTTAGAATTTATGGTGAACTTTCAAAGCTACTGTCATAAACCAGTTTTTCTACACAGCTTCCATAAACAACTTCAACTTTTATACTAACTTCTCCTTTTTTTTATACTTTTCAATTTAGTCCAATCACTAGCTTTAAACCACCAACTCATCACATTCTTCATAAAATAACTATTCACAACAATTCTCCCTAATTTTCCTTATTTACCGAAATAGTGACTAAAATGCAAAAATAAGGATTCAAGCTTCTTAACTTTGCAACTTAGTCCTAAATTCAACATTACTACCTTAATTCCATCATTACAACTAAAAAACAGATTTAACCCCCCATACAAAACTTCAATTTCAATTTGGTCACTTAACTTTGACAAATTGTCAAAATGGTCACTAATTCAATTCAACATCAATTTGGCATTCTAACTTTATTCTCTTATCTCTAACATCATTAATAACATAAATACACTCCAAATTATGAAAATTCAGATTTGGTCCTTCAAATTTTCAAGTTGCCGAAATGGTCCCTACACAAGTTAACTTAGGGTTTTGCTTCCAAACAACAATTCAAGCTTACTAGATCATTATTTCAACATCACAAACCCTAAATTAAACTTGAATCCATAAACCCTAATCATCTTCATAATAATCAAAACATGTAAAACTTAAATCCCAACTCAATATCATGATTTTAACATCATGGTAGCTTGATTTCAACTTGAATTCAATCGTGGAATCATAAAATCTCAAAAGCCCCAATTTGATCCACAAACCCTAATTTCTTTCTCATGTAAATTCTCATCAATCAAGCATGGATTCCATGAATTATTGATATCAAAAGATAGAGCTTGAAGAGTAGAACAACTTTGTAGTTGAAGAGATTACCTAAAAACCGAGTTTCGGGGCTTGAATCGAGCTTGGAAAAAAAATTTCTTTCTTTCCCTAGACCTCACGTTTGTTGTTGGAAAATATGAACATTTTGTTTATCTTTTTACCATTACTTTACACATATATCTATTAAATGAATATTAAATTCATTTAATAGTGAAATTACAATTTTGCCCTTTTTTATCCAATGGTTGAAATTGATTTTATCATCAATCAAGGGCCAAGATTTAATCTTCCATTTCCTCTTTCCAAAATTGCCCTTATACCTTTTTCAAATATTTCAAAATTGCCATTGGGGCCAAATGACCAATTTGCCCTCTAACTAGTCTTTATTTACTAGTTTGTTTCCAAATCGCCATTCCATTATAATCTAACTAAATCTAGATAAAATTCAACCAACCATAATAAAACATTCTTAAAATAAAATTTTATGACTTTTCCATAGCTTTTGGATCAGTCTCCAAAATTTCCATTCAATCTAATATACTGATAAATAATCTTTTACTAAAAAATAAACTGTAGGATTCATCTTAAATCAAACTAGAAATATTTCCAACACTTGGAAATGACTTTTATAACCTTTCTCTATCATATGGCAAAATTTCAAAATTTTCCAGTTCGATCCGGCTATCCGAATTTCACTTAAACTTTAACTGCAATTTTCCCAACAATCGAAGTATCCGATCGAACCAATAATTCCGTATTCGATTCCCACCCTTAGGTGATCTGTTTATTTATGAAATAAAAACCCTCAACTTTTGGGAAATTACAACTTTAGTCCCCAAACTTTTCCAAAGTTTATACTTTAGCCATAAAATTTTCAAAATTTACATTTTGGTCACTACCTTTTAAACTTCAATTCCCATTCCAATTTTCCTTGGAATTCAACCAAACTTTAAGAGTACCTTATTCAATTCACTATCTATCACATGAGACCTCTAAACCTTAGAAATTTCCTTTCCAAAACCCATAATTAAAGAAATCCTAACTTTTTTCATTTCCGTCATTTTAGTCACTAAGTTATCTTTTAAGCTATTATCTTAGTACTAAATGACCCTTAATCAACTTAGTAAATTTTGGGGTATTACAATTCTCTCCCCCTTAAGAAAATTCGTCCTCGAATTTTTCAATACGTACTTGGTTCCAAAAGGTGAGGAAACTATTTCCTCATATTTTCTTCTTATTTCTCTCAAGTCGTTTCTTTAATCTTATGATTTTTTTGTCAAAGAACTTTGAAAAACGGGATTGTATTGCTTTCTTAGTTCTTTGACTCCATGTGCTAGGATCTTTACCAATTCCTTTTCATAGCTTAAATCTGGCTGAATCTCTATTTTCTCCGGGGTAACAAGTGAGAGGTCTAATCAATATTTCCAAAGCATCGATACATTATAAATCTTTTTCATTTCCAAAGATAAAGCTAACTATTAAGCTTAACTATCAGACTAACTCTTTTCACAATTTCTTATAGCCCAATAAATTTTGAACTTAACTTTCTTTTTGTCTAAACCATAACACCTTCTTCCAAGGTGAAACTTTTAAGGACTACTTTATCCTTAACTTCACATTAAATATCTTTTCTTTCATAATCAACATATAGTTTCCATCATTGAGATAGAAATTCTTTCTTGATAATACAAATATCTATCAAACCTAACTTCCAAGTTTTCAGTTTCACTCTTTTCCACTTGTTTGAACCTTGACAACATTTCTCATCATTTCTTTAAAGATATCTTATTTAATCCAATATGGTAAATTTTATTCTTAACTTGACAATCAAAACACCATATTCTTTTAATGCCAATCTTGCGTTCATAGCTCTTAAGGCAACAATTGTCTTTCGACTGAGAGCATCAGCTATCACATTAGTTTTTATGGATGATAGTCAATGACCATGTCATAATTCTTAAAAAGCTTAATCTAACTTCTTTGCGTCAAGTTTAACTCTTCTTTAGTAAGCATATACTTTAAACTTTTATAACCTATATAAATATAGCATTGTTCACTGTATAAATAAGGATGTTATATCTTTTAAAGCAAATACAACCATTGCTAGCTCCAAATCCTAGGTAAGATAATTTCTCTATTATATCTTAAGTTGTCTCAAGCATAGAGCATTACTTTTCCTTCTTGCATAAGTACGCATCCCAAACCGTTTTGAGAAGCATTGCTATATACTACATAATCTTTACCCGATTCTGGTTGTACTGGTGGCTTCTATTAAGATCTCCTTTAATGTCTCAAATATTTCTTAGCATTGATATGTTCAACTGAATGACATTTCTTTCCTCAATAGCTTGGTCAATGAGGAGGCAATCATCAAGAAATTTTGAGCCTCTAAAACATTCTTCAGAGGTTTCCATTCAACTATAATTTGTACTTTCTTGGGGTCTACTCTTATTCCCACTGCCAAATCCACATAACTAATAAAACAGATTTTGACAACCAAATTCACATTTTAACAAATTAGCATATAGCTTCTTTGCTCGAAAGGTCTGAAGAACAATGCAACAATGGGCATTTAATTCTTCCTTTTTCCTTCGAATAGACCAAAATATACTCAATGAACTCTACAAAAAATTGGTCCAAGCAAAATTAGAATACTTGGTTCATTAGGCTTATAAATGCCGTAGGTATCATCACGAACACATAGTATTCATATCGAGTCTGAAAAGCTGTCTTTAGAATTTCTTCTTCCTTGATCTTTTTTTTAACTGATCAAAAGATCACCAATCTTCAGAAGAAGATATTTATTCTTTACTATTACCTTCTCGAGCTGATGGAAACCAGTCTTTCTCTTTCCCAATTAACACTGGTGCGCCCTCAAAATGACACACTTGGCTTTATAAAACATCGACCTAACATTCCTTACAATTGTACCCTTAAATCTCGAAGTTCGATCGAAGCCATTTTATATTACGCCATTAATTTAGGCGCAATGACTGGTATCATCTTTATTTTGAATTTCACTTCTCAATCTAGAGGTAATTCTGAGTAACCCATCTGGGAATACATCCGAATATTTTTGGACAGTTGAGTTATTTTCCAATTTAAATTCAACAACCCGAGTATCCACTACATTTGCTAAGAAAACTTAGCAACCGTATAACAATAATTTCCTTAATAAAATAACTGAAATTACATTGGAGAAGGGATTTACCCTTTTATCAACTGCTACTATTTTTGTACCTTCCATGTTTTTCAAAACTAATCGCTTTATGCGACAATTCATCATGACCTGATAGGAAGGTAACCAATTCATGCCCACAATCATCTTAAACTCCTTGAAAGATAATTCTATTAAGTTTATCGTGAACTCTATTTCTTATATTTTTATCGAGCAATTCTACATGTTCAGCTCGCCCTTACATTACAACCCAACAAATTCGTGACCGCTATATTACTTAAAATGGGTTCTAAAGGATATCTCGTTCACCACTCAACTTCGTACTTATATACGAATGTGTAAAGCTAGGACCCATCAACATCAATACAAGTTTATCCAAAAAGATGAGATGTACCTTCTATGATTTTCGAATCATCCCAATCTTTATCAGTCCTGATGTTATAAACTCAGACCGATATGTGTAATCCTGGCTATGAAGCAAATTCAGATGGTTTTCTAATCTATCTTAAATCTCGGATCAACAAAACAGCTCCATCCAATTTCTCAGTATCCAAACAGTGGAATTCCTCCTGAGTAATCCTTAGATTATTCAGTTATAAATAATCAATCACTGGACCTTAATCTTCTTTTCTTTTCAATTCAGGTGTTTAGGGTTTAGGGTTCCTTTCAACTGAATACGAGTCAGAGGTATCACAAGACATTCGTAAAACCCTCTACATTTGTAATTCGGTAAAGTTTTGTTTCTTTAAAAAACATTACAATGTATTTAGTTTTTACATACAAATCTAGTTATTCGCGTAAAGTTTAAAAATAATATTTTCATCTTCCAATCGAGTTTATTTTCAGGCAGCAACTTATCAATTTAATTTGTCTTGATATAATTAATAAAACTGTCTGATTTAAAATTCATCCAGATACCAAATAAAATACAAATTCTATCAGAGCAAGCATACCCTTTTAATATACATGCCAACTAGTAAATATCAAACAGTATCAAAAGATATCTTACTGATATTGATGTACTTGTTATTGATTGATGATGTCCGAATAAGCTCCTTACTCCAACCATTTCTTCTTTCCTACGTGTAAAACAGTTACACGCTAAGTATTTACTTAGTGAGACAATAATTCATATTCAAGTGCAATTATCATAATATCAATATTAATGATTAACAATGCATACGATCACCTTAACATCAAAGTGATAAGATTAGATCTTACCAATACCGTTGCCATTTTCATCTGTAAGCTTTCAGTGCTTACCAAAACCTTTTTCCATTTCTATTTGCAAGCTTTCAAGCTTATCTTCCTATTTCTTTTTTATTCTTTTCATTTGATTTAGCCCAAGGTATCGAATTAAGAGATTTTATGTACACGAGTCACCCCTCATACCTAACCTTTCTTGAGTATGTATATTATTTGCACCCTAACTGCTTCCGTATACCCAAACCTTGCATGAGTATACCCTCATTGAGTATTAATAAAATTTCACCGTAGTGCTTAACACCCTAAGTGTTTCCGTAAACCCAAACCTTGCATGAGTATACCCTCAATGAGTATTTATGGATATTGCACCAAAGTGCTTAGAATATTTATACAGCTGTTTATGACCCTATGGATATCCAACTATACCATCGAACCTCTATATCATACATTGGGCTTTATTTCATCATTTATATCATCAATGGAAACATATATCAATCAATATATATATATATCAACATTTGGCAGTTTATACTAGAAATAATATTTCAATCTCATCAATGTAAGTAATCATATGATCAATTCATTTTATATTTCAATTCTTGACATATTACGATATGTCAATCATATGCTCAATGACATAAATATCATGGCAACAATAATTTAGGGTAGGCTCATCGCAAGCCATCCCAATCATGTATAAATTATCAGTGTAGTATGACATGTATGCAATTGCACTCACCTGGGCCATGTAATAGTATGCCTCACTAAGCCCTATTTGATCCTTTCCTTCATTGTACCTCGAACCTCCCTTGATTCGAACTTAACTTCATAACTCAAATAAGTAAAATATTTGATAGATCTCAATCTAACAATATCTTAGACATATTGTCCAATATAATCATTTGAATACAAAATCTCCAAACATCTTCTTTTCTTCCTTGTATTGTTCAAAAACTCATTATGGTCCTTAGTGACCAATTTGAACTTCCATTAACCCTTTTCAAGCTTACTAATCAACCTTAGATGCAAAGTGTATCAATTCTCATTTTCTGGCAGTTTGCAGTACCTCCAAAGATATATTTCTATAAAATAATCTACAACTCAGAATTCAATTCCGTTTGTTCTGAAAGAAAATAGATTCAATAAGCTTTTCAACCATATAAATTAATAGCCCAAATTCAACTTGTACGATTTATGACGAATTTTCAAATTCAATTTCCAGTATTGAATTTCGGAACAGCCTGCTATACTGTTTTCTGACCTTTCACCACTTAAAAATTCATATCTTTTTACTCGAAACTCAAAATCAGTTTCCGTTTGTTGGACACGAAACTAGACGAACAAATATTTACATCGGTATAAAATTCACCTTCTAACCATTTTTGTAGAATTTATGGTGAACTTTCAAAGTTACTGCCATAAACCAGTTTTTCTACACAGCTTCCATAAACAACTTCAACTTTTATACTAACTTCTCCTTATTTCTCTACTTTTCAATTTAGTCCAAACACTAGCTTTAAACCACCAACTCATCACATTCTTAACCAAATAATTATTCACAATAATTCTCCCTAATTTTCCTTATTGATTGAAATAGTGACTACAATGCATAGATAAGGATTCAAGCTTCTTAACTTTGCAACTTAGTCCTAAATTCAACATTACTACCTTAATTTCATCATCACAACTAAAAATCAGATTTAACCCCCCATACAAAACTTCAATTTCAATTTGGTCACTTAACTTTGACAAATTGTCAAAATGGTCACTAATTCAATTCAACATCAATTTGGCATTCTAACTTCATTCTCTTATCTCTAACATCGTTAATAACATAAATACACTCCAAATTCTAAAAATTCAAATTTGGTCCTTCAACTTTTCAAGTTGCCGAAATGGTCCCTACACAAGTTAACTTAGGGTTTTGCTTCCAAACAACAATTCAAGCTTATTAGATCATTATTTCAACATCACAAACCCTAAATTAAACTTGAATCCATAAACCCTAATCATCTTCATAATAATCAAAACATGTAAAACTTAAATCTCAACTCAATATCATGATTTTAACATCATACTAGCTTGATTTCAACTTGAATTCAATCATGGAATCATAAAATCTCAAAAGCCCCAATTTGATCCACAAACCCTAATTTCTTTCTCATGTAAATTCTCATCAATCAAGCATGGATTCCATGAATTATTGATATCAAAAGATAGAGCTTGAAGAGTAGAACAACTTTGTAGTTGAAGAGATTACCTGAAAACCGAGTTTCGGGCCTTGAATCGAGCTTGGAAAAAATTTCTCTTTCTTTCCCTAGACCTCACGTTTGTTGCTGGAAAATATGAACATTTTGTTCATTTTTTTACCATTACTTTACACATATATCTATTAAATGAAAATTAAATTCATTTAATAGTGAAATTACAATTTTGCCCTTTTTATCCAATGGTTGAGATTGATTTTGTCATCAATCAAGGTCCAAGATTTAATCTTCCATTTCCTCTTTCCAAAATTGCCCTTATAACTTTTTAAATATGTCAAAATTGCCATTGGGGCCAAATGACCAATTTACCCTCCAACTAGTCTTTATTTACTAGTTTGTTTCCAAATTGACATTTCATTACAATCTAACTAAATCTAGTTAGAATTCAACCAACCATAATAAAATATTCTTAAAATAAAATTTTATGACTTTTCCATAGCTTTTGGATCAGTCTCCAAAATTTCCATTCGATCCAATTTACCGATAAATAATATTTTACTCAAAAATAAACTGTAGGATTCATCTTAAATCAAACTAAAAATATTTCCAACACTTGGAAATGACTTTTATAACCTTTCTCTATCATATGGCAAAATTTCAAAATTTTCCAATTCGATCCGGGTATTCGAATTTCACTTAAACTTTAACTACAATTTTCCCAACAATCGAAGTATCCGATCGAACCAATAATTCCACATTCGATTCACACCCTTAGGTGATCTGTTTATTTACGAAATAAAAACCCTCAACTTTTGGGGAATTACAAATTTAGTCCCTAAACTCTTCCAAAATTTATACTTTAGCCATAAAATTTTCAAAATTTACATTTTGGTCACTACCTTTTTAAACTTCAATTCCCATTCCAATTTTCCTTGAAATTCAAGCAAACTTTAAGAATACCTTATTCAATTCACTATCTATCACATGAGACCTTTAAACCTTAGAAATTTCCTTTCCAAAACCCATAATTAAAGAAATCCTAACTTTTGCATTTCCGTAATTTTAGTCACTAAGTTATCTTTTAAGCTATTATCTTAGTACTAAATGGCCCTTAATCAACTTAGTAAATTTTGGGGTATTACACCTTGACCCCTTTGTCTCAAATTATGGAACCCCGGAACACAAACTCAAGTTTCTTGGGCAGATTGCCCAGTGAGTTCCGATACTCTTATATGGGTATCGGTACTCCCCTCTAAGTACCGGTACTCCTCTATGAGTACCGATACTCAATTTTGCTTTGAAAGAAATGGGTTCTCAACCGTACTGGTACGCTCTCCCCCATATCGCTACCTAACATTGTTACGTAAACACCCCATACTAATTCCCGCTCGTACCAGTATTCCCACATTGGCGTGCCGGTACACAAACGCCTTTCACATGCAATAGAACAGTAGTATCAATACTCCTCTTGAGTACCGGTACACGAAAATGCCCCTAGAATCATTAATAAACATAGGTACCGATACGCAGCCTGTTGTACCGGTACGCCCCTCGCATAAAGCTCCCTATTAAGCGAAGGCGTACCGATACGAACCACCTGGTACCGGTACGCGAACACAGATTTTCAAAGTCTGGTTCAGATTTCACCCTAAAATCCTACTTAACCTATATGGTTAAGCCCCAAATCGATCTTACAAGTTATGAGGAGTTATTAAGTAAGTTTCTAATCATTTTTACCTTCAAGCAACACCCAATAATGAATCTACAATTGATGATCAACCAAGCTCTAACTTAACCACAACATCATGATTCAAGCAACACATACCAAAACAATGATGTACATGAATACATAGAAGTTATAAGTGTACTAACCTCGACTTTGAAGGCTGGAGTGAAGCTCTCACCAAGCCCTCAAGCTTTCTCCTTCCCAAGAGCCTTTGAAGGTTCTCCCCCTCTTTTACTTCAAAGAGAGATTACCAAACATATTACTACATTATCAGGAAGGTTTTAGGAGATTGAAGACTCAGAAAAACCATAAATAGAGCCTTTCAACCTATTCCTAGATTCTTCCAACAACCCTCATCAAAACTCAACCTACACCATTTTAAATCATTTTTACCTTGTTTTATAGATCTTGGGATGCTGGTAATCCTTCCCTCTACAAGCCAAACATAATTTCAAGGGCTAAGCTTCAAAATCCTACCTTTGATGGTGTGTTTGAAGGGAAATGATCAGTTTAGGAAAGATGAAGAAGGCATAAAGATGGTGATATCACCAAATTCTACACAATGTAGAAAATCAAAGTTTTTCCCCTCCTTTTTATCCCATTTTGGCATTTACCAAAATACCCCTATATAATCTTCTCAAGCCAACACCCAAACTAAAATCTAAGCTCAAAAAGTTCATAAGACCTAGCAACATAGCCCAAACATGAGGTCTTTGCCTCAGGTTAATTCGACACTCGAGTTCAAAACCCGAGTCGCGACAACTCTCCTCTTCTTAAAGAAAATTTTATCCTCAAAATTTACTTGGTGAAAATAAATACAGGCAGAGCTCCTTCATATCAGCCTCAACCTCCTACGTAGCCTCTTCGATTCCATGGTTCCTCCACAGCATCTTGACGAGGGGTATACACTTGTTACGAAGCTCTTTGACTCCGCTATCAAGCACTCTAATTGTCTCTTCCTCATAGGTCAAATCTATGCTAAGCGAACAAATATGGCTCTCAAATCAGACATAAACTTACGACTCAAAGCATATGCCACTACGTTTGCCTTGCCTGGATGATACTCAATGACGCAGTCATTGTCTTTCAACAACTCAATCCAACGATGTTGTCTCAAATTTAACTCTTTCTAGGTAAGCAAGTACTTTAAGCTCTCGTGGTCCGTATAAATGTAACACTTGTCCCTATCAAGATAGTGCCTCTAAATCTTCAGTGCAAAGATGACTGCGGCAAGCTCCAAATCATGGGTAGGGTAATTTTGTTCATGTAGTTTAAGTTGTCTCGAGGCGTAAGCAACCCCTTACCTTATTGCATGAGGACACAACCTAGACCATTCAGAGACCTATCACTAAACACAAAATAATCTTTTTTCAGCTCGGGTTGCGTTAAAACAAGAGCCTCTATGAGGTAAGCCTATAATTGCTCGAAGTAATGTTGTCACTTTTCATTCCACACAAACAAAACTCCCTTCTATAGCAACTTGGTCAGTGGTGCTGCTATGATGGAGAAGCCTTTGACAAATCGTCGGTAATATCCCGTAAGTCCAAGGAAGCTGCAGACTTTCGAGATGTTCCTAGGTGGTTTCTATTCTACTACGGCTTGAATCTTTTGAGAGTCAATGTGGATTCCATCCGCAGCAATGATGTGATCCAAAAATGCTTCCTTAGAAAGCCAAAATTCATATTTACTAAACTTAGCATAGAGACGAATGTCCCTCAATGTCTGGAGAACCACACACAGATGATAATCATGCTCCTCATTCGAGCGCGAATACACCAAAATATCATTGATGAAAACCACAACAAACTGATCCAAATAAGGCTAAAAGATTCTGTTCAATAAATCCATGAATGCCGCTGGGGCTTTGGTAAGCCCAAAAGGCATCACCAGGAACTCGTAGTGTTCGTACCACATCTTGAAGGCATTTTTGAACATCTTTTTCTACTACTTTCAACTGATAATTTCCCTACCTCAAATCTATCTTAGAAAATACTCGAGCACCTCTCATCTGGTCGAACAAATTATCAATCCTTAAGAGGGGTAAAGATTCTTCACCGTTACCTTATTAAGATGACGGTAGTCGATGCACATCCTCATAGACCAATTCTTCTTCTTTACAAACAAAAATGGAGAGCCCCAAGGTGAGATGCTTGGTCGGATAAATCCTCTCTCGAATAATTCTTGGATTTGTTTCTTCAACTCTCTCAGCTCTGTTGGTGTCATTTGATATAGTGTAATGGACACTGGTGCTATGTCGGGCATTACTTTAATCCAGAACTCTAGCTCTCGATCTGGGGGTAATCCGGTTAACTCTTTTAAGAAGACATCCATAAACTCGTAAACCGTCCTAAGGCTTTCAATGATCGAACCCCTGACTTTTGTATCAACCACATGAGCTAAAAAGACTTTACAGCCTTATTGGAGTAGCCTTTGCGCCGCCGATGTCGAAACTACATTGGGGATGCAAGGTACCTTTCTCCCCTAACAACCAACTTAGACCCATCGGCAACACGGAGCTTCAAACTCTTGGTCCTATATACTAAACTAGCATCATGCTCAAAAGCAAATACATGCCTAGTATCGCGTCAAACTCTTAGAATGGCAAAACCATCAAATATAAATAAAAGATTAAACCCTGAACCTCAATCAGAAACCTCTGATACACCTTATCCACCATTATATCTAACCCTAACGGGCTAGTCACGCGAACTCCTACCTCTAGATCTTCGGCTGGTAAGCCTCATTATTGTGATATCCTACTACAGAAATAGGAGTGGGTAGACCTCGATGCAACTATGGGAACAGAAAACAAGGAGAATGTACCTGAGATCACATCTGTGGGCTCACAATCCTCTTGGGCCCTGACTGCATACTGCCTCGCCAGTGCCCTCGTAGTGAACTGGTACGTGCCCCTACTCTGATGGCCTGATGCTTGACTTGCCCCTCCTCTCGAAAAACCTCGACTTCTTTAAGCCTGGTAAGAGATATTCGATGCCTAAACTGGAATGAAAATGGTAACTACGGGGCAGTCCTTCACAAGGTGATCCAGGGATCCACACTCTAAGCAAGCTTGATTTGCTTCCCAACATTCTCCATGATACCTACACCCACACTGGTTACAAACCGGCGAGTCTGCACTCCCTTGAGAATTATATGGGCTCATCATAGATGGAAATGATACAGGTCTCCTACAGCTGGCAAACTCAGATCTACGGCCAGACCTCGAGCTTTGATTCGGCATTCCCCCTCTCTGGTTCCACCAATTCTTATCCCTTCTTGAATGAGACTGCGAGCTGTCGAAGAAATTTTGGGTCCTCCCACTAGAATTCCCGTGTCCTCCACTGGACCATAAGATAAACCCTACACTTGCTCAAGGGACTTAGCACCAGCAGTTAGCTCAGAAAACACTACGGTGGGATAGCTGTCAGATAGGTTTGGATCTCCTTTCTCAAACCCTTAATAAACCTTTTGCATTTCATCTTCTCGTTGGCCACTAACTTTGGTGCATATCTACCTAGCTGCAGAAATTCTTGTTCATACTTGAAGACTGAATGGTTCCCTTGCACAAGGTGAGTAAACTGGTCCCTCAACCTATCAATGTGAGCCTCGCCCACGTACTTCTTCTTAAACTCATCAAGGAAGTCGTCTCAAGTAGGTTGGTCGAGGTACCATTCAAGCTCCACCGTCTCCCACCATTCTCTTACATTCTTCTTTAGCAATGGCAGAACACAAGACAATTTATCTTCAGCCCTCAGCCTCATTTGCCTCAGAATTCAACGAGTGTCCCGAAGCCATTGATCCTCCCTCACCAGATTATTTTGTCCTGATCCAAGGAAATCAGTAGTACCATGTCTATGCATCATCTCGTTTGGTGCCTCACGAGGGGTAGATGTATGCCTCAGAATCGCCCTCACGATCATGTCTAAGGCTCGGTGCAAATAAGAGAAATAATTGACCCGATGTCTAGTTATCCTATTTGATTCTTCCATCTCTGGCACATAATCTTCGCCGGAGCTTCTTCTTTGAGAACCCAAACTTTCCTCAGTATTCCTCGCTCTTCTAGGCATGATTCAATTATGCGCAAACAGACAACATGAGTACACCATCAAATTTTCAGCTTAATTCAAGTATGACCTCGACTTATGGGCATGTATTCGCTAGACACTTGTTTACCACACTAGACGCCCCTGGGGACTTCCTAGAACTGACTAAACCTAGACTCTGATACCACTAAATGTAGCACCCTAAACTGGGATGCTACATTTGGGCCACAAGCCCAAACCACTCTCATAAAATTTTCATTTGAATATCCAATAAGCCCAAATTTCCAAGTTCAAACTATAACATTTTCCAAAATAATCAAAGCATTTAAACATTCATAAGGAGCTCTAATAATCAACAATTAAAAACATTTGACCGGTACAAATATATTTCAAAATAGAGTTACAAATACAAAGGTCCTACGAATACACAGCCCTTTATATCTAAGTACTTGTACTCTACCACAATGGCCAATGTTGAATCCCTTGCTTTGATGGTGCTCTGCTACACGCTACGACCTACTCATATGCGAACAAAAACAACAATTTCAAATGTTGAGCTGACAAAGCTCAGTAGATACACAACCACTCGACCATGCTTCAAGTGAATCGTAATTAAGAGCATGCTAGATAACATGATATCACGGTAAGAGAAAATAATGGCGCTACCCTAATCGCCTAAACACATGTATGCACATTCTAATAGTTCAATGACATAAACACATCAATAAACAATCCAAGAGTGAGGCCTATTGTCACCTGACACTGGAAGATCCACTCATGCTCAGAATCTCACATCAAGCTTCTTAGAAACTCGTATCAAGCTAATATACTTAGAATCTCACATTGAGTTTTCACTCAGAATCTCGCATCGAGCGGGGCTCGGAATCTCACATCGAGTTGGTACATCATAAGGAATCTCACATCGGAGGGCCTTCATTTCATGACTCAGAATCTCACATCGAGTGGTCTTCACGTGGTGCAACACTTGCACACTGAGTATCCGGATCCCACCAAACAAGGACTCGTAACCAATCAAGTTCCCTCACATAGCACAACCACATACGATCCACTAAGGATAGCTAAGATTTGCTAACATGAGCAGTTCCCATTTTAAAATTAAACACATTATGAGCCATTTTATACATAGGGAAGCTAAAAACACTCTTTTTCAGTTTTACCAAACATTTCACATCTTAGGAGGCCCCTTGGCCCCTTTGTCTCAAATTATAGAACCCCCGAACATAAACTCAAGTTTCTTGGGCAAATTTCCCAGTGAGTACCGAAACTCCTATATGGGTATCGGTACTCCCCTCTAGGTATCGATACTCCTCCATGAGTACAGATACTCAATTTAGCATCGAAAGAAATGGGTTCTCAATCGTACCAGTACGCTCTCCCCCGTATCGTTACCTAACATCGTTACGTGGACACCATATACCAATTCCTACTCGTACCAGTACTCTTACCTTGGCGTGCCGATACACAAACGCCTTTCACAGGCAATAGAACAGTAGTATCGATACTCCTCTTGAGTACCGGTACACGAAAATGCCCCTAGAATCATTAATAAACATAGGTACCGATACGCAGCCTGCTGTACCGGTACGCCCCTCGCATAAAGCTCCCTATTAAGCGAAAGCGTACCGATACGAACCACCTGGTACCGGTACGCGAACACAAATTTTCAAAGTCTGGTTCAGATTTCACCCTAAAATCCTACTTAACCTATATGGTTAAGCCCCAAATCGATCTTACAAGTTATGAGGAGTTATTAAGTAAGTTTCTAATCATTTTTACCTTCAAGCAACACCCAATAATGAATCTACAATTGATGATCAACCAATCTCTAACTTAACCACAACATCATGATTCAAGCAACACATACCAAAACAATGATGTACATGAATACATAGAAGTTATAAGTGTACTAACCTCGACTTTGAAGGCTGGAGTGAAGCTCTCACCAAGCCCTCAAGCTTTCTCCTTCCCAAGAGCCTTTGAAGGTTCTCCCCCTCTTTCACTTCAAATAGAGATTACCAAACATATTACTATATTATCGAGAAGGTTTTAGGAGATTGAAGACTCAGAAAAACAATAAATAGAGCCTCTCAACCTATTCCCAAATTCTTCCAACAACCCTCATCAAAACTCAACCTCTACCATTTTAAATCATTTTTACCTTGTTTTATAGATCTTGGGATGCTGGTAAACCTTCCCTCTACAAGATAAACGTGATTTCAAGGTCTAAGCTTCAAAATCCTACCTTTGATGGTGGTGTTTGAAGGGAAATGATGAGTTTAGGAAAGAGGACGAAGGCATGAAAATGGTGATATCACCAAATTCTGCACAAAGCAGAAAATCAAAGCTTTTCCCTCATTTTTATCCCATTTTGACATTTACCAAAATACCCCCATATAATCTTCTCAAGCCAACGCCCAAACTAAAATCCAAGCCCAAAAAGTTTATAAGGCCCAACAACATCACCCAAACACGAGACCCTTGCCTCATGTTAATCTGACACTCGAGTTCAAAACTCGGGTCGTGAAAATTTTTATCTTGATGCGACCTAAAATCCTTTTTATTTTTTTGGGTTTTTGTCTTGTTTGTTTTGTGCAGGTACGAGAAGGGCACCAATTGCATGGTGGTCAAATGAGGCTGCTAGTGTGGTCGTGATAATGCTGTGATGGGGCTGAGGCTGGCGTGGCCACTGATGTGGCAGCCGAGGTGGCCGTTGGGGAGCTGAATGGCCAAGAAGAAGTTTTCAGAAACTGTTGGCGGCTAGGGTTTGAAAAGTTAGAAAATTAGGTTCAGAGTTTTGGATATTCGAGTTGGGTAACATGGGTTTCGGGTGAACCGGTTCAGGTGGGTTATGGGTAGGTTTATGAGTAACTGGGTATTGGGTTTGGCAGTGGGCCGAATAGGAAATTGTAAGGGTAAATGGGCTTTAGGTTTAGTTGGGTCAGTTGTATTGGGCTAATGGGTTGTGTAATGTAATTTGGACATTTGGTTTTAGGATTTTTGGACTTTTTATGTATATTTTTAGATTTAATTATTTTTATTATTTTGGATTTAAATTGTTTTTAATTCAAACCCCAGACGAAAATGGTTATTACAGGTGCCCCTATTTGCTCATTGTTATTTTTGGGCTTTAGGTTTAGTTCGGTTGAACTAGAGCATGAACCTTCCTTCGAACTCTAACTTCTATCTTCTAACTTCTAGAGAAATAGAACTCATATGTTGATCCGCTACACCACCGACGGAGAATCAAGATCTGGTCGACTCATCTACTTCGCCCATTTTTTCATAAGGATAGAACCTGCAAGAGTGAAAGTAAATTGCTTCAGATTGAGTATCCACTTTTTTAAAGGTAAAATTAAAAGGATTGGGTGAAGTGATGTTTGAATATGGGTGATCTGCTACACCACCGACGATGAGACAAGAACGAGAGATTGGATATGATCAAGCTACAACTCTAATGAAGAGGCATAATCGGAAGAGATATTTTGTTCCGCTACACCACTGACAATGAGTCAAGATCTGAAGGTGGATTTGATCAAGCTACAACTTTGATGAAGAGGCATGATCTGGAAGATTTCGATCCACTACACCACTGACTATGAGTCAAGATCTAAAGAAAAATGTTTGATCAAGCTACAACTCTGATGAAGAGGCATGATTTGAAAAGTTTTGATCCGCTACACCACTGGTGATAAGTCAAGATCAGAAGAATAAGGTTTGATCAAGCTACAACTCTGACGAATATGTATGATTTGAAAATTTTTATTCGCTACACCACTAGCAATGGGGCAAGACCTGAAAAAGAGAGGTAAACAACAATTAGTAATTGTTCACTTAAGGTTTGAGTTTAGGTTTGGCTTCTTTTGCTTCGAGGGTTTTCCATTTCGTTTTGGGTGTCGTTATGCTCCCTCTTCGAGGTTTTAAATTCTTTGTTGGTTTGGCTTCCTTTCGTGGACGAGGGGTTGCCAATTTGTTGTTGTCCTCCATGATTGACGCTTTTCATCATGAACCTGTTTGTTATGTATGAATGAAGTAGATGCAATTGAATGCATCTAACTTGATGTGTAATGTATGAATTTAATGCGAATACATGATGAGTTGAATGGCATGGTGTTGATATGAACGACATGCAATGCAGTTGGCCATGATGTTGACTTTAAAGGGGATGCCTCATGACTTTCTTGCTATATTGGTGGCTCGGTCTTGTTTTTGCTCTAGTTCTGTTTTGTAGACTAGATGGGCTTTTGCCTTGTGTACGCCGATGCCCCCAACTTCTTGTGGGTCTGGCCATTTTCTTTTGGAGTGTTACCTTTATAGGTGAAAGCCAACTAGTGATTGTTTTCTGAGCTGATGCATCGATCTGAGGGCTCATTTGCTGTTGGTCCCTATACTTTTGAACTTCTTTATAAGTAATGCACAGAAATTTTTTATTTCAAATCTTAGACTACATGTTCTGATTTCAATGTGAGATGCTTATTAAAAAAAATAGGTTTTTCTTTTCAGATTGTGAACATATCAAGCTAGATTAAATGCCCTGAATATCAAGGGCACGAGCAACACTGAAAAATAGCTTACCGAGGATTGCCCCAAGCAAATATTGTGTCTAGGAGACCTTAAAAGTTGAATTAATGTTTGAAGATGTGAGGTGCATTTTAAGCTATTTCGGTGTTTGACCATCTTGCCTTCGATATGTTTATTTTTTTCTTGTTCTTGTTTGGGGAGTTCAATTCATCACCAACAAATTCCTGATCTACTCGGCATTGTCATGATTTTGAAAATATTACCATCACTCATGAAGCAAAGAGTTCTGATTAGAATGGGCTTCAGCGGAGTCGCCAGCTGTAACGACCCTTTCGAAATCGCTATGGAAAAAATGATTATTTTCTTTTGTGGATTTTTGTCTTTGAATTTTTTTGTTGTTTTTGAAAAGTTTTTGAAGATTGTGGAAATATTGGGAAATTTTGGGGTTTTGTTTTAAAAATGTATTTTTATTTTGAAAATGAAGAGTTGGAGTCGCTACCGGCCACTAAGGTAGGCCGGGCATCGTTAAAACCAGAGATTCTTTAGAAAACGGGTTCGGGAGTTTGTTACATTTGGGGAAGGATTAGCACCCCCATCACGCCTGAAAATCAGTACCAAAAAAGACATTGCCTTTTATTCTACGAAAATCACTGAAATTCAAAATTGAATTTAATTTACTGTTCTTAATCTAATATAGGCTTTAATTGAATGGGCTTTAATAATTTAGTGGGTTCGAATTAATTATTTGTTTAATTAATAAGGGTGACTGTACATCAGACTGTAGATTAAACCGACATCAAATAAGACTGACCGTCGTGTTAATTTACGGTTCGAATCAAGTACATCACCTTTATGCATGATGCAAACAGTTAAAAATGATGTTATGAGTTGTCAAAATTTTATTCATTTAAATATTTACATTCAGACGATAAGAATTAATTCGAATATTTGGTCCATATCCATTAAGCCAAGACTAAGACCAAAGTAATCGAGTTAATAAATATCTCCTTTTTATAAGTTAGATTAGTTAATTAACAATGTGGGATATAAAAATAAATTAGGGGTTAAATGAATGCCAAATTAATGTATGTTACAAAAAATAGGCAAATAAATAAAGAAGAACAATAAAGATAAACACGGAAAATAAATTCTTGAATAAAATAAATAAAAGCGGAAATTTAAATATCCGGGAAAAGGACCGGATCGAACAAAAATAAATGCGCATAAAAGGAAAAATCTAAAAAAGGATCGGATCGAATAAGAGAAATTCGAAAAAAAATACCGGATCGAACATAAAAAGGGAATAAAATAAAATGCAGAAATTAAAATGCAAGAAAATAAATTGCGGGAAAGTAAATTGCAAAAATTAAATGGCGAAAAAGTAAATTGAGGAAAATAAATGCTAGAAAAATAAAGCAACACTAAACGGGCCATAAATAATACGAGTCATCCCCGTTGCGGGTCACCATAAGGTTGATTCGAACGAGAAATTAGATAAACAGTAAATAAATAAATATTACTCTATAATATAATATAAATAATACTATATAATATATATACTATATATAATACACATATATTGTATAATATATACTATAGATATCATATAATATACGTAATATAATATGTAACATATATATAGGCTATATACTATATAATATAAATACTATAACAACTATATAATATATAGTAAATAGACGTGATATAAAAAAGGGGACTAAAATGAAAGAAAAGCAAAACCGAGGTCAAAATTAAAGAGAAAAACTAAAAAAAGGGTAGAAATTTTAGTAAATAAAATAAAAGGGAGAGATCAAAATGGTTATTAACCCTTGACTAATTCGAAAACGAGGAAAAAACGCAGGGGTCGAAACGAAAATTATCCCTGGGACCAGGAGGCGCAGATCTTCCCTGGGTATACAGGTCAACGCTCGGGTCGAGCCTCCAAGGCGACGTCATATTGGTGGCCAACTTTAAAACAAATAAGATGTCTCTTTTTTTGTTTAACTTCAAAATGGATGAAATAAAAAAAATCTAAAACCTAATAGCCTTCTTCAACCCTAGCCGAGGCGCTGGCCGCTCTCTATTATCCCACTGTTCATCGATGATATAGCCTCACGGTTAAGATCCTAACAACACCGACAAAAAGGGCACACACAGAGCTTCAACGTTCCCCTAAGAAATCGGTAAACTCAAAAAAAAACTTCCTTTTTTTATTCGAATCTGATTAGACAAAGAAAATATATATTTTTAAAACCATGAAAAGCCCCTTTGATCTTGGTTAAAAAAATAGATCCAAACCCCTCGTTTACTTCCCCTTTTTTAAAAAACAAATTTTGTGATTCTGATAAAAACGTTTCAACAAGAAAGAAAGAAGAACAGAGAAACTCTGATTCGAAAAAAGGGTACCTTGGAAGTTTTGTTTCCCTATATTTCTGGGGTAAAAATCCTCATCTACATTCATAGTTCATTCGGCTCTTATAGCCATCTTACATAATTGAAAAAACAGAGAAAAAAATATCGTAAATTTCCTATTGGTTGTTGCCATTTTTGTCTTGATGCGATCTGAAATCCTTTTATTTTTCTGGTGTAGTCGTGGCAATGCTGTGACAGGGCTGAGGCTGTTGTGGCCACTGATATGACAGCCGAGGTGGTCGTTGGGTACCTGAACGGCTAAGAGGAAGCTTTCAAAAACTGTTGGCTGCTAGGGTTTGAAGAGTTAGAAATTAGGTTTAGAGCTTTGGATATCTGGGTAGGGTGACCCGGGTTTCGGGTGAACCGGTTCAGACGGGTTATGGGTAGGTTTATGGGTAACTAGGTATTAGGTTTGGTAGTGGGCCGAATAGGAAATTGTAAGGGTAAATGGGCTTTGGGTTTAGTTGGGCTGGCTATATTGGGCTAATGGGTTGTGTAATGTAATTTGGACATTTGGTTTAAGGATTTTTGGACTTTATGTATATTTTTGGATTCAATTATTTTTATTATTTTGGATTTAAATTGTTTTTTATTCGAATCCCGGACGAAAATAGTTATTACAAAAATATAATGCTTTAAATTAAGAGAAATGTTTTATATACATGTGTACAATTGTTTTTGTTTTAGGGTTAAGATTTCATGGGCTTAATTTGTAGGTTTAAATTTTAGGTTATGAGTTTAGTTTGTAGGGTTTAAAATTTAGAGTTTATGATTATAATTTAGATTTTAGGGTTAGAGATTTAGATTTTATTTTTTTAAAGAAAAAATATGTAGACTTGTGTAAATTCTTTCTACACAACATATGTATCAAAAACTTATTTTAAAATTAAAGAATATTTAAGTTTTTTTCTCCCACCGTAAATCTCTTTTCTTGGTCACAATTAATAAATTCAACTGACTGTTGGTTACGATTAGGGGTGTTCAAAATTATCGTCCCATTGATCCATCGACCCAGTAAAAAATAAACAATAATTTTTTTAAAAAATCAGGACGGGTACATAGCCCTTTAAATTTCTCCAAGTCACGGGTCGGGCCTGGGCAACAATTTTTTAATTATATGGGTACTCGGCCTGATTATCTATCTTTATTTTTATTTTTATTTTTTAAAGTGTTAAAACTTTTTAGTTAAAAATTAAAATATTACATTCTCGAATATTTTACACTAATTTCTAAATCTCATTCTCAAATATCTCATGTCGATGATGAGTACATGATTTTATGTTTTATCTTTAATTGTATTTTTTGGACTTTTAAATTTTATCTTTTGATTATGTAATTTGGATTTAAACTTTTTGTTTGGATTATTTCATTATTTAATTTGCACTTCTTGATTTTAATTTTATCATTTATGTTATATTTTGACTCAAATTCTAATTAGTAATTAAGTTGGGTTTTATTATAATTCTAGTGGTTGAAGATTACTTGGTAATTAGGATTTACTTTAATGAGTAAATATCTATTTTAGGTAAGAGATCTTATTGAATAAGGTTTCTTGGTAACCAAGTATTTGGGTCTATAAATATAAACTAGGTTTAACCTTTTGAATTATGAGAGAATGAGATAATGAGAGAATATGAGAGATATAGAGAATTACTCTAGAGAGATGTAACCACTTTTAGATTTTTACAACTATTGTGACTACGTTGTAGAGATGAGTATTGTAGGAATGTTGGGAATATTGTTTAGGTTTCGCTGGGTCATGGGATTTGTACACCGGGTTTTGGAAATACATGGGTTATCATGTATTTGTACTCTTCGTGTTCTCTACATTTATAGTGGATTGTTCGTTTATCTCGTCCGTGGAGGTAGGCTATGCTAAACCACGTTAAATCTTGCCTCATGTGCATGTCTTGGTATATGTTGTTATCGCTTTGGTTATTTTGCCGCATACCAAATTCCTAACAAATGGTATCAGAGCTATAATTTGAGATGCGCGATTGTGAAGGAATTTTTGTTGCAGATTTTGTGGAGCGATGTTGGAGACATGCTAGAGGAGTATTGCTGCAACGAGCTTTCAGTTGCAGGGGGAGTAATTCTCAATAGATTCAACAGTGCTGCAACGGATACTACGTAAGAATTATAGTTGTTGAAGACTTGGCGGCAGTGCTTCAACAAATATTTGGCTTACGTAAAAATTAAAGTTATTGAAGACTTGAGGACCAATGCTTGAATAGAATGTGTCAAGGGGTAGATTTGTTATATTTTGACTCAAATTCTAATTGGTAATTAAGTTGAGTTTTATTGTAATTCTAGTGGTTGAAGATTACTTGGTAATTAGGATTTACTTTAATGAGTAAATATCTATTTTAGGTGAGATATCTTATTGAATAAGGTTTCTTGGTAACCAAGTATTTGGATCTATAAATATAGACTAGGTTTAACCTTTTAAATTATGAGAGATAGAGAGAATTATTCTCTAGAGAGACGTAACCACTTTTAGGTTCTCTACAACTATTGTGACTACGCTGTAGAGATGGGTATTGTAGGGATATTGGGAAGAGTGTTTTGGTTCCACCTAGTCATGAGATTTGTACATCGGGTCTTGAGATTACATGGGTTATCATGTATTTGTACTTTTCTTGTTTCCTACGTTTATAATGGATTGTTCGTTTCTCTCTTCCGTGGAGGTATGCTATGCTGAACCACGTCAAATCTTGTCTCTTGTGCATGTCTTGGTCTATGTTGTTATCGCTTTGGTTATTTTGCCGCATACCAAAATCCTAATATTTTCGAATTACTTTAAATTGTATGATTTATAAAAAAAATTGTACAAATTTAATCCGAATATCCTATGACCCGAAATTATGAGTACCCAATATTTATGAGCCGAGTCACACGTCAATATTTTTAATACCCAAAATTACAAGTACTTGATTATGAACAACAACCTGAGTATCGGTCGTCAATTCCTTTTTATCGCGCCATCTTCATTCATCCACCTCTTATTTCCCTCTTTTCTTTTTCATATCAGTAGAATTTCTTTTGTAGATCTGTTTTTACAGATTTAACTTTTTGTTTTTTTAATAAGATTTTTATTAAAAAATAATTTTTTATCTATTTTATAGCGTATTTTAGTTTTTTTGTAAGTTCTTTTTTTTCTTTTCCATAATTAAATTTGATGCCACCTCTTAGTTGGTAATTTTTTTTTATTTTGTTGATTTGCCCTTAATTTGGACCCTTAAGATGGAGTTACATGGTCCCGGCTCACCACGTCATTCATGGTCTCATCCAATGAGATTCATTTATTTAATGATATGTAGGAAAAAGGTGAAGATTTATCTTGGAAAAAACATGAGATGGAAAATTATTATTGGATGGGACCACAAATAACATGGTGAGTCAGACTCATCTAATAAATTTTCCTCAAGATGACTTATTCATCTTAAAAAATGTTCGTGGTCACCCATATATATCGTGCTTGAGTTTTGATAAATCAATTTACTATCATGTTCTATTATTATATTAGTATTATTGATGTTTATCATTTACCACTCTAGAAGGCTATATGATAGATATAAATAGGGGTGTTTAAAAATACTCAACCCGGTTGACCCGATCTGTCGACCCGCCGACCCGAACCTTAATATAACGCAAGCATTGATATAACGCAAGCAATACATGAACACAGCGAGTGGTTTCGGTGAAGAAGATGTTTGCTCATTTTAGAAAGTTCGAGTTCGGTCAATTTCATCTGTAAAAGTGTGTACATTATTAAATGATTAAGAAAAAATATAAACGTATACTATCTTATAAAATACGAGTAATATATTTTTAATGCCCGCCATCTACATCACATTATTTTTATATTTGAGTCTGTACTAATTTATATGGTGTTTCTATATTTTCATTTTTCACATTCTTAAAATAAAAAATCTCCATCCTTCCGCAAATCACCGAAGAAAAAAGAGAGTTGAGAGTAATTAATGAGGTTGTTCAAGTGATAAGTAGTTTGGTATCGTTTAAATAAATTTTGAGTTTGAATTTTTGTGTATGTAAAAAATTCTCATTAAAAGATTCACCCACTAAAATCAGGTGTACGATACGAGTTAATCCGAATTAATCAGAATAAAACTCTAAAAATCGGAATGACAACCTAAAAAAAAGAGTTGAGAGTAATAAATGGAAGCCGAAATGGGAGTCGTGTAGCCTTATTCATCAAGAAAAATCCAAATATCAGCCATCAAAATCATGATTTTTCCTTGAAGAAAATCAGGTAAAAATAGTAGACAAAACTACACCATGAAAGTGATTTCCCACCTTATGTAGAAACAAGAATACCCTACATACATAGTTTATCAATAACACTTGAAATAAATAAAATTTCAATTAATATCTGATACACATGTATTTAATGAAATTTTTTCCACAAGTATATATATTTTTTTCCACAAGACTTATCGCCAAACATTATAGTATTTTTTTTTACATAATTATTGATATTTGATCTATTGATCAACTAACTTGATTCGAATATTGCATAGGTTTATTATAGAACTTTTTTAACTTAATTTATTCTATCAACAATGTTAAAATTTGAACTTCTAATATTATTTTAAAATTTAACATTTTATCTCATTAAATCAACGGTAAATTAATAGCAAATAATGCTTTGATCTATTAAATTTTATAAAATCATAAATTAATTTAGTAAAATTTTAAACAGTCTAGAGTATGCTAATAAAAACTATTTAAAAAATAAGGGTAGCTACACAAAAGCTATTTAGGTTAGTTAATAAACAGTTGACAAATAGTTATTTTAAAAAAAAAAACTGCTGCGGAATCTTAATTACTGTGGGTTCACTTCAATTAATGGCCTTGTAAAACGTTCTTCTAGCAACTTTCAAAGTCCCGGTCACAGATGAGGAACGTGTAGTTGAAATCTCAAAAGTACCAACCAAAATATTTTGGGTAAATTATATAAATCATTACTGAATTTTACTCTTAAATTTATTTTAGTCGCTGAAGTTTTAAAACATTCAATTTACTTATTAAAGTTTATACATTAAATTTTTTTGTCACTCCTTTATGACGAGTATCATTTTATTATTATTTTTATTATGAAATGTCATTTTTATTATTATAAAATGTCAAATATAATTTAAAATTAAAAAATAAAACCCCTAACACCTAAAATACAACCCCAAATCATAACCTTCCTTTCAACCATCACCCTCGACAGCCTCGCCCTCACACCGGTAAATGGTGGCTAACCGGCGGCCTCCCCCCCTAATCACAACACCGGCTAATCCCAAATCGTTATTATCAACATGGGTTAATTATTACAAGTAGTCCTTAGTCGTTGACTGTTTTGAATATGCTGTAAACATGGCTAATCTTGCTGATGTGATGCTATCAAGACGAGTTCAAGAAATGATCATCAAGGGTGAAGAACCAGAATCACTCTACATTTGTCGAAATGAAAAATAAGCTCAAAATGTTCCATTCCCATTAGCTCCAACTCCCATTATTGTCTTCAATTTGCTCTAGTCCTCATCAGTAAGTACCAAAGTAAAAGAAGAATTGCAACAACTAAATCATCACTCTGCTCTTGGGGTTGCTTTCAGGTTTAAAATTGAGCACTGTAAAATCAGTTTTTTTTCCTTCTTCGGGTTTGACTACAAGAGCTGAGGGACGCCTGTATAGAAGATGAGTTTGGTTTGGACTCCATGTAATTATATTGGAGATTTTTACTGCTTTCAAACATGTTGTCTATCCATTTCCCATAAATATTTTCTAGCCCAGAGTCTTGAAATACTCAATCACTACCAGCAGTAAATTTTATGTTCAAAGTTCAAACCTATCTAATAATCAAGTGGTAGATTATCAAGATTTGTGAGAAATTACGCTTGAATGTTTGCAACACAAAGGAAAGCCACCGATAGCAGTCATAAGTTCCCGAATTTGGGGTTAGGGTTAGGTATTTATCAAGGGAAGAATATGGGTTTGGTTTTGGGTTTTATTTTTTAAAAATTTTAAATTATATTTAGAATTTAATATTAGTAAAAATGACATGTCATAATAAAAATAATAATAAAATAATACAAATCATTAAGGAGTGACTAAAAAGTTCAATGTTTAAACTTCAATGAGTAAATTAAACTTTTTAAAACTTTAATAACCAAAATAAGTCTAAAAATAAAATTTAGTGATGATTTATGTAATTTACCAAATTAAATATGATATTAATAAGGGTAATTACGCCATTCAACAAAACGGTCAGGAATGTAGTCAAAAAGTGGATTATGATTGGTGTGTAAAGCCGCCGTTTCTCACATTCTTCGGCCTAATACGGCGGCGGATCCAAAATAAATAGCCTTAGCGGCTTAAGCCCACCCTTGATGACTTCATCACTTGTATGCATGCCATATCCATCATCATCATACATTTCCTTCCTAAGCCGCCATACATAACATACATCATCATCATCATACATAACCCATAAACCGCCTCTCTATCTCTATATATTCGCTTCTTTGCCTCCAATTTTTCTCTCCAAACAGCTACTAATCCTCTCAATTTCCCAACTAAAAACAACCAATTCTCTAAAACTAAGAGAATTTCAGTCAACCCATGGGTGAGGTTAGTTACCAGCTCTTTTCTTGGACATTCTTAGTTACCAGCTCTTTTCTTGGACATTCTCTCTGTTTTTTCCTTTTCAATCCTTCAAAGATTTTAGTTTTTCATTTTTGTTTGTTTTCGTTTTGCTTATTTTGCTTTTTGTTATTTGTTTTACCAGCAAAAGGAAGGAGCTAAACCTGAAGCCGAGAAGAAGCCCGCCGCCGATGCCGGCGCTAAGAAAGATGACGGCAAGGTCACTGCCGTTTACAAGACTGATATGCATTGTGAAGGCTGTGCCAAGAAGATCAAACGCTCGATTAAGCACTATGCAGGTAGTTAATCGAAGTTTTAATATTATAGATTAAATATTCATAATTATGTTTCGAAATTGGTCAATTTTAAAAAGGAAAATTCCCTTTACCCACTCGTTTTGGATTGTTCGTAAATTTTGATCCGGAAAGTATAAAATTAGAAAGAAAAAAAACGAAGGAAAGAAAGTAATTTCAAACATTGGCGTAATTGAAAATCTAACGGAAAGTTACCTAACACGGATCGTTGTTGTTGTCGGTGAAGGTGTGGAAGATGTGAAGACGGATTCAGGAGCCAACAAACTGACGGTGATTGGCAAAATTGATCCCGCCGTAATCAGAGAGAGATTGGCTGAGAAAACAAAGAAGAAAGTCGACCTTATTTCTCCTCAACCTAAAAAGGATGCCGCCGCCGGCGGCGATAAAAAGCCCGAAGCTGAGAAGAAACCTGAAGAGAAAAAAGAAGAAAAGAAGCCACCTAAAGAGGTGATTTTACTAACGTTCTAACGTGCGCATGTTAGACGTGTTTAATTAATTGAAGATTAAAAGGAGTTTAAGTTTAAATTATGAATGTTGATTTTGATTCATATTTATTTGATTACAGAGTACGGTGGTGTTGAAGATCAGAACACATTGCGATGGTTGCATTCATAAAATTCGCAAAATCATCTTGAAGATTAATGGTAAGTTACTTATTTGTGATTAATTAAATAATAAATGTTAAATTAATAGCGTAGGATAATGAAATATTGTTTAATTAAACAAAAGGTAATCCTGATTTTATTTTTAATTAAAACAGGAGTTCAATCGGTGGACGTGGATGGAGCTAAAGATTTGGTAACCGTGAAAGGCACAATGGACGTGAAAGACCTGGTTCCTTATCTCAAGCAAAAGTTAAGACGCAATGTAGATGTGGTTCCTCCTAAGAAAGACGACGCCGGTGAGAAGGATGGCGGAGAGAAGAAAGATGCCGGCGGTGACAAAAAAGAGAAACCGAAAGAAGCCGCTGCAGGCGGCGAGAAGAAGGAAGGAGGCGATGGCGAGAAGAAGGAAGGAGGAGGCGGAGACAAGAAAGAAGGTGGAGGAGAGAAAAATGAAGGCGGGGAGAAGAAAGAAGGTGACGGTGACGAGAAAAAGGAAGGAGGAGGCGAAGACAAGAAAGAGGGTGAAGGAGAGAAAAAAGAAGGCGGTGAAGAGAAAAAGGAAGGCGGTAAGAAGAAAGGTGGCGGTGGTGGTGAAGCGAAGATGGAGGTGAGCAAGATGGAGTATCATGGATACGGGTATCCTCATCAGCCAATGTACTGGTCGGATGGACACGTGTACGGTGGTCCGAGTTACGCGGTTGGAGGGTATCAAAACCATCACCAGGACTACGCATACGTGAAACCAGGATATATACCTCCTCATCTTGGTTATGTGAGTCAAGGGTATATCATGGATCCACGTCATTCCCTACATGCACCTCAGATGTTCAGTGACGAAAATCCGAACGCCTGTTCTGTCATGTGAGAACTTAGAAGGGAAAGATATATAAAAAAGGCCAAAATGTAAATAACAGAAGTTTCTAGGGATAGAAAATTAAATTGAGAGCTAAAAAAATGAACCTTACAAACGGCAAATAATAGAGTATAAGTTAATGGGATGAATCGCTGGCCGGCCAGCTTGGCTAGGAGCTGGTTAGTTGTTGGAGTAGAGATGGTCGCCGGTTGTTTCTTTTGTTTGTTCTTCTGTCTAATTTTATTATTTCAATTAATGAAAATAACGTCTCCATATGCTAATTCAAATAGCTTTTTTATTTTGTTGAATAAAATTATTGTTTACAATTTTATTTGTGATTATTAAGAAGCAATATAAGAGAAAATGAATTTAGAATAAAGTTAGCGCATTTAAATATATTTATGTGTATATATCAAAACAAAGGAAAAATTGGAATTTTGATTTTGGAGATTAGTTAGGTTTCCTTTGTCAGGAAAGGCAAGAGATTGAATGGTGAGTGGTCCTTGGGGAGGCTTCAACCTTCAAAGCTAGAACCTAAGGAGGAAGGATAGAAGTAGCAGTCTATCTTTTACATTTAATATATGGGTAAACTATATTAGTAGTAACGCATTTTCAATATGATCACCAAATTTTTAAAACTTTTATTATGATCACTTAATTTTTCACTTTCAATACAGTCATTATCGTTAGTTTCTGTTAAAGAAATTTAATGTGTCGCGTTAACTTTTAAAAAAGTTACCGTTAATATTCTCTCTTCTCTCTCACGTTTTCTTCTTTTTCTTTAGCCGTAACAGCCAATACACTAAAAAAATAAATAATCATCTTTAACGTCGTCGCAGTTGACGTTAGAACTACCTCCCAACCCTCAAAACTCTAGAGCAACAAACTCATGCACCACCTTAAACGCAAAGCCTTTCTTAAACATTAACCTTGTGATTAGAGCAGCAAAGATATCTGCACAAATCGTTTCTGCTACTACTACTGGTGAAATGGTTCTTGCTTCAACTTACTCAAACGAGCTTCATCGTTATGGGCTTGAAGTGGGCCTGAAAAACTATGCTGTGGGTATTCTATTTGTTTGACATGTATTTTACAGATAAATCGGGTTTATTTCTCATGTTGTTTTGCTATTTTTGGTCAGCATATTGCACTGGATTACTTTTGCAACGTCATATGTCCTAAAGGTGCTTGAAATGGATGATGAATATGAAGGCAATGTAGATGTATTATACATTGACAATCATGCTTTCATATGATGGTAAAAAGATTAGATATTGTTAGTTTTGCATGGTTTGTTATTGAATATTCACATGTTATTAGGCTATCGGAAAGGATTTCTCAATTGAGCCAACAGACACAAGGAGGCTTTTTCGAGCTCTCCTGGATGTATGGCTGATCAAGACAACTACGGGTAATTCTGTCTTTGGCGCTCTAAAGGTATCATAAAAAATTAAATTTGTAGATTTATTTGTTCTGGATAAAGTTGTTGCTTTACTGAAGTTTTTAATTGAGTTAATAGAATTTTGCTTACATCTCAACATGGAGCATTGTATGCTGGTTTAGATATTCCTCATAGTGATAAGAGATTTGCTGGGTACTCCAAGGATAACAAGTAGTTTAATGCTGAGGTTCACCACAAGTACTTTTATGCTCGATCCGATGAATCTGTTACTTTGGAGTTTGAGGGCTGGGAAATAGTTCTAGTGTATTGGCTGCTGAAGTAGAAGGAGAAGAAGAAAGAAAGAAAGAAAACGGAGATGTAAGAGAGAATGAGAGATAGAAAATATTAACAATTTTTTTAAAAGTTAATGTGGCACGTCAGATTTTTTAATAAAAATTGACGGCAATGATCGTAATGAAAACGAATTTAAAATTGACCGTAATGAAAGTTTTAAAAGTTCAGTGACCATATTGAAAGTATTATAAAAGTTCGGTAACTACCAGTGTAGTTTACCCTTAGTATATTTTATATAATTAATATCGGTTCACCCATTTTTTATGGCTGGAATGAAGTTATGGGTGAAACTTAAATTTTAATTTTTGTTTAGGTATTACTGGATTTTTACTCAATTAAATTAATTTAAGTTTGAGGTTCACCCTAAAATTAATGTAAAACTCATTTTTGGTAAAATGTATGTTCATCTTACAGTCAATGTTTGGGGTACGAGACTTTCCTTCCCAACAATGTCGTCTTTAAGGTTTGAACTTACATCTTCTCCTTGGGAATGTAATGTACCTTACCAATGCACCCAACACTTGTTAGTAATATAAAACTCAATTTAATGTATGAGTTTAATTAGATTTTAAATTTAATCTCCTTTCTAAAAAATAGATTTTGCTAGTACTTATAAATACCTATCGCTACATTTCGAGACCAGAATGAATAAGACTGTGAACAACATTCGTGTAACACCCTCTACCTGATTCGAAAGAAAACTAGAATAGAAGATGTCATCAGAACAAAAACATGAAAATCAAAAGAGAAAACTTTCAATAGTTCAAGAGGCTTACAAATTTTCTCCAAAACTACTAAGAATTTAAACATAAACGTAAGGATTACATCTCATTTTCAACTTTCAATGCCGATTAATTCAAGCTTATTGAATAATAGACAATGTTCGAATACATCATAACATTCTTTTTTTAAAGATTAAAAAAAATCAATTTTTGTATTGATAATCAAGTCATACCATAGCATACTTATCGTTATCAAATGGTAGATTTTTAAAACACATATATATACACTTACATACACATCAAAAACAGTTCATATGCTTTCATATATATTCAAAACTGTCCAACTAAACATGTATACACAATTACACATCAAAAACAGTCCATATACTTTCATGTTTATACAAAATTGTCCAACTGAACATGTATACACAATTACACATAAAAAACAGTCCATATGCTTTTATGTTTATACAAAACTGTCCAACTGAACATGTATACATAATTACACATCAAAAACAGTCCATATGCTTTCATGTTTATACAAAATTGTCCAACTGAACATGTATACATATATATACTCATCAAAACAGTCCACATACTTTTATATATATTCAAAACTGTCCAGTTATGCATGTATACATATAAACACATCAAAAACAGTCCACATACTTTCATATATATATATATATATATATATTTAAAACTGTTCAGTTATACATGTATACATATAAACACATCAATAACAGTCTACATACTTTCATATATATTCAAAACTGTCCAGTTATACATGTATACATATAAATACATCAAAAACAGTCCACATACTTTCATATATATTCAAAACTGTCCAGTTATACATGTATACATATAAACACATCAATAATAGTTCACATACTTTCATATATATTCAAAACTATCCGGATCTTCATTTTTTTCACACATATATATAGATTCTAAGGGGCTTCTAATAAAGCTTATAATTCTGCTCAATCATTGTTAAAAGAATTACAAAACCTTTAGTCATATTTCGATTACAACTCAAAACATGTACGCTTACTTAGATTCCAAACTTAACAATCAAGTCATGATATTTGAACATCATTCTTTCTGAAGTCTTCAATTTCATAGCATTTACAAATTCCTTCATTAAAACAATTCAGTTAATATTGCCATTTACCCTTATCTCATGCATATAAATCATGTATCAAAAATCAAAACAACAGAATTCCATACTAGATTACAGTTCTGGTTTCATAGATTTATAACCTGACTCCTACAAGGTCATTCGAAACTACCATGTTTATATATGAGAGAATTTCACCTTCCCATGATTCCAACATACAAAACTATCATATGTAAAACACAAGTATGCATCACTAAAGAGCTAAATCATATAGTAATCAATCAACTATTATGCTTAAGGACCTTTACAAACTAAAAGATAGAGAACATGGCATTGAACTATAATGCCTCAAGATATTTATAAACAATAAAAAAATAGGACATATGCCACCTTCTAGGAGTTATAAAGAAGAAAAAATTATTACTTAAAACTTCGATAAGTGACTTGCAATCTTCAACCAATATCGGACAACGAGAACTCCTTAAGTCCTGAAAAATGCATGAAAATGAATGCATTAGGCTTAAATAGCCTAAGTGAGGTAGTGAACCATGAGAATATAATAATCAATGATATCAACATACAAAGGAAATGTAATAAATTCCAAGTTTTATTAGTAGCAATGAAATACTCAAGTTTTAACTTTAGTAAGATTAGAGGTTGTCTTATGAAGCTTTATCAGGATCATATTCTTCCAAATTTTAATTGAAAATCTTTCAGAGATTTAACTGAATTCTTTCGAATTTCTTATTGAACTTATCAGAGTTCATAACTTATAATATCAGAGTCTTATCAAGGCTTATTGAAGTTCTTATCAATCTTTCAGAGATAATAACAGAGCTTATCTGAGTTTATAACATTGCTTATCAAAGTTTCCTTTGAAGCTTAGTATCTGAGTTCATATCTTTTAGAACATTTGCCTTGGATCACATTTGGACATGTGTAGCATTGGTCCGAGTTTGACCATACTAGTATGTGTTACACATAGCTAAAGCACATAGCAATGGCTAATGTCGGAACATAACAATCATAACTTCTCATCTATCCAACCAGCTGTCGCCAATCTCCTTTTCATCTTCCCTGTTACCTGCTACTATCGCCACTATATCATATTGGTCCGTGTTACACATAGCTAAAGCACATAGCAATGGCTAGTGTCGGAACATAACAATCATAACTTCTCATCTATCCAACCAGCTGTCGCCAATCTTCTTCTCATCTTCCCTGTTACCTCCTACTATCGCCACTATATCATATATATATATAGGCTCGTCACCCTTGACCCGTAGCTCATGGACCGTAGTCCCAAATTATACCTTTGCACCATGCCAAAGTATCCAAGGACTTCCATTGTATAGGCAAATTAAACTTTTTATGCTTTATTGTTGGGAGGGGTATCTTATGACGCAAGTATCTTACTTGTTTCTTTTCTTAGTAACTTATAACATAAGGTGAGCTTTTAGTTCCTTAGAGTGTGAGTTCTTATAACTTTAAAGCCTGACGTTTTTTCTTGTATTTTATGCTTTCAAAGGATTAAGGTTCGATACCAATTCAAAGCAAAGCTTATACATAGATATGCTTCAATTCAATAGTCATTAAACATCACAATATGGCATGCAATGTATTCATGATGCATATACAATGCATAGCTTATCCATGAAACTTCAATGCCATGTATGTAATCCAATCCCAGATGCTCTATGTGAGCCTTATGCGAAATGATCATATGTGATCCATACTTGAACATTTAAGACAACAATTCTATAAAACTAAAGATAAGGGTGACTCCGTGTAACCCGGAACAAATGCAACTACACTCACCTCATATCCCGAAGTTACGGGATACCTGAATCCACAATTACGCCTAACTTCTAACTAAATCTTTTCTTCTACTCTTCCTTATCATGACGTGTACCTCAAACATGATAACAAACCATTAAAATCAATTCAATCCATTCAACTTACAAAACAACCCATAAACATATATATATATTTACATTCCCTAATACATTTGTATTCGATCATATTTGTATAAAACAGCCCATGACACACATATATACTCACATCAAAATAGTTCTTATCTTTTTCTTATTTAGGCAAAACAGTCCATTACACATATATACATTTGTTCACTCAAAACTATCCAGTAATACTCATATTCAAGCAACAACATGGTTATAAAAGATCTACTAAAGAATTCAAGCCCATTCAACAACTTAAGAAGAAATTATCATGCATGTCTTAGATTAAAAGGTAAGCTGAAGGATCCTTACCTAAAATTCCAATCAATTCAAATGAGGGTTCATCCAATTGAACCAAGTGAAGTTCTAGTGCAAGCTTTTGTAAGCTCTCTATCTCTAACTTTCCCACTCTAATTTCAGTGGAATCAAGAAGATGAGGATAATGGTTGTCTTATCCTCCCTAAGCCAATTGCACATGTATTGCCCCTCAAATTGACATGTGTAATAGTCCCGTGTATTTCTAGTTTAACATGAAACCCTTAATGTTTTTTAAAAGATCGGTTTAGTCCTTCCTACAATTGGTTATCCATTACTTCTTTTCTTTCAATTTGGTCCTAGACTCTTAATTAAATCTAGGTTTATACACACACATATATATGAATATATATATCAAATTAATTTCACACTTTAATTTAACTTAGAATGTGTCTAATAGCTACCAAATAAAATCATACAAATTTATTTTATCTCAAAGAACCATTTCAAATACGAAAATTATTGAATACAGTTGACCAGGTTTTAGGGGTATTACAATTCGGCTATGAACGTAATAACACAAGAGGACCACAACGCGTAGGACCGCCCGCGAACTGCACAATACCCTTCACAGACCATGGTTGTGCGAACGACCAAATCACAAATCTTTGCGAACACAACATGCGAACATGGCTTCGGATCACGTAACGAGGCACGTGATCTACACTGACACCTGAGTCACGGTAACTCGACTCACTAAGACACCTGCCCTGCTAGAGTGACACATGTTCACGCCCTATCCAATCCCTTATAAGAGACTATTCACCTTTAAAATAAAAAGAAATTCCACACTACTCAAGAGAGACTCTCCATAAATCACACATAAGCTTTCTACAACTTAGACCCAAGCTCTAAAACTCCATCGGAACCTCATCATCTCCACCATCCAAACAACCATGAGCCATGATCCAAGAAGGTTGCACATTTTGGCTATCAACAATTGGTGCGATGAGTAGACTGAACTATCAACCCTCAGTTCCCCCTTCAGTCTTTAACAAAGCTGGTTATCGAGATTTGCAGATGAAGAGCCTCAATGAAATTGGCTTTGCATAGAAGTAAAATTTGGGAGTTTCGTAAATAAGCATGGGTTTGTGCTTTAATTTAATTTTTTTGTTGATTAATCTCAAGAATTGGTTAGGTGGAAGTGAACCCAGCTAAAATTTTAAAAGTTGCTCACTGTTTCTTGAAATCTGTAGATATATATATTTGCTAATTTGGTTTTGTTGTGTGGATGAATTCTTATGCTTATGAATATCAAACAGTGAACTCCAATAAGCTTATTCATTTGCTTCGTTATACACATTTTTTTTTTGGGATGCCTAATCTAGAATTTGAATGTTGTAAGTCGCTGGTTCATTTTTAAGATGGATAATTAACCATAATATTCGAATATTAATCCTTTGCTGTAAGCTGCTGGTTCATTTTTAAGATGCCTAATCTATATTTATATATCACCATTTTAAAGAAAGAGAAGTACAATATGAGCACTAGAATACAAGCATAATTCTAATTTTATAATTTATTCTTCATAAGTTTCTCATCACTAGGGGGAAAGAATTCACCCTAAAGGAAAGATAACCTGTAATTATGATACAAAGTTGCGAGTATACAAAATTTTTTGCAACCCACATTTTCATCTTAATTTCCAATTATAAATCCCCTCTTCTCTATTATCCAAAACGCCTCCAAAGTACATCTAACGGTGTTGCACACATACGCTGTCACTAAATCAAGTGAGAAAGTGTGATCGAGTTATGTGATATGTGATTCATGGGAAGAAGCATTTGTATAATCCACTCCAAGAAAATAATCATGTTCGCAAATACAAATACGTGAATAGGAACATCGTAATTAAGAATCATCGTACGCGAAGGACAAAAGTTCATCCATTCAAAATTAATAAATATACGGTTGAATCAATGCCTATGGATAAATTCGTTTAAATGATGCCTTTACATGTAAATCTAAAGCTCAAAGCTATACCGCTCCTAGTAGCGATGTAAGGTAACATAGCATTCAATCGAGTGAAAATCCACAGCACCCTCATCACTCTTAAAGTAAGCAAGCGCAAAGAAGAAGAATCATCTAAACTAGGCATTCGCAAATAAAGAACAATATTACTTCCAACGTTTGTACAAAGCTAGAGAATAGAAATCTCGATCCAAATTAGCGATAAAAAGAATTTTCGGCAACATGGGGACAAGTATGTATATAGTCCGCTCAAGTGTTCGCACTAGTGAACAAACAATAGTTTCAAAAAGAAGGCAGATACTATTTCCAAAGGGAGATAAGTGTTCGCTACTTATTTATCTTGTAAAATCACGAATGTCACAAATATATGTGTATTGGTCACAATCTTCATTAAGAAAATTTATTAAACTAACGTGATGGGCAAAAACTCCCCCAAACTCATGAAAACTATGTGAATACATATAATGTAGTTCGCAACCAGTTTGTCTAATAAAGTTCCAAAACAATAACAACTTATACTTACAACTCGTCATTTATATTAAAACAAAGAGTATAGTGTGATTACTAAAAGGATAAAACCTAGTGCATCCAAAGAAGACCAGAATGAAACCTACCTAGACAACGGTCCTATAAAATTTTGACCACCTCTAAGAAAGTGAATATCGATTTACACCGCTTCTAGAGAAAGCGCGCAAATTAAAAACCGCTGAAAGATAATAGGTTTGCTAGCCACTTCTATGATAAGTGTGCGTAGTAAGGCGACTGGAAAAGAATAGGTTCACAAGCCACTTCCAAGTGCGAGATAAAATATGTGAACAATCCTATAACAATCAAGATCATCTTACCCGGGGGGCAAGATTCCTCCCAACTCAAAGTACTCACACAAATAAAAGTACACAACGTTCATAATACGATGTTCATAATATGACAAATATGCATATAAGGCTAATGGTTCAACATATCCATATAAAGCGAACAATAATTTTTCAAATTACAAACAATTTGTGCAAACAAGGGCAAATGTTCGTTCCAACGAACAAGCACACACAAAAATCACCTTCTAATTCCTTCTAAAAACCCCGTACAAAAACAAAACACAAAAATGCCAACTAAAGCTTATTTACAACCAAGAACCATGTCTTCCTCAATACGCTTCGCTAATAAAGAGGTTTATTACGTGATGTTTTACATATAGTGATTTATCCCCTAAGAAAACTGGTCGGTCTATCAATAAATTTCACTAAGTGACGTTTCGTAAAACCTTCATGACTTTTACACAACAACCTGCCCTCAAAATTTTACAGCTATTAATATAAAAACTCCCAGCGAGCCCTCTTTAGATTCCTCAGGTTCTCCAAGGTCACTTTATAACCTTCCCTTACCTGGGGGGCAATTGTTAGCACCTATAAATACATACCACCACGTGTCAAGACCATAATGAATAAGACTATGAACAGTGTAACACAAAGGGCGTTCGGCGATGAACATAATAACGCATGCGGACCACAATGCGTAAGACCGCCCGCGAACTGCACAATACCCTTCACAGATCATGGTCGTGTGAATGACCAAATCACGGCTCTTTGCGAACACAACATGCGAACATGGCCTCAGATAACGAGGCATGTGATCTACACTGACACCCGAGTCATGGTAACTCGACTCACTAAGACTCATGCCCTCCTGGATTGACACATGTTCACGGCCTATCCAATCCCTTATAAGAGACCATTCACCTTTAAAATAAAAGGGGCTTCCCCACTACTCAAGAGAGACTCTCCATAACTCACACATAAGCCCTCCACAACTCAGACCCAAGCTCTAAAAATCCATCGGAACCCCCATCATCTCCACCATTCAAACAACCATGAGCCATGAGCCAAGAAGGTTGCACATTTTGGCCATCAACAGATTTGATGGAAAGAAGAAAGTGAAAAAAAGTGAATTTCTATAATTTGAAAGAGAGGATGTTCGAGAAGATAATTGTTTTTCTAGAAGAATTATAGTGACGGGTAAAATTATAACAAATATAAATAATATACGCCCAAATAAATATTGTTAGAAGTAATTATTATAAGATCTGAAAAAGATTCATACATTATACTAATTAAAATAAAAATTAAATTTATTAATTGACCAAATGATCATCTTATCTTGTGAGAGTTTAAATATCTAGTCCATTAAAGGTGGCCTCTAATCTCATATCACTCCTACAATGCAGGCCTTGTATCTACCTTCATCGCACCATCCGTAGAATCTTCCAGAAGGGTATAATGAAAAATAATATTTTATGTAAAAATTATTTACAAAAAAATATTTAACAACTAGTCAGAGGTGAAGTGAGAAAAAAATTGGTTGTTATTTCGATTTTTAGGGCTTCGTCCTGATTAATTCAGATTAACCCGTGTCGCACACCTGGTTTTGGCGTATGAGTTTCCCAGTAAGAATTTTATGCATAGACAACACCTCGAACTCGAGACTTGTTGGATAATGTTTAAGTCAAGTATCTTACATTGGGTGGAAAAGTACATTGGGCTTGGTTTATATAGAGATCTTAATAGCCTCCATTGTTGAAGATTAGTAGACAAGGCCCCCGCACGTGCGTGCCATCACCGTCGTTGTCCGGCTAGCTCGACTGGTGCTCATGTTCGTGTTAACACGTATCTTCGACACGTCCGCTCGCGTTCTATATTTTTAGTGAAAATTTACAAGAATTCTTCAAAGAGATTTAATAGAACTCAATGAATAATTTAAAGGCATAGTGTCAAAAATAGCCCCCAACGTTTGACCATTTGGCCACTTTGGCCCATATTCTTTTTTTTTTCCAAACAACCACCTAACGTTTCATTTTTGTTCAAATTTCACGCTTGTTAGAGGGAAACTGTTAGTCAACTAACGGTCAATGCCTAAAGCTGATGTGGCGTGCATGTATGGCATGGGGCGCTGACGTGGTAACATAATTTTTTTAAAAAAATAATTATTTTTATATTAATTTTTACCAATCACACGAAGCCACGTGGCACCATCATATGATGACACGTGACATCATCTAATTTGTTCAAGACATTTGAAAGAAATAAAAATTGGAATTGTTAAAGGTGGGATTTGAACCCAGGCCTGCTGGATGTAAGGCTTCGTACTAACTCAGCTCTGCTACATATCTCCCTCTTTCTTCAACGTTCAATGGCCGCCGTAAACTTCATCTTCCTCATTCCCTCGATCAAATCGAAACAAAATCCAATATTAATAGTAAAATAAAGGGAAAATGTTAATAAGCAACAACAAATATAATTACCTGGAACAATAGTTGATTGTCAGAGAAATGTCGAAGATTAAGCCACTGAACATACTAAAGTATTCAAGCGATAAAATTTGTACTTTGGTTTAGAGCTAAGATTGTATTATCAAAACCCCATTCATTACAACAGACGGTGTCAAGGAATGGAAATGAGTAAAGACCTAGACAAATACTAAGCGTCTTCCTCAATGAGAACTCTAAGCCTCCTTTATCGTCTTCATCCTTCCAGTATCTCAGCTTCCCTCTCTCCATTTTTTAGTTTTCAAGCCTCGGTAAAGTCCTGCTTGTCTGTGGCCTCGAAGGTGTGGAGATCCCTTTTTGAAGGGCAGCGTCGTTCTTTTCGTGTGTTTGGTCTGAGGAATGATGAGAGAAAACAAGGGGCTGTGGGGTGGAGGCTGGGCCTTAAAGACCAACGACGTGTTTTGGAGCTTCATGTTTTTAAGGTTCTCAACCAGGGTCCAAGCTTCGGGAGAGAGACGAGACTTTTCTGTGGAGGTTTGAACATTGCAGTGGCCATTGTTGAACGTTGAAGAAAGAGGGAGATATGCAGCAGAGCTGAGTCAGTACGAAGCTAAAAATTAATGTGGTAAAAAAACATGTGAGTGGGTTGTCTTGGTGGTTAGGTGTTATGCCTTACACCCAACAAGCCTGGGTTCTAATCCCAACTTCAACAATTCTAACTTATATTTCTTTTATATGTCTTGAACCAATCAGATGATGTCACGTATCGTCATATGATGTATGATGTTACGTGTCGTCATATGATGGTTAAAAATTAATATAAAAATAATTACGATGCCACGCCAGCAAAGTGCCGCGTCAGTACTTCATGCCATGCAGGCATGACACGTCAGCATCATGCTTTGACCGTTAGATGACTAACGGTTTCCCTCCAACGATGGTAAATTTGAACAAAAATAAAACATTAGGTGGTTGTTTGGACAAAAAAAAAGAATATGAGCCAAAGTGACCAAATGGTCAAACGTTGGGGCTATTTTTCACATTATACCTAATTTAAATGATTGGATTAAAAGCTGTGTTTGTTTGTCTGCAGGTATGAATGTGGACATTAAACAATTTTTTCAGATATCTGAATAGATGTTATACAACTATTATTGAGTGATTACTGTAGATTAATTGCACAGCTTATTAATTCCCATTTTGAACATGGATTTTGACTATTTTTCAGTCTATATTTGACTATTTTACATGAGCTGCTATAGCTATTTTTTTCACTGATTTAAAGTGTGATTAAAGGTCATTAGTGGCTGTTTTTAAAGGTTACAAATCAGTATTTAAAACTGATTTAAATAGATTTTCTACCTTGGACGTTTATGCCCCTGATTTCAACTATAAATTGAGTTTCATCAGCTCATTTTTCATCATCCAAGTGAAAACAAAATTGTGTTCAAATATCTATATTTCCAAATTTTACTAAAACCCTTTTCATTGAGTTCTTCCAACCTTTTTTCGAAGAGAAGAGCAATACCACCGGATTTCACTCTGAAATTTGGGTGTACAAATTATCAGAGCGACCGTGCTAACCTCGGGGGACGATCTGCCTATAGCAGTAGCTACACCAGTTGGGGCGAATCTGTTTCTAAGGCGGTGAATTCGATCCACGACACAGTTCTATTAATATTTATGCTATTTTCATATTATTTCATACTGTCGGTACTAAAGCCCTATTTTTGCGGTGATTTTACCAATAATTTAGAAAAAGATTATATTGCAAAAATAAATAATGAACCTATTAAGTCGAATCTTAACGGTTCTACATAAGATTATGACTTGAAAGGAAACATGCATACGAAATTTTAAAGTGGTGAGAATCAAAGAAAGGTCAGTATTATGAGAGTTTTATATTGGTTATTGATTCTTAAGTGTTTGTATGCTTAAATTTTAATTGAAAAGTTTTATGTGGAAACGTTTATTAAAATATTTTAATAGGAATTAAATGAGTTTCAAATATAATTTCCTATAAAATATTTGTTACAACTTTGATAGGCTCTGGTTAAAACCATATTAAAAATGATGGGATGGTAGAAATGCATGTTAACATGTATTTATTTTAGTAATTATTATTACTAACGTTTTGAATTCTATAGCTTATGATTGTTTAATTCTTATTATGTGATTAAGAATATTCAATTTTTTTAATAAGTAAGCTATAAATGGATATTGAAGCATTGTTAACGTTTTAAACCGTTTATAAAATTTTGTAACGGTTGAGTAAGTGATGTAGGTTACAATGCTAATAATAATAGCAAAAGAAATTTATTTGCTTTTATTAAAATTGAATTATATTTCAATTATTGGAAAATATCAATACAATTAAAAGTGGTTGAAATGTCTATTTATATAGGACTACTTTTCGATATTTTCTAAAATGATTTTCAGGAATTTGTGAACATAGACATGATATGAAATATAAATCATGTATGCTAATTAGTATGTTATCATGAAGTTGAAATATTTTAAATAACATTTAAATGTTATCCTTTGTGATAGTTGGCTTGTGGGGGTAAAATTATTTTACTCCTGGTAACTAAGGGAATAAATATATATTGCAACCCTTTTGTCATACTAATAATTTCTTTTGAGAAATTTATTAAGGAACTGGGATAGTTGTAAATTTTGGAGAAATACGAAGCTGATGATGCTGGAAGGGAAAAATCTCCAATATCTTTATCGAGGAACTATGGTTCTACCTACGAGGTCAGATTATTTATTGTCTATTAATTCATGTTTTTAAATACATGAATTTATGTTTAGCCTTTAAGCTAGTCTGTAAACTCAGTAAGCATATTTTAGACTAGGTTCTACTCTAAGGCTAGATGACTTTTTTTAGTAGAAAACCTCATCATGTTTATGCTTAATACAATACTTTTATAAAGTAAAAATATTAAAGCATAAATTTTGAAGAGGCCTAAATAAAGAAAAATATTCATAAATGACTAATTGGAAAGAAGCGAGGTAGTTTTAAAATGCATGTCTAGGATTGGTCCAATGAAAGACTTGGTATTTAAGCGTGCTTCATGCATCACCTCTCTTTCCTAAACTTACCTGGTACATTACTATGCTCATTATTCCAAATTTATAAAATACTATGACTAAATAACATTTTCTAACTTAGTGCAGAAGTTAGAATAATAAATTAATAATCTTTCTAAGAAAGATTATGTTGAGTCATAGTAGATGAATGTTTGTAGTCTCTTTAAACTAATATGAAGAGAATTTAATAAGACATTAGTTCTACTCAAAAATGTTTTGTAGCCATTAATTTGAGAATCCTTCTCTTTATAATAGGATTAAAAAAGAAGAAAAATTGTCTTTATAGAGAGTGTATTGAAATCTCCTTGTAAAATTCTCTTTAGAGAAAATTGAAATATCTTTAAATATCATTACTCTAATATGATTAAGTAAAATAAGAAATGCAGACTTTGACATATAAAGATTGTAACACCCTTAACATCTACTCGTAAACTGAATATACATTAAAGATGCTATGAAATCTTTTAAAGAAATCTTGACTTACATTTTTTAAACACTTTTAGCAATTATTAAAAACAACAGTACAGTTCAGGGTGAAAACTAGGTTAGTTGCCTAGGCTTTTTCTTGATTTTAAAATCGTTGTGCAATAATTGATAAATAAAATTTGAAACTGATTAAACATGTTCTACTAACAAATAAATAATTACATGCCCGCGAGAGATCATCATAAACTAGAATGACTTACTGATGTTTTGTAGATTGTAGCTCGATCGGCATGCTTGACTTCTCTTCAATTATTCCAACTTAACCTACGTGTTGAATAAACACACGCTAAGTATGAACTTAGTGAGGCAATTAAACTTATTTATTTAAACATAAAGCACCTCAACAGTGCACTCGGGCACAGTGGGCGTAGATCCCCAGGGTGCATGTGACACAATCATTTTGTCACAATTTCTGTTTAATAACATGAACATAAGGGTGCAGCTGCTAAAGACTCTATGGCATGCCAACTATACCGTGGACTCTCATACATAATACTTGGGCATTTATTTCATTACTAATCAATTATCATTAATCATTTAGATAGGAAACTCATATTCATATTTCATCGTAATTGTTCATAATAATCATAAATCATCATAATTAATCATATAAATATACATTTTATGTTTCATGATTCATCATAAATGTTTATGGTAAACATAGATCATCATATCAATAAACATTTCATATCTCATATTTCAACATAATTGATCATGGCAAACATGAATTAACATATATATAGATAATGCAATGCCATTTTAATCTTATTATTATCCATATTTCATGTATGCATAATACATCATCATTTATGCAAACAATCATTCGTACCTGGTATTCCATCAATCTTGCTATGTCGAGCAATCATATCACGTATTATAGAAAAATGCAATGCCAATTTCAACATAATGCAAACATATAGAAATGCACTCACCTGGGCCATTTATTAACTTGTCTCACTAAGCTCTATTCGACCTTTTCCTTTATAGAACCTCAAACCTTCTTTTGATTTGAATCCAACTTCATTTATCACAAGAATATAAATAAACATTTGTTAGATTCACTTCTAACAATATTTCTATTAAGCTATTTAATCAGTCAACATAAAAATTTTCCATAAATTTTTTTCCTTCCTTATACTGTTCACGAACTCATTTTTGGTTCCTAATGACCATTTTGAACTTCAAATAATTCTTCTAAACTTGATACCAACATCAGATACAAAATATCTCAATTTTCATTTTCGGGCATCTTTGAACAACCTTCAAAGAATTATTTCTATAAAATAATCTAAAACTCGAAATTCAATTCTGTTTGTTCTAAAAGAAAATAGATTCAATAAGCTTTTCACCCATATAAATTAATAGCCCAAATTCAACTTGTACGATTTATGGCGAATTTTCAAAGTCAATTTCCAGTGCTGATTTCGGAACAGACTGTTATACTATTTTATGATATTTCACCACTTAAAAATTTACATCTTTTTACTCGGAACTCGAAATCAGTTTTCGTTTGTTGGAGGAGAAACTAGATGAACAAATCTTTACATCGGTATAAAATTTACCATCTAACCATTTTTTTTGAATTTATGGTGAATTTTTAAACTTACTGCCAAATCTAGTTTTCCTACACAACTTCCATAAATAACTTCAAACTTTATACAATTTTCTCCTTACTTTTCTATTTGTCAATTTGGTCCCCTTACTTGATTCAAACCACTAATGTATCACTTTCTTCATCAAATAGCTATTCAAAACTAATTCCCTCAAATTTTTCATTCTTTCCGAAATAGTCACTAAAAATGCAAAGATAAGTATTCAAGCTTCTTATCTTTGCAAATTAGTCCTCAAATCAACATTACTACTTGAATTCTATTATTTCAACTAAAATTAGATTTAGTCCTTCTCTAAAACCTCATTTCTGAATTGGTCACTTAACTTTGACAATTTGTCAAAATGGTCACTAACTCGATTTAACATCGATTTTGCATTCTAATTTGGCCATTTGTCTTGTATAAATGAATTTAAATAGTAAAATTACTAAAATGCACTTTTCATCCAATGGCCAAGATTTAATCTTATCAAAACTCAATGGCCAAGATCAAATCCATGTGTAATTGGCCTTTCAAAATTGCCCTTAAAGTTTCAAAATATTTTAAAAATGCCATCAATGGCAAGTGTCCAATTTGCCATCCAACTAGTCTTTATTTACAACAAGTCTTGAAAATTGTCATTCCATTAAAATTGAACCAAATTGGTTCCAATCCAACCGGCCATGTCCCAAAATATCTTATATTTTTATTTATGGCATTTATTCGATCCAAATATTCGAATTTCACTCAATACGATTTCCAAAATTTCTTCCTACGAACTTTAAAGCTTTATAATTATTAATATAAGCTTCGTATGAAAAATTTGGGTAACACGAAAGTGTCACTCTTGGGGGTGAACTATTCATTTACGAGGTTAACTTACATAACTTTTGCAAATTACACTTTGGTCCCTAAACTTTTCCAAAGTTTATACTTTGGCCACAAAACTTTTAAAATTTTCATTTTGGTCACTGAACATCAATTCCTATTTCAATTTTCCTCAGATTTTTACCAAACTTTTAAAGTACCAAATTCAGCTCACTATCTATCACATGATACTTTTAAAGCTTAAAAATTTCCTTTCACAAAAGGCTTTGATTGAGTTTTCTTAACTTAGTCTATTATTCCGATAATTATTGAAAATCTTCATAGCATAAGGTTTCTCGTAGAAATCCTTTATTTGAAATCCATACAAATATTTTCTACTTTTACTGAGTCCAAAATATCGATCAGAAACACTTTTATGGGACATTCCCAAAGGTCACCCATCTTTGTATTTCTCTGCTCTGAGCACGCTTAACAATTTCATTCGATGCAAATTTGGTACCTTTTCTGAATCTTAATTCTTAAAATCGATATCAAGGTACCTATTTCGATCTGATTCACTCTTATACTGAATAAAATTACTTGTTGGGGAAATTTAACTTTAGTCCTCAAAGTTTTCTAAAGGTTATACTTTTAACCCCAAAACTTTTAGAATTTACATTTTGGTCACTGGTCAAATTTGGGGTATTACAATTCCTTCCCCTTAAGAAATTTCCTCCTCAAATTTTCAATGCATACCTGTTCCAAACATTTACAGATATTACTTCCTTATTTCTTCTCAGCCTCCCAAATGGCTTATTCGACTTTGTGACCTTTCCTTAAAACTTCAATCAATGAGATTTTCTATTCCTTAATTCTTTAATTCCATAAACCAATATTTCTACTAACTCCTCTTCATGTATCAAATCTAATTGCATCTCAATTTATTTTGGAGTGATGACATGTAAATAATTCAGTCAATGCCCCCAAAACATAAGTACATATACTATAGACTTTTGCTCACTTCTAGAGACAAGACCCATTAATATACTCTTGGTCCAACTCTTTCACGATTTCTTGAGGTATAATAGTTCGAAACTAAGTTTTCCCTTTTCGACCTATACAAATCATTATTTCTCAAACTGATACTTTTCCTCTTTTTTTCTTCTTTTAACTTTAACTGATAACATCTTGACCAAAGATCAATCTTCTTTTTATATCTGACTTCTACATTTTATATAGATATCCAATTTATCTTAAAATTGGTCTTAAGATTCTCAGATTTCTGGCTTTGTTTTCAGCTTTTGTAACAGACAGTTCTTAGAATTTCTTATAATTCTTGTGTTATACTTCAAATCAGATTTCTAGCAGTCATACTAAAATTCTCCATTCAAAATCATTTCCTTGACATATTGGCTTAACCCAATGATCTCACACTATTCCTTATAAACAATGTGAGTACCTTGTCAAAGTTCAGAAATCAGTGAAATAATTTCCTTATAAACTAATCACCAAATCCAATCTCTAACACCTTTCTAGTAAGTTTTCCAAATAACTCCCTCTACATTAACATTACTTCTTATATCCTTTCATTATTAATACATCTCAAATCTTTTATAAGAGTTTTATCATCCTTCATTTTCAAATAAATAATCATACTTCTCTTTTGCTCTGACATTTAAGGCCCCAACAACTTAAACATTTAAACAACCAATGCTTTATTATATATACAGATATTGGAGATTAAAACCTCTTAGGTACTTCTTCTTCAGATATCTAAAACAAGATTTCTTGTTTCTATACTTAAGCTTCCTACTGCACCAGTAGCTCAATCCAGGTAGAAATCGAAAAAAGTTCATACTTCATTTCATTATTACCGCTACGGGTATCTTTACAACCCTTGTAATCCGAGACTCTTGATCTTATCTAGAAACATTTCTAAGGAAATTTCAATTAGTCGGAACAATCCTCAACTAAACACACTTCCTTTGACTTCATTAAGGAACTAATTCATTTTTAAATTTAAATGTTTCTTCTTATAATCATTTCTACCTTGTGCACAGATAACCAATTTATCTCAATTACGCTTCAGATTCCCGAGATGATACCTTCTAGTATTTGATCACTTAGATCATTAGAAAACCCTTTTTTCAACAATCCACATTATTTTAATGCTTGCCATGCTCATCATCTTATTTTACTGATTGTCTTTATCAAAACCTTTTTGAAAAGATATCTTAACTTATCTATTACACTTCAGTCTTATCTTTATAAGGCTCTGCTGTCAACTATTCAGGTAGAATTAACCTCTTAGTTGACTTCTCTAAATACTCTTTGGCTACAAGTTCAATATACTTTATCGATAATAGGCTTCCAATCTTGTTCAGTATATACTCGAAATATCACTTTCATCATACTTTTATTCCAGATTTCTTGTCTTCCTGATCTTTTAAACCTTATAGTTGATGATGTCTCCTTAAAGAAATAATCTTTCTTGTACAATATACATTTAGTTCAATTCTATAAGTAAGAAATTCTTTTCTTACTTAAGTTGTATCTGACTAAAATACTTTTCAAGTTTTCTAACGTTTGAAGAGTCTTCACTGTAATTCGTTCCATACATGCTTTGACTATCCTTGCAATATAGTTTAATACTTTCAGTACTCTGACTGATTCAGCCTAACATCTCCCTTTTGAACTTCAGTTATAGTCTCTTAACAAATCAATTCTTTCCTAGCTTCTTTTTTTCTTTTATTAATCTTCTCAGTAGTATCATTACTTAACCCTTTTATGTACCGACAGTACACACATCTTATAATAAGATACTTCTGAATTATTTCCATCATAACTTCAATCTTTAACTTATCTTGAGTAAACTGCCAGATTACATCTGTAGCACTACTGACATTGTTATCTTCAAACGTATATATTTCTAAAGTAAATATACTTCTTCTTCTTACTCCTTCGTATCCGAGTATCTTATAATTACTGTATCATATCTTTGCTATGCAGATAACTTGTTCTAAACAAAAACTAACTTCCAGGCTTATTTTACTATATCATATCCACTATGGCTCCTTTCTTGACCTCTAAGATTCGTCAACTAACGAAATTCATTATCGTTTTACTTTCCTTATTCTAGTACCATTTCACCTTATACTAATGAGGAGCAGCATCAAGTCATACAATCAGCACATCAGTAATATGACATCATAGGGGCATGTATTTACTGATAAAAATCATATCATACTCAGTTTAGCATCCAGAACCGGCTAAACCTTTGCTCTGATACCAATAAATGTAACACCCTTAACGTATACTCGTAGACCGAATATTCATTAAAGATGCTACGAAATCTTTTAAAGAAATCTTGACTTACATTTTTTAAACACTTTTAGCAATTATTAAAAACAATAGTACAATTCAAGGTGAAAACTAGGTTAGTTGTCTAGGCTTTTTCTTGATTTTAAAATCGTTGTGCAATAATTGATAAATAAAATTTGAAAGTGATTAAACATGTTCTACTAACAAATAAATAATTACATGCCCACTAGAGATCATCATAAACTAGAATGACTTACTGATGTTTTGTAGATTGTAGCTCGATCGGCATGCTTGACTTCTCTTCAATTATTCCAACTTAACCTGCGTGTGGAATAAACACACGCTAAGTATGAACTTAGTGAGACAATTAAAATTATTTATTTAAACATGAAATGATATAATACAATATGTCATATAAAAGTGCATTTCATATTTCTCTATAACATGGCAAGTATATCACAATGTACATATGTCATGTATCATAACTATCATATAAATCATGTTATTACTGCATAATATATTCTCTATCATGGACATGCTTTCATTATGCAATCATTTGCATATCATGTGCTCTATCATGGTCATATTTTCATTAGGCCATCATTATCAAGTAAATCATATACATGGCATAGTTCACATACATGTCATATTTCATACACATGGCATAATTCACATGCATGACATGATATATATATATATGACATAATTCACATACATGACATACTTCATATACATGGCGTAATTCATAGGTATATGGCATGAATTATATACATGGTAGAATCCATATACGTGTCATAATTCATATATGTAATATAATTTGTATACATATCATGATTCATATACGTGACATGATTCATATACATAACTTGATTCATTTACATGACATGATTCATATACGTGATTTAATTCATATACATGGCATGTTCCGTATTCATGGCATGGTTCATATACATGACATGTCGCATATACATGGCATGGTTCATATTCTTGACATGATTCATACACGTAACATGATTCTTTAATCATTGCCCAAAGTACGCTATATGAGATTGAGGTACATGAGTCGTCTTGAAATGACACCGTAGTGTCTAATGTGAACGTGAAGATGAGTACGTACTCGGGGACGCTCTTTGCTCCCCAAAAACATAAAGCACTTCAATAGTGCACTCGGGCACAGTGGGCGTAGATCCCCAGGGTGCATGTGACACAATCATTTTGTCACAATTTCTGTTTAATAACATGAACATAAGGGTGCAGCTGTTAAAGACTCTATGGCATGCCAAGTATACCGTGGACTCTCATACATAATGCTTGGGCATTTATTTCATTACTAATCAATTATCATTAATCATATAGATAGGAAATTCATATTCATATTTCATCGTAATTGTTCATAGTAATCATAAATCATCATAATTAATCATATAAATATACATTTTATGTTTCATGCTTCATCATAAATGTTCATGGTAAACATAGATCATCATATAAATAAACATTTCATATCTCATATTTCAACATAACTGATCATGGCAAACATGAATTAACATATATATATATATATATATATATAGATAATGCAATGTCATTTTATTCTTATTATTATCCATATTTCATGTATGCATAATGCATCATCATTTATGCAAACAATCATTCGTACCTAGTATTCCATCAATCTTGCCATGTCGAGCAATATATCATATCACGTATTATAGAGAAATGCAATGTCAATTTCAAACATATAGAAATGCACTCACCTGGGCCATTTATTAACTTGCCTCACTAAGCTCTATTCGACATTTTCCTTTATTGAACCTCAAACCTTCTTTTGATTTGAATCCAACTTCATTTATCACATGAATATAAATAAACATTTGTTAGATTCACTTCTAACAATATTTCAATTAAGCTATTTAATCAGTCAACATAAAAATTTTCCATAAATTTCATTCCTTCCTTATATTGTTCACAAACTCAGTTTTGGTTCCTAATGACCATTTTGAACTTCAAATAATTCTTCTGAACTTGATACCAACATTAGATACAAAATATCTCAATTTTCATTTTCGGGCAGCTTTGTACAACCTTCAAAGAATTATTTCTATAAAATAATATAAACCTTGGAATTCAATTATGTTTGTTCTAAAAGAAACTAGATTCAATAAGCTTTTCACACATATAAATTAATAGCCCAAATTCAACTTGTACGATTTATGGCGAATTTTCAAAGTCAATTTCCAGTGCTGATTTCAGAACAGACTGTCATACTGTTTTCTAACCTTTCACCACTTAAAAATTCACATCTTTTTACTCGGAACTCAAAATCATTTTCTGTTTGTTGGAGGAGAAACTAGACGAACAAATCTTTACATAGGTATAAAATTCACTATCTAACCATTTTTGTAGAATTTATGGTGAATTTTTAAACTTACTGTCAAATCTAGTTTTCCTACACAGCTTCCATAAATAACTTTAAACTTTATACTAATTTCTCCTTACTTTTATATTTGTCAATTTGGTCCCCTTACTTGATTCAAACCACTAATGTATCACTTTCATCATCAAATAATTATTCAAAAATAATTCCCTCAAATTTTTCATTCTTTCCGAAATAGTCACTAAAAATGCAAAGATAAGGATTCAAGCTTCTTAAATTTGCAAATTAGTCCTCAAATCAACATTACTACTTGAATTCTATTATTTCAACTAAAATCAGATTTAGTCCTTCTCTAAAACCTCATTTCCGAATTGGTCACTTAACTTTGACAATTTGTTAAAATGGTCACTAACTCGATTTAACATCGATTTTGCATTCTAACTTCAATTTCATGTCTCTAACATCATTAATAACATAAATTCACATCAATTTCATGAAATTCAGATCTGGTCCCTCAACTTTAAAACTTGCTGAAATGGTCCTTAAACTTTTAACTTAGGGTTTTGCATCCAATCATCAATTCAAACTTACTAAATCATTAATTCAACATCACAAACCCTAAATTAGACTTGAATCCATAAACCCTAATCTTCTCCACAATAACCCAAATGTGTAGGGTTTAAATCCTAACTTAATAACATGATTTTAAGATCATACAAACTTGATTTCAACTTAAATTCAATCATAGAATCATAAAATCTCAAAACCCCCCAATTTAGTCCACAAACCCTAATTTCTTCTCATACAAAATCCTCATCAATAAAGAATGGTTTCCACAAATTATTTACACCAAAAGATAGAGCTTGATGGGTAGAACAACTTTGTAGTTCGAAAGATTACCTGGAAATCGAGTTTCCGGGCTTGAATCGAACTTGGAAAATTTTTCTCCATTTTTCTTTCTCCCCCTCATATTTCGAAATTTTAAGATGAATAATGGTCTTCATCTTTTTATTTTCATCCAATTTGGCCACTTGTCTTGTATAAATGAATTTTAAATTCATTTAAATAGTAAAATTACTAAAATGCCCTTTTCATCCAATGGCCAAGATTTAATCTTATCAAAACACAATGGCCAAGATCAAATCCATGTGTAATTGGCCTTTCAAAATTGCCCTTAAAGTTTTAAAATATTTTAAAAATGCCATCCATGGCAAGTGTCCAATTTGCCCTCCAACTAGTCTTTATTTACAACAAGTCTTGAAAATTGTCATTCCATTAAAATTGAACCAAATTGGTTCCAATCCAACCGGCCATGTCCCAAAATATCTTATATTTTTATTTATGGCATTTATTCGATCCAAATATTCAAATTTCACTCAATACGATTTCCAAAATTTCTTCTTACGAACTTTAAAGCTTTATAACCATTAATATAAGCTTCGTACGAAAAATCCGGGTAACACGAAAGTTTTACTCTTGGAGGTGAACTATTCATTTATGAGGTTAACTTACATAACTTTTGGAAATTACACTTTGGTCCCTAAACTTTTCCAAAGTTTATACTTTGGCCACAAAACTTTTAAAATTTTCATTTTGGTCACTGAACATCAATTCCTATTTCAATTTTCCTCAGATTTTTACCAATCTTTGAATGTACCCAATTCAGCTCACTATCTATCGCATGATACTTTTAAACCTTAAAAATTTCCTTACATAAAAGCTTAGACTGAGTTTTCTTAACTCAGTCTATTATTCCGATAATTATTGAAAATCTTCATAGCATAAGGTTTCTCGTAGAAATCCTTTATTTGAAATCCATACGAATATTTTCTACTTTTACTGAGTCCAAAATATCGATCAAAAATACTTTTATGGGACCTTCCCAAAGGTCACATATCTTTGTATTTCCCTAGCCTGAGCACGCTGGGTGGGAAAGTACCTTCGGCTTGGGAGATTGTTGCGTTTTTAAACTCAACTTTATCACTCTATTTTTAAAAGATTCTTTCGCATTTCTGGGAGATTGTTGGATAATGCTCAAGTCAAGTATTCCACACTGGGTGGGAAAGTACCTTCGGCTTGGTTTATATAGAGGTCTTAATAGCCTCCCTTGTTGAAGATTAGTAGACAAGGCCCCAAGACGTGTGCGCTACCGCCACTGCCGTCCGACCGACTCGGCTTGTGCTCGTGTTCGTGTTAACACGTGTCTTCGACACATGCGCGCGCGTTCTATCTTTTTAGAAAAAATTCGCAAGAATTCTTCCAAGAGATTTAATAGAACTCAATGAATAATTTAAATGATTGGATTAAAAGTTGTGTTTGTTTGTCTGCAGGTATGAATGTGGACATTGAACAGTTTTTTACAGATATCTGAATAGTTGTTATACAACTATTATTGAGTGATTACTGTAGATTAATTGTACAGCTTATTAATTCCCATTTTGAACATGAATTTTGACTATTTTTCAGTCTATATTTGACTATTTTACATGAGCTGCTATAGCTATTTTTTTCACTGATTTAAAGTGTGATTAAAGGTCATTAGTGGCTGTTTTTAAAGGTTACAAATCAGTATTTAAAACTGATTTAAATAGATTTTCTACCTTGGACGTTTATGCCCCTGATTTCAACTATAAATTGAGTTTCATCAGCTCATTTTTCATCACCCAAGTGAAAACAAAATTGTGTTCAAATACCTATGTTTCTAAATTTTACTAAAACCTTTCATTGAGTTCTTCAAACTTTTTTATAAGAGAAGAGCAATACCACTGGATTCTATTCTGAAATTTGGGTGCACAAATTGTTGGAGCGACTGTGCTAACCTCGGGGGACGATCCGCCTATAGCAGCAACTACACAAGTTGGGGCGAATCTATTTCTAAGGCAGTAGATTCGATCCACGACAAGGTTCTTTTAATATTTATGTTATTTTCATATTATTCCATCATGTCAGTACTAATGCCCTATTTTGCAATGATTTTACCAACAAGACTTGCTTAAGCGATATCAAGCTGCTTATCACTTGGACCAATCCGTTGATAAAGTGAGAAAAAATTGTTTATAAATGTGCATTAATCTTGCTTTTATTTTAGTTATTTTATTTAAATTTAAAGATTATATAAATTTGTGAAAAGTGAAAATCGTCCTTACAACAATATTAAATATAATTTATAAAAATGTTTTTTTTAATATATTTTTTAGTTAATTTAATATTTTATTCATAATATTAGAATTTAAAATTTAAATATTATTTAAGAAATTTAATATCTTATCTTATTAAATTAACTAGTAGTTATAATATTTTCAACAAATTCACAATACTTCTGCGAATGTTGATTCATTCGAGCTAGTTTTAACTAAATAAGTATTCTATGGTTTGAAAAAGTAACTTGGAACTAATTTATATGCTATTTTTGAGAGATAAAGTTCGAAATTTTAGGTTATACTTCTATTTATTTTAAGAACTGTGAGAAAAAAAAAACACGCGTATATATATATATACATATATATATATATATGTATGTATGTATGAGTTGAGATTCAATATGCATGTGCTATATATAAATAGCCTAATAATATTTTTGATCATCTAATTTTTAATTTTTTTGTTAAATTAATCGGAGAAAATAATATATTCGTTAAACTAACGTTTGTTATTTTATTTTATTTTTTGTCAATTAATGTTATCGATTATTTTCCCTTTTGCGTAAAAGTTAAAAAAATAAAATGTATAAAAATAGAAATAAATATATTTAAATAATTAAAATTTATTAAAAATAAATAAAATTTTAAAGGCCGAAAAAGGTGGGAAAATTTGAAGGCTAAAATGATATTTTCTTTTAAAATATTTGAGGATAAAAAATACCATTAAACCTATATGAATTCTCAAATATTTATATACCACTTTTTGAGTAAATATCTACATAAATATTAAATTCAATACTAAAAAATTATTCAGTATATGTACAAATTTAAAAATTATTACACGTGTTACATTTAAGTGTTTTATTGTATAATATACATTATTTTAAAAAATTAATTTTTTTAACAAATCTTAATCCTAATCATAATCCTACTTAGAGGAATGGAAAAAGACATGTATGGAGCCAAGATTTAGGGTTGGGGGACAAAACAATAATGATTGAGAGTATAGGGCAAATTCATAAATAAATTATTTTTAAAAAAAATTATATAGGATGACAAAAATGAAAAAAAATAGAGTCGTCCTCAATAGCTCTGTCACCGGGAAAAGGGGACTTAGGGGATGGAATAAAATACTCCTAGTGAATCTAAAACCCATGACTTAAAAAATATAAAGGAACAAAGATAAACAGTTTGGTCAACCGGCAAAATATACTTGCTCAGAACTTAATTTATTTTTAGAATATAAATTTTGAAACGTGGCCTAAGTTTAATCGGTTTTTATTTTGTTAGCAGCCAAACCGAATTTTAAATGAGACTCGAACTTTTTTTGGGTCAAAATATTAAAATATTCAATCAACTAAACTAATTTATATCAATTTAATTAGTTATGTTTACACCAAGAATTAAAAGTACATATCTCATTTTTGTAAAAAAAAATATATATTCTGAATATATACAATGTAATATCACCACTAACAGTATAATAAATTAATTTTCTAATCTTAATTATGTGAAAATGAGATCACTAATTTGAATTAATGAAAGCAACATGAAGATAATAGTATAGATTTTCATTATATCCTTCTTTTTGTACCAACATCTCACAGTAAAACCCAATAATCTCAATGAAATAATTACACAAATTTAAAAATCTTTTTCTTTTCCTTTTCCTTTTGTTTCTCTCTCTAATGATTAGCTTTAAGAATCTTTCTCTCCAAATTAGCTTAAAGAATTATGCATTTTTACGAAATAAGATTTTTTTTTTATGTTAAAAGATTCGAGTCTTTAACCAAGGTAAGGTTAAAAGTCATGATCATCGTTATAACCAAAAGCAACTAAACCATACCATACTTACACTAATATAATAATAATATTATAAAATTATTTGATAAAATTTATTGATAGTTGTTTACTTATTTAAATAAATAAAATGACATATAATAACAAGATTATATTTAATGATTATTTTAATAGTTTATTGATTAGTAATATTTGGAATTTATATATGTATTGTATTATGGAAATAATTAGTTTTTTTCTGTTTAACTACCGATATCTAACTCATTAGATGACTAATCCGGATTGGTATTGTAGAGATTTATTATGGGGTGATCCTCTCAACCCAAGTTGCTTCATTCACAATACCAGGATTCGAACCCCTAACCTTACTTAAGGGATCTAGTCCCCCATCTCATTAGACCTATTGGTTACTGGTTGCTGGTAATTAGCTTTTTTAATATAACATTACCAAGTATATTCGAAGGATGTATATATTAATATCTAATTTATGAAATTATCTTTTTTAATATATCTTTAGTAATTATTAAATATAAATGATATTTTGAAGTATATATAATCTCATCTAGTTGGAGGGAAAACAATTATTTAAATTATATATGAGAATCTTTATTGCTCCCATATCCAATCTTTTAAACTTAAAAAGCTCCTCATAAACGTTTTTTTTTAATTTTAAAAGATTCACCGCAATTCGCTGTTATAATCTTCTATTCACCAAATAATTAAATTAGCTAATTTGACTAATCAATCCTCTAATTTTAACTTAGAACTTTGTTCACCAAACGGGCCAAAAACAAAAATACTTTTGGTGCCTTTTTATAAAATTTTAAGCTAAAGACTAATTTGCATTAAATAATAAATTTAGCTTATGTGTAATAAATACATCCAAATTCTATATCGATTGTTATATATTTATTAATAAAAATCAATTTAATGCTGCTATTGAATCAATTCGAAATTATATATATGAAAAATATAATTATATCAGTAAATATAACAATTAATTCGTTAAAATGTCGAAAATAAAGAATTAAAATTATATAAAACTACTGTATGGAGTTTTGTATGGATTGTTACGTAGATGTTTTGAATTGTTTGATGGGTTGAAAAGAATAGCCAATTATTTAGAGGATAAGGAGCTTACGCCTTTGCTTGCGTCACCAAATTGAATTCATGTTTTTTAGGCTTAAATTAAAAAATAACCTTCAAATTATTTTTTTATTTTTGTTTTCAACCCTTAAACTATGTTTTGAGCATATGAGGTTGATAAAGGTTTTTATTGCCCCATTTTGCTTTCATTAATGTTGAACCATTTTAATATAATTTTCAATTAACTATTTATTTTTTTGTAATATGTAAAAAAAGGTAAAAAATTATTTTAAAAAATGACATAAAAATATTATTAGACGAGACTATGAATGACATGGTGAACCAAGCCCATCTAATAATTTTTTTTGGAGAGACATTTTCCCCTTAAGCATAATTTTTTTAATATTATATATTTAAAAAAAATAATTATAAATTTATATAATACTTCCAGACAATTATATTTTATCCATCAACCTTTAGCTCTAACACATTAGGAGAAAAATTAAATGAATATTATATTTTTGAATATTGTTTAGAAAAATAACTCCCATCAAAGATTACGTAGACAAATAGTCCTTTTTAGCCCACGTAAGATAAACTCGTGTTTAGCTAAAAATGAGTTTTAAACTCGCGTTTAACTAAAAGCGAGTTTTGTGTAAAAAAAACTTGGTAAATTAAATTTTTTATTTTTTCCATACCCACTTAACACAGAACTCACGTTTAGTTAGAAACAAGTTTTAAATTTACTTTTGGTTAAACATAAAATTTATCTTACATGAGTTGAAAAAGATATTTTTCTATATAATATTAATTAGAAATTATTTTTTAAAATAATTTTTGAAAAGAGGATATTCATTTAATTTTACCTAAATTAGGAGCCTTCCGGGCAACTTCCTTTAATTTTTTACATACCTTTGTATAAAAATTCAGGGCCTCGTCTCTTCTAGAGATTGAGAGTCATTCCTCTGCTTCCCGCCAAGCATATTGTCACAGGCTTAACAGCTTATTTTCCATTGCCTTTAATTTTGCAGATAATTTTGTAGGATATGATAACATGCGACAGATATATGGATGCATCAAGAACAAACGTCAAACGGTGAGGAACGCTATCTTTGGAGGTGAATGATGAATCATGGATGTGTGTACGATAAGAGAGATATAATTTAAAGGTTTAACTGAAAGAAAAATTAAAATTTTTAAATTTTTAAAGAAATATAATAATTTTAAAAATATATTACGTATTATATTTTAATTGAATGATTTATTTTTTTAACGGCCATAAATCTTATTTGAATAAAAAATAAAACGTTGAAAGTATATTTAACTCAAAAAATAGTTCAAATACCTAATTAAAAAACTTATAGTATGAATAGTTATTTTTCATTCGAGCCAAAAAAATTTATATCGGGAAAAAAAATCCAGAAGCTCGTCTCATCCATCAGGCAGTCACTATTAATATATTTGTTGTCGAGAGAATCCATAAAATCAGTGTGTAAGAAGTATTAATGGACATGCATGTTTCTTGCTGGAGATGATAGCACATTTAACTGACAGTGGCCCACGCCCATAATTAGGGTTTTATTATTTAAATATTTTTTTTTGAGAAAAATACCTCTCAATTGAAATTATGTGAAAAAATATTTCCTTTCGGCTCACGTAAATTAAACCTCCTTTAGTTAAATACGAGTTTTAAATTCGCGTTTAATTAAAAATGAGTTTTATATAATAAAAACTTAATAAAGTATTTTTTTTATTTATCCACTCAATACAAAATTTGTATTTGACTAAATGCAAGTTTAACGAAACTCGCATTTAACTAAAAGCGAGTTTGATTTACATGGGTTGAAAAAAAATACTTTTTTAAATAATTTCAATTGAAGAGTATTTTTTAAATAATTCCTAAAAAAGAAATATTCAAACAATAAAACCTAATTAGGACGATGAAATTAAACCAAATTATGTTCCCAGTGGAAACCACGTAAGCCAGTATGTCATGGCTTATGACCGGCATTTTTTCCCTCTCGATTTGTTATGTTATGTCCTAACTAATATCAATTAACCCGCGTCACGTATATAAAATTGATGAGTAAATTTTTTAACAATTTTTTTGTATATATAAAATTTTAAATTCAAAATTATTTAAATAATATTAAAATATATATCACTTAAGTTAATCTCGTTAGTGGCTCATGGCTTTAGTTTAAAGTAAAAAGCAGTCATATCTTTCCTAGAGGCCACTGTTTCAATCACAAACCTACCTAACTACACTCAGGCTTTCTTTGGAGTTGCGCTGAACTAACGCTCGTTAAGGACAAACGGACATTAGTCAAAAACTAAAAAATTCAATTGCTTCGAAACGTCTATTTAGATATTAAAATAGCAAACACCCGTTGAGAGTTAAACTAAAGATTATTTGAGATTATTGTAATTGATAAACGGCCGTTTGAGACAATAACCTCAACCAAAAACGGAACCTCCCTACCTTTTGTTCTCTTCTCATTAATTTATTGTTTAGTTGTTTATTTATTATTTAACATATAGTGAAGAAGGAAACAACAAAAACATGATAAAAATGACGGCTTAAGCAGGTCAGAGATCATAAACACCTATTTAATTAGTTGACACGATATTATTATACTTTATTAATAAATATATCGGATAACATATATAACATAACTACTTTTAAATTTTAAAACCTTTAATTTTTTTTGGTCGTGAAATTAATATAATATGTTAACTTTACAATCCACCTCTCAATTTATTTTCGTTCATAGATAATTCGTCTTCCTCTTTGAAACACGAGACATGACAAGTACACGTGGTCTAAACATATATTATTCATGGAATATTTTTGGGTAAACATAATCAGGTCGCTAAACTATTTTCATTTTCTTATTTTAGATATCAAACTATTATTTCTAGCAAAATAATCATTAATGCTATATTTTTTTTCTATTTTGGTCACCTGCCAATAAAAAAGCTCTTGGAAAAATAAGAAAATGGGAATAGTTTAGTGATTAATGCCAAAATAGGAAAATGTAACATTAGTGAGCAAAATTGAAAAAAAAAACTGTAATATTAGTGATGATTTTGCATAAAATAATAGTTAGATGACAAAAAAGGAAAATAGGAATAGTTTAATGATCAATGGTGATATTTACCCAATATTTTTTTTGTAAATGACAATAAAATCATAGAAAGCGGTAAGCTTTCTAGACACCTCTTTAATCGAAAATGCTCACTAGTAATAATAATTTAAAGCTTTGCTCGTTTCTTTTTGGAATTGAAGCCACGTAAGCAGCAGCCATGTCAGACTTGCAACTCTAATTCTGGCGCCTTTTTATCGTGGATTATCATGGTTTCCATAGCTAGACTCCATTAAATCTAGTGACATAGCTAGAATTTGGAGTTAAGGAGTAAAAAATAAATATTTAAAAGTAAAAGGTAAATTTATAAATAGATTAATTTTAAAAAATATATATAAAAATAAAAATAAAAAAAATCTTGAAGGTGGGGGCAATTGTTTCTCCCTATCATTATATAATTCCGTCCCTAAATCTCATAATAGATGATGAGATTATTTTCTTTAAATAAAAATAAATTGGAGGTTGGATTGATATGTGGTGTCGTGGCTTTGTTTACAGTTCGCACGTCGACTATTTGAAGGGATATTCTAATAATATTCTCATTTATCCTTCGTGTATAACATAATTAATTATATTGTCTACTTGCATGCTATGCACAAAGATGATAGTGTGTGGAATTGGAGCCTATCCATATGTATAAAGTTTATTTGTTCAGGGTTTAATGTATTAAATTCAAATAGTTTATTTTATAATTTAGATGAAGATTATAATATATATTAATTTTTAACAATTTGAGTGAGCATGTACATACATTCTGAAATTTAATTAACATTTTAATTAATTAATGGCCGTGAGTAAGCTGTTTTCAGAAATAAGAAGAAAAGAAAGAATGCGAGGGAATCACATGATTAGCAGCACCCTATAAAGAAATTGGTTACTTACAGGAAAAGGGAAATGATGGGTAAATGATAGGGGTGTATTCGGTTCGGCTCGGCTTGATTTTGATGCTTCACCATTAATATGATATTTTAAATTTAAAATAGTAACACATTTGCAGATTTGATGCTTCACCATCAATGTGATATTTTAAATTAAAATATTAAATTGATAAATAATTAAAAGATGTTTAAAGGAAATGATAATAAACACGTCATATATAAATTTAATTGTTCAAGTGTTTAAAGTTGATCATAACATAATTTTAAAACTAATCAAAACATTGCAACGGCTGATATGTTTCAGCATGATTGTTAATCAAAATTCTTCCACATTTCAGCTTTCATGAGATTGATCCATTTATCTATATAATCCAAATCAAACAAACATTTCTTCTCAAGCACAAGCAATAAGCATCGTAAGTTTACACCCTACAAAGAAAAAAAATTAACTCCAATTTAAAATGAGAAAAAACAAATTGAAATCTGGAAATCAAAATAAGAGCACAAGTCATGAAATCTTCTAAACCTATTTTATGAAATCTAACAATTAAAATAAGGGCACAAGTCATGAAACCTTCTAAACTTATTTTATGAAATTTGAAAATTAAAATAAGAGCACAAATTAAATCTGAAAATTAAAATAAAGTGCAAGTCTAAATATTATAGTAAGCAGTAAGTACAAGTGAAAATATTTACATAAATGAAAAAAATAACATTTATAAGCATTCATATAATTACCACCTACCACTCACAATGTCTTCCATTTCTTTAATTTATTCTTCTTTTTTTGGACTAGTACAGGTAAAGAACGCATCCAATTCTAAGCACAAATGAGGCACTCAACAATTTTTAGAGTTAAAGAACTCCGGAAAGGGTCAAGAACACGACCTCTAGTGCTGAAAGCATATTCTGAAGCTACTCTAGACACGGGAATGACCAAAATGTCTCGAGCCATTAAAGAAATTACATGATAAGTCTTACTTTTGTTCTTCCCACCAATCGAGCACATCAAATTTGTCAACATCGTTTTCTACCTTGTCCTCCAAATATTTTTCAAGTTCAGTTTTACCTTCACTAAACACTTTCAGCCCTGTTCCTTTTATATTTGGACTTGGAGTAAGCAAACAAATCAAGCTCATCACTCTCATCCCTAGGGAGACTAGATTGAGAACTAACATTTGGTTCATCTTTAGCTATACCACTTAACAAACTATAATGACCAAACAATTCATTTAAAGTTTGTTTTACAAGTACACTCAACTTTTTAGCTTTCTTCTGGAAAATGGAATTTTGAAATTTAACATTTTGGCTAGTGACTAAAATGTAAAGAATGAAAAACTATTTTTAGTGACTATTTTGGAAAATGGTCAAAACTTAGAATCTTTAAGGAGCTATTTGGCCAAAGTCTAATATCAGATTTTTGTCCTTAATTGGCAATTTTTAAAAGGTTTTAAAAGGGTATAAATAGGCTTGGAGAATTGTAACACCCATAACGTACATCCGTAATACGAATATACATTACAGATGCTACTAAAAACATATACTGATTTTTTTAACTCTTCGGTAAACAACATTTTTTTATAAATTTCAACTGAAAACAATTATAGACAATTGTAGCTAGTTTTAACCCTGAATTGGTTTATAAAACATAAAATTTAGTTATTTAAGAGAATATATTTATTCAGGGTGAAAACGTTGCTTGTTGCCTAGACCCCTTTCTTGATTATAAAAATTCTAAGCGGTAAGATTTAAATTCTGGAGAAACCATTATACTTTTACCTTACTGGTAACATTATTTCATGTTTATACTCCATGTATCCTTATACTATCATACTTCGAAAATATATACCTTAAAGCTTGCAAAACAGTTTTCTTGAAAATATAATTACATGCCCACTAGTTCCTGACTATTTTAAAGATGTACATACTTTCACTTACCGATAACTTGACTTTCAAATGAGTGGTTCCTCTTTGTTAATTATGATCTGAAGAACCTACGTGTGAAATAAAGCACACGCTAAGTACGAACTTAGTGGGGCAATTAAACTTATTTATTTACACATGAAATGATGTTATATAATACTTCATATAAGAATGCATTTCATATTTCTCTTCAACAAAGCAAGTATATCACAATGTATATGCGTCATATATTATAACTATCATATAATTCATGTTAATATTGTATAACATATTCTCTGTCATGGGCATGCTTTCATCCTAAAACATTTCCATAATAATATAACATAATGATCATGATTATTATGTATCTCATATTCCATAAATTTCATATATCATTTTTACAATTTTCATCATATATCATACTTTCTTAATATCATGTATCATCTCATGGTCATGCTTAATCATGTAATCATTTGTATAACATGTAAACCAAGTATCATCATCATGTACACCATGTAATATAATTTCATATAATTCAGGTAGCATCTATTATATACTTCATGTATCATATAGATCATGTATCATCAATATCATGTATCATCACTATCATACGATTCATGTATCATATATCATGTAACATCTCTGTCATCAATCATGTCACAATATCAATGTTTCATGTATCATCATGCAGTTATTTGCATGCTCATGATCTATCATATAACCATATTGTATTATTATTAACGTGTCTGGCTAGAGGCCCATGGAAACTCCGTAGCCTATCTGCACCGTAGTGCCATGTAGAGTACGTACTCGAGAGGACGCTTTTTGCTCCTCATATAAGGACGCTCTTTGATCCTTATATAAACACCTCGTTAGTGCATTTTGCACTATGGGCTTGGATCCCCAGGGTGTATCTTGTTTCATTTTAATCTTATTTCATTTAATCTTGTCATTATCTATATTTCATGTATGCATAATGCATCATTGTTTATGCAAACAATCATTCGTACCTAGTATTCCATCAATCTTGCCATGTCGAGCAATGTATCATATCACGTATTATAGAGAAATGCAATGCCAATTTCAACATAATGCAAACATATACAAATGCACTCACCTTGGATATTTATTAATATGCCTCACTAAGCTCTATTGATCATTTCCTTTATAGTACCTCGAACCTTCTTTTGATTCGGATCCAACTTCATTTATCACATGAATATAAATAAACATTTGTTAGATTCACTTCTAACAATATTTCAATTAAGCTATTTAATCATTCAACATAAAAAAATTTCCATAAATTTCTTTCATTCCTTATACTGTTCACAAACTCATTTTTGGTCCCTAATGACCATTTTGATCTTCATATAACTCCTCCAAGCTTGCTAACCAACATTAGACACAAATTGTCTCAATTTCCATTTTCTGTCAACTTGCACTACCATCAAAGATTTACTTCTACAGGGCAGAAGACATACTGAATCTTAATCTCCTTTATACCGTAGAAACTATATTCGATAAAGGTTTTAACGTTATAAGCCACATAATTTAATAAAATCTACAAAAATTATGAAAATTCATCAAACTCCCGTTTACAGAGCTGTCTTAACAGAAACTGTTATGTAATTTTTCTGACATTTGTTCGATTAAAATTTAATATCTTTTAACTCTGAACTCTAAATCAGTTTCCGTTTGTTGTAAACGAAACTAGATTCGTCAAACTTTTCAACCATATAAACTAATAACCCAGATTCAATTTGTACGATTTATGGAAAATTTTCAAAGTCGAATTCCAATATTAAATTTTGGAATAGACTGCTATTATGTTTTCTGACCTCTCATCACTTAAAAATTCACATCTTTTGATATATGAATCAAAATCAATCACCGTCTGTTTTAAAAGAAACTAGACGAATAAATCTTTACATCGATATAAAATTCACCATCTAACCATTTTTGTAGAATTTATGATGAATTTTCAAACCTACTGCCAAATCCAGTTTTCCTACACAACTTCCATAAATAACTTCAAACTTTATACTAATTTCTTCTTACTTTGCTATTTGTCAATTTGGTCCCCTTACTTGATTCAAACCACTAATGTATCACTTTCTTCATCAAATATTTATTCAAAAATAATTCCCTCTAATTTTTTGTTTTTCCGAAATAGTCACTAAAAATACAAAGATAAGGATTCAAGCTTCTTAACTTTGCAAATTAGTCCTAAAATCAACATTACTACTTGAATTCTATTATTTCAACTAAAATCATATTTATTCCTTCTCTAAAACCTTATTTCCGAATTGGTCACTTAACTTTGACAATTTGTCAAAATGGTCACTAACTCGATTTAACATCGGTTTAGCATTCTAACTTCAATTTCACATCTCCAACATCAATAATAACATAAATACACTTCAAAATCATAAAAATTCAGATTAGTCCTTTAACTTTTAGAATTGCTAAAATGGTCCCTATACCTTTAATTTAGGGTTTTGCTTTCAAATAACAAAATTCAAGCTTACTAGATCATTTATCCAACATCACAAACACTAAAACAAACTTGAATCCATAAAACCTAATCATCTTCATACAAACTAAAATATGTAGGGTTTAAATCCCAACTCCAAAAACATGATTTTATCATCATAACAACTTAATTTCAACATAAATTTCAACATAGAAGCATAAAATCTCAAAACCCCCAATTTAGTCAATAAACCCTAATTTCTTTCTCATAAAAATTCTCATCAATCAAGCATGTATCCCATGAATTATTTACACCAAAAGATAGAGCTTGACGAGCAGAACAACTTTGTAGTTCGAAAAATTACCTGAAAATCGAGTTTCGGGGCTTGAATCGAACTTGGAAATTTTTTCTATATTTTTCTTTCTTTCTCCCCCTCATATTTCGAAATTTTAGGATGAAGAATGGTCTTCATCTTTTGTTTTTCATCCAATTTGGCCACTTGTCTTGTATAAATGAATTTTAAATTCATTTAGATAGTAAAATTACTAAAATACCCTTTTAATCCAACGGTTGAGATTGATCTTATCATTAATCAAGGGCCAAGATTTAATCTTCCATTTCCTTTTTCCAAAATTATCCTTGTAAATTTTAAATATTTCAAAAATGCCATTGGGGCAAAATGACCAATTTGCCCTCCAACTAGTTTTTATTTACTAGTTTGCCATTCTTGTAAAAATTCAACTAAGTTTAGTTGGAATCCAACCAACTATAATAAAATATTCATAAAATAGTATTTTATAACTTTCCCGTGGCTTTTGGATCAGTCTCAGAAATTTTAGTTCGATCCGATTTCCAGATATTCGTAAAATACTTCTACTACGATTTTACCTTTCCCGAACTATCAGATTTATTCCAAAAATTCTATATTTCCATATTCGAGAAATAGAATCTATTATCTCATAAAAACTTCCTTTCCCAGAACTTAGACTGACTTTTCCTAACTCAGTCTACTATTCCATTAATTATCGAAAATCTCCATAGAATAAAATTTATCTTAGAAATCCTTTATCGATAATTCATTCGAAAATTCTTTAATCTTACTAAGTCCAAAATATCGATCAGAAAAACTTTTATGGGACCTTCTCGAAGGTCACCTATCCTTGTATTTCTCTAGCCTGAGCACGCCTAAGAATTTTATTCGATCCAAATTCGGTACCTTTTTCTACAACTTAATTATTAAAACCGATATCAAGGTACCTATTTCGATCCGATTCACTCTTATACTAAATAAAATTACTTGTTGGGGAAATTTACACTTTAGTCCCCAAACTTTTCCAAAGTTTATACTTTAACCCCCTAAACTTTCAAAATTTACAATTTAGTCACTAGCCAAAATTGGGGATATTACAATTCCTCCCCCTTAAGAAAATTCGTCCTCGAATTTTCAATGCGTACTTGTTCCAAACATTTACGGATATTACTTCCTAATTTTCTTCTCAACCTCCCAAGTGGCTTCTTCGACCTTGTGATTTTTCCTCAAAACTTTAGTCAATGAAATTTCCCATTCCTTAATTCTTTAATTCCATAAACCAATATTTCTACTAACTCTTCTTCATGTATCAAATCTAATTGCATCTCAATTTATTCAGGAGTGTTGACATGTAAATAATTCAGTCAATGCCCCCAAAACATAAGTACATATACTATAGACTTTTGCTCACTTCTGGAGATAAGACCCATTAATATACTCCTGGTCCAACTCTTTCACGATCCTTGAGGTATAACAATTCTGAAACTAAGTTTTCATTTTTTGAATAAAACGTAACACCTTCTTCCAAGGTGAAACCTTTAAAAACACTTTGTCCTCAACTTCGTACTTAACATCCTTCTCTTTTTCTCTGCATAAGCCTTTTTGTCGATCCACGACACCCTTGAGATTATATTAAATAATTATTACTTTATCCTCTATTTCTCATGTCAAATCAACCTCTCCAACTTTTTGGTTATACTAAACATTTTGATCTGTAGCTCAAACCAATAATGAAGAGTTCGACATATTCTTCCACTGGGAATAGAAATAGGCTGAATCAATCTAGAAGGTACTTGATGATTGGCTTTTACTTATTAGCATGTCAAGCACTTTGTCATAAATTCTGAAATTGTCTTTTTTCATTCCCGGCCACCGATACCGAGTCTTTTGATGTTAATACATTTTGCTACTTCCAGAGTACATAGTCAATGGACTATGACAAACTTCAGTCAAAACTTCTTTCTTCAAATCACCATCATAAGGAAAGTAAACTTTTTTCTTGATAATATAAGCAACCATTTGACTTAATTTTCATAGTCCTGTGTTTCCCTTGTTTCAACTTACTTCTTTTATTTTCTCTTCTTTTTATGAGTTTTGAGTTGCCTTTATGCATAGGCTACTACATTAATCTTCTCGAAATGATAATCTATAACTACATTGTAGTATCTTAGAAACTCAACCTATCTTTGTTACTGTAGGTTCAATTCTTTTTGCATCATTAGTTGCTTTAAACCTTTGTGATCAGTGTAACTAGGACACTTCTTACCATTCCAATGGAACACCTTTTTACGATAGTTGAGTAAGTAGTAGAGTAATAATAGATAAATTCTACACAAAACATTTATAATATCCAGCTAATTTCCAAGAAACTCCAAACTTTAAAGACATTTTTTGGTGCCTCTTATTCAAGAATATATTGTACTTCCTTGGAATTTAACTCTTATTACTTCAGCCGGTACTACATGTCTAAGGAAAATTACTTCTGATAACCAAAATTCATATTCAAAAAATCTTACATAAAGCTGCTTATCTCTTACTGTTTGTAATACCACTAAAAATGATAATGATGTTCAGCTTCTATCTTTAAGTATACCAGAATATTGTCCATGAAGACTACTACTACAAACTAGTCTAAGTAGTATTGGAATACCCTATTCATCAAATCCATGAATACAACAGGGGAATTTGTAAGTCCAAATGACATTACCTGGAATTTGTAATGTCCATAAAGAGCCATGAATGTTGTATTTGATACATATTCTTCTTTGACCTTGAGTTGATAATAGCCTGATCGAAGATCTATCTTTGAGAACAATGTTGCACCTCTAAGCGGATCAAATAGATCTTCAATCCTTGGTAGTGGATACTTGTTCTTAGTATTTACTTTATTCAACTACGGTAATCTATACATAATTGTAGAGTACCCCTTTTCTTCTCTACAAATAATACCGGAGTACCTCATGGTGATACACTCGGTTAAGTGTAATCCCAGTCTAGCAGTTCTTGAAATTGGGCTTTCAGATTTCTTAGCTCAATTGACACCATCCTATATGGTGCTATCGATACTGGTTTAATTCTAAGATAGACATCAATCCCAAATTGTACCTCCCTATCCGAAGGTAATCCTAATAACTCATCTGAAAACACATTTGAAATTTTCCCACAATCGGGATATCTTTAATCTTCTTGGGTGACATTTGTATAATCACCACATAAATTAAACACACCTTACATCCATTTACTTAACAACCTCTGAGCTATTATCGTAGAAATCACCGACTCTAAATAGTCAGTTCTTTCTTTTACATCAGGTTCTTGAAGCACTAACTTTTTTTTACACATCACTTCTGCATCTTATGCAGATAGCCAATTCATTCCAAGGATAACTTCAAATTCATGAAATGGAAGTCCCATTAAATTCGCTGGGAACTTAATCCATTGAATTACTAATGAACATTTCTTATATATTCCAGTCACCCATACACTATGTCCAAATGGATTACTAAAAATCACATCACTAGAAATAGTTTCCTTAAAAATCTTTCTTTGTGCCATTATCTTAGTACTAATGTATGAGTGAGTCAAATCTGGATCAATTAAAGTAAATACAGGCTCTCTCCACTGCCTTTACTTTATTTAAGGAATTATGATAAACCGATAAACTCATACCTAACAACATCTCTTTATTAAAATGATCGCCCATATATTTGATTTTAGACACTTTTTAAAAGAATTTCCAAATCACTTTCTTAACAGGTACTAACTCCGTGGCATTAGACCACTCTCACCATAATATTCAAGAACTTCTAACTTTTAAGCTCCTTGATCATTAATGCCATTATCGGAGCTGGAAGTAAAACATAATATACCTCAATATTTATCTTTAAACCTCGTCCTAATCATCACAAAATGTGTATCGTGATCCAACATTATCTAATATTATCTATCAATATCAGTAACTTATTCAAACCTATTCATACTAGTGAGGAGCCATGCCAAGTTATACAAGTAGTGCATCTTATCATAATATCCTAGGGGCATGTACTTATTAACAAATCATTTCTGACTTAATTTAGCTTCCAGAATCGGCTAAACCTTTGCTCTGATACCAATAAATGTAACACCCATATCATACATTCGTAATACGAATATACATTACTGATGCAACTAAAAACATATACTGAATTTTTTTAACTCTTCGGTAAACAACATTTTTTTTTATAAATTTCAACTGAAAACAATTCTCGACAATTGTAGCTAGTTTTAAACCTGAATTAGTTTATAAAAATAAAATTTAGTTATTTAAAAGAAAATATTATTCAGGGTGAAAATGTCGCTTGTTGCCTAGACCTCTTTCTCGATTATAAAAATTCTAAGCGATAAGATTTAAATTCTGGAGAAACCATTATACTTTTACTTTACTGGTAACATTATTTCATTTTTATACTCCATGTATCCTTGTACCATCATACTTAAAAAATATATACCTTAAAGCTTGCAAAACAGTTTTCTTGAAAATATAATTACATGCCCACCAGTTCTTGACTACTTTAAAGATGTACATACTTTCACTTACCGATAACTTGACTTTCAAATGAGTGGCTCCTCCTTGTTAATTATGATATGAAGAACCCACGTGTGAAATAAAACACATGCTAACTACGAACTTAGTGAGGCAATTAAACTTATTTATTTACACGTGAAATGATGTTATATAATACTTCATATAATAATGCATTTCATATTTCTCTTCAACAAGGCAAGTATATCACAATGTACATGTGTCGTGTATTATAACTATCATATAATTAATGTTAATATTGTATAACATATTCTCTGTCATAAGCATGCTTTCATCCTAAAACATTTCCATAATAATATAACATAATGATCATGATTATTATGTATCTCATATTCCATAAATTTCATATATCATTTTTACAATTTTCATCATATATCATACTTTCTTAATATCATGTATCATCTCATGGTCATGCTTATATCATGTAATCATTTGTATAGCATGTAAACCAAGTATTATCATCATCATGTATACCATGTAATATCATTTCATATAATTCATGTAGCATCTATTATATACTTCATGTATCATGTTCATATAGATCATGTATCATCAATATCATGTATCATCACTATCATGTGATTCATGTATCATATATCATGTAACATCTCTGTCATCAATCATGTCACAATATCAATGTTTCATGTATCATCATGCAGTCATTTACATGCTCATGATCTATCATATAACCATCTTGTACTATTATTAACGTGTCTGGCTAGAGGCCCATGGAAACCCCGTAGCCTATCTGCACCGTAGTGCCATGTAGAGTACGTATTCGAGAGGACGCTCTTTGCTCCTCATATAAGGACGCTCTCCGCTCTTTATATAAACACCTCGTTAGTGCATTTTGCACTATGGGCTTAGATCCCCAGGGTGTATCTTGTTTCATTTTAATCTTTTTTCATTTAATCTTGTCATTATCCATATTTCATGTATGCATAATGCATCATCATTTATGCAAACAATCATTCGTACCTGGTATTCCATCAATCTTGCCATGTCGAGCAATGTATCATATCACGTATTATAGAGAAATGCAATGCCAATTTCAACATAATGCAAACATATAGAAATGCACTCACCTTGGCCATTTATTAATATGCCTCACTAAGCTATATTGATCCTTTCCTTTATAGTACCTGTAACCTTCTTTTGATTCGGATCCAACTTCATTTATCACATGAATATAAATAAACATTTGCTAGATTCACTTCTAACAATATTTCAATTAAGCTATTTAATCATTCAACATAAATTTTTTTCCATAAATTTCTTTCCTTCCTTATACTGTTCACAAACTCATTTTTGATCCCTAGTGACCATTTTGATCTTTATATAATTCCTCCAAGCTTGCTAACCAACATTAGACACAAATTGTCTCAATTTCCATTTTCAGTCAACTTGCACTACCATCAACGATTTACTTCTACAGGGCAGAATACATATTGAATCTTAATCTCTTTTATACCGTAGAAACTAGATTCGATAACGGTTCTAACGGTATAAGCCACATAATTTAAAAAAATCTACAAAAATTATGAAAATTCATCAAACTCCCGTTTACAATGCTGTCCTAACAGAAACTGTTCTGTAATTTTTCCGACCTTCGTTCGATTAAAATTTAATATCTTTTAACTCGGAACTCAAAATTAGTTTCCGTTTGTTGGAAACGAAACTAGATTCGATAATCTTTTCAACCATATAAACTAATAACCCAGATTCAAATTGTACGATTTATGGAAAATTTTCAAAGTCGAATTCCAGTATTAAATTTCGGAATAGACTGCTATTCTGTTTTGACTTTTCATCACTTAAAAATTCATATCTTTTGATATATGAATCGAAATCAATCACCGTCTGTTTTAAATGAAACTAGACGAATAAGTCTTTACATCGATATAAAATTCACTATCTAATCATTTTTGTAGAATTTATGGTTAATTTTCAAACTTACTGCCAAATCGAGTTTTCCTACACAACTTCCATAAATAACTTCAAACTTTATACTGATTTCTCCTTACTTTGCTACTTGTCAATTTGGTCGCCTTACTTGATTCAAACCAGTTATGTATCACTTTCTTCATCAAATAATTATTCAAAAATAATTTCCTCTAATTTTTCGTTCTTTCCGAAATAGACACTAAAAACGCAAAGATAAGGATTCAAGCTTCTTAACTTTGCAAATTAGTCCTCAAATCAACATTACTACTTTAATTCTATTATTTCAACTAAAATCAAATCTAGTCCTTCTCTAAAACCTCATTTTCGAATTGGTCACTTAACTTTGACAATTTGTCAAAATGGTCCCTAACTCGATTTAACATCGGTTATGCATTCTAACTTCAATTTCACATCTCCAACATGAATAATAACATAAATACACTGCAAAATCATAAAAATTCAGATTAGTCCTTTAACTTTCAAAATTGCTGAAATGGTCCCTATACCTTTAATTTAGGGTTTTGCTTTCAAATAAAAAATTCAAGCTTACTAGATCATTTATCCAACATCACAAACCCTAAATCAAACTTGAATCCATAAACCCTAATCATCTTCATACAAACTAAAATATGTAGGGTTTAAATCACAACTCCAAAAACATGATTTTATCGTCATAACAACTTAATTTCAATATAGAAGCATAAAATCTCAAAACCCCCAATTTAGTCCATAAACCCTATTTTTTTATCATCAAAATTCTCATCAATCAAGCATGTATTCCATGAATTATTTACACCAAAATATATAGCTTTGATGAGTAGAACAACTTTGTAGTTCGAAAGATTACCTGAAAATCGAGTTTCGGGGCTTGAATCGAACTTGAAAAATTTTCTCCATTTTTCTTTCTTTCTCCCCCTCATATTTCGAAATTTTAGGATGAAGAATGGTCTTCATCTTTTGTTTTTCATCCAATTTGGCCACTTGTCTTGTATAAATGAATTTTAGATTCATTTAGATAGTGAAATTACTAAAATACCCTTTTAATCCAACGGTTGAGATTGGTATTATCATTAATCAAGGGCCAAGATTTACTCTTCCATTTCCTTCTTCCAAAATTATCCTTGTAACTTTTTAAATACGTCAAAAATGCCATTAGGGCAAAATGACCAATTTGCCCTCCAACTAGTTTTTATTTACTAGTTTGCCATTCTTGTAAAAATTTAACTAAGTCTAGTTGGAATCCAACCAAATATAATAAAATATTCATAAAATAGTATTTTATGACTTTCCCATGGCTTTTGGATCAGTCTTAGAAATTTTAGTTCGATCTGATTTCCCGATATTCGTAAAATACTTATAGTACAATTTTACCTTTCCCGAACCATCAGATTTATTCCAAAAATTCCATATTTCCATATTCGGGAAATAAACTCTATTATCTCATAAAAACTTCATTTCCCAGAACTTAGACTGAATTTTCCTAACTTAGTATACTATTCTGTTAATTATCGAAAATCTCCATAGAATAAAATTTATCTTAGAAATCCTTTATCGATAATTCATTCAAAAATTCCTTACTCTTACTGAGTCCAAAATATCGATCAGAAACACTTTTATGGGACATTCCCGAAGGTCACCCATCCTTGTATTTCTTTGGCCTGAGCACGCTTAATAATTTTATTCGATCCAAATTCGGTACCTTTTTCTGCATCTTAATTCTTAAAACCGATATCAAGGTACCTATTTCGATCCGATTCACTCTTATACTGAATAAAATTACTTGTTGGGGAAATTTACACTTTAGTTCCCAAACTTGTCCAAAGTTTATACTTTAACCCCTAAACTTTCAAAATTTACAATCTAGTCACTATCCAAAATTTGGGATATTACAAGAATTAACTTTATAATTAATTTCCAAAAACAAACTTTATGTAACTAACGTTTTTTTTCTAAAAGGTCTTCTCTCAAATTCTTTCTAGCTAAACACTCTTTTCTTCTTCAAATATCTCAGGTAACTTCTTGATTTCTTCAATCTTTTGTTTTCACATGAGTTCCTGATTGTATTTTATCGAAAACTTATTGTTTTAAACTTGTTTTCTCATGTAAATCCATCCAATTAAGGTGGAAAGTCAGCATTAGAGGTTTAATTGATGAGATTGATTAATTTTCATATTGGATCTATTTTGCTATATTCTTGATTGGATTAGAACATGATTTTGATGTTTTATAATGTTAATAAGTTGATTTTAACATTGGAATCCCGAAACTAGGTGAATGTCTAATTTTCTAGGTTGTTAGTTATGAGTTTTTGAGGAGTTGTGGATGTTTAATGAATGATGGGGGTATAAGGATGATGTAAATGTATTTTTGGATGTTAATTGATGATAATTGATGGATTAAACCTTTAGGATTTGGCTGGGTTAAGTTTTGAAGGTGTTTGATGTTGTTTTCAGTTATTGTTGAGGGAAATTGGTTAGAGTTTGAGGAGGTTTATTGTGAATTGACGTTGCTGGGCTGTTGAATGCATTTTGATGCATTGAATCCTTTATTTTTTGCGTGGTTAAGACATGAGAGGTTGATCTTCGAGATTGAGGTGAGGTTTCGGAAGTCTTGGAGGCCTGGATTCGCATCGGCGATCAAAGTTTTGTGTAGTCGATGAGTGAGAACGTGAAATTTAGCTTTGAATTGGTTTAAAGGTTGTTATGGGAGTTTAAATTAAGCTTGAAACGCTGGTTTAAACCAGAAGTAAGTATGAAAGGAAATCTCTTTTGTTTTCGGTTGGCGAAATTAGTTTTATGCACTTGTTTTTGAATTACATGGTACCTACTATTTATGCATGTTTTAAAGTATGTTTTTTACTATTTTTGATCATATAATGATAATGATGATGAATGCATTTGGAAAATGGTTCATGAAGTATTGTGATATACATGTTAATGCATGGTTGATGTATTGTAATTGGTTTTGTTAATGCATATAAAAATAGCGAGGTACATGGTTAAAATGAATTATATTGGCAAGTGATGTAGTTTAAAATATTATTGGATATAGTTGGCCGGCCATAGGATTGATAGTGCACTATAAAAAGTCGCCTTGGATGTTGAGGGGTTTATGTGTACTAAAAACTCCATCCAAGTACCCTAACGGTTGAGGGGTTATATGGTACCGAAAACTCCCATTAGCGGATTATACATTTAACCAATGATTGGGTTGTAATTGTACCCGGTTGTGATTGTACCTTAAATTTCGATTGAGATGGCATGAAGTGTTGAGATGACACTTGTTGAATCCGTGTATCTGATGTAATATTTTGTAAAGTGGAACTTGGTTGATGATCACTTGTATGCCAATATAATTGATGATGTATAATGTGATGGATTATGTTGTATAATGTTGGTTTATACATGTTATACTCTTTAAGCCTTGCATATGGGTTGTTATGCATGGGAAAGCTTAAATAGAGTGTAGCAAATGGGATTTTACTGTTGGATCCATGATAGATGTTGCATATGGTTTAATATGCATGTTTTGGAAATGTTAAGTGCATGGTTTTGTAAGTCATGATGTTGATGATGTTTTGAAAGGTGTTTTAAATGAGGTTTCAAAGTGGTTTGAATAATCGGTTTTAGATGCATTGATGGTGATTTGTTTTAGAGCACTCCTCACTAAGCTTTGTGTGCTTATGCTCTCTTTTTCCATCAATGCAGATAACTAAGTGTCGAAGGCAGTGAGCAAGCAAAAGGGGATTCCATGGACTTTCCCTTTCGAAAGTATGGTTTTGAATTAGACTTGTAGTAATAAAGGCAACGTGGTTAATTGTCATTTATGAGGGTTGTTTTGCTAAACTCCTTATTTTTGCAATTTTTAATTGCTATTTGGGATTTGTATAAGGCTTAAAATGCTTGATGCGTGCTTGGAATTATGTTTTGGATGTTGAGTAGGAAGCATGCCTATAAAGGTTATGGAGATTTGAGTCATGCTTGTTTTAGTTGCTTTAAATGCTTGAATGATTGTGATAAGTATACCACAAATGATTTATGATGTTTATGTAAGGTTTGGTAATGTTTAGAATGAGCCAAAATGTCATATGTTGGACCTAGAGGTCATTACAGGTCTTTGCATACCGGTACGGGTACTTTGGTTTCGGTACGCGAGGTCTGGTGAGGCTTAGAGCAGAGAAAATTTACAAAAGGTATCGGTACGCCTAGCCACCGTACCGATATGCCTATAGGGAATTATACATTGGTTTTGGTACACGGGCTCCCATACCGGTACGCTCTTTAGCTGCTAGAATTTAGGTTTTGGAAATATTTTGTAAGGGATTGGCACGGGGGTGACACCGTATCGATACGAGTTTATCTGATATATCATATTGATACGGAATGCAAGTATAGGTACAAAGAGCCGTTATGTTAGTGAAACCGTATCGATACGATTCTGTATGTATCGGTACATAATGTGTTTCCTTAGGTTTCTGTCTACTAAAGTTTGAAATTGTGCATTTTAGTCCCTGAATGTTATGTATGCAATTATATGAGTTCGGATATTTGTTTTAAACTGGAATTTGACATGTTAGTAACATACATATTATAGGAAGACTTATGTTAAGTCGACCTAAAAAGGTAATTATTTTTGAAAGCATAATATGTTTTAGCATGATACTTGATTTTAATTTTTAAATGGCAGCATATTATGAATGTTAAAGTACATGTTAGAGTATGAACTGCTCCAGTATGAATGTGTTTTATATGATATTGTTATGGAATATATTTGGATTGCTGGCCATTATTGCAGGAAATGTTTTAACGTTGCCCTTGGTAATAGAATTATGAGTTGGACAATTTTGTGGTATACCATTATGAGTCATATTTGTTATTCGATATGTCGCTCGTATTCGACACTTTGTGTCGCTTGTATTCGATACTTTATTGTGTCGCTTGTTTTCGTCACTTCATTGCGGCGCTTGATTTTGTCATTTTATTATGGCGCTTGTAAAGGATTGTACTTTTTAGTACTTGACTCGAATATTAGTCACTCGACAGTTACCTTGGGTTGTATGATTTCACATGATAAGTATGCTTCATGTTAAAGAACGATATGATATACTTTCTTGCATAAACATTCATGCATATTAAAGTATGTGATTTCAAAGATGATCATGTTTTAAAAATATCATGTAATTGTATATGTTTATTTATGTTACATACCTTATGCCTCACTGAGTATATTCTCAGCGCGTATATCTGAATACGCGTAGGTAATCCGGAGTAGTTGGGTCGAGCTTTTGCATCAGATCCTTTGGAAAGAAATACGATATTGACAGGTTATTTTCAGTACCTATGACATCCTAGTTTTGTATAGAAATAGTGGCATGTACGAAATAATCTGTCTATTTTGTAAAATTATTAAACTGGTCTGCCTTGTAATGGTTTTGTTTTTATATATTATATGAGATATGATATGTATAATTAATATGTTTTATATTTAACTTTTTTAATATGATGAGATTAATATTTATAAATTAATTGAAATTTTTTGATAACCCTTATTTTTAAATATAACGATCTATAAGTTATTGTGACATCTTTGACTCGTGTTCGATATACGGATTCGGGAAGGGGGTGTTACATTTAAGGGGGTTTTATGTGGAAAACCCGACCCGAATTATGAAAATTAGGTGTTTAAGTTAAACTGAAAACGACAGTAAAATGGCAACCCGAACCGAACCGTATAATTCGGTTCGTGTCGGTTTTTCAGTTTTCTCGATTTCGTTGCTCAACCATAGTAAATGAATTAATTAATTAATAACAATAATAATAAACCTTAATTTTTTTCTATAAAGTTTTTTTAATTTTTTTAAAAGTATCTCCTTTAACGACGGTTTTAATATCGTCATCTGTTTTTGTTTGTGTTTTTTTGAGTTTTAAATAAGAATTTTCTTTGTCTTTTATTTTTTTTGTACAATTTGAGTTTGTTCGTCTATCTATGACATGATTTTCATATATCTTTATAATAATTTGACGTTCGTATAACGACCATCACAATACACCTTTTAATCAAGAAAAAATCGACGATCTAGTATGGTTAGATTTTCTTTTGTAGTAGTTTGTCGATGCAAACAGATACGTTAGTGAAAAAACTTACAATATTAGTTTTCTCAATCTTCACTCCTTCATCAATAAAGCGTATAGTTGGATAGATCATAGAAACATTGAAAATTTGATGATGATTGCTGAGATTTTTGTGTAAAAGATGAATGACATATTCAAGATAATTTTTTTTTTGTCTTTAAGCCTTTTGAATTCACGTGTTTTATTTTTTTCACGATTTTTTTAATAGACTTGTTCCTTAGACTTGTTTTTTATTATTAGAGTGTGTTGTATTTTTTTTACTTTAATAAAACCTAACTTGTTACTCTTGTTAAAAAAAGTCTAACTTATATAAAGTGAAAACGTGGCACAATCCAATTAAACTGGTAGCTTATCGAAAGAAAAAAAAGGGTAGCTTATCGAAAGAAAAAAAAGGGAGTGTTTAACGTTAAAATAAATGTCTAAACTATTATGTTTTTCTCTATTATCTGCCTAAACTTTTTTTACTCATTTTAAGTACTTAAATTATTCCGTTTTTCCTTTTAGGTGCCTAAATTTTTTTATCCCTTTTAGGTGCTGAAACTATTATTTTTTGTCATTTTAAGGTCAAACTGATACACTTATTTTGACCAGAAAATGATAGTCTGAGCACCTATTTTGACTAAAAAATGATAGTTTAGACACCTAAAGAGTGAAAAAAAGTTTAGGTACCTAAAAGTAAAAACAAGATGATTTAAACATTTAAAAGAGGCAAAAACAAGTTTAGACACTTAAAGAGAAAATAGAATAATTTATACACTTATTTTAATATTAAGCCAAAGGAAAAAAATAGTGCTTCCAACTTCTCTAGAATCAAGGTTCAATAAATAAATAAATAAACAAATTTCTTAAAACAGAATCGAGACTCCGCCTAAATACATTTTCACGTTTATTACGAGGTGAGATTTTTATGGGGTAAAAATATACAAATGATCTCTAAATTTTACTGAATTAATTTTTTGGCTACTGAATTTTTAAAAATTAAAAAATGATCATTAAATTTTTTATTTGATTACAAAATGGTCCCTACTTGTTATAAATTTTGATAAGTTTAGGGATCATTTTGTAATAGTTTGATGAGTTTGAATGGTCATTCTGTTACGTTTGAAAAACTCAATGACAATCTCATAACCAAATCAAAAGTTTAATGATCATTTTATAAAATTTGAAAGCTCAGTGGTCAAAAAGATTATTTCAATATAATTTAATGACTGTTTTTGTATATTACTATGTATTATTTTATTAACATTAATTAGGCCTAAATTTAAAGTCTGACGAGCTTCATATAATACCATCTTCTTCCGAGGTTAAAAATCTGAACCATAACTAAAAATACATGAAACTGTTCTCAAAATTCATAAAATAATATTCATTAAAATTTTCGAGCAATCCATAAAATAAGATTTTAAATTTTTATGTAAAAATTGAAAACCCATTTTTAACTTCCCTCTCTGTTTACACCTTCGATCTCTACACTCCAAATCCCAGACCCTTTCACCCATAAATTCGTAAAATAAGATTCAATAAATTTCCCATACAAATATGAATTTAATGAATTTTACTTTAACAAATTTCAAGAGTTTTAGATTCTACATATTTAGAAAATTTCAACAGTTTATCCCACGTTTCTATTAGCATTAGTTTGAACTATTTTTAATATTTTATTTGAATTTCAAATGTTTTTTATAATTTAAATTAAAATAAAATTATATTCTACATGTAAGCATATGATATGTTAGATGTCATATCATTTAAATGTATTATCATATATATGTGTCATGTCTTTACCGTTGAATTTTAACAATCTAATTAACATACTAATTAAAAAAACAAATAACTTGACAAAAATAAGCTATAGATCGAGGGTCAAATCTATCCTAAAAAAGAATGAAGACTAAAATGACATAAATTATAAACGTTAAGAATTAAATTTAACTTTATGTTTAAAAATATTGTGCTACCTTTAATGACATTGCATAAGTAAAATAATTATCTTAATTATTATACTAACTTGTATTCTAACCAAGCAGCAACCTTTTAAAAATAATTTAATTATAGGAAGATTCTGGAAAAGCAGATATGAATGAGCTGATGCATGCACTACCACGCTGCCAAAACAAGTGACAGTAATTAATTAATTTTATGTTAATGACAGATAAACAATCAGTTAAACTAGTTTTATGAGCACATCATCTGAGGCAGACTCACAATTAACTTGTATTTTTTTTAATTGCACCGACAGAGAAGGATTTTGCAACCCTTGTGTGACAGGTAAACGTCTCATTTCTTATTTTAACAAATAAATAATCTAAACATTATTATAAAACTATATAATCATATTAAAAAAACTAAATAATCGATCATATAATATTTTGGGAATTAATTTTTAAAATCATCTCGTTGTCAAGTGTAGAAAATATCCCATGTCATGAGTCATTTTAATTGAAGAGAAATTGATTTATATTATAGGAGATCAGTTGATGCCATTGGAGATATTTTAACTATAGCTAATTAACAATTCAAGTCAAAGGGCGTTCCGAACCCAACAAGTATCCCAGTATAAAAGAGGATGATGTTTATCTTAGGAGATACGAGTTTAAATTGTTATATTTACAAAGTGTGTGCAGTCCAAGGGCGTTCCGAACCCAACAAGTATCCCAATAAAAAAGATGATGATGTTTATCTTAGGAGATACGAGCTCAAATCGCTATGTCTACAAAGTGTGTGCCCGTTGTTAAAGGTTTAAGAATATGTATGAACATATACTACCATGTAATCACCTTTAGACTATTCAAAAAAGTCAGAAGGCTTTCCACGCGCAAGATATACAATTAATTTTTATTTTATTTTTTACTTTTGAAGTTATAAGCACGTCTATACTTGCAATTACACTTACAAATATGGGAAAATATTACAGGCACGTTCTGTAGAAAACAGTTTTCACGTACACCTAATTCTTAATGTTCAGAGATTATGATTTAGGGTTTTAGTGTTCGTGATTAGGTGTAGCGACTAATTTAAAAAAAAACTTTGATCTTGTGAAAAAATAAATTAGTGTTTCGCTTCTTACTGAAAAACTTTTATTTAAAAAATATTGACTTTTCAAATTTTGAAAAACATTTTGATTTTAAAAAAATATTGAATATTTTATTAAAAAGGAAAATTAAATAAAATTTGGGGAAAGAGGAATTTGAAAATAAAATTTAGAAGTCGTCACCGGTCATTTAAAAAATGAAAATAAAGATAAAAACGGGTCTGAGAGTCGGTTAAGAATGGGGAATGATTACCACCCCTATACTGCCCAAAATCGGTACGAAAAAATATTATCACTTTTTAATATTGGATTTTCCGAATTAAAATGATGATTAAATTAAAATTTAGTTATATATGCGAGTAAATTTTAAGGGCCCTGTTATTTGAGAGTAAATCGAAAGACCGCTACCACTACGCTTGGTACTAGCCACGTTTACTCCCGCATAAAAGAGCACCGCATTGACAGAATATATATATCCAGAATGCAACTTAAACAGAAGAACATATGAATATATGACAAAAACAATGCATGAACAAACCAACAATGCTAGCATAAACAAAGATCAACAATGTAAAAAAAAAGACATAGCATGGCAAAAGATAATCACATAGCCTGAATGTACGTATAAAATATATTATATATAAACTATACTTTAAAGAAAACACTAACAGTAGTAATACATGAAATATACATACATACGTACGGATATATAATATATATATATAACAGCATGTAGCAAGATGAAATAATTAAACTTAAAAAATGCACAAAATTTAAATGCAAATAAAAAAGCATCAAATTAAAGGGATAGAAATTAAAGAAAAAAAGGGCAAGGGACTAAAGAGGGAAATAAACCCACTGGATTTGGGTCCAAAATTGAACAAAAAACTAAAATTTTGTGGGCTAAAAGCGATATTGACCCATTTCATAACGAGTTGAAATCCAAGATTGGAAGAAATTGAAAAGTAAAAAAATAGGGGTCGCAAAGAGGATTTTAAAAGGCGAAAGGATTGCGGGTGTAGTTTCGGAGTACGGAAGGACCCGCGGGGTAAATAAAACGGTGCAGAGTGATTTATTTTGTAAAAAAACCCTTTTAAAAACATAAGCCGAGTATAAAACATATTTTGAAAAAACATTTGGCCCTTTTTTATTTTTTGAAACCGAAACAAAAACAAAAGCTTCATTCTCTCTGAAAACCCAGAAGAACACCGCCGTTGTGTTCATTAGAATCTGGGGATAAACCTAGATTCCAGCAAACTCTTCCGTGTTAACCACCGTTTTCAGTCGACGGCCGCCGCTTGCCTGCGCTGACGAGCGCCTAAAAAACTACCGAAACCAACACTTTGACCTCATAAACCCAAATTCAACCTTTGATTTTCAAAATAGGGCCTCATTTTTCTTAAATCTTTGAAACACTGAAACAAAAACTCTGATTGAAAACTTTTTTCCTCACCGGCTCACCATGCATGACCTCGAAGGAGGCCAAGGGGCTTACCACCAGCGAGGGACCGCAACGCCGCGAAGGGAGCCGAACGACCGCTAAGGTAAAAAAACAAAACCCTAAAATCTTTTTTTGTTTTAAATTCGAAATATAAAATCAGATCAATGAATACCTCTAATTGTTTTTGTATTGATGCCTGAATGTCTCCATTTTTCTCATTTTTTTCCTTCCCCCTTTTACAATATGCTTAGGGGTTTGATTTTTATACTCCTCAATTTACATGGAATTTGATATATTAAAAAAAGGATGAAATCTGTTATTGGTTGCTCTATGTCCTTTTTGTCCATATTCATCTGCTAATCCGTGAATTGTTGGTTTGTCCCCTGATATCCTTCTGATATTCTGAGTTTTTTTTGTTTCCTTGCATATGCCTTGCCTCTGATATTTGCTGATTTTTTGTCTTCAATTTGCATGTGACATGGCCGAAGATGAGGAGGGGACCTATGGAGTCGTCGTACGCCGACGTAGAAGCTAAGCAGGCTCGAATAGCACGTGAGGAAACAAAAGGGTTGGGTGGTGCCTTGCACGAGCGAGTGGGATGTGGGCAGCCTCTCGTTTCTCAATCTGGACCATCAGTTCCAATTTAAATCTAATGGTTATAGTACAACGACACAGAAAAGGATCAGATATTAGATTATGGTATTAGGGTTTACTTGGATTTGGGCCTTATCAAGCCACCTGTAAAAACATGTTTTTGGGTTTTCTGATGTAAAAGGACATGGACTACTACTTTAATTTAATATTGGACTTTATTTAATATTTACTCTTTTTAGTTCTGTTTTTATAACATAATAATAATAAAAGAAAATAAATAAAAAACTGGACAAAATTAGTGATTACAACTGCCCCTATTTCTTCATTCTTGTAAAACGAGAATAGAGCAAAGATCAGAAAGCACTAATTTTGTCCCACTTCCCTATTTGGAGTTTGAATCATCATGTGCTGAAGGTCCTATTAATGGTTCGAAAGATTAAAGGTCAAGCACCAAATCACCACGCACTGAAGGTCTTACTGATGACTTGTACTGAAAGTCTCACTAACGGTCCGAATCGCCAAACACTGATGGTATTACTGATGATCCAGGAGGTTAAAGATTGAGCACTGAAGGCTTAATGGATAACCCAAATCATCATGCACTGAAGGTCTTACTAATGGCTTGGAGAATTAAAGTCATGCACTGAAGGTTTTACTGATAGTCTTAATTATCATGCACTGAAGGTCTTACTAATGACCAGAAAAAATGAAAGTCCAACACTGAAGGATTTACGGACAACCTAGCTCACCATGCACTGGAGGTCTTACTGATGGCTGGAAAATCAAATGTCGGGCATTGAAGGCTATTGATAGATTAATGTTCGGACTGTGCGAGTTCTTGGCAAAAGGGTGGAAAATGTATTGGAAATGTATAAAAACAGTGCCAAGACTAAGTCTTTTGCGTGCAAGTATACATGGTCTGCAAGTAATACAATAGTAAGCTGGTTATCAATTCCACAGAGATTGGCCAGTAATTTGCCTACTTTGATTGTTATTTGTCAAGGTAAAAATGTTGGTTGATTTGAAACGGGTTTTGAAAAACAGTTTAAAAGAAAAGAAAGGAAAGGAAAACAACGTTGGCACGAGCAGAGTTTAAATGAGTGATGAGCGTTGGCAAGGGATGCCTATTTTTCACGCTTTTCATGCTAGCCTTTAATAATTTTCTTCCTTGATATTATTTGCCGAGCAGATTCAAAGTTGGCATTGTCTCTGTCGATGGCAATGCCCGGAATTAAGCTTGTAAAAAAACCCTTATATCTCTATAACGAAGTTTTTCATAAATCAATTTGATTAAGTTCCAATCTATACTTCTAAGGGGTAGACTCACTCCCAAATTAAGTTCATCTACTTGATCATCTTCCATCGAAGCATCTCGCCTTAGTATTTGGCAATGGGTCATTGCCCCCTAAGTCTGTTAAGATATTAAGGTGCAATAAGCAAACAATGCTAGCAGTCGCTTGGCAAAGAATTTTAGAAAACTGAAGAACATGCCAGATAGGGGAAACAATGCCAAGGCATTTTTAATTATTAAAAACGAAATATAGAAAAAATGTTCAACGCAAACATCTCCTACCATCTATTAAATTAGTTCACGGTGAGGGTATCAAACCAAAAACCTTTATCGTTTTCTAACAACATCACCATTTAAAAATAAAAATAACTAAACAAAGAGAATAGGCTAGAAGAGGGTCGGTCGATGCAGCCCTTCAAGGTCCAAGCTCTCAGTCAAGCTGGTCGAACCACGTCTCCTTGGTGCAGCCTCTCCAAGCCGATCGTTGATGATTGATGTCCCATTATGTGCTTGCTTGAGTTCTTTAAATAGGCATGCAAGGATAAACTAGGATAAGACTTGAAATTTGAATTTTGAATGCTCAAGGGATAAGCGATGTGATCATCATATCCTATATTTGAATCCTAGGGCTGACGTCATCAGGTCCAACAGCTACTTGGCCGGGCATCGAACTCCTTTTCACTGCCAACCGATGCTTCGACAATTTTTGGTCTATCGCTTCCAACAACATCTCAGCATTCTCTCTGGCATTCCTTCATTTCTGCGCTGCACTGCTCTGCCATGCCTGCAATAATGCCAATAAAGCAACCCTTCACACTGGCATAGCACAATACCTAACTCCTTATGCAAATGCATGAATTTTAAGGCTAAATGCAACTAAATGCACCTAAAGGCAAGCAAAGATGATATGAAATAAGCATAAGATTTAGTACTTTTGAGGAGTTAACACACCCCTAACCTAACTCATTGCTTGTCCTCAAGTAATGCAAATATGCTAAAAACAAAAATGGTGAAAATAGTACCTCGACAAAATTTTGGTCGGAATGCCAACACATACTGGCAAGCAGAATTTGGCTCTAGCTCTGTCCTCAGATATCTCAGTGCAGTAATACCAAACAGATAAGCAAATTCAAGTGCAGTAATATAACTCTAGTCCAAGGGCATGAAGAGTGCACGATGTGTAGGCAATATGCATCAAGTATCCTTTTGCTCATTTAGTCAAATTTACTACATAAACTCAAAATTTTTCTTTTATTCCTGCCAAGGGGTTATTCTCTTTTTTTTCAACTGGCATTAAATCAGGGTTTGTGTCATGTCACTGTTTGGCGTGAGTGATAAGAGGGAGCATACCACGAATCCCCGCGTTAGTCTAGACTACATCACTAAGCTAACTTATTACACTCATACCCTTAAGTTTTTAACTTGAGCACTAAGAGGGAGAAAACCACGAAGCCCCAAGTTGCTTATTATCTCTAAGGCAGAGGAGTGTTCTAAAATATTACTTGCCACTGGCAAAACATTGTTGCCTTATTTTTTTTTCTGAGCTTAGTTTCAAAAATTTTAAGTTTGCTTAGGGACTAGATGTATACTACGTGGTAAGTGAAAGTTTAATTCCCTAAACTAGAGATCAATTGCCAAGAAGACCTGGCATTACTATTCTATTGGCATAGGCAAACTAAAGATTAAGTTTCTTCATCGGACATACTATTCTAGAACAATACAACTTGCCTAACAAAGTGTTAGTATACTTCAAAATTTGACCGAGGCAAAATTTTCTTTTTTTAGTGGTTCAGTATGCATGGCTACAACCTAATCTATATGACATACATGGCATGGCAGCATAAATGTAAAAATAAATGCATGGCATGACATAAATGTGAGGCAATGCACACCCCAAACCAAAGATGTTCATTGTCCTCAATGCATGAAAACAACACATATAAACAATTAAACAGAAAAATAAAATGCATGAACATAGGAAATATAATGACATGAAAAATATGCAAAATGAGTTTTAGTAAGAGGAGGACTCCCCTTCGGATGGTTCTTGTCTTGTGACGTGGGTCTTCTTCTTCATAAAAGTCCTACTATCAGGGGTCATGTGCTTCTTTCTTTTGAGGTTGGGCTTTGAGGCAGTAGTGGAAGAACCAGCTTTCTTAACGATCTGCACCGGCTCCGATGTGGCAGGAGTGGAAGCAGGCGAGGCAAGGGTAGCAGGTGTTGTGGCAAGCTTCTTTTGAACTTCTTCTTCAGATTCTAGCGCTGTTTCTGTCTTGGCGGATTTAACTTGAACTGGCAAGACTGGTACGGTGGCATCTGAGTATGTTGGGGTATGAACTGATCTGGGACTGGCTGGCATGACATCATCGCTGGAAAGGATTTCTACAGTAAAATATGAAAAGGCTGGCATAGAGTCCGAGGATAATCTTTCAAGGGTTTCCCTGATGGCAATGTCCCTGGCATGAATGTAATGCCATAGCTTGCTGCTCTATTCCTCAGCTTTTTCCAGCTTTTGGAGAATCATCTTCTGGAGTTGGTTGATTTGGTAGAGCATTGCCACTGGCATAGAAGCGTTAGATTCATCTTTTGGTGCTTTTGGCTTTGGTGTTGGCGTGGCGGCCTTTCCATTACCTTTTCCCCTCAAATCGGTGGCAGTGAGGTTCTTCCATACAGCCGGTGTGATTGTGGTTACTTTTACTTGTTGGATTTTGTCTAAATCGGTCTTTGGCACACCGTGCTTTATACAAGTGTTAGAAATTAATCAGGAAAAGAACAAACCACCAGTTGGCTTACCAGCACATGGTAGCGATCCTTTTTTTTAAGTTCGCTAAAAAATGAGGTTTAAGGGTGTTTGGAGTCTTTCGGTATTTAAAAATATGTATCGTTGGGGTTTTTAGAAAAATAGTATTTTACTAAAAATGGAGTCACCACCAGCCACTAAGGTAGGCCGGACACTGTAAAACTAGAGATTTTAAAACTGTTGGGTTTGGGAGTCGGTTACGGATGGGGAAGGATTAGCACCCCCACACCGCCCAAAATTGGTACTTTAATAATTACCGCTTTATTAATATTATATTTTCTGGATCAAAGTGATGATTAATATTAAAATTTGGTTATATGTGCGAGTAAATTTTAAAAGCCCCGTTATCCGAGAGTAAACGCCCAACCACCATCACTACGCCTGATACTGGCCCCGTTTACGCTCGGATAAAAGGGCACCGCATTGACAAAATATATATCCGTTATGCAAACTTAAAACATGACAAATATAAATAAATACAATACGAGAAAAAAAATAAATAAATACTAACATAATAAAAAACTAATCTAACAAAAATACATACATAAATATTAATCTAACACATAAATAAATAAAAAACTAATCTAACATAAATAAATTATTAACATAACTAAAAAATAAGAACACAATTTTAAATTAACTAATACTTCATTAAGTTATAAAAATTACAACACAAATAAAAGGGGAAGAAAATATACCTAACTAGGAGCTCGAATGACGAACCTCGACCGAACCCCACCGAGATCTACCACGACCTCTCCAAAAAATAACTAGATCAGATCCAAAATAGGACCCTGATCGAATATTGGATCGAACCAACTAGGGCCTAGGGCACTACCCCCAACCCCGGCCAGCCTTGCGGCCGGCCTAGCTCTTGAATATTAGGGAGCCAATTCATCCCAATTTTGGGTGATTTTGTGCGTGCTTCAGCCCTCCCTCCCCACTGCCTTTTATAGGCAAATGGGGGGATGTGATGATGACGTGAAGCAATATGCTCCAAGCACTTTCTTTTGCATTTTTTTACTTTTTAATTTTTTAATTAATAATAATTTTTTTACTTTTATTTTTTTATATTTTATTTTTATTATTATTTTTTGATTTTTTCATTAATTTTATATTGATAATATTACTATTAAAATAATATACTAATAATACTAAAACTGAACAAAAATGAGTGATTACAGTTGCCCCTCTTTGCTTGTTCTTGTGAAACGAGAACAAAGCAAAGATCAAAAGAACTTATTTTTGACCTACTTCTTTGTCTTTGGCTTCGGAATCACGTGTTCTTCTGGAACTCTCCGCTCTTACTTAGCTGAATCTTCAGGCTTGTAAGCTCTTCCTATATAGAACTTCGTCACCTTCTGATCTCGGAGCTACAAGCTCTTCCTATATAGAACCTTTCACTCTGAAGCCTTGAGTTACGAGTCCCTCATATATAGAACTTTTCACTCTGAGACGATAAAGCTCAGAGTCCTTCTTATATAGAACTCTTCGCCTTCAACGCGACAGGTTTTTCCTATATAAAACCTTTTGCGTCACGGATGGATTCTTCCGACTGAGAGTTCTTCCTATATAAAACTGCTAGTCTTCAAACCCTGGAGCCGTCAGTCCTTCCTATATAGAACTTTCAGCTTTTGAAATCTTGTAGTTATAGTTTCTTCCTATATAGAACCTTTCACTGCGAGGGCTCGAAAATATAAGCCCTTCCTATATAGAACCTTTATCTTTGAATTAGGGGTTTACGCCAAGCTGGCTACCGATCTTTCTGGACTCATGTACTAAGGTCGCTGAAATCTTTCTTCAAATTTGGGGATTCACGCCGAAAATGGCTACCTATCTTTCTGGACTCACGCTACAATGGCTGCCGATCTTTCTGGACTCACGCTACTAAGGCTGCCGATTATTCTTCAAATTTGGGGATTCACGCCGAAAATGGCTTCCTATCTTTCTGGACTCACGCTACTATGGCTGCCGAACTTTCTTCAAATTTGGGGATTCACGCCAAAAACAGCCACCTATCTTTCTAGACTCACACTACTATGGCTGTCGATCTTTCTGGACTCATACTACTAAGGCTGCCGATCTTTCTGGACTCACGCTACTAAGGCTACCGATCTTTCTAGACTCACGCTACTAAGGTTGTCGATCTTTCTGGACTCACGCTACTAAGGCTGCCAGTCTTTCTAGACTCACGCTACTAAGGCTACCGATCTTTCTGGACTTACGCTACTAAGACTGCCGATCTTTCTAGACTCACGCTATTAAGGCTGCTGATCTTTCTGGACTCACGCTACTAAGGCTATCTCATCATGCCTGAAGGACTTATTAATGGCCCGGAAAGACTTATCGCCATGCTCAAAAGACTTACTAGTGGCCCGAAGGTCTTATCATCATGCCCGAAGGTCTTATCGATGGCCCGAAGGACTTAATATCCGACTTTACGCTACTCTAGCTACCGTCATCTGGCCTCACACTACTATGGTTGCCGTCATCTGGCCTCACGCTACTATGGCTGCCGCATCATGCCCGAAGGACTTATTGATGGCCTGAAGGACTTATCACCATGCTCGAAAGACTTACTGGTGGTCCGAAGGTCTTATCATCATGCCTGAAGGTCTTACTAATGGCCCGAAAGACTTAATATCTGGCTTTACACTACTTTGGCTGCCGTCATCTGGCCTCACGCTACTATGGCTGCCGTTATCTGGTCTCACGCTACTATGGCTGCCGCATCATGCCCGAAGGACTTATTGATGGCCCAAAGGACTTATCACCATGCTCAAAAGACTTACTGGTAGCCCGAAGGTCTTATCATCATGCCTGAAGGTCTTATTGATGGCCCGAAAGACTTAATATCTGGCTTTACGCTACTTTGGCTACCGTCATCTGGCCTCACGCTACTATGGTTGCCGTCATCTGGCTTCACGCTACTATGGCTGCTGCATCATGCCTGAAGGACTTATTAATGGCACAAAGGACTTATCACCATGCTCGAAAGACTTACTGGTGGCCCGAAGGTCTTATCATCATGCCCAAAGAACTTAATATTCAGCTTTACGCTACTTTGGCTACCGTCATCTGGCCTCACGCTACTATGGCTGCCGTCATCTTTCTTTCTTTAATGAAATCTATTTCTTCAAACTTTTTGACAATTCTTTAAATACCTGTCTAAAACAAGCAAAAATTGACATGCCTCTATTTATAGGATGCATGCAATGTAATGCTTTCTTCTTCTTCTTATTTTATCTCTTTTTTTTCTTATTTTTTCCTTTCTTCTCTTTTTTTTTCTTTTCTTACTCCCTTCTTTCTCTTTTTTATTCTCTTCTTTTCTTTCACTCTCTTTTCTTTTTTCTTTTCTTTTCTCTTTTTTCTTTCAATCTTTTTTTTGTTCTAAAGTCTTACACCCTGAAAGGTCGTTCCTCAGATTTCTTCATCTCTTTACTTCTTCACTATATGCTCTTAAATCCTCATTTGATCAATCATTTCGAATCTGAATTAACATGCTTTCAAATTTTTCGTGCGGAAGGCTTTCTTGTCTTTATGGTTATCACCTATCTTCATAAATGATCTTATGGTCCTTATATTATTCTTATAAGAACCCTTGTCATCTTCTTCGCTTGGCGTTGCCCCATTCAATCACGGGCTCCACTGCTTCGAATTTTCTGACCCATCATACAGAGTCTTGATCTAGTTCTAATCACCAGGGTGAGCAAAAAATGTTTCCATCCCCTGAGCCCATCCTTGATCTTCTAGTAGCATTTCGACGGAAACTAACTCTCGGTCCCTATGCTTTAAATCTCATCATCATTAATTTTTAAAGTAATGTAAAAGGCAATTTACTTGTGTATATTTCAATACAAAAAATAATGATTATTTGAAAAGATAACAGTCATTTTGAAAATCACAACTTGGAGGGAATACCAAACATTTTAAAAACATTGTTTGGAACAAATGGTAATTATCTTTTTTCTCTCTTTTTTCTTCTTTTTGAAAGCCAAACATTTTTGAAAAATTAATGTTTGGAGAAAAAAATTCGAAGTATTGCCAAACATTTTAAAAACTATTGTTTGGGGGAAATGGTAAACATCAAAACTTTGGGAGAAAATGTTAAACCTTTTAAAACATGTTTGTCCCCAAAATATCAAACACCACAGCACATATGCTTCAAATTGCCAGAGATCAACTCTAATAAAGCGCATATTTAGAAAATCTTGACTATTGTGGAGATATACGCAAATGTATAGCTTCTTTTAGTCTATTAGGCTTTCAAGAGGCACAATCCCATACCTAATTTCTAACCCATTTAAGGTGGCTCTCTTAATCTCACTAACTCACCATGCCTCATTCTTCCCCTATTTGGGTGTCGATCAAGCACTTCGAAGTTTGACGTTCCTTGAAGCAAGGTTAACCCTTATAGGCATAATGAAATCTGAAGACATTCTCATTCAACTTGGATATCTATGGATGATCAGAATGGTCTTTGAAGGCTTGTAATGTAGGCCTTTGGTTCATGGTTAGACGAAGCCGCATCTCTGTGCTGGTATGATATGGATATGCTCACACGGAGTATTCTTATTTTTTTTCTTTTCCTTTTTTTTCGGGATCACTCTAGACTGTCCGTTTTCGGGTTTTCACCCTAGAGTTCATTTCCTCACTCTCTTTCTTTTGGGTCTGCCTTGCATTCTGGCTGTGTATTGATGCTTGTTTTCCATAAAAGTGATTGATCCTCCAAAGTTACTTGAATGAAGGATTATGTACACTTCTGGGAATTCTTGTGATTGGTATGCCCAGATGAAATGTTCCTCTTTTTTTTCTTTTCTTTTCTTTTCTCTTTTTTTATTTGGATCGCTCTAGACTGCCCACATTTGGGTTTTCACCCTAGAGTTCACTTTCTTCTTTTGTATCTTCAGATCAGTGTATTTTGGTTGGGTATTGATGCCAACATGCTCAGGCAGACTACTCTTCGCCTTCATTTTCGGGATCGCTCTAGACTGCCCATTTTTGGGTTTTCACCCTAAAGGTCATTTCCCTTTTCAAAATTGGCAATCTTCGGGCCGACTTGTCTTGACTTGGCTTCAATTCAAGCTCCTATACAAATCTTCAAAATTGTGGATTCTTTATGTATCTCTTGCTCATTTCTTACAATTGAAGTCTTGATCTTGTATTGTTTGATCTGTGTGTGAAGTATATACAGTATTTTCCTTTTTCCTTTTTTTTTCTTTTTTTTCTCTCTTTTTTTTTCTTTTTCTTTTCTCTCTTCTTTTTCTTTTTCTTTTTCTTTCTCTTTTAAGGGAATTCAACTCATCACAGTCCTTTGTCTCGAGGATAATTATGGAGCATACAACAGAACCCCGAGTTACTCGGCTTAGTCATGATTTGAATATATCACTCATGTAGCTACTCCACTTTTGACTTAAAAGATGGATGGAGCATAAAACCACCTTCTGAGCTTTTCACTACAACGAAAATTCTACTCATTTTTCTCTTTTTTAAACACTCTTATCTAGGAATACCTTTTAGTAAACCCAAACAGTGGAGTGTAATCTCTCTCTTTTTTGTCTATTTCTTTCTTTTTCTCTTTCTTTTCTCTCTTTTTTAAGATTGCCCATTTTGGGTTTTCAGTCTAGAGTTTCTTTCCTCTTATTCGAGTCTGTGGATGTATTCTCGAATCAAACTGTATCTATACCGGACGTTGTCGCTTGTTTCTGCTTGAACGTAATCAATTCTACCCAGCTCTTCTAAACTGGTGCCTATCGAACGGTTGAGTCTTCATGTATCTTCTTCTTACACTATTTAACTTAGTGTACTCGCTCTTGATTGCTTTGGCCTTCTGATTGCCATTTCTTATGTTGTTTGGTTTACTTTCTGAGCATAAACTTGCCTTCATCAATTTTCCTCTGGTAGTTCCATGGCCTTCATGTCCAATCTATCTGGTTTCATCTCTTTTTCTTAGTAAAGTGAAAGAATACCATTCGTCCTCCCATTCATAGATATCCTGAGAAAGACTTCAGGGGGTAGAGGTTTAGGGTCAACTCTCGATTCAAGGATCTTAAACGACAAGTGCCTGAGAAGGAAAATTCCTAAAATGGGAACTGCCCATTGTCTAATCACTCGCTTTGTTCCTCTGTTGGCCTAAGTGGATTAACAGACACTCCATTTGCAATATCCCCACAACTTTCAATTTTTTCTAAATATAAGCAACTTAGAGTTGATTTCCGAATTTGAACCACATGTATTCGTGCATTTGAGATTCAAGGACCTGGTATAGAAATGATATATACATATGTCCATTCAAAAAATGTGTATATGTGTATAGAAAATCAAAAACTACCTCATAACAATGAATGAAATGTTTAAAGAATCAAATAATGCAAAAATGCTTTCTAAATGGAAATGTGAAAACAAATATCTGTTTGAGATTTTTTTCAAAACATTGAGAATTTCTGTGTGAACTGATGGGAAAACCATAGGGACCTTCGGACTACCTCCCGAGTACTCACTCATTCCGGCCCTTTCAATGTAGTGTAGGCTTGCCATTTCTTTTATTTTTCCTTGCGGGATCAATTCTTGCATTAGGATTCCCTCGCCAACCACCTTCTGGATTTCTCGGTGCCATGCTCCAATGCCCCCACCTAAAACTCATATGCACTATCATGTCAAAGTTGTGGGCAAATGTGTCATGTGTAATATTCATCGGTGAGAAAATATGTCTGAAATGAGTACCCCAAATATTTTCAGACTTGCTCGATGAATTTCCCTCGGTGATTCGGAGGGATTATCAGATCTTCTTCTTTTACCGTTATGAGAATCTTGAAAGTGGTACCCATCTATCTCTTTCTTTTCTTCTACTCCTGGTCTTAGGTCCCGGAGTGCATGTTCGATTCTCTCATGACTGTCATGAAGTCCTCAAAGCTGGCCTTCATTTTCCCGAGCATCTTATCAAAGAAGAAATATGAAAGGTGGCATGAAACATGGAAGTCACTTTCCTCTTCGTCTACGGGAGGCTGCACCTGGGTCGCTAAACACAGCCACCTCGAAGCACATTACTTGAAGCCTTCATCAGGTTTCATCTTCGTACCTTAGAGATACCGACAACTTGGTGCTAGGCCCAAAGCATATTTATATTGGCCCAAAAAGGCATCGGCTAAGTCTCCCTACGATTAAACTTGGTCTCTACTCAAACAGTTATACCATATCACTGTAAGTCATGCTAGACTGCCATGGAAGTAATGGATCGGCAATTTTTCATTCTCGATGTAGCCCTCTACCTTTCTGCATGACGTGGTCAGGTGAATATTGGGGCATCTTGTTCTGTCATCCTGCGCAAATATGAGAATCTTTAAAATTCGGAGGAATGACCAAATCAGGGTTCAAACATATTTTATTGAATCGAAGGCATCAAACTTCTTCTCTCTTTTTTTTCCTTTTTTTTTCTTCTTTTTTCTTCCTTTTTTTCTCTTCTTTTTTTTTCTCGAGCCCCTATTCTAACTGCTCGAATCTTGATTTTTGAGTGTGTTCAATTCCTTTATTCACGATAAAACTCTAATTGGTCTTTAGATTACTCCCTAAAAATTTTATGCAAGGTAATGATAATGTTATGTACAATATGCCATGACTGTATAATGTGATGCAATGCAATGCAATGCATGAATGCAAATGAGGTGTTGATTCTCGAACAATCCTTTAAAGACTTTCGTTCAATAGAAAAATGTCTGGTTGCAAGAAACTAATAATGAATTACAGGTAATAGTTAGTTTTCTTTTGGAGATCTTGACTTCGGGAAGCAAAGCTTGTGCTCCACGGCTCGACGTCGTCTTCAGGATGATGGGTGACCTCGTCTTCTCCTCTTATTCTATTCCATGAACTCATGACGTCATGATATTCATTTTGTGGCTTCTGAAAAGGACATCAACAAGTGCATGCATAATGCAGACAAGAGCTTCTTCTTCTGTAGATCTGGGTGCAAACGATCTGATCTTTGAATAATACGTCTAAACAGGGATGAATTCTATCGATCATAAGGGGAATACTTTAAAACTTTTGGGGTTTAAATTTAAATTCTCAAGGATCATTTGGTTTAAAATTTTCTTTCCTTTTTTTAATTATTTTATTTTATTTTATTTTTATTAAAAATGTAAAAGTTTAATTGTAACTTCAAAAAAAAACTTTTAAGGTTTTTGAAAATTTTTAGAAGAAGATAAAGAATTTTAAAACACAATAATATTTTCAATTTTTTTGAGGGAGTTACATTAAATTCTTTGAGATTTTTACAAAGGGCTAAATGTGAAGATTTAAAATTAGTGTTCTGTAGTCCCCATGGATCTGTTGCGCCGCACTTGACTTACTTTCAGACCGTCTTCTTTCTCGATTGGTCTTTGCTCGATCCAACTGGATATTATAGTATTATCGTTTCCGGCAAAGCATAATTTTTTTTCTCTATTTTGAAAGCCTTTTAAATGAACCGTTCTTGAATCAACACCATGTCATGATATGCAAAATGAATGCAAATAGAGGCGTTGATTCCGTTGGTAATCACCCATTCGAACGACTTTCATAGGAATTAAAGGGTCCAGATTCTGGAGCCAGAAAAAAAGACTTCTACAGATATGCCCCTCTTCATGTCTTCGAGTCATACTCAAAGAAACTGAAAGTCTCGGTTAAGATCACCGGTACCGAATTCGCTTTCCTCCTCAAGCGCTCAAATAGATCTAAGATGGTATAAGTGTTCAAAAGTACTATTTTTCTTACCCTTTTTACTCATATTATTGTTAGACTTAGGCTCATATTAGTTGCATAATTAGCCATTCATGCATTAATCCATGTTTCCTTCCATCGTTGAGCTTGATTACATAACTTGGTAGTTTTTGTGGGAAAAGATGCGGCTTTGGTGTGTTTTGTGTGTATGTGTAGAATCACTTGCCAAAGCAAGGCTAGAGCCAGTTGCCAGGGCAATGCATGAAGGAGACGCCGAGTCAGTTGCCAGGGTAATTGTCGACAAAGAGCAAACGTGATATGGTAGTCGAAATTGATGACTAGACAAGCCCAAGATGACGTGGAGCAAAGCCCAATCCCAAAGGACTTTGATTTCCATGAAGAGATTAAAGAAGAATTAAATTCCAAGAAGATAGGAGAAGTTCTAGTAGGAATATAAATATAATAAAGAATTATATTCTTTAAAGATAATTTAATTTCATCTTAACTTCCTCCTCAAAGAAGGACTTTGACCTAGCCCTATAAATAAGAGGCCATATCGTCAAACTCCAAGGAGAGCAAGAGAGGGGAATTTTGACAACTCCAAGGAGGGCAAGATGAGAGAATTTTCGACAAGCATCTAGGGCAAGAAGGATTTCGACAAGCATCATTCTTCATCTTTTTCTTTCTTGTTCGATTGGGTTCATGCTAGGGATTATTTATCTTGTGTTTCTTTGGAACCTAGCCATGAACTAAATCTATTTGGCTATGGTTATTGTGTTTTGTGGTTGTGAGAAACTATTGGATTTTGTTTAGGTAATAAGAGTTTGCACTCTTCTATTCAAGGTTTATTCATTCTTGGTTCTTATTCTTGTTTGCGAGTGAATTGGGAGAGGATCTCGTAACTTCATCTATTTATCTAATATCGGGAGAGTTAGATTCAAGAAAAGAATGAATATGATCTTTATTTAATCTATTGATGGTGAAGATTAATCCGTCTTAGGAATAAGTCAAGGATTTCAACGGCTAAGAGGAGCGCAAGATTGGTTGTTGTTCACCCTTGATTCACGCAGGGATGTATTATCAAGGCATGCACAAGTAGCTAGAGTTTCGACTTAGGGATAAGAAGAAACCATTGAAGAACGCTCTGCCGAACCTTGAAGGTTGCTGCCCAGACGCCCAAGTAGTTGCCCAACTAGTCGCCCAGGCAACCATCAATTAGTTGCCACGGCAACCCCGTTGTGCAAGTTGCCAAAGCAAATGAGTTGCCCGTGCACTCTTTTACCAAGACGATCCAATCGGCTATCACACCTCAACTCACGATAACCTGGCCTATCTCTCTCTCATTCGATCTCATTTATTCTTTTACTTTATTGCCTTCTACTTTAGTTATTAGTTAAACTCCTATAATCCTTTATTTGTGTTTTTACTTTTTACAGTGCAAGAGACTAGATTCTTGAAGTGGCACCAATCCCTGTGGAGACGATATCTTTTATACTATAACTTGCAACGTGTATACTTGCACAATTGCATAGAACTTATTGCCGGTTGCCGTGGCAATTCCTGGGCAACTTCTTGGGCGTCTGGGCAGCAACCTTCAAGGTTCGGCAGAGCGTTCTTCAATGGTTTCTTCTTATCCCTAAGTCGAAACTCTAGCTACTTGTGCATGCCTTGATAATACATCCCTGCGTGAATCAAAGGTGAACAACAACCAATCTTGCACTCCTCTTAGCCGTTGAAATCCTTGACTTATTCCTAAGCTGGATTAATCTTCACCATCAATAGATTGAATAAAGATCATATTCATTCGTTTCTTGAATCTAACTCTCCCGATATTAGATAAATAGATGAAGTTACGAGATCCTCTCCCAATTCACTCGCAAACAAGAATAAGAACCAAGAATGAATAAACCTTGAATAGAAAAATGCAAACTCTTATTACCTAAACAAAATCCAATAGTTTCTCACAACCACAAAACACAATAACCATAGCCAAATAGATTTAGTTCATGGCTAGGTTCCAAAGAAACACAAGATAAATAATCCCTAGCATGAACCCAATCGAACAAGAAAGAAAAGGATGAAGAAGGAGGTTTGTCGAAATCCTCCTTGCCCTAGATGCTTGTCGAAAATTCTCTCCTCTTGCCCTCCTTGGAGTTGTTGAAATTCCCCTCTCTTTGCTATTTGTCGACAATTGGCCTGGCAACTGGCTCGGCGTCTCCTTCATGCATTGCCCTGGTAACTAGCTCGGCATCTCCTTCATGCATTGCCCTGGCAACTAGCTCTAGCCTTGCTTTGGCAAGTGACTCTGCACATACACAGAAAACACACCAAAGCAGCATCTTTTCCCACAAAAACTACCAAGTTATGTAATCAAGCTCAACGGTGGAAGGAAACATGGATTAATGCATGAATGGCTAATTATGCAACTAATATGAGCCTAAGTCTAACAATAATATGAGTAAAAAGGGTAAGAAAAATAGCACTGTTGAACACTTATCACACCCCCAAACTCGAACTATTACTTGTCCTCAAGCAATGCAAACTCATAATTACCTGCCAAGACTTCAATTTTAGCTTTGAACTTGATTTCAATTCTCTGGACCGGGGCACAAAGTATGCTTGGCTTTTTATTTTTCAGAAAACTTAGGAGTTACTCGGAATCAAACTATAATGCTTGTGAGTGTGTGCGGAGTTGTATGCAAGTTGATTTTTCGGATTCTATGCAAACAATAGGTTTTCAAATTACTTCATTAGGTTATTTTTAACATGTTTTAACTAGAGCCAGTTTTGGGCACCTCTAGTGTTTTGTTTTTAGTTTTATTCGACTAGAGCCGGTTTCGGGCACCTCTAGTGAAATTTTTTTAGCACATACTAGAGCCAGTTTCGGGCACCTCTAGCGCAAAAATTTTTTTTAGCACATGCTAGAGCCAATTTCGGGCACCTCTGGCATTCATCCAATTTTTATTCTAATCCCCCAATTTCTTTAATTACCAACCTAAGTTCACTAGAATTCCTTAAATCAATCAAACCACAACAGTGTTTCATCAAATTTAGCATCATAGTAAAATTCTAAGTTTTTCCATGGTTATCCTAGAATAAAAATTCTATCAATTAAGTGCATTGGCAAAGTCATCATCGGATATTCATCAAATCTAAGGAATTCTTGTTCCAACTAAAGGCATGGCAAGCAATTTATGTATCCTAAATGTAATACTTAAGATGAATGTAACTAAACATGGTAACTACTAATAACAATCCCCCCCAAACTCGAGTGAGGCATTGTCCTCAATGCATGCATTAAAGAAAAATAAAAATAACGAAAAATAAAATGCATACGAGGACTTACTCCGAAAGTTCGTCATCGTAGATGATTAGTTTCCTTTTGGTCGGTGTCTTAATTCTCTTGCTTGAACGCGATGGTTGTTTTCTTATTGCCGGTGGTAGAATCGATCCTCGTACGGGGTTATCCTCATCGTCCTTTTCATCAGTGTCATTGGCTTTTCGCTTGGAGGATTCAATTGGTGCGGTCTTTGTTGGTGCAATGGAGGACTCGTCCGAATCTGAAAAATCAGAAAATGATTCCGTAGGAGTTGATTCGAGCATAGGAGCTTTACCTTTGGCTTTTGCAGTGGTTGCCAGGATGTCTTTAGCTTTGGTTGCCGTGGCTTTTTCAGGTTTGGTTGCCATGGCATCAGCTTGTGCAGGCACGATGTAGGTTGCCGCGGCATCATCTGTTGTGGTTGCCGTGGCGACTACTTCATTGGGTTTCGGGGCAAGGATCTCGGTAGGAAATTTCCTTAGCATAGTGGTTGTGAGTCTTGTTGTGGAAAAGAAAACAAAGAAAACCTGGAAACTAAAGATAATGAACAAAAATAAAATATCTCCTAAAAAGAAAAAGAAAATATTGAAAGGAGAGCATGCTCATGCATCTCCTAAAGTGTCCACTTTTTTGTTACGTTCCACATGGGCACCATTGTAGTGCTTCAATCTTTGTCCATTAACTTTGAATTCATGGTTTTCAGAGATGGACTTGATTATTACAGCACCATGGGAGAATGGTTTGACGACTTCGAATGGTCCCGACCATCTTGATTTCAGCTTTCCCGGGAAAAGTTTTAGCCGAGAATTGAATAAGAGAACTAGTTGCCCTGGCATGAATTACCGCAGCAATAGTTTCTTGTCATGCCATCACTTTGTTTTCTCCTTGTAGATTCGTGCATTGTTATAGGCGAGTGTACGAAATTCTTCTATCTCATTGAGGTCCAACAAACGCTTTTGTCCGGCACTTTCCCAATCCATATTCACGGTCTTGATTGCCCAGTATGCCTTGTGTTCGATTTCCACCGGTAGATGGCATGTTTTGCCATAGACAAGTCGGAAGGGGGACATACCTAAGGGTGTTTTGAATGCATTGCAATATGCCCAAAGTGTGTCATCTAGTCTTAATGACCAATCCTTCCTAGAGGGATTTACAACTTTCTCGAGTATACCCTTCAATTCCCGGTTAGAAATTTCTGCTTGCCCGTTGGTTTTTGGGTAATATGCCGTGGCGATCTTGTGTGATATGCCGAAGCGTTGTAACATCTTGGCAATTAGTCTGTTTTCAAAATGCTTGCCTTCGTCACTGATAATTGCTCTCGGCATCCCAAACCGTGTAAATATGTTTTTCTGCAAGAATCATTGCACGGTCTTGGAATCGTTGTTGGGAACTGCAGCTGCCTCCACCCATTTAGACACGTAGTCGACGACAAGTAGAATGTAGAGGTTGCCGAATGAAGATGAGAAAGGTCCCATAAAATCGATTCCCCATACATCGAACAATTCCACCTCGATGATGTTCTGAAGCGGCATCTCATGCCGTCTAGAGATATTGCCCGTCCTCTGGCAATGATCACATTGCTTGTAAAAGTCTTGGGCATCTTTGTACAATGTTGGCCAATACAAACCAGATTGCAAAACTTTGGCCGCGGTACGAGTTCCTCCAAAATGTCCTCCATATGGTGAAGAATGGCATTGCCAGAGTACATTATGTTGCTCTTCTTCAGGGACACATCGGCGTATAACCTGATCTGCACATTGTTTAAACAAAAGAGGCTCGTCCCAAAAGTAATGCTTCGCATCATGGCGGAACCGCTTCTTCCCTTGGTGAGTAATGCCATAAGGTAAAATACCACAAACAAGGAAATTAACTAAATCCGCGTACCAGGGTATTGCCGAGGCATGTGCTGCCATGGCGACTGCTCCCAAAATTGCCGAGGCATGCGCGTCAAGGGCTGCTGCAGCGTCGAGAGTTGCTGAGGTGTGTGCATCCATGGTTGCCGAGGCATCAAGGGTTGCCGAGGCAAGTGCGTCCATGGTTGCTGAGGCAACTAAAAGTTGTTCATCCGAGAATGCATCGCATATCTCTAGATCCGCGTCCTCCTCCCTATTGCGTTCCAAACGTGATAAGTGATCAGCCACTTGATTTTCTGTTCCTTTCCTGTCCTTAATTTCAATATCAAATTCTTGTAAAAGTAATATCCAACGAATCAAACGAGCTTTGGCATCCTTTTTAGCAAATAGATATTTGATTGCCGAATGGTCTGTATGAATAATTACCTTTGTACCAATCAAATAGGACCGGAACTTGTCAAATGCGAAAACTACAGCTAGTAACTCTTTCTCCGTTGTTGTGTAATTCACTTGAGCACTATTAAGAGTTTTACTAGCGTAGTATATCACATGGAATGTCTTACCTGTGCGTTGGCCTAGGACTGCTCCTACCGCGAAATCACTTGCATCACACATGATCTCAAAAGGTAGCGTCCAATCTGGTGGAACGTTAATGGGTACTGAGGCAAGCTTTTCCTTTAGGGTTTCGAATGCTTGGGTGCAAGAATCATCAAAATCGAAGGCTTTATCCCGTTCAAGCAAATTGCACAAGGGTTTAGTGATTTTAGAAAAATTATGAATGAACCTCTTGTAAAAACCTGCATGTCCAAGAAAACTTCGAATTCCTTTAACTGAACTTGGTGGGGGTAATCTCTCGATCACGTCCACCTTGGCATTGTCTACTTCAATTCCCTTGGATGAAATCTTGTGGCCGAGCACTATTCCTTCATCTACCATAAAATGGCATTTCTCCCAATTGAGGACTAAATCAGTTTTTTCACATCTTGCCAATACCCTCTCTAAATTGCCGAGACAGCTGTCGAAGTCATTACCAAAAACAGAAAAATCATCCATGAAGATCTCAAGGAAGTCTTTGACCATGTCTGAAAAGAGTGCCATCATGCATCTTTGGAAGGTTGCCGGGGCGTTACACAATCTGAACAGCATCCTTCGGAAGGCATAAGTACCGTATGGGCATGTGAAGGTTGTCTTTTCTTGATCTTCTGGTGCTATGGCAATTTGATTGTAACCTGAATAACCATCAAGAAAACAATAAAAGGGTTTACTTGCAAGACGGACAAGCATTTGATCAATAAAGGGTAATGGGAAGTGATCTTTCCTAGTGGCTTTGTTTAGCTTTCGATAATCCAAACAAACCCTCCAACCGGTCACAGTCCTGGTTGGAATGAGTTCATTGTTTTCATTACTTACCACCGTTATACCTCCCTTTTTCGGTACGCATTGCACCGAACTTACCCATGTACTATCAGAGATAGGGTATATAATGTCGGCGTCAAGCCACTTGATTATTTCTTTCATTACAAAAGATATCGTCTTTTCTGGGATAACCATGGAATACCCTCATCATGCGCTCAAATAGATCTAAGATGGCTACATCGATGTTTCTGAATACCCTCGGGAAAATGATCAAACCATATGTCCCCAAAACGAATAGGTCTATCTTCATTACCTCATTCGGGTGTGCTATCTCGGATATATTCCCATGAAGATGCTAGGTTGTCTGTTCAATTCTGAATCAAATCGTTGGCTCAATCCTCACTTATCAAAATATTTTGAGCTTCAATGGATAGTTTTGATTCCTTGGCGACTTCGCGTAGATCCAATCTTTCTGTACATTCTTCTGGTTGAGCAAGGTTGTATATTCCTCTACCGTGGTCATCATGTATTGGCCATTAAAGGTAAATCAACAAAAAATGAGATTCCAAAACTGGAAATTGGCTCAGAGTAAAGGTTGATTGACTCGAACATACATCAGCTGGGCTATGTCGCCATAACTGCCGGAAAACAGGTCATGTAGTCTTCTGTCCCATCTTTCCTAAACCTCTTTAAGCTCCTACAGATCATTCTGTTATAGGCTCTCGTGTGTATACTTTGGCACTACACGCTTGCTCGGCAAACTATTACCTCAGACCCGTCGATTAACCTCTGACTAATGTCGTACGAATAGATTAATGTCGTCTTTCTTAAGATACCTTTTTTCCATGATGAAAGATTTTCTGATAGGGCAAACCACTTGAATCAACACCTTTGTGTAATGTGGATGAAATGATAATGCAACAAAAGTATGTGTAAAATAAAAATAAAACACAAAAAATGAGTTAGTACCGGATAAAAATAATAAATACATAAATAAAAGGTAAATTTAAATAAAGCAAACAAACATAATAACCTTATATATATATCATGTCTAAACACTTTCGTTATCCGCATGGCTCTAAAGGGGTGGGCTTTCTATATTCTCTACATGCAGTTTTGGTGCTAAGAGGTACCCGAATTGTCCTTGTTGTCCCCTACTAAGAGTAGGAAGGCCCCCGATCATCACCCATTATAGGCTCCTTTCAACCGGGTTCAACTCAGGGGACCCATTCGCTTATGCCCCTACGAAGGAACGATATCCTCATGAAAGCATAAGGTACTCGAGCCTCGGAGGTACTTGCTAGGCCCATATGGAGGAACGATATCCTCACGAAAGCATTAGCGTTTTCCCCCCACTTAAAAAGACGGGTTTATATGCCAAGTTTTAAATGCGTTAAAATAAACGCGCAATTATAACCGAATGTTACTATAATAGTCACTTTAATATGAAACTTCCAATATTAGTAAAGCGATAATTATTTTAAAAGGCTTGACTCTCATTTTGTTTTTGAAAACAAAAACTTGTGTCCCCAGCGGAGTCGCCATCTGTAGCGATTCTTTTTTTTAAGTTCGCTAAAAAACGAGTTTTAAGGGTGTTTGGAGTCTTTCGGTATTTAAAAATATGTCCCGTTAGGGTTTTTAGAAAAGCCGTATTTTATTAAAAATGGAGTCGCCATCGGCCACTGAGGTAGGCCGGACACCGTAAAACCAGAGATTTTAAAAATGTTGGGTTTGGGAGTCGGTTACGGATAGGGAAGGATTAGCACCCCCACATCGCCCAAAATTGGTACTTTAATAATTCCCGCTTTATTAACATTAGATTTTCTGGCTCAAAGTGACGATTAATATTAAAACTTGGTTATATGTGCGAGTAAATTTTAAAAGCCCCGTTATCCGAGAGTAAACGCCCAACCACCATCACTACGCCTGATACTGGCCCCATTTACGTTCGGATAAAAAGGCACCGCATTGACAAAATATATATCCGTTATGCAAACTTAAAACATGACCAATATAAATAAATACAATGCGAGAAAAAATAAATAATACAAACATAATAAAATACTAATCTAACAAAAATACATACATAATATTAATCTAACACATAAATAAATAAAAAACTAATCTAACATAAATAAAATATTAACATAACTAAAAAATAAGAACACAATTTTAAATTAACTAATACTTCATTAAGTTATAAAAATTACAACACAAATAAAAGGGAAGAAAATATACCTAACTAGGAGCTCGAATGACGAACCCCACCGAGATCTACCACGACCTCTCAAAAAAAAATTAACTAGATCGGATCCAAAGTAGGACCCCGGTCGAATATTGGATCGAACCAACTGTGGCCGAGGGAACTGCCCCCAACCCCGGCTAGCCTTGCGGCTGACCTAGCTCCTGAATATTAGGGAGCCAATTCATCCCAATTTTGGGTGATTTTGTGCGTGCTTCAGCCCCCCTCTTCACTGCCTTTTATAGGCAAATGGGGGGATATGGTGATGACGTAGAGCAATATGCTCCAAGCACTTTCTTTTACATTTTTTTACTTTTTAATTTTTTAATTAATAATATTTGTTTTACTTTTACTTTTTTTATATTTTATTTTTATTATTATTTTTTTGATTTTTTCATTAATTTTATATTAATAATATTACTATTAAAATAGTACTAATAACCCTAAAACCCGGACAAAAATAAGTGATTACACACATTTATATGTTTCGTCTATGATGATCCGGCTAACATTAATCTTCCTGCCCGTGATAATAGAATGTAGTAGTGCCACCCTCTCCTCCGATACGGTCTCATTGTGAGTCGTTGGTATTAAGTTTGCCTTGAGGAAGTGGTTCCACCCCCTCAGTTGCGATGTTAGTGCCAACTGCTTGATCGTTCGGTACCCTTTTGAGGACACAATCCACTCACTGCTCGGCTCACATAAATCTTCCAGCATCTTTTTTTTTGGCAGCGGTCATGGTGGCAACAAACTTTGCATGCTTGTCTTCATCATCTAACTCAAACATAGTGTTGATGTACCCTTCATCGAACCACACGCATTTTCCACTAATCATCAAGAATGGACTGGCCTTGGTCGTGAGATGTGCGTAGAACTCTCGAACAATGTTGGGAAAGATTTTGCCCTTTTGCTGTCAAAACAGTTCCCATTTGTGCTTGGTGACTACTACCATGAAATCCGAGGTAAAACCCAAAATTTTCTCATTCTTTAAATCGAAGATCTTTTCATAGCAAAACATCTTCGATGAGAAGTTGTCTTCATACTTATGGCGGATTTCTTCATTGAAGAAGGTTTTGAAGGGTGTTGATGAAGAAGCCATGGGAACAAGGTCGAAAGATTGAACGATTTTTGAAAAATAGAAGAGAAAGATCATGAATCTTTGTTTCTTGCTTGATAAAAGATCAAAGGGGAAAATGAAAGGTTTTTGAACCGGCTAAGGTAAAAAGGAAAAGGTAGAGTGTTTAATGGGGGTAATTAAAGTGGCCGAATTAAAAATGGGGTAATGATGGTATTATGCATGTATGGGGAAAAGAAAAAGATTTGATTTGATAAGGGTGTAAGTGATAGGGATGATGTGATAAGGGTGTAAGTGATAGGGATGATGTGATAAGGGTGTAAGTGATAGGGTAAGTTTAAATTTTGTAGTGATAAGAGGTTAAGTTTAATTTAAATTAAAACTTATCCATTATTTGGGAGGCTAGGGTTAGGTTTCAAAATTTCACTTTTCATGGGCTGAATTTAATCAAGCTATGGTAAATCCTCTTTTCCCAAAATTACATCCGCCGCATGCCATGCTTGTGCTGGCATTATGACTGGCACATAGAATTCTCCCACTTGGAATCGTCTAATGCCAAGTCCTCCCTTGGCGTTATTCCTGGCACACTAGATCTGCACACACTCAAAGAAAACCTTTCAACTTAGCAAAGGAAAATCAAAACTAAAAAGGAAAAATCAAATAAAGAAATTGCTGAAAAAGAAAAACATCTAACCTAATATTTACAAAAATTCAAAACCTGATGATGAAGTTATGGTAACACTGCCAAGAGGATAACCTCCTTGGCATTTTTCTGATCACCGTTCCAATAGTGCTTTAAACGATGGCCGTTGACTTTGAAAATTTCTCTCGACTTCAGATTTTTAATGTCTACAGCTCCATGAACATATGGCTTTATAACTTCAAACGGGCCTGACCATCTCGACCTGAGCTTGCTTGGAAACAATTTAAGCCTCGAGTTAAATAGTAGAGCACGTTGGCCTACTTCAAAGTGTCTTGGCAAGATTCTCCTGTCATGTCAGCGTTTTGTCCTCTCCTTGTAGAGTCTGGCATTCTTATAGGCTTATGATCTGAACTCTTCCAGCTCGTTTAGGTCTAGTAATCTCTTTTCTCCAGCAGCTCTCCATGCCATATCAAGCATTTTGATAGCCCAATATGCACGGTGCTCCATCTCTACCGGGAGATGGCATGCCTTTCCAAACACGAGTCTAAATGGTGAAGTGCCCAAGGGAGTTTTAAATGTTATCCTGTAAGCCCATAATGATTCATTTAGTCTCAAGGACCAGTCCTTCATTGATGGATTCACAGTCTTTTTATGGATACTATTTGCTTGTTTGAAATCTTGGCTTGCCCATTTGTTTAAGGATGATATGCCGTGGCAATCCTTTTCTGAATTCCATATCTGCACAAAGCTTTAGAAATTAGTTTGCATTTAAAATGGGTACCCTCATCATGAATAATCATTCTAGGGGCACCAAAACGAGTAAAAATATGTTTGTACAAGAACTTGGCAACGGCCTTGGCATTGTTTGTTGGCAATGCCACAACCTCAACCTATTTGGATACGTAATCCACAGCTACAAGAATATACAGGTTACCGAACGATGGAGGAAATGGACCCATAAAATATATCCCTCATGCATCAAATAAGTCTACAAGCATAATGTTTTAGAGTGGAAGTTGGTGTCTGCCAAAGATGTTTCCTGTCCGCTGGCGTCGATCACATGCCTTGGCATAGTTATGAGCATCTTTGTATTGTATGGGCCAAAAGAATCCTGACTGCAGCACCTCGGCAGCAGTCTTCATCCCAGCAAAGTGACCTCCATAGGGAGCGGCGTGGCATAAATGTAAAATATTGTACTGCTCATCCTCTGGCACACATCTCCTTATTACTTGGTCAGCACACTATTTGAATAATATTGGCTCATCCTAATTGTAATGCCTGACTTCTCGCAAAAAACATTTCTTGGCATTAAACGCCAAATCTGGTGGCAGAATATTGCTGACTAGGTAGTTGACTATGTCAGCATACCATGGCACAACTTGGACTGCGAGCAAAGATTCGTCTGGGAATTCATCTCTTATGGCAGTGGTCTTACCATTTTCACAGTGATGTTCTAGGCGTGATAAGTGGCCAGCTATTAAGTTTTCACTATCCTTTTTGTTTCAGATCTCGAGGTCAAATTCTTGTAGTATGAGCGTCTATCGGATTAGTCTGGGCTTGGAATCCTTCTTTTCCAAAAGGTTTTTTAGTTCTGAATGATCTGTATACACCACAACCTTGTTACCAACTAAATAAGATCTGAATTTATCAAAAGTGAATACAAGTGCTAGAAATTCTTTCTCGGTTATAGAATAATTCAGCTGAGCTCTATTTAGTGTCCGACTGGTATAGTAGATGGTATGAAAAACTTTTCCACACTGTTGTCCCAATACTGCTCTGACAGCATAATCACTGGCATCATGCATGAGCTTGAATGGCTCATTCCAATCTGGTGCCACGACTATAGGGGCATTAATCAACGTTTCCTTAAGTTCTTGAAACACTCTTAAACAAGAATCATCAAATGCAAAAGTGGCATTTTGTTTCAAAAGCAAGCATAAAGGTTTAGAAATTTTATAAAAATCTTTAACGAAATGGCGGTAAAAACCTGCATGACCCAAAAAACTTCTAATACCTTTTACACTTGTCGATGGTGGCAATTGCTTGATTACCCCAATTTTTGCTTGGTCGACCTCCAATCCCTTCTTGGTTACCTTGTGCTTGAGAACAATGCCCTCCTTCACCATGAAGTGGCATTTTTCCCAGTTCAACACTAGGTTTGTCTCAATGCATCTCTTTAAGACTTGCTCCAAACTCTGAAGGCATTCCTCAAATGTTTTGCCAAACACTGAGAAATCATCTATGAATACTTTCAAATTTTGTTCAATCATATAGGAAAAAATGGACATCATGCAACGTTGAAATGTTGCCGGTGCATTACACAACCCAAATGGCATTCTTCTAAAGGAAAATGTCATATATGGACATGTGAACGTGGTCTTCCCTTGATCTTCTGGAGCTATGGCAATTTGGTTATATCCTTAATAACCATCTAAGAAATAGTAAAATGCCTTACTCGCCAGTCTGTCCAACATCTGATCAATGAAGGGCAATGGAAAATGGTCTTTCTTGGTGGCATTATTCAGCTTCCTATAATCCATGCACATTCTCCATCCGGTAACAGTCCTAGAAGAAATTAACTCATTGTTGCTATTTTGAACCACGGTCATGCCACATTTCTTTGGCACACATTGCACCGAATTGACCCACGAGCTGTCAAAAATAGGATAGATTATCCCAGCATCTAGCCACTTGATAATCTCCTTCTTAATAACCTCTTTTATGCTCGGGTTCAATCTTCTCTAGCTCTCAATGGTCTTCCCATAATATTCCTCTAAGATGATTTTGTGCGTGCAAATGGTTGGGCTTACTCCTCAGATATCAGCCAAGGTTCATGTTAGCGCTTGCTTGTAATTGCTTAAAACTCCCAGCAATCGTTCCTCCTGATCATTAGTAAGATCAGCAGCAATGATCACTGCAAGGTTGAGTGTTTACCTAAGTAAGCATACTTGAGATGGTCCGACAATGATTTAAGCTCTAGTTCAGGTGGCTCCTCAATGGATGATTTTGGTGCCACGATCTCTCTGCCAGCCAACTCTAATGGTTCTGGTTGTTCGGAATAGCTTACTTCTACTAAGGTTGCTCCTTTAGTGTCCTCACTTGTTTTACCTTCACTGTCACTTCTGCTGGCATCATCACCAGTATCCTGGCACAACTGTGCCATGTCCACCTTAAAAATGGACTCCATATTATCATTTACTTGGCATTCGTCTGATTCATCTACACATTTCAAAGCTTGAAACACATTAAATGCAACCTACTAATCATTCATGCGCATAGTTAATTCACCTTTATGAACATTAATCAAGGCTCAAACCGTGGCAAGGAACGGTCTGCCCAATATAATTGGGACATTTAAATCTGCCTCATAATTTAAGATAATAAAGTCAGCTAGGAATATGAATTTATCTACCTTTACCAACACATCCTGAATCTCACCGCAGTAGGCCTTGCTTCTATGCCAAGCTTCATGAAGACAGACATTGGCATCAAATTGATGCTGGCTCCCAAGTCATACAGTGCCTTACCCATGAATCCGTTACCAATGGTACAGGGAATAGTAAAGCTTCCCAGATCTTTCAGTTTTGGTGGTAACTGATTGAGTATCATTGCACTGCATCCCTCAATGAGAGCTATAGTTTCAAAATCACCCAGTTTCCTCTTTTTGGACAAGATGTCCTTCATGAACTTGACATAGTTGGGCATTTGCTCAAGAGCTTTCACCAATGGTAAATTCATTTGCAATTTTTAATACTTCTAATAAGCACTTAAATTGCTGATCCTGCTTGTGCTTTTGTAGTCTTTATAGAAATGGTAGAGGTGGATAAACATATGCTGGCTCTACTGGCTTTGCCAAGGTTCTGCTGACATCCAACTAAGGTCTGGCATCAGACTGCTGTTTGGCATTGCTTGCATCCGTTTCTTTATTTTCTGGTTCTTTCAGTTCATCTACTGGTATTTTCTCATTGTCCTGGAAATTAATTGGCCGCTTGATAGATATCTTAGCCTTGCATTGTTTGCCACTCCGTAGAGTCACAAATTTGCATTGTTCGTTATGGTTTGGCCTGACATCCTCTGTATCGCTTGGCAAAGCTCTCTTAGGTCTATTGCTGAGTACATTGGCAATATGTCCTATTTGTACCTCTAAATTTCGCATTGATGCTGCCAAACTCTGGACAATTGCATCTTTCTTCTCCATGTATTCTATCAAAGTCCTCTGGTTGTTCCTTTGCCCTGCATAAAAATTGTTTTATGCCCTTTGTGGCATGGCATTCTGGTTGACCCCTGGCATGGCATTGTTTTGATGCTGGGCATTGTATTAACGCTGGGCATTTTTGTTCTGTTTTTGGGCATTATATTGATTGCTTCCTTGATTCCTGTTTCGCGTAATAAGTGCTACGTAATTGTGCAAGTATACACGTTGCAAGTTATAGTATAAAAGATATCGTCTCCACAGGGATTGGTGCCACTTCAAGAATCTAATCTCTTGCACTGTAAAAAGTAAAAAAACAAATAGAAGATTATAGGAGTTTAACTAATAACTAAACTAGAAAGCAATAAAGTAAACGAATAAATGAGATCAAATGAGAGAGATAGGCCAGGTTATCATGAGCTGAGTTGTGATAGCCGATTGGATTGTCTTGGTAAAAGAGTGCAAGGGTAACTCAGTTGCCGTGGCAACTTGCACAATGAGGTTGCCTTGGCAACTAATCGATGGTTGCCTGGGCAACTAGTTGGGCAACTACTTGGGCGTCTGGGCAGCAACATTCAAGGTTCGACAGAGCATTCTTCAATGGTTTCTTCTTATCCCTAAGTCGAAACTCTAGCTACTTGTGCATGCCTTGATAATACATCCCTGCGTGAACCAATGGTGAACAACAACCAATCTTGCGCTTCTCTTAGCCGTTGAAATCCTTAACTTATTCCTAAGCCGGATTAATCTTCACCATCAATAGATTGAATAAAGATCATATTAATTCGTTTCTTGAATCTAACTCTCCCGATATTAGATAAATAGATGAAGTTACGAGATCTTCTCCCAATTCACTCGCAAACAAGAATAAGAACCAAGAATGAATAAACCTTGAATAGAAAAGTGCAAACTCTTATTACCTAAACAAAATCCAATAGTTTCTCACAACCACAAGACACAATAACCTTAGCCAAATAGATTTAGTTCATGGCTAGGTTCCAAAGAAACACAAGATAAATAATCCCTAGCATGAACCTAATTGAACAAGAAAGAAAAAGATGAAGGATGGATGAAGCTTAAGAAATCTCCTTGCCCTTGATGCTTGTCGAAAATTCTCTCTTCCTTCTCTCTTTTGGAGTTGACGGCATGGCCTCTAATTTATAGGGCTAGGTCAAAGTCCTTCTTTGAGGAGGAAGTTAAGTTGGAATTAAATTATCTTTAAAGAATATAATTCTTTATTATAATTATATTCCTTCTAGAACTTCTCATATCTTCTTGGAATTTAATTCTTCTTTAACCTCTTCATGGAAATCAAACTCCTTTGGGATTTAGCTTTGCTCCACATCATCTTGGGCTTGTCTAGTCATCAATTTCGACTACTATATCACCTTATTCTTTGTCGACAATTTCCCTGGCAACTGGCTCGGCGTCTCCTTCATGCATTGCCCTGGCAACTAGCTCGGCATCTCCTTCATGTATTGCCCTGGCAATTAGCTCTAGCCTTGCTTTTGCAAGTGATCTTGCACATACACACAAAACACACCAAAGCAACATCTTTTCCCACAAAAACAACCAAGTTATGGAATCAAGCTCAACGATGGAAGGAAACATGGATTAATGCATGAATGACTAATTATGTAAATAATATGAGCCTAAGTCTAACAATAATATGAGTAAAAAGGGTAAGAAAAATAGTACTTTTGAACACTTATCACACCCCCAAACTCGAACTATTGCTTGTCCTCAAGCAATGCAACTAATAGTTACCTGCCAAGACTTAAATTTTCACAACTTAGCTTTAAACTTGATTTCAATTCTCAGAACCGGGGCACAAAGTATGATTGGCTTTTCATTTTTCGGAAAACTTAGGAGTTACTCGGAATCAAACTATAATGCTTGTGAGTGTGTGCGGAGTTGTGTTCAAGTTGATTTTTCGGATTCTATGCAAACAAGAGGTTTTCAAATTACTTCATTTGGTTCTTTTTAACATGTTTTAACTAGAGCCGGTTTCGGGCACCTCTAGTGTTTTGGTTTTAGTTTCCGTAAGTTAATTAATTTATTCGGCTATAGCCGGTTTCGGGCACCTCTAGCGATCAATTTTTAGCACACACTAGAGCCAGTTTCGGGCACCTCTAGCGATCCATTTTTTTAGCACATGCTAGAGCCAATTTCGGGCACCTCTAGCATTCATCCAATTTTTATTCTAATCTCCCAATTTTTTTAATTATCAACCTAAGTTCTTAAATCAATCAAACCACATTAGTGTTTCATCAAATTTAGCATCATAGTAAAATTCTAAGTTTTTCCATGGTTATCCTAGAATAAAAATTCTATCAATTAAGTGCATTGGCAAAGTCATCATCGGATATTCATCAAATCTAGGCAATTCTTGTTCCGACTAAAGGCATGGCAAGCAATTTATGTATCCTAAATGCAATACTTAAGATGAATGCAACTAAGCATGGTAACTACTAATAACAATCCCCCCCAAACTCGAGTGAGACATTATCCTCAATGCATGCATTAAAGAAAAATAAAAATAACAAAAAATAAAATACAAACGAGGACTTACTCCGAGAGTTCGTCGTCGTGGATGATTAGTTTCCTTTTGGTCGGTGTCTTGATTCTCTTGCTTGAACGCGATGGTTGTTTCCTTGTTGCCGATGGTGGAATCGATCCTTGTATGGGGTTGTCCTCATCATCTTCTTCATCAATGTCATTGGTTTTTCGCTTGGAGGATTCAATTGGTGTGGTCTTTGTTGGTGCAATGGAGGACTCGTCCAAATCTGAAAAATCAGACAATGATTTCGTACGAGTTGATTCGGGCATAGGTGCTTTACCTTTGGCTTTTGCAGTGGTTGACGGGATGTCTTTAGCTTTGGTTGCCGTGGCATCTTCAGGGTTGGTTGCCGTGGCATCATCTATTACGGTTGCCGTGGCGACTGCTTCATTGGTTGCCGGGGCAAGGATCTCGGCAGGAAAGATTGGGAATGGCACGCGGCTATCTGGGTACTTTTCTAGGATGACTTGGGTGATAGCACTGTTGTGCTCCTTCATGTACCGCATGAACATTAGTTGCCGGTCTTTAATTTTCCTTAGGTGGCTCGCCAATGGTTGCAAGAGTGCTTTAAAGTGTCCCGGGGTTGATGGCCGAGTTGCCCGGGCATTAGGTGCTTCATTATTAGGGGTTTGCCGAGGCGGCAGGAGTTGCCGCGGCAATTGCAGGTGTTGGTGATTTTATCGGTGCCTCTCCCATTAGCTTTCGAATTTGTGCTTGATTCCAACCGGACTTTGGTAAGGCCTTTTCATCTGTGGACTCACTTGAGACATGCATCTCCTTGCAAAGATTAGAAATTAAGCAAGGGAAGAAAAGAGAACCCTTATCTTTTGAGCTACATACAAAAATCTCATCACAAATAATTTTTCCAATGTTAATGATGCGATTATGCAAAATAGAGTGTATGAGCAAAAGACGTGGTATATCAACGGTAGTATTGTGTGTGGTGGGCATTAAAGAAGTTTTAACAAACTTATTCCATAGTTTTGCCTTGGGTTTAAGCCAAAGGCGATTTACCGTGCCCTTGTATTTATCATCGTTCCAATGAGTTCCCGGTAGAGTGAGTTCTTGAAGCACCTTGTTGAGTTGCTTAGGCGTGATTTAATCAACAAAGGCTTGATGCTCGTCCTTCTCAATGTAAAGCCCGTAAAAGGTGTTGATGTTTTCGGGGCTTATGAGTATGGCCTTGTCACGAACAAAAACATAAGGATTATCCGGGTTAGGTGAGTGAGCATAGAATTCTCTTACCCATGAGATGTTACCCGGTTCCGATTGATGGCAAAAGATTTGCCACTTTTGATGTGCAATCCTCTCGAAGATGAATGGTTCAAGGCTGAAATCTTGATGAGAGTTGGAGTATTCAAAGCCTTGTTCTTCGTAAATCTTCTGGCTTTCAAACTTGGAGTGAAATCTTTCTTGAACTATCGGTGTAGCAAACTTCTTGTATCTTGGTTCTTTGGAGGAACTTGGATGAACCAAAAATTTAATTTTGGATGCCATGGATGATCTTGGTTGTGAGTTTTGTAAAAACAAAGAAAAGAAAATAAAAGAAACTAAAGAGTTGCAAGATGAAAAGTAGGAATAGGTTTATTGGAAGTTAAGGGTGATGGGTTATATATAAAATATAGGTAGTAAATATGGTGGGTGGGATTAATTTTGGATAGAGAATAAAGGGGGTTTCGGTTTAGGGGAAGGGTGACGGCAAGGGGGTTTAATTAGGGTAAGTTGGAGGCTTTATATAAGCCTTAGATTCAGCCCATTAATTTCCTTGTTGAAGATGTTTTCCTTCTTGAATCAAAATTCCTCTTTATCTTGAACTCTTTTCCTACAATTTAAAGACAAATCAAATAAGGATTAAAATTAAAGATAAACTAATAAAAGAAAATAAATAAAGATGTGTAAAGAGATTCTTAAACTTAAAAAGATAAAAAAGAAAATCTATCCTAAAAAATATAATAATAATCGGAAAAAAAATTAGTTCGAGAAAAAAAAATAAAATAAAAAAATAATAATAAATAATAAAAATAAAAAATAAAAAATAAAAATAAAATATCAAAAGGAGAGTATGCTCATGCATCTCCTAAGTTGACCACTTCTTTGTTACGTTCCACATGGGCACCATTGTAGTGCTTTAATCTTTGTTCATTAACTTTGAATTCATGTTTGTTAGTGATGGACTTGATTATCATGGCACCATGGGAGAATGGTTTGACAACTTCGAATGGTCCCGACCATCTTGATTTCAGCTTTCCCGGGAAAAGTTTTAGCCGAGAATTGAATTAGAGAACTAGTTGCCCTGGCGTGAACTGCCGCGGCAATAGTTTCTTGTCATGCCATTGCTTTGTTTTCTCCTTTTAGATTCGTGCATTGTTATAGGCGAGTGCACAGAATTCTTCTATCTCGTTGAGGTCCAACAAACGCTTTTGTCCGGCACTTTCCCAATCCATATTCACGGCCTTGATTGCCCAATATGCCTTGTGTTCGATTTCCACCAGTAGATGGCATGTTTTGCCATAGAATAGTCGGAAGGGGGACATACCTAAGGGTGTTTTGAATGCAGTGCGATATGCCCAAAGTGCGTCATCTAGTCTTAATGACCAATCCTTCCTAGAGGGACTTACAACTTTCTCGAGTATACCCTTCAATTCCAGTTGGAAATTTCTGCTTGCCCATTGGTTTATGGGTGATATGCCGTGGCAATCTTGTGTGATACGCCAAAGCGTTGCAACATCTTGGTAATAAGTCTGTCGTCAAAATGCTTGCTTTCGTCACTGATAATTGCTCTCGGTATCCCAAACCGTGTAAATATATTTTTCTGCAAGAATCGTTGCACGGTCTTGGAATCGTTGTTGGGAACTGCAACTGCTTCAACCCATTTAGACACGCAGTCGACGGCAAGTAGAATGTAGAGGTTACCGAATGAAGATGGGAAAGGTCCCATGAAATCAATCCCCCACACATCGAACAATTCTACCTCGATGATGTTTTGGAGCGGCATCTCATGTCGTCTAGAGATATTGCCCGTCCTCTGGCAACGATCACATTGCTTGTAAAAGTCTTGGGCGTCTTTGTACAATGTTGGCCAATACAAACCGGATTGTAAAACTTTGGCCGCGGTACGAATTCCTCCAAAATGTCCTCTATAAGGTGAAGAATGACATTGCTGGAGTACATTCTGTTGCTCCTTTTTAGGGACACATCGGTGTATAACCTGATCTGCACATTATTTAAACAAAAGAGGCTCATCCCAAAAGTAATGCTTAGCATCATGGCGGAACTGCTTCTTCCCTTGGTGAGTAAGACCATAAGGTAAAATACTACAAACAAGGAAATTAACTAAATCAACGTACCAGGGTATTGCCTAGGCATGTGCTTCCGTGGCGACTGCTCCCAGAATTGTCGAGGCGTGCGTGCCCCTGGTTGCCGAGGCGTGCGCGTCAAGGGCTACTGCGGCGTCAAGAGTTGCCGAGGCGTGCGCGTCTATGGTTGCCGAGGCATGCGCATCCATGGTTGCCGCAGTAGTGTTGCCGAGGCGTGCGCGTCTAGGGTTGCCGAGGCAACTAAAAGTTGCTTATCCAGGAATGCGTCGCGTATCTCTAGATCTACGTCCTCCTCCCTATTGCGTTCTAAACGTGATAAGTGATCGGCCACTTGATTTTCTGTTCCTTTCCTGTCCTTACTTTTAATATCAAATTCTTGTAGAAGTAATATCCAACGAATCAAACGAGGTTTGACATCCTTTTTAGCAAATAGATATTTGATTACCGAATGGTCTGTATGAACAATTACCTTCGTACCAATCAAATAGGATCGGAACTTGTCAAATGCGAAAACTACAGCTAGTAACTCTTTCTCCGTTGTTGTGTAATTCATTTGAGCACTATTAAGAGTTTTACTAGCGTAGTATATCACATGAAAGGTCTAACCTGTGCGTTGGCCTAGGACTGCTCCTACCGCAAAATCACTTGCATCACACATGAGCTCAAAAGATAGCGTCCAATCTGGTGGAACGACAATGGGTACCGAGGTAAGCTTTTCCTTTAGGGTTTCGAATGCTTGGGTGCAAGAATCATCAAATTCGAAGACTTTATCCTGTTCAAGCAAATTGCACAAGGGTTTAGTGATTTTAGAAAAATTATGAACCTCCTGTAAAAACCTGCATGTCCAAGAAAGCTTCGAATTCCTTTAACCGAACTTGGTGGGGGTAATCTCTCGATCACGTCCACCTTGGCTTTGTCTACTTCAATTCCCTTGGATGAAATCTTGTGGCCGAGCACTATTCCTTCATCTACCATAAAATGGCACTTCTCCCAATTGAGGACTAAATCAGTTTCTTTACATCTTGCCAACACCTTCTCTAAATTGCCGAGGTAGCTGTCGAAGTCATTACCAAAAACAGAAAAATCATCCATGAAGATCTCAAGGAAGTCTTCGACCATGTCTGAAAAGAGTGCCATCATGCATCTTTGGAAGGTTGTCTTTTCTTGATCTTATGGTGCTATGGCAATTTGATTGTAACCTGAATAACCATCAAGAAAACAATAAAAAGGTTTACCTGCAAGACGGTCAAGCATTTGATCAATAAAGGGTATTGGGAAGTGATCTTTCCTAGTGGCTTTGTTTACCTTTTGATAATCCATACAAACCCTCCAACCGGTCACAGTCCTGGTTGGAATGAGTTTATTGTTTTCATTACTTACCACCGTTATACCTCCCTTTTTCGGTACACATTGTACCAGACTTACCCATGTACTGTCAGAGATAGGGTATATAATGCCGGCGTCAAGCCACTTGATGATTTCTTTCATTACAACCCCTTTCATGGCATGATTTAGTCTCCCCTGGGCCTCAATTGAAGGTTTGTGATCATTTTCCAACAAAATCTTGTGCATGCACACTGCCGGGCTAATTCTCTTCAAGTCGGCAATTGTCCACCCTATTGCCTTTTGTTGTAGCTTCAACATTTTGATCAACTTCTTTTCCTGCTCAGACTGTAACTTAGAAAAAATAATTACAGGCAATGTATTATCGGTTCCTAAGTATGCATATTTTAGTTGCTCTGGCAACTGTTTTAACTCAAGAATCGGTGGTTGTTCAATAGAGGGCTTTTCGAGCTTACCTTCTTTACCTGAGTAATCCAGTGTTTCAAAGTATGTACATGGTCGATTGACTAGCCAATTTGCCTCTTCTTGTTGTTCCTCATTGACCGGTTCTTCATACTCCTCAAGTTCCTCTTGACCGGTAATGTAGTTACCGAGGTAACTAAATTCCTCGTCGAAGTTAAACTCTGTCGTGGTATGAAGAAGTTGGCATTCTTCTGGATCATCGGCATGCCTTAGTGTTTGGAACACATTTAGTTTAACTTGCTGGTCATTCACCCTCATTGTGAGTTCTCTCTTTTCAACATCGATTAAGGTTCTCCCTGTTGCTAGGAATGGTCTCCCGAGAATGATAGGTGCATGCTCATCTGCTTCATAATCCAAAATAATAAAGTCAGCGGGAAAAATAAATTTATCAAATTTTACCAGTATGTCTTCGATTTTTCCCTTTGGATGCACATAGGATCTGTCGGCTAGCTGTAGCATAACTGTTGTAGGTCTTTCTTTCCAGATTCCTAGTTTCTGGAAAACCGATTTAGGCATCAAGTTTATGCTAGCCCCAAGGTCGCATAATGCTTTCCGGACATAGTGGTTTCCAATGGAACAGGGTATTGTGAACTTCCGGGATCCTTCAACTTAGGTTGCATACGATTGTGCAACATGGCCATGCATCCCTCTGTTGCGGCAACTGTTTCAAACTCTCCTAGCATTGTTCTCTTGGACACAATGTGTTTAAGAAACTTGGCATAGTTCGGCATTTGTTCAATTGCTTCCACCAATGGCAAGTTGATGTGGATTTGCTTTAGGATATCAAGAAACTTCTTGAATTGATATTCTTACTTTTGTCGCTTCAACCTTTGTGGAAATGGTGGTGGAAGTCGGATATCTTCGATCCTTTCATTGGTTTGGAACCTGATTGATGGCATTGCCGGGACAACTGGAGTTGCCGAGGTATTATCAACTGGGGTTGCCGAGGCGTGCTTATCGCAAGTTGCCAAGGCATCCTTATCATCGGTTGTCGAGGCATGTTTATTGCTGGTTGCCGCGGTAATTCTTGGTTTATCATTTGAGGCTTTGCCGCTAGGTTCGTCTTGATCTTTTTGTGGAGTTTTGTTTGATGAGTGGGCTTGAGCCTCTTTAAGTTGTTGGCCACTTCTAGTGGTGATCGCCTTACATTGCTCATGGCCAGTTCCTCTTGCGACTTCAGTATCGCTAGGTAAACCTCCTTGCGGTCTAGTATTCAGATTTTGAGCAAACTGTCCGACTTGATTTTCCATTGATTTGATTGTCGCCTTTTGGTTTCGCAATCTCATCTCGGTCCTGTTAATAAAAGCATCAGTTCTTTTTATGAAGTTACTATTCTTAGCCATATAAGATTCAATTTTCATCATAAAAGCATTTAGAGAATTTTCCAAATAACTATATGTTGTCGGTTGTTGCTGCCGCAACTGTTGACGTGGCATATTCTGCTGGAATCCCGATGCTTGTTTATTCTGATTGTTCTGTTTTAGAGCATTGTTGGGATTACTCCATGAAAAATTCGGGTGCTTCTTCCAAGCTGGATTGTATGTATTGGACATCACATTGTTGTTCCGGTTGTAATTCCCCACATAAAAGCTGGATTCCATATTCTGCATACATTCAGAAGAATCATGGTTACCACCACATAACTCAAAAAAAAGAATCCATTACCTTGACCTCATGTGTGTTGTTTGGTTTCTGCATGTTCTGGACCATCTTGGTTAAAGTGGCCAATTGTGCCGAAATTGAGTCTGATGATCCTAGTTCATGTATTGTGGCTTGGCGTCTAACTCCTCCTCTTCTAGTAGAGGGGAATTGATAATCATTCTTGGCCAGCCTATTTAGAATTTGCATTGCTTCCTCCGACGACTTATTTAGGAGTATGCCATTTGCCGAGGCATCTAGCATCATCCTTGTTGGTGTATTCACGGCGTTGTAAAACATTGTTACTTGTGTCCACACCAGGAATCCATGTAGGGGCATTTGTATAGAAGTTCCCTATATCGCTCCCAAGCCTCGTACATTGACTCATCATCTGCCTGCCGAAAAGAAGTAATGTCGTTACGAAGCTTATCAGTCAAATTTGTAAGATTAAACCGAGCAAGGAAATCACGACAAAGATCGGTCCAAGATCCTATTGATCCGACAAGAATGCTATTCAACCATGCTTTCGCCCTATCCCTCAGTGAATAGGGGAATAATCTTAAACGTAAAACATCGGGGATGACTCAGTGTATTTTGAACGAGTTGCAAATCTCGAAGAAAGATTTAAGATGTTGTCGTGCATCTTCAGTTGTCGAGCCGCTAAATTGACCAATTGTGTTGATCATATTAAACATCACCTGTTTCAACTCAAAGTGGTCGGCTTCAATTTCAGGTGCGACAACTCTTGGATTAAGTCCTTCAAGATCTTCTTCAAGATAGTCTCGGATAGTTCTGTTTCGTGCAAGAATCACTCCTCCTTCTGCTGGAACATCTTGATTCATATTGCCGTCTTGATTAGCCATTGCTACTCTTAACCTTCGTCTAAGTCTTTGTAAGGTTCGTTCGATTTCTGGATCAAAGGGATATTCTGGTGTAATCGGTCTTGCCCTGGTCATATATCAATGCAAAACCAAAGTTTGTTAGCCCTTTGAATCTTAAACAAGAAAAGTAAAAAGAAAGTGCAAGAAAATAAAAACAAAGTCGCTATTGCCAATCACCGGCAACGGCGCCAAAAACTTGTTGCGCGTAATAAGTGCTACCAATTGTGCAAGTATACATGTCGCAAGTTATAGTATAAAAGATATCGTCTCCACAGGGATTGGTGCCACTTCAAGAATCTAATCTCTTGCACTGTAAAAAGTAAAAACACAAATAGAAGATTATAGGAGTTTAACTAATAACTAAACTAGAAAGCAATAAAGTAAAAGAATAAATAAGATCAAATGAGAGAGATAGGCCAGTTTATTGTGAGTTGAGGTGTGATAGCCGATTGGATCGTCTTGGTAAAAGAGTGCAAGGGCAACTCAGTTGTCGTGGCAACTTGCACAACCGGGTTGCCTTGGCAACTAATCGATGGTTGCCTGGGCAACTAGTTGGGCAACTACTTGGGCGTCTGGGCAGCAACCCTCAAGGTTCGGCAGAGCGTTCTTCAATGGTTTCTTCTTATCCTTAAGTCGAAACTCTAGCTACTTGTGCATGTCTTGATAATACATCCTTGCGTGAATCAAGGGTGAACAAAAACCAATCTTGCACTCCTCTTAGCCGTTGAAATCCTTAGCTTATTCCTAAGCTGGATTAATCTTCACCATCAATAGATTGAATAACGATCATATTCATTCGTTTCTTGACTCTAACTCTCCCGATATTAGGTAAATAGATGAAGTTACGAGATCCTCCCCCAATTCACTCGCAAACAAGAATAAGAACCAAGAATGAATAAACCTTGAATAGAAAAGTGCAAACTCTTATTACCTAAACAAAATCCAATAGTTTATCACAACCACAAGACACAATAACCTTAGCCAAATAGATTTAGTTTATGGCTAGGTTCCAAAGAAACACAAGATAAAGAATCCCTAGCATGAACCTAACTGAACAAGAAAGAAAAAGATAAAGGATGGATGAAGCTTGTCGAAATCTCCTTGCCCTTGATGCTTGTCGAAAATTCTCTCTTCCCTTTCTCTTTTGGAGTTGACAGCATGGCCTCTAATTTATAGGGCTAGGTCAAAGTCCTTCTTTGAGGAGGAAGTTAAGTTGGAATTAAATTATCTTTAAAGAATATAATTCTTTATTATAATTATATTCCTTTTAGAACTTCTCCTATCTTCTTGGAATTTAATTCTTCTTTAACCTCTTCATGGAAATCAAACTCCTTTGGGATTTAGCTTTGCTCCACGTCATCTTGGGCTTGTCTAGTCATTAATTTTGACTACCATATCACCTTATTCTTTGTCGACAATTGCCCTGGCAACTGGCTCGGCGTCTCCTTCATGCATTGCCCTGGCAACTAGCTCGGCATCTCCTTCATGTATTGCCCTGGTAACTAGCTCTAGCCTTGCTTTAGCAAGTGATCCTGCACATACACACAAAACACACCAAAACAGCATCTTTTCCCACAAAAACAACCAAGTTATGCAATCAAGCTCAATGATGGAAGGAAACATGGCTTAATGCATGAATAACTAATTATGTAACTAATATGAGCCTAAGTCTAACAATAATATGAGTAAAAATGGTAAGAAAAATAGTACTTTTGAACACTTATCAATTCCCCCAAGCTAAATTTGGGTGCTGCCTCCATCCTGCATTGTAAGTATTAGAATTTGGATTATAATTACGGTTAAAATTGCCAACAAAATTTATCGACTCAGAGTTAGCAGGGTAATCTTTCGTGTAATGTTCCTCTCCATATGTTGTACAGAATGAGGCTAGTGCCTTAGCTTCTTGGGCCTCATAACTCTTTTGCAAGGTTCTCACCATGCTAGTAAGATTGGAAATCTCAGCATGGATGGATGTGAGCTCATATATCTGTAATTTCCCACTAGTTTTAGTGCTGGTCCCAAGTCTGGAAGTAAAATATTCAAAATCATTAATTGAAATCCTCTCAAGGATGCCAACTGCCTTTGTATAGTTTTTGTCAAGTAGTGAGCCATTTGCCGACGCATCAACAACTATTCTGGTTTGCACATTAAGTCCATTGTAGAAGGTCTCCATTTTAGGAATCTATGCATGAGACATCTCCTCAACATATCTTTATATCTCTCCTAAGCATCATATAGGGTCTCATCATCAGTCTGCCTAAATGTGATGATCTCATCTCTCAACTTGGCGGTGAGTTTAGGTAGCTGGAATCGTAACGGAAGTTTTTGGCATAGATCTCCCCATGAGGTGACAGAACCAGGCGGCAAAGAACTTAGCCACGTTTTTGCTTTATCTCTTAGAGAAAATGTAAACAACTTTAGCTTAATTGTATCCTCTGATACTCTAGGCTGCTGAAATAGCTGGCAGACTTCCATGAACTGCTTCAAGTGTTGCCTTAGATCTCCAGTAGGTGCTCCATCAAATTGTCATACACTCAAAAGCATTTGTATCATTACCGGTTTAAGTTGAAAATTGGGTGTATTCTCCTCAGGACCAATTAGTCATGGCATTAAATTGTCAATGTTTGGCGGTGAATGTTCTCTAATAGGTCTCTCCCCCTCCACATTAAGAGCTGGGGCAACATGAGCTGGTGGTATTCTATTGTTATTGGGTAGATTTTCATCATTGTTTAACACACCATTTCCTCCATTGCCGTGTTGAGCCATTTCTCGAATCTTTTTCTTTAACCTTCGCAGGGTTTTTTTGATTTCTGGATCGTATAGCCAATCTTCCACCACAGGGCAGTTTCTGGTCATACACCGATCAAAACAAAAAAAATAAAATAAAAAACAAAAATAAAAAGAATACAAGTAAAAATTTAAAAATAACAAACTCCGTTGCAATCCCCGGCAACGGCACCAAAAGCTTGTTCAGATTGTGCGAGTGCTTGGCAAAAGGGTGGAAAATGTATTGGAAATGTATATAAACAGAGCCAAGACTAAGTCTTTTACGTGCAAGTATACACGGTTTGCAAGTAATACAACAGTAAGCTGGTTATCGATCCCATATGGATTGGCCAGGAATTTGCCTGCTTTGATTGTTACTTGTCAAGGGAAAAATGTTGGTTGATTTGAAATGGGTTTTGAAAATAGTTTAAAAGAAAAGAAAGGAAATGAAAATATCGTTGGCACAATGAGAGTTTAAATGAGTGATGAGCGTTGGCAAGGGATGCCTATTTTTCACGCTTTTCATGCCAGCCTTTAATAATTTTCTGCCTTGACATTATTTGCTGAGAAGATTCAAAATTGGCATTGTCTCTGTCGATGGCAATGCCTGAAATTAACCATGTAAAAACCCTTATATATGTATAACGAAGTTTTTCATAAATCAATTTTGATTAAGTTCCAATCTATACTCCTAAGGGGTAGACTCACTCCCAAAGTAAGTTCATCTACTTGAACATCTTCCATCGAAGCATCTCGCCTTAGTATCTGGCAATGGGTCGTTGCCCTCTAAGTCTGTTAAGATATTACGGTGCAATAAGCAAACAATGCCAACAGTCGCTTGGCAAAGAATTTTAGAAAACTGAAGAACATGCCAAATAGGGGAAACAATGCCAAGGCATATTTAATTATTAAAAATGAAACATAGAAAAAAATTTCAACGCAAACATCCCCCACCAACTATTAAATTAGTTCATGGTGAAGGTATCAAACCAAAAACCTTCATCGTTTTCTAACAACATTATCATTTGAAAATAAAAATAACTAAACAAAGAGAATGAGCTAGAAAGGGGTCGGTCGATGCAGACCTTCAAGGTCCAGGCGCTTAGTCAAGCTGGTCAAACCACGTCTCCTTGGTGCAGCCTCTCCAAGCCGATCGTTGATGATTGGTGTCCCATTATGTGCTTGCTTGAGTTCTTTAAATAGGCATGCAAGGATAAACTAGGATAAGCCTTGAAATCTGAATTTTGACTGCTTAAGGGATAAGGGATGTGATAATCTTATCCTATATTTGAATCCTAGGGCTGACGTCATCAGGTCCAACAGCTACTTGGCTGGGTATCAAACTCCTCTTCGTTACCAACCGGTGCTTCGGCAATTTTTGGTCCATCGCTGCCAACAACATCTCGGCATTCCTTCCTTCTGCGCTGCACTGCTTTGCCATGCCTGCAATAATGCCAACAAAGCAACCCTTCACACTGGTATAGCACAATTCCTAACTCCTTATGCAAATGCATGACTTTTAAGGCTAAATGCAACTAAATGTACCGAAAGGCAAGTAAAGATGATGTGAAATAAGCAAAAGATTTAGTACTTTTGAGGAGTTAACAATTAACGTCTAACACTGAAGGCTGAGTTCAGAAATGAAACCATGCACTGAAGCCTTTGGTAGAGATCTTGAGGTAACATATGGAATCCTTTTGGGCGGGCTCTTCTCGTTAGGAACCCTTAATTCTTATTGGATGAATTCTTCTCATTAGGAACTCTTAGTTCTTTATTGTGATCCACTTTTTACGAAGTCATGGACTAAAATTTTTGCTTGGTTTCACGAAGGTGTGAATTGCGATCTTGCTGGAATCTACTTCTTCAACTGTGAAGTTACCAATTAGAATCTTTTTGAATCTTTGTATACCTATCAAAAAAGATAAAATGATTTGATGCATGTGTTAGCATGCCCCATAACCTAGGGATGTCTAACTATGTATGATGCATGAATGAATGCCAATCGATGACCACTTGAGCGAGTGTTTTTCTTCAAGGAAGTTCATTAAAAAATCTCAGTCTTGTTTCTTTACTGGGGCTCCATTGCGGCTAGAATACCCCATCTCACACTCAGGTTCAACCTTCCAAAGTGTATCTTCAAAATTTCCACTGTAGATTGTTCTTTTTGAATTTTGCTCAGTTTCTTAATTTTTCTCTCGGAAGTATCTTTTTCATTAAACTGATTTGTCATCTTTATGCCCCAACAAAATTTTGCCCCCAAAATTTTGTTGCTTACTCTTGCTCTCTCGTTACTAACAAACTTTTGACTTCTTTGTCAAATAACTGGCTCGAAAAGGTTTTCTTCTATCCGTTCTGAATCGGATTCTTAAGTGTAAAAGATCTTGTTATCTTGCGGAAAAAGTGACCCCATCTTCCTCAAGAGAAACCTCATCACCTCATGTCACATATCTCCCCTTCATGCTTGGGCTTTATCAATCCTTGTCAACCTAAGATGATCATTTGCATCAAAAGCTGTGCACTTTGAAAATTATTTTTGAATAAAATAATCTTTTTGTTTCTTCAATAAAGTCATTTTGCTAACTGATATTTTAATGAATGATGCAAAATTAATATACAGGACTTGGAAACCCAAAATTTGAAAAGAAAAGAAAAAAAATAGGATTTCTTGGATATCAAATGTGAGAGTATCTCAGATTCAACCCCCGGTGACCAATGGCTTGCCTTTGAATGTTGTGGCGAAGTTGTGAAATTCTTCCCAAATTGCTATGTTCATCCTCATGATTATGGTATTTGCTTGATCCGTTAGAAAACTACTCCTTCTAGTTTTCAACATTTTTCTCCTCTTATAAATATCATTTTGAGAATTAGGGGTGCAAATGTAAATTGGAAATTAATTGCAATTATGATGCTTAATCTCTGATGCTAGGGTATTGAACATGTGGAGCATAGCTCCTTATTAGATTTGTTCTCCCCCCATGGCTCCATTAGGATGCTCCGAGACTTATTCAATTGTCCATTAATTTTAAAGATTCATATCTGATGCTAGGGTATTGAACAGATGGAGCATAACTCCTTATTAGATTTGTTCTTCCCCCACAGCTCCATCAATTGTTCATTGTTCATTTTTCATTTTTTTTATTTTTATTTTCTTCTTTTTTTAAAAGACTTCTCAAATTCAAGCAACTTCATCGATCTTTCCTTGGAGATTTTCTTATCATTAAACATTATCGAAGGAGTAGTAGTCTTATTTCTCGCACTTTACCGATCATAGTGGGTTGAGCAAAAAATCATAATTTATTGTGATCACAATATTTGATTGATCTTTGCATCCGAATCAATGTCACAACAGGCATGTGATATCCAAGGACCTTCGAATGTAAGACAAGATATACAAATATACTCATGTTTTAACAAAATGCATCTTTTCATTGAAATAAAGATTCGTAAACAAGACAAGTGCCCTTTACAAAAGATTATTGCTATTTTCGGGCCAAAAGTAGCAAGGTTGATTTAAAACAGAAAATGCAAGGACATTAACGCAAATTGACATATAAGAAAAGAAACAAAGGTAAGATGCATCTAAAGCTTCCAGCGACTTAGGGGCTGATCTTGACTCATCGATCCTTCAACCTCTTTGAAGAACATAACCCCTTAGCGACCACCGTAATTGGGCAAAGGATTGGTTACTACATTCGGTGTGTTGAACTGCAGAACTCCAGTATTGATCAAGTTCTGAACTACTCTCTTAAATGCATTGCAATTGTTGATGTAGTGCCCGGTGATTCTCGCATGATATTCGCACTTAGCCTTAGGGTCATACCATGACGGATAAGGAGGTTGCATCGAAGTAAGATGATAAGGAAGAACCAAGTCTGCCTCGAAAAGCTTGGGGTATAACTCACTATAAGTTATGGGTAGAGAAGTGAAAACTTTTTCCTTTTTGGGTTCCCTTCTACCGGGCCCTTATGAACTTGTCGCCGCTGGCTTTGGTGTGATCACGACGTTACTCGAGCTATGATTACTCACATTGCTCACCTCATTGTCTTTTTTCTTCGGGCACTTATGCAGATTTTCCCCGGTCTTGAGCTTGCCACTCTTGAAAGCAACTTCAATGGATTCCATTGTATTCACAAATTTGACAAATCCCAAGGATATGTTGCTGATCATTTTCTCATATAGTAGACCATGCAGCGTGTCCACAAACATGCAGGTGATTTTACTCTCCATAACGGGCAGCTGGACTTGGGTCGCGATGTCTCTCCATCTTTGGGCATATTGTCTAATATTCTCATTTTACCCCTTCCTATTTGGGACCATGTCCTTCACGTGCTTGTATTGCTAAATGAGGATTCTTAACAGATCCTTCCATGAATTCACATTTGTTCGGCTTAGCTGTGCATACCAACGGGTAGCTACCCCGATCAAGCTATCTTGGAAGCAATGAATAAGAAGTTTTTTATTCTTCAAGTGTGTCGCCATCTTTCGGCAATAAACGGTCAAGTGAGCTGAAGGGAAAGTGGTCACATCGTACTTCTCGTAATCTAGCACTTTGAACTTAGGCAGGATGACCAAATCAGATATTAAGCTTAATTCATAAGCATCAGTTTTGTAGTCATCGATTGCTTGCATTAAGCTGACTCTTTCTTCCATTCGAAGGCGTTTCTCCTCAAGCTTTTTTTTAAACTCCCTCATTAGTCTTATCTCTATTTCTTTCATCAAATTCAAGTCTGGGATTTCCGCATCAATGTCTTTCTCGAAACTATGCGCCACGCCGACTGGATTGTTAGCAGATGCTCCAACTATGTGGATATTTTTCAAAACTGATCCTTCCGGTTGAACCTTTGTGTGAGATGTGTTTCCACCTAGGTCCTCCACATTAGAATGTTTATTGACAACATGGGCTTTTCCAAGTTCCCTCTTCCCTAACAGAGTGGTAACGCGGGATATGATCTCCTCTTGAGACTTCTCAATACTTGACTCAATACCACTCAAGCGTTTATCAATGTCCCTTTGCGACTTCTCAACATTAGCCAATCTATCTTCCATAATTCTGGTCTGAGAAAGTGTGTTGTAAGAGTGCGGAATGGTTGCGATTTGAACTTACTGTCATAATACTCCCACCATTAATCTCATGGTTTAATTAATTCATGCAAGATACATGGTATGAGATGCATAGAACAAAATGATAAAATAAAATGCAAGAATATATGCAAATAAAGGTGTTGATTCCATTGGTGATTACCCCTGAGCAACTCTCATTGGATTGGAAAAGATTCTCGATACAAAGGAGGCAGAAGATCTTTAACATATAAACCTCGATCCTAACTTCTAATCTTTTGATGGCTCCGGGTAATTGAGAGAATTTTGATGCCTTTTTCATTTTTGAGGCAATAAAAGGATAGAGTTATTCAGCTTTCACAGTTAGAGTCTTCACATACCGAGCTGCATCTTGCATCTGAACCGTCAAAAATGTGTTGTACTAATTTTGATCTTGAATAAATTGGCTAGCATCACGAAGGCACCTAAATAGTCTTGAACTGTAGCTTCAAATGTGATATTGACTGGCTTTAGACTTAAGAAATCCAATCTGACTACGACATTCTTAAAAAGACTGATCTAACTTTCTCGTGACTCTTTCAAATCCCGAAAGTCTTTTTTTCTGTAGGTTCACCTAGGTATGCTTCAATACTTCATGGTTATTTGGCAAACTGCCGTCTTGAATCATTTGGTTCACTTTAAAGCAATGTTAAACTCATGAGCTAATCTTATCCGTTTTGAGAAAACTCCTATCCATAATGAAAGACCTCTAATTGGGCAAACCACTTGAACCAACATCTTTATGTCATGCAATGTTGATGCAACAAAAATATGTGCAACGAAACACAAAAGAAATAAGTTAGCTGGATAAAGAAATAAAACGGAAAGTTAAATAAAGGCTCAAACAGAACAAACCTATTTACACCATCTAAAACACCTAGGTTATCCGTATGGCTCTAAAAGGGGTGGACTTACTATGTTCTCTATATGCTGTTTTGGTACTAAAAAGGGTACCTGAACTGTCCTCCTTGTCCCCTTCTAAGGGTAGAAAGACCCCCGATCATCACCCATTATAGGCTCCTTTCAACTGGGTTCAATTCAGGGGACTCATTCGCTATGTCCATACGGAGAAACAATATTCCCACGAAAACATAGGATACTCGAGCCTCGAAGGTACTTACTAGGCCCATACAAAAGAACGATATCCTCACGAAAGTACTAGCGTTTTCCCCCACTTAAAGAAACATGTTTAAATGCCAAATTTTAAATGAGTTAAAATAAACTCGCATTTATAAATAAATATTAATTTAATTGTCACTTTAAATCACAACTTTCAATATTAGTAAGCGGTAATTTTTTCCAAAGGCTTGACTCTCTTTTGTTTTTTAAAAGATGAAAACCATTCCCCAGAGGAGTCGCTAAGCTGTAGCGACTAATTTAAAAAATTCGATTTTAAAAAAACTTTGATCTTGTGAAAAAATAAATTAGTGTTTCGCTTCTTACTTTAAATTTTTGATTTAAAAAATATTAACTTTTTGAAATTCAAAAAAACATTTTGATTTAAAAAAACAATATTGAATATTTTATTAAAAAGGGAAATTAAATAAAATTTGGGAAAAGGTGAGGATTTTGAAAATAAAACTTAGGAGTTGCCACCGGTCATTTAAAAAGGGGTAGATCGGACACCTAAAAATGAAACCATAGATAAAAACGTGTCCGGAAGTCGGTTACGAATGGAGAATGATTAGCTCCCCCATACCGCCCAAAATTGGTACAAAAAAATATTACTGCTTTTTAATATTGGATTTTTCGAATTAAAGTGAAGATTAAATTAAAATAGTTATACATGCGAGTAAATTTTAGGGGCTCCGTTATTCGAGAGTAAACCGAAAGACCACCACCACTACGTTTGGTATTAGCCATGTTTACTCTCAAATAAAAGGGCACCGCATTGACATAATATATATATCCATAATGCAACTTGAACAAAAGAACATACGAATATATGACAAAAACAATGCATGAACAAACCAACAATGCTAGCATAAACAAAGATCAACAATGCAAAAAAAACATGGCATGGCAAAAGATAATCACATAGCCTGAATGTACGTACAAAATATATTATACAAAAGCTATACTTTAAAGAAAACACTAATAGTAGTAATACATGAAATATACATACATACATACATATATACATACGTAAGGATATAATAAAATATAATATATATAACAACATGTAGCAAGATGAAATAATTAAACTTAAACAATGCACCGAATTTAAATGGAAATATAAAAAGTATCTAATTAAAGGGATCGAAATTAAAAAGAAAAAAGGGTAAGGGACTAAAGAGGGAAATAAAACCACTGGATTTGGGACCAAAATTGAACAAAAAACTGAATTTTGGGGGGGTTAAAAGCGATATTAACCCATTTCAAAATGATTTGAAATCCAAGAACGAAATTGAAAAGTAAAAAAAACATGGACCACAGAGAGAATTTTAAAAGGCAGAAGGATTACAAGTGTAGTTTTAGAGTGCGGAAGGAACTGCAGGGTAAATAAAGCGGCGCAGAGGGATTTATTTTGTAAAAAAAACTCATTTTAAAAATATAAGCCGAGTATAAAACATATTTTGAAAACCATTTTGCCTTCTTTTTAATTTTTTGAAACCGAAACCAAAAAAAAGTTTCATTCTCTCTGAAAACTTAGATGAACACCGTCGTTGTGTTCTTCAGAATCTGGAGATAAACCCAAATTCTAGCGAGCCCTGCTGTGTCAACCACCACTTTCAGTCGTCGGCTGTCACTTGCCAGCGCCGACAAACACCTAAAAAACTACCGAAACCAACCCTTTGACCTCCTAAACCCAAATTCAACCTTGGATTTTCAAAATACGGCCTCCTTTTTTTAAATCTTTGAAAAACCGAAACAAAAATCGCGATTGAAAACTTGTTTCTTTACTAGCTCACCATGCATAACCTCAAAGGAGGCCAAGGGGCTTATCACCAGCGAAGGACCGCGACGCCATGAAGGGTGCCGAACGGTCGCCAAGGTAAAAAACGAAACCCTAAAACCTTTTTTTGTTTTAAATTCAAAATATAAAATAAGATCAATGAATACCTCTGAATTTTTTTGTATTGATACCCGAATGTCTCTGTTTTTCTCTTTTTTTCCTTCCCCTTTTACAATATGCTTAGTGGTTTGATTTTTATACTCCTCAATTTACATGGAATTTGATATATTAAAAAAAGGATGAAATCTGTGATTGGTTGCTCTATGTCCTTTTTGTCCATATTCATCTGCTAATCTGTGACTTGTTGGTTTGTCCCATGATATCCTTCTAATATTCTGAGTTTTTTTGTTTCCTTGCATCTGTTATTTGCTGATTTTTTGTCTTCATTTTGCATGTGACATGGCCGAAGATGAGGAGGGGACCAGTGGAGTTGCCGTACGCTGATGTGGAAGCTGAGCGGGCTTGAATAACATGTGTGGAAATAGAAGGGTTAGGTGGTGCCTTGCACGCGTGAGTGGGATGTGGGCAGTCTCTCATTTCTCAATCTGGACCATCAGATCCAATTTAGATCTGATGGTTGTAGTGCAGCTGCATAGAAAATGATCAAATATTAGATTAGGGTATTAGGTTTACTTAGATTTGGGCCTTATCGAGCCACCTGTAAAGACATGTTTTTGGGTTTTCTGGTGTAAATGGACATGGACTATTACTTTAATTTAATATTGAACTTTATTTAATATTTACTCTTTTTACTTTTGTTTTTATAACATAATAATAATAAAGGAAAATAAAATAAAAGGCCGAATAAAATTAGTGATTACATTAGGTTTTAAGGTTTGAGAATATATTTTATGTTTTAAAGTTTAGAGTTTAAAATTTTGGGGTCAGGATGTTGGGCTCCTAAAATGGATACGTGACAGTTTTAGAAGCTCGCTTGTGGAAAAAAAATTTCACTTATAGTGCATCAAATAATTACCCTACAAATATAAGTAACACATATTTAAGTAATTTAAAGTATATTTGAACACCATAATAGAATTACATAAAAATATAATCATTGTCCTAGTAACTACAAGTGAGTATAAATTATAAAATTTATAATCATGTTTGAAAAATAGTGTATTACATCTTAATTTTCATGTAATACTAGACACAACTACATAAATTTAAATTATAAATTGAAGAGTGTAATTACATAAAATTGAAGGCCTCCAATTACACTCAATTCAACATGATCCACAAATTATAATGGTTGGTTAAACATGTCACTCCTATTTAGTTACAAGTAATTATACTAAAATTGAATTATTATGGGACTTTCCAAACACACTCTTTATATTTGAATCTTACAATGTGTACATGTCATCTGTGAGAGTTCGAGTACATGTTTATGGTGATTTAAGTTTAGACCTTATCCAAATTTATTTTGATTTATATTTGGGTATATTCTAATTGATACAATTGTACATTATCATGATTGATTTTAACCCTTTAAAATATCATAAATACAAACAAAATGAAGAAAGGTTACTGTTATATAAATATGGCAATAATTGGACAATTGTGAGTTGGTTATAGTCTTATAGACCTAAATTGTGTAAATTCGGTTTGATTCAGTAGATATATTTACTATTTAGACCATAGTTTTGCTCTTTATTTATATATAAAAAAACTGAAAAGTTTTCATAATTAAAAAATGACAAATTTTGTTAATGATTGTCATCTCGATTCATTTATCAATCCACTGATAACATCAATTAATAAGAAAAATTAATTATTCGAAAAATTAATTTGTTGGAGAAATTGTATAATAATTTCAAAAATATATTTTTGTGGGTGGTTTCCTCAAGGGTAGCATATAATATATTTATTTTACTGTAAAATATTGATAATGGTTTTAGGATACAAAACCTAATTTGGCAAAAATAAGAAAAAGAAGATAATGAATTTTAATAGAAAAAATAAAGAAATTTAATGATGATGGATTAAAAGGTCGGCATCACTGAAAATATAACATTAAGGACAAATTAAGAGAGGAGGAAGGTGAGTCATGAATTTCTGACTCAGCTCCGACTATGACCCTAAATAAGCATCAAAAGTTGCATGATGCATGCATGCTTCCTCTCTACCCCACCTTTTGATGATGATGATGGGTTCATAATACATACATACATGCATGTTATACATGCATGCATGCATGACATTTGTGATGGAGTGCTTGAAAAAAGGATATGGATTTGGTGTATCTTAAATAAATCTCATAAATTTGGACAAGATATCATAAATCATATGACACCAAAAGAAAAGTTATACACATAACATAAATAAATACATTAAAATTTATAGATAAAATAAGTTAATTTTTATAAATATATTATTTAATAATTATACTATAAAATTATAAATACATGAATTATAGATAAAAATGATTACATAGATTTTAGGTTCTTTAAAAAAATTCTATTGTAATTTTATAATATTGAATTTCAATTAAATAATCAATAAATCCAATAATCATAGTTGTACTAAAAAGATAAGGCTTAGAAGAAAAATAAGTTCCAAAGTATATATTTTTTGAACTTTATATTTTTAAAATATTTTTTTTATAAAAGTAGGTGTCTAAAGTTTAAACCGTTATAATTTTAGGTGCTTAAAATTTACACTGTTATAATTTTAGGTGTCAAAAAAACTGTTAACCAATTAATGCTTGACACGTGGCATGTTTATTTTATTTCAAAATTTAAAACTTAAAACAAATTTTTTTATAAAAACTTTCATTTTTTCATAAAATCCCAAAATTTTGCAATTTTTATAAAACAGTCCCCAATCCCCAAAATTTCCCAAATACAAACCCCAAATCATCATTGATCACCGCCCCTGAGTACACCCGTTTGGTCGCGGAACCCAGGCAATTATTTCCTCCAACACGGCGTCGAAGAAAACATCGAACGACGTGTGAGCCAAACGTTGAACGATACTTAAAATTGCAATTATTGAAACTTTAGACACCTATTTTTACAAAAAAAATACTTTAAATACCTAAAATTAAAAAAAATACTTTAACCTCCTATTTTTTATTTAAGGCAAAAGATAATGATGTGTAGTTAGGCAAGCAACATAAAGGGGACTAAAGGGTCCCATTCCACGTCATCTAAACATGGCACCTTGTTGGAGTTTGAAATTGCATGCCCAAATCTGACTCAAAACTACGACTTCCTGCCTTTGTTTCTCACTTCCCATGTTATGATTTCTCTTGTTTTTCAATTTAAACAATTGACAACCAAGGCCAAGGGTACTTTTTGATATTACTAGAAAATAATCTCACTATGTTTTAAAAAGTTAGATTAAGTTAAAAATATTTGTATTAATTATATTAACATAGATAGAAGTTATAATAAAAAAATAAATAAGTTAATTTAAAATTAGGTTTAACTAAAACAAGTGTCTAAACTATATCTCTTTTTTGCAATGGGTGCCTAAAGTTTTTTGACTGAAATAGGTGCCTCAAGTTTTTTTGTTGGCCAAAGTAGGTGCATCAGTTGACTTTAAAACAAACCAGAAATAAAATTTTAGGCACCTATTTCGGCAAAAAAAATGAAACTTTAAGCACCTGTTGCAAAAAAGGCATAGTTTGAGCACTTATTTTATAGTTAAGCCTTAAAATTAAAGTAAAGTAAAATAAAGGCTTAATATTCAGAAAGGTGCCCAACGTATACCCGTTTTTCCAGTTTGGTGCCTAACTTTTTTTGGTCCACTTCGGTGCCTAACGTTACATTCCGTAACTCAGTTTGGGTTTTGACCGTCACGGATGTTAGATTTTTCCGTTATCCAATAAGAAAAAGCCACATGACATGGTTTTATTTTCTAAAAATTAATTTCCAAAATAACAAAAGATTTAAAATAAACTTAATTTAATAAAAAATAATATAACGATAACTTTTAACCCATTTGTTCCATCAACTTAACCCTATTTCACCCTTCCCTCCCGTTCTCCCCTTTCTGAAATCAAAATCTGAAAAATCCCTAAATCTTCTTTGATTCGCATTTCCAAGTTTAAGGGTTTATACTAAAGGATGTCGAGTTCAAGTTTGAAGCCTAATTACATTTCAAGGGTTGTGCTTTATGATTGCCTAAAGAGAGCCCCGATTCGTATTTTCAATTAGCCCAAGAGTAAAGAAATGGAATTTTATGGCTGTTCTCAACCGAAAGAGGTAACTTTTGTTTTATATATGAAATTTTTTGAGCTCCCTCATTTTCAGAAACTGTTACTGGTTTGGTTTGCTATTGTTTTCCAGAATCGGTGTAATTTTTTCAGTGGGTTGACAATGAAGAAGACAATGGATATGATGCTGAAGATTTGAAAAATCAATTGGAAATACTGATGACCGAAAACACTCAGTTGAAGAAACTTGTCAGATCATAAAAAGCAAAATGTGCCAAGAGGAGGACAAATCTTTTGTTTTGTAAGATATCTTTTTTTACTTCATGGACTTTATACTTTATGGTAAAATTTGGTCTTTAGATAGTCTCAATTTCTATTCACATTAGGTACAATTTTTGATGTTGTAATGGAATTTTGATTTTGTAATGGTTTGTTTCTATGGAGAAGAATATGTTTATGGTATCTTAGCTGATTTTGTAATGACATTTTATGGTGAAATCTATTTTTTAGTTGTAAAAGAAATCTGATTTTTTAATGACAATTTATGGTACATTTGCACAACAAAATATTGATGTCTAAACAAAAGAATAACCTTTAAACAACATAAACTATCTCCATTAATAACCTTTAAACAGATTCAAAATAGTTTCAATAACACATATCTTGATACACCAAAATGAACCAAAGTAGTTTGATATGTGTAACAAAATAAACTGTTTTATCTACCTAGTTCATCTGATCAAACAAAAGGCTTAACACGTTGTTTTCATCTGCCTAAATAGTTTCTTAACATAAAATATAACTAACAACACAAAATAAAAATAGATCAATTCTATGGTCTTCGTAGGGTTGGTTTAGGGAGAGGCCTCTTAATGGTAAGCTTTGGGCGTCTTTCTTCTAGAGTAACAATTGAACTTGTAGCATGTTGAAGAGATGCTGAAAATGGTGATGTTTGTGATGTTGAAGCTGATTGTGATGCTGAAATTCCTGAGTTTGTTACCCTGGCTACAATAGATGACCTTGTATTAGGTCAAGAAAGTATCACTTGACTTGGTCTTCCAGGCTATTGAAAATAAAGGCACAAAGTTAAAAAAATAATCACTACAAATTTACAAGAGTTGAAGATAGAATTAAAATTAATAGAAGCTTACATTTAAAATTTGTAGTCCCGTTTTCTCATTTGTGTATATGCCAATCCCTTGCATGATTGTTCTCCTTCTTGGCCCATGTGATGTAACATACTTTTTATTATCTTCTAGTATTCTATTGGTTGTGGCCTTCCTCTTTTTAGGTATAGAATTTCTTGGTTGAGTAGGTGGTTGATGAGGTGATTGAACAGATGGTGAGCTGAGATCTGTTAGGCGGCATATTTAAAGTCATTAATTTCAAAATGTGTATGAAATCAAGAAATAAAATATGTATTTAAAACTTACCAAATACAGACAATGACTGAACATATGAAGTTGGCATGAACACCATTGGCAAAACTTCTACTCTTGATGTAACTTGTGATGTTGACATGTGTGTATCTAAAAAAGGACATTGGTTTAACTTGTGGTGTTGAAAATGTTTGAGTTGGTGGCCTTGGCATTGGTCTAACTGGTGGTGGAGTTGATGGCGTAGGCATTAGTGTAACTGGTGGTGTTAAAAATATTTGAGTTGATGGCCTTGGCATTAGTCTAACTGGTGGTGGAGCTGATGGCCTAGGCATTACTGTAACTGGTAGAGTGACATTGGTGGAGCTGATGGCCTAGGCATTACTGTAACTGGTAGAGTGACATTGGTGGAGCTGATGGCCTTGGCGTAACTGGTGGTGGAGCTGATGACCTAGGAATTAGTGTAACTGGTGGTGTTGACATTGGAGGAGCCGCTTGGTCATCTTGTTTGTGCACCTAACAATAACAGTTAAATTATAGTAAAATAAATTTGAATAACAGTTAAATTCCAATAACAATTAATTACCAGTTAAATAATAGTATACTTAAAACTTAAATAACAATAAACTTACATTGAATTGTCTTTTGGTTGGACATGTTCTAACATTGTGCTCAGTATGCCCACATACTCTACAATTCATTTTCAACCCTATCCTTCTCAACTTATTCTTGTTTTTCAGTTCGCCTTTTTTTCTTTTCTTTTTGTGCTTTGGTCTTTTTGGCATTTTTCTTTCTACTGATAGATCAATCTTGTCCATTTTTGTGTTTTTCCAATATTTTCACTTGTAATAGTTGGAAGAACAACACTGTATATCTCATGGTAAACATCTTTCTTATATAAATTATGCACATAAGTTTCGAAATGCTCTTCTTTATAGAGTATGACACACATAACATGAGAGCATGAAATTCCTATGAGATCCCACACTCTACAAGTACATTTACAACCACTACCATCAACTACAAAAGTGTCCTCATTATGTTGTACCTCATAGCCTTTAGCCCCATTTTATATGACATGACATAAAGAACTAAATTTTTTTATGTTCTTCAAATTTGTTTGCAATTCTATGACATAATTCACCTTTCAACTTTAGTGTTTTTTTTGTGTTCAACTAGTCTGCACATGACATAGTGTCTAATGTCTTCAAACAGTGATATAATAGACTTAAACCTAGTTCCTACTATAGCAGCATTGAATGCCTCTAAAAAATTATTGTCAAGAGCATCACACTTTGATCTAGTAGAAAAAAATGTTCTAGACCAGTAACTAGGATGCCTATCCATAATATCATCATATGCTTCTTTTTAAGCTTACCCAATATGCTAACATACTGTTCAAATTAAGATTCTATTGTAGCCTTGCAACACAACCAAAACAGAAGTTGAAGGCCATCTCCTTTGTGACTTTTTTTTAATTGGCATAAGTATGCCTTGCACAAAATCTGTGCTCCACATCTAGTAAGCATAGAGGAGCCTCTTCAAGCAAGCCCTACAAAATCTGATAAAATAGGCTTAAAAAAACTTTTACATAAATATTATTAGTTTATATAATAAAAATCTAAATATGTGCATACCTTCTGCATGTCACTGAGAAATTTCAATTTATCACCATTTCTTAGATTCAAATCATTATGGAGGTGATTTAAAAATCATGCCCATGTCTCCATGTTTTCCACCTCAACAACTGCCCAAGCAATAGAAAAAATTTGATTGTTGCTGTCTCTACCCACTGCTTATAGTATTTTACCTTTAAATTTCCCTTTCAAATAACAACCACCTAGTCCAAGCACAAGCCTACAATACTTCTTAAAGCATTCCTTCAATGCACTAAAACAAACATACAGTCTCCTAAATTTAGGATTATTAACAGCATTGGGTCTCAAAACCATTAAGTCAAATGTACCCTCTGGATCAACAATCCTCAATGCATAAATATAGTCAAAAAGTATACTAAATTCATGTAAAATAAAACCCCTAATCTGTTGCAGTTCCCACTGTTTGTTCAACTCCACATTTAACTCCTCTCTACCAAGTTTCATCATCTCATAAAGTTTCAATTTAAGAATAATCCTAAGCTTCCCAATAAAATATTTTCCAACAAATTTAGAATTGGCTCTCTGATTCTTAAATGTTACAGAATATTGGTGGTCAGTAATAAGAGTTTTAACTTGAAAACAACCATCATCCCAAGATGCATATATCAGAAATGGACAACCTTTTGACTTATAAACTGTCATAGTTTTCTCTTTTCTATTTGATAAAAACTTAAAATTAAACCTATGAGCTATAGCATAAGCATACAAGGCATCATTTAACTGTTTGTGATCTTCAAAAATATTCCTAGTTCAAATCTAGGTTCAGGGTTTGAAGGATCAAAGAATACCTTACCAGTCTTCTCACAAACAAATTCTTCATCTGAATCTGTCTCGTAGTTCCCTACATCTGAAGAATCTAGGTAATCGGTACCTTCTCTCCCAAGGTCTAAATCTTCTAATTCAGCTTCATTTGCAGCTACTAAACCTAAACCACAGTCTGAATATGAATTTGCCTCATTTGCAGCTGTTGAATCCAAACCACAGTTTGAATATGAATCTGACTCATTTTGCAGCTAATGAACCCAAACCACAGTTTTCATTCCTATATGTTGTACCAAAACAATCATCTAAAGTAATATGTGGTTGTAAGTCTACTGCAATCACACTTTTGTTTTTTATCTTCCTTTTAACCAGTTTAAAGTGTGTTTTAATGGAGTTTATCTCTTCATCATCATATTCAGATAATGTATACTCTCCACCTACTTCGCTACTTTCCTCTTGGGTCTCATTAAAGGCAATAGGCCCACTATCAGCATTATCAGAATCATCCAAAGCCATGTTGATATTGTGGATCACCTAACAAGTATTTAACATTAATCATGTATTTCTACAAGTATTTTATAAGCATTTTACATTAATCATATAGTTAGTAATATTTTACAAGTATTTAAAAGTCAGAAACTATTATCAAACACACAGTCAATACATTACAAGTTTTTAACAGTTAACACTTACAATGTTTAACATAGTCAATAACTCAATTTAACACAGTCAATAACTTAATTATCAAACATACATTTCTTATTGTTTACCAAGTATTTAAATATAATACTTGTAACGACACGAATTTTAGAATTTGAGGGTAGGGTTTAATCGAGGCATGGGCCTCGTATTTGGGTCGTGTTATTGGGCTTATAAGAGCCTTTTGGGCTAGCTTGTGTGTTGGGCTCATGTGGTTGTTGGGTTGGGTTGAGATGAGAGGATGATGGGAATGTGTTAAATGCCTAATTTGAAGTATTTTGGGGAGGGAAGACTTATTTTTCTGCATTATGTAGAGTGGTGAAATCACCCAACTTTAATGTCTTCTTCTTCCTTTTCAAACTCTCTCTCTCCCAAAACACCACTAGTAAAGGTAGAATTTTGTGAGTGTGTGTTGTGAATCATGTTTGGCTTGTGGAGGAAAGTTTTATCAGCATCCAAGGATCTACATTTCAAGGTAAGCTTTGTTAGAGTTGGTGGAAGGAATAGTTGTTAGAGGTTTGGGGAGTTGAACGAGATTGGAGTTTTGGGGGCTCCAATCTTAGGTTTAGATTATGTTTTAATCCCTTTTAAACTCTCAGCAACTTTATGATTCATTTCATAATCTTCCCATGTAGTTAAGGAGGTGGGGAGTTCATCAAAGGCTCAAGAAGGGAATAAGGCTTGAAGCTTGGAAGAAGGCTTCATTTCAACAGCTAAGTTAAGGTTAGTACACTACTAACTCCTACGAATTCCCGCAACTCATAAAATTAGGCTTTGTGCATAATTTGGGTGTTTATGGTTTGATAAGCCTTGGTTGCCCCTTTAATGGTAAAATGCATATTTGATGTTGTTAAAGCTTAATCTGGGTAGAAACTCACTTAATAGATTCACCATAACTTGTAGGATCAAGTTGGGGCTTAATCATATAGGTTGAGTGGGGTTTCTAGGTAAAATCTAAACCCAGTTCTTGAGTTATAGAATCGCATACCGATACAGGGTGGCCAGTATCGGTACATATTTATAATAAGAGGGACGGGTTGTGAGGGGCTTATCGGTACACCTTCTCGTATATCGGTACCCCTCGCTTAATTAGAATTCCAGTAGTGCTTTTGCGTACTAGTACGCTATGGTGTGTATCGGTACCTACTATTACATTACCTGAGGAAGGCTTTAGTGTACCGGTATGCTAGGGTATGAGTACCAGTACGGGTAGGGATTGGTACGAGGTGGATACGTACCGATAGCGCGTATCGATACGGGTAGTTAGTGTATCAGTACGGCTTGTTGTTCCATTTCTTTCAAACCTAAATTGAGTATCGATACTTGTAGGAGAGTATCAGTACCTAGAGGGGAGTACCGATACCCATTTAGGAGTATCGGTACTCATTGGGCAATCTGCCCAAGAAAATTAAGTTTGCGTTAAGGGGTTCTATAATTCGAGGTAAAGGGCCTAAGGGGTCTTTCAAGGTATAAAATGAATATTAAAACTGACAAATAGAGACTTTAACTCGTGTGAGAAATAATAGGGCTAATGTTTTGATAATGCTGGTAAATTGTGTGAAATAGAAACCCATAGGGATCTTTGGTGGATCGATCGATGTTGTGTGGTGACTAGGGTCCTTGCTGTATGCTGATGGGATGTCTAGATAGTTGAGTCATCCCTTGTTGTTGGGATTTAGATACCCTAAAAGTGTGTTGCAATACCTTGAAGATTTTTGAATGTAGGATCCCAATACTGTGTGAACGCGTGCCTCATTCGAAGATGCTCGATGGGAGATTTCAGGCATGGATGTAGGATCCCAATGCTGTGTGGACACGGGCCTCATCCTCACAGATATAAGATCCCGATACTGTGTAGACGCAGGCCTTACACGTAGTGTAGGATCTCGATACTGTGTGGATGTGGGCCTCAATAAATGTTATTGGGTGTTATCTATGTGAATTCATGAAATACATATATTTACTGTGTGCGTGATCATACTTTCATGATGCTATGTGTTTAGGTGATTATGGTAGCGCCAACGTTATCTTGCCATGATATCATTCATGTTGCATTGCTTTATTTATGATTTGCATGAAGCACGGTTGGGTGGCGGTGTATCCACTGAGCTTGTTAGCTAAGCGTTCGGAATCGTTGTTTCCATTTGCAGGTAAGTAGGTTGTCGTGAGGCTTGAAGGAGCACCATCAAGGCTTGGATTTCAACATCAAATTTTGTTGTTGAGTACAATTTATAGATGTATTGGGCTATGTATTTCGTAGGACCCTATATGTAATTTGTAACTCTTATTTTGTAACAAGTGGTCAAAGTCGAATGTTTTAAGTATTTAAAATTAGAGTTCCATGAATATTGTTTTAAATATTTGGATTTAACTATGATTTCAATGTATGGACTTTCGTTTCTACTGTGCTTATCATGTTTTGGGCTCAAAAAAGGAAAATTTTATCTGTACGGGTTTTGGGCTTAGGGCCCAAATATGACATCCGGGTCGTGGGTGTTACATTTAATGGTATCAGAGCCTAGGTTTAGTCAGTTTTAGAAAGTCCACAGGGAATTCTAGAGGTTTATATAGGTGTCTAGCGAATACATGCCCATGAGTCGAAGTTGCACTTATTTTAATGCTGAAATTCGATGGTGACCTTGTTTGTTCGTTGTGCATAATAGAATCATGTTGAGGAGGGCAAGAATCAATGAGGAAGGTTTAGGCTCTCGGGAAGGGAGCTACAATGAGGAATATATGCCCAGCGTAGAAGAAATGTCAGAGGATACCGTTAACCGATGAGCTAACTATTTTTCACACTTGAACCGAGCGTTACACCAGATTGTGAGAGCTATACAGAGGGCATCTGATACCCCTCGGGAGGTGCCTATCTAAAGGGTGAGAAGGTAGGGTGCTACAGACATTTATGGATAGGGGCAAGATAACCTAGTGCAAGCGGAATAATGGTTACAAGATACGCGTTGAATTATGAGACATATGAGATTGGGATCAGAAGACAAGCTATCATGTATTCTACCATTGTTGAAAGGTAATGCTAGAGAGTGGTGGAAAACAGTAGAGCTTGGGTGGCACTCCAATCAACCAACTTGGGACGACTTCCTCGAGGAGTTCGAGAAGAAGTATGTGGGCGAGGCTCACATTGATACCTTGAGGGATCGATTTAATCATCTAGTGCAAGGGAACCGATCAATGTTTGAATATGAGCAAGAGTTTCTCCAGTTGAGTAGATATGCTCTTGAGTTAGTCGGCATTGAAAAGATGAGGTGAAAGAGGTTTTTGAAAGGTTTAAAGAATAAAATTCAGACATACCTAACTGCTGCACCATCGAAGGTGTTCTCAGAGTTGACTTCGGTTGGCAAGTCTCTTGAGCTGGTGCAAGGCTTAACATATGGCCCGTCTGGTGGGCAAGAAATTTTTAGTGGGAGGACCTAGAACCTTCCTAACAACAACTCGCAGACCTACTCTAGAAGGAACATGAATCGGTGGAACCATAATAGGGGAGCTTTGAATCAGGGTTTGAGATCAGACAGGAGATCGAAGTCAGCTGGCCGTAAGAGGCCGTCTTCATCTTCATCCATGATGAGCCCGGAGGGTTCACAGATGAGTGTGGGCGCACCCGTTTGCAATCAGTGTGAACGCAAGTATAGGGGTGAGTGATGGAGAGCAGTAAGAGTTTATTTTCAGTGTGGATCACCATACCACTTAATGAAGGATTGTCTAGTAGCTGTTGTGACCTCCCCAGATCAGATCAGGTTCAGAGGACTGTATATTTGGCTCAAAAGGGTTGAGGCTTTGCTCGAGGAGGAGCGAGCCATGTATCGGGAGGCACCTTCCAATCTACTGCGAGAGTATAGTTAGGCAGTAGGCGGTCAGGGCTTAGGAGGACTGCGTAGCTACAAATGTTATCTCAGATACGTTTACCTTGTTTTCGGTTCCTATAGTTGCTCTTGTGGATTCAGCATCTACCCACTCCTACATCCGTAGTGGGAAATCTCAGCAATGGGGTATCCCTACCGAGGATCTTGAGACAAGAGTCTGTGTAACTGGTTTGTTGGGGTATGATGTGTTAGTGGATAAGGTATATCGGAGGTGTCCGATTGAGGTTTAGGGGGTTATTGTTCTCAGCAGATTTAATGGTACTGCCGTTTCAAGAGTTTGACGCCATCTTGGGGATGGACTGGCTCTTCGAGCATGATGCTAGTCTAGGATATAGAGCGAAGAGCTTGAAGCTTCGTGTCGTAAATAGTTCTAAGCTTTTTGTAAGAGGCGATAGAAATCTGTGCTTTTCCAGTGTAGTGTCGGCTTTGTCAGCTCAGAAGTTAATGCAACAAGGTTGTAAAGCCTTTTTGGCTCATGTGGTTGATGTGAGGGTTGAGGGCCCAATGCTCAAGAACCTTTAGACTGTTAATGAGTTTACCGATGTATTTTTGGAAAAGTTTCCTGGATTACCTTTTGACCGTGAGTTAGAGTTTCAAATTGATGTAATGTCGGGTACAACACTTGTATCCATCTAGCCATACCGGATGGCACCGACGGAGATGAAAAAGTTGAAGAAACAAATCCAAGAGTTGTTAGAGAGAGGTTTTATCTGACCGAGCGTCTCTCCTTGGGGAGCACCGGTCCTGTTCGTCAAAAAGAAAGATGGGTCTAGGAGGATGTGTATTGATTAACGAGTGCTTAACAAGGTAACGATAAAGAACTGTTATCCCCTTCCGAGAATTAATGATCTGTTTGACCAGTTGAGAGGTGCCCGTGTTTTTTCTAAGATCGACTTGAGGTCATGATACTACCAATTGAAGGTGGTAGACGAGGATGTCCAGAAAACCGCTTTTAGGACGCGGTATGGACACTACGAGTTCTTAGTAATGCCGTTTGGGCTTACCAAGGCGCCTGCAATTTTCATAGATCTAATGAACCGAATCTTTCAACCGTACATGGATCAGTTCGTGGTGGTCTTTATTGACGACATCTTAGTGTACTCGCGCTCGGAAGAAGAACATGACTACCATTTGTGTGTGGTGCTACTGTAACACCGTTAACGTATACTCGTAGTACGAGTACACATTAAGGATGTCACAATATTATTTAACAGAGTTCTAGACTTGTAAATTTTTTTTAAACATCTGACATAAAACTAGTTTATAAAATAACCATTTCTCGACTTATGAAGCATTCGTAGCCTATTTGCAGATTGCTAGTTTTGACCCTAAATTGGTTTATAAAACATGTTAGTCAGTTATTAAAACAAGTATGTAACTCAGGTTGAAAACTAGGTACACTGCCTAGGCCTTTTCTTAAATTTAAAATCGTTACGCAATAAGCGATAAATAAAATTTTACCCGATTAAATATCATTACCAGTAATTCTTTAACCATAAAAAAATTTATATGAATATTAATCAAAATTATAACTTTAAAACAACTAACAAATAAATTGATACATGCCCACTAGAGAATATCATAAATTAGAATTTCTTACTGATGTTTGTCAGATTTAGCTTGATCAACATGCTTGACTCCTCTTCCGGTAAGTTCCCAATAACCTACGTGTGAAACAGCACATGCTAAGTATTCACTTAGTGAGGCAACTATAAATTAAAGTAAAGCATTTCAATGTATAGAAATAACATAAATAAACAAATTACTGTGTATATTATATAAAAATATAGAATCGTATAAAACTAACTTATCAAAGTTATTCCTCTATCATGTAACAGTGCAATACAGTTCCTGCAAAATGGCAAGCGAGTCCCAATTGCAGTTTATATCATATCATCAAACCTTTATTTTATTAGTCAAATATACGTTAAGCTTTTTAACTTAACTGCCTTGTAACCCCCTCGACCCAGCCTAGATGCCTGATCGAACCGAGAGCGCCACATTAGGTTTGCCGAAGCAAACCAAAGAAAGGTTACGAAAAGTCGATCCATTTTTATTTTATCTTTTCTAAATGCAAATTAATGTTCCTACATGTTCATACTCGCAGCAGGTACGTTCGCGAATGAAATGAGCCACAAAAGACAATCAATTGCATCATAAACAAAATTGGGGACTAAAACGTAAATAATTAAAATTACAAAACCAAAATTGAATTTAAGGTTACCACTCCTCAATTAGTCCACTAACATGCCAACATGAAGAATTCTAGATCAATTTAATCATCCCAACTCAAAAAATTGTATTCCCAAAACTCAAGGACCAAAATGAAAGAACCAGAAACCTTTAAGATTCCAAAATAACCAACTTAACGGTACCGTATCGGTACGCGTACTCGTGTTTTGATACGCCCTTATGTTCTAAAAAACTCAGAATCCAGTAGCTAAAATCCGTACCGAAATGCTTGTTCGCATATCGGTACGCCTGGCAAAAATGCCTATGACCGTATCGAAACACTTGCTCGAGTACCGAAATGCTAAGCCTGAAAAGGAAGGATCGTATCGAAACACCCTCCCGTGTATCGAAATGCTATGCCTAAAATGGCCTAGCCGTACCAGTACGAGGACACTTGTTTCGATACGTCTGGACCTGTAATGACATTTTTAGTTGGTTTTTCACACAAAACTAGATGTATTTAGGTCCTAACAACTTTCATACATACATATAAGCATCCAACATCACATTTAACAACAATTGCACTAAGGTTTAACTACAACACAAGATTATGCCACCCAAAAGATTGATCTAAGGGCATGCTCATATAGCTCACCACCAAACATACCAAAATGCCTAACTAAGCAAATATCAGCAAGAACACCATACCAACAACACATCAATACCATACTCAACAGGATTAGCTCTTCAAAACATGTCATCCAAGCAAAAACCATCTAGATGCATACCTAGGCAACCATATAACATCAACCATAGGTAACGTTGCATGATAAGTGAAACATCAACAATTAAACTCCAAAATCACAGCATTACACATGCTCAAAACCAGGGAAAACTAAATTACAAATCCCAAAAATCCATGGCGAATGCATTGCCTTATTAACCGGAAACTAAAACCGAGTTCTTACTCAAATAGTCTTGTCTTTGGATCACTTAATCCTTGTCTTTGCAGCCCCCAAGCTTTAATGCTCTGCATCATTAGAGAAAAAAGAGCGTAAGCACACTTGCTTAGTGAGGATGCTCTTAAACGATGATGCGTTTAAAAACCCTTGAAACCAAAACTTGTTTTCAAACCATGCTTACGACCTAAGCAAGTTCCAATAGTTTCAAATCAAAACATGCATATCAACAATATGCAAATCAATACATATATTCCACATGCTTAATCGCAAAGCATCAAATGCAAAATCATGATTAAGTCCCAAAGCATTATATACAAAACCATGCTTATATCGCAAAGCATTTTAAATAGATTCAACATTAAAATTCTCATATATTGGCAATTATAGCGACCCCGGATAGTCGGCCACTATCCTTGATTAGCCGGTTGCTAATCTTTAGTTAATCGATCGTTAACTTTACACATCAGATACACGGATCTCCCTTAATGACCGACCATCATCAAGACTACCCCATACCGACCGCATGACTTTACAACCTTGCCGACCGCAAGCTTTACATCAACAAGGGGAACCGACCGCTCAACCCAAGTGATAACAACATAGTCCAAGTAATCGACCGCTATACCTCATAGACGCTTAACCCACGATCGATTTTTAACCATATTATAGTGCACTTTATCCTATAGCATGCCAACTATATTCGAATGTTTTCTCACCTTGTCACATAGCCAATATATCATTTACAAAACCATTTACTCACTGTTTTGCAATGCATTACACAAAATACCCACGTATACAAATCACGTTGCCATAAAATACTACATTCCCGACCAGAATAATAACCAATGCTCACTAGCATGAAATATACCTTTAAGCCACTGCATATGTACTTTAAAATCATGCATTAACAGTAAGTAACGCAAACCATGTTTACAACTAAAGCATGAATCACACATGCTCATATCTGAACCGATATTGAAGAGCCAAGGAGGGAAACTTACTTCTGAGCTTAGGTAAGTGTTTCAAACTTATCCTAAACTCCCAAAACCACTTTCAAACCTTTGAAAGACTTTTAAGACCGTTTCCACTCACCGATTTCACTTCGCCTTGCTCGCTACCACGCAACAAGCTCCCGACAAGCCTAGAACCACCTCAAGATAATACACCTTGATTATCCCCTATTTCGGCCACACAAAACCTAGGGAAACATGCATTAAAATGCATCCAATACTTTGTTTCAACCCAAAATCCCGTAGCTCTCAAGATGCCCACTCAAAACTCATCTGAAACTTACCAAAATCAACCTCAAACACTACTCAATCTTAAGCCAGCCATATTATAACGATTCGAAACATCAAGCTTCATCAATTAATATCTAAAAACTCGTTCCCAACATCCTTTTACTTCTACCAATGATTAAACAGCTTAAACAACCCAAAAACCCTTAACTATCAACCTAAACAATTAGAGATTCAACCAATTCTGGGATTCCATTATTAAAAACAACTTATCCACCTTATAATACATCCAAAATAAGATTGAAATCAATCCACAACACTGGAAAAATAGATCCAAATAAAAAATCACAAGATTCTTCAATAAAACCTCAATTAAGCTAAAATACATAATTAATTACTCAAAACCTGTTGAAAATCATATGTAAAGAGCCAAGAACTTGGGAATTTCAGTAAAGAAACTTTCACTAGAGGAGAAGAACGAAGATTACCTCCAATGAATGAGTTTCCCCTCAATTGGATGGTTTTCCTCTTGAAAAACAAAGAAATTCAATAAGATTTTTGGAAAAAAAATTAAGGAATCATTTAGCAAATTAATGAGTAAAGAAATTAAGATCATTACCTTAAATCTCTGATGGAAAAAGAGTGTTTGGCTGAGAGTGATTTGAGAGAAAATGTGAGAAAAGAAAAGTTACGTCAAAATTTGTTTTAGAAAGATAACTACCTTTTTAACTAAATCATTTTTAATTCTTTTAATTAAAACCATTTTAAAATAATCCTAATTAAGAGAATACTCAGATTAGACCAAATGGTAAAATAGCTCCTTAAAGATTCTAAGTTTTGACTCTTTACAAAACAATCACCTTTTTAAAACAGTTTTCAAAAATTACATTTTGGTCACTAGCCAAAATGTCATCATTTCAAGGCTCGTTTTCCGAAATTGCTTTCACCAATATTTTTAATATAATATTATGATTTTAAATTTTTTTCATAATTTTATGTTTCAGAAAATTATCTACTCCCAAATTCGACTGGAATCTCTAACCCGATCCACTAGATCGTCTAACCAACCCCAAAACCACTGGGCCCAAAACCAGGGTGTTACAACTCTTCCCCTCTTAAGAAAATTTTCCCTCGAAATTTACCTAGAAGAAAAAGATGCTGAAATTGCTCCAAGATATCTGCCTTGCTTTCCCAAGTATCTTCCTCGACACCTCGATGTCGCCATAAGACTTTAACCAGTTCTATTGTCTTACCTAGTAGAACCTTGCTGCTGGAATCAAGGATTTCCACCGGCTCCTCATCAAAGGATAAATCCAGTCTCAACTCAATTTGCTCCACCGGCATAATATGCGAAGGATCCGACTGATACCTCCGTAATATGGATATATTAAACACATCATGTATTTTCTCAAGCTCGGGAGGCAACCTTAACAGATAAGCCATAGGACCAACTCCTCCACAATCTCATATGGTCCAATAAACCTCGAACAAAGCTTACCCTTACATTCAAACTGCATCATCTTTTTCCATGATGACACCTTCAAGAACACACAATCGCCCACCGCATATTCAATTTCCCTACGCTTTAAATCCGCGTAAGATTTTTGCCGATCCTCAGCCGCTTTCAAGCATTCACACACAATCTTTACTTTCTCATCCGTTTCTTTCAACACATGAGGCAAGGAAACATGATTTTCCCCTACCTCGGCCCAACATAAGGGCGTAGGACACCTTCAGCCATATAATGCCTCAAATGGTGCCATTTGTATACTCGCTTGATAGCTGTTATTATAAGCAAATTCCACCAACGGCAAATGCTTCTCCCAGGTTCCTTGAAACTCAATAATACAACACCTTAGCATATCCTTCAAGACCTGGATAACACGCTCAGACTGCCCATCCGTCTAAGGATGATACGCGGTACTGAAACTCAACCTTGAACCTAAAGCCTAATGTAAACATTTCCAAAGCCTTGATGTGAACCTCGGATCTCTATTTGAAACGATCGACTTTGGTACCCAGTGCAAACCCACAATCTCAAAGATAAACAAATCCGCTAGCTTGTCCAAGGTGTACATCGTATGCACTGGCAAAAAATGTGCACACTTTGTAGATCGATCGACAACCACCCAAATAGAATCCTTTTTACCCGGTGTCAACGGCAGCCCTGACACAAAATCTATGGTAATTCTCTCCCATTTCCACTCTGGAATCCTCAACGGTTGCAACAACCCAGATGGAAACTAATGTTCAGCTTTAACCCGCTGACACACCATACACTTGGACACAAACACCGCCACATTCTTCTTCAAACCAACCCAATAGTACATTTCCTTCAAATTACGATACATTTTGGTACTACCATGATGCATAGCAAAAGTACTAGAATGTGCTTATGCCAAAATAGTATGCCTGAACTTCGGGACTTCCAGCACCACTATTCGACCCTTAAAGCACAAAGCTCCATCATCATCAAAATGAAAATTCATTGGATTACCATATGCTATGTCTTTAACATGAGGCACCAAATAATCATTATATGGTTGCTTAGCCCTAATCAACTGTGACAACGTAGGCTTAACTTGCAATTCAACCAACAACCCACCTTCCCGCGTCACACTCAACCTTGCAAACATTGCTCTAAGCTCAACCGCCACCCTACGACTCAACGCATCCGCCGCCACATTGTCTTTTCTAGGATGATACTCAATTGTCAAGTCGTAATCCTTAAGCAACTCCAACCACCTTCGTTTCCTAAGGTTCAAATCCTTTTGAGACATCAAATACTTTAAACTCTTATGATCCGTAAAGACCACACACTTCTCTACATGCAGATAGTGTCACCAAATCTTCAAGGCAAACACCACCGTCGCAAGCTCCAAATCATGAGTTGGATAATTGGGCTCATGAACCTTCATCTGCATCAGCACACATCCCAAACCCACATCAGCACACATCCCAAACCCACATGTGATGCATCACTATAAACCATAAACTCCTTCCCAGATTTCGGTTGGACCAACACAGGAGCATGTGTCAAAACCTCCTTCAACTTCTCAAAACCCTATTGTTGCTTCTCATTCCAAACGAAAAGAGCATTCTTTTGCAGCAACTTTGTCAACGGAGCCGTAATACTAGAAAACCCTTCCACAAAACGGTGATAATAGCATGCCAACCCAAGAAAACTATGCACTTCCGACACGGTCTTAGGTTGCTTCCAATTGAGAATAGCCTCAATTTTTTGCGGATCAACACGAATTCCTTCCGGGGATACCACATGTCCGAGAAACATCACCTCATTGAGCCAAAACTCACACTTGCTCAACTTGGAATACAACTGATTATCCTTTAAGACTTGCAACACAATCTGTAAATGTTGATCATGTTCCTCCTCGTACGAGAGTACATGAGTATATCATCGATAAAAACCACCAAAAACCGATCAAGGTACTCATGAAACACTCTATTCATCATGTCCATGAAAGCCTCTAAAGCATTTGTCAAACCAAATGACATCACCAAAAACTCATAATGCCCATACCTCGTACGAAACGCCGTCTTATGAACATCTACATCCTTAACTTTCAACTGATAATACCCTGACCTTAAATTTATCTTCAAAAATACTGCTGCCCTGTGGAACTGATCGAACAAGTCATCAATCCGCGGTAACAGATACTTGTTCTTCACTGTCAACTTATTCAACTGACGATAATCAATGCACAAACGCATTGATCCATCCTTCTTTTTCACAAAGAGAACCGGTGCACCCCAAGGAGAAATACTTGGTCGAATGAACCCATGATCCAACAACTCCTAAAGCTGCGATTTCAACTCTTTTAAATCCTCCGGTGCCATCCGATAAGGAGCAATGGACACAAGAGTTGTAGCTTCAAAAGTTTCAATATGAAACTCTACCTCCCTATCCAGAGGTAAACTAGGCAACTCTTCAGGAAAAACTTCCGGATAATCACAAACAACTCGAATTTCCTGCACTCGGACACCCTTGGTTTTCGGATTCATAACAATAGCCAAATAAGCTTGGCAACCATTAAACATCATCTTCTTCACTCGAGTAGCTGTAACAATGTTAGACAATAATTTTACATTCTCACCCACCACCACGACTTTATAATCATCGGCCACTTCAGAGAAATCCTTTTGGACTCACAATCCACCACCGCCTTATGCTCACTTAACCAATCCATACCCCAAGATAAAGTCAAAACCATGGAATGGCAACTCAATCAAATCCGGGGCAAACTCAAGACCTTACACCGATGAAGGACAATGCCTATACAACCTTCTAGTTGTAACCGTCTCCCTAAAAGAACTAGTTACCAACATGCCAACATCCAAGATCTCAACAGGAACATTTAACAATGATGCATGCTCACTTAAGATGTATGAATGAGTAGACCCTGAATCAATAAAAAAACAATGACATGGATTGCAAAGTGAAAGTACCTGCGGTCACATCCATGTCGTTGCGCTTCTCACAATGAGCATAGATCTGTGTTGGTCCACCATTCTTCGTTTGTACAGCAACAGCATGAGCCACAGCTCTCTGACCATCCTTGCGCCTCTGAAAGTTACCCATGGCACGACCTCGACCCCTAGCAGGTATAACAGCTTGAACCGGTGCATCACCCACAACATGAGGATAGTCACGCTTTATGTGACCAGGAGATCCACATATCCAGCAAATCATAGTATTTCCCCAACACTCACCCATGTGGCACCGTCTGCAACGCTCACACTCAGCTACAACACGAACACCTTGGTCACCATGGCCACCACTACGCCTGTGATCCGACTTGTGCCTCTTATCTCAGAACCTCCTATTTTGCCTCTCAAAATAGCTAGAGTTAGCTTCTTGCTTATTTGAGACCATGCCTGAACATTGTCCATACACCCTCAAGGACTGCTCAATATCCTTAGCACAGTTTACAAGCACATCAAAATCTATATAGTTCGCCACCAACATGTATGTTTTGATATCCTTCACTAACCCATAGCGAAACCTGTTGCACCTCTCAAGATCATCCAAAACTAACTCTGAAGCATACTGACTAAAATGAATGAATTTCACCTCATAATCCACCAAGGACATGCCGCCCTAAACCAAGGACATAAACTCCCATTTTCTCATATCCAGATACTGAGGACCAAGGTACTTCTTCTTGAAAAGTCTTCGAAAGAACTCTCAAGTTACATCCGCCTCCAGGATATTAACAATTGTGGTCACCCACGAATGATAAGCATCACCAAGTAACAACGACATTGTACAACCCAGCTTACACTCATCATTATATCCCATTTGATCCAAAATACAGACCGTACTCTCCAACCATCCCTCGGCTGTTTCAGGGCTCAAATCCCTAAACTCAATACCTCCCAAACTGCGGAGACGCTCCAAAGGTAACCTTGGGTTAACTGCCACAGTAGGTGCTGGCGCCTGCGTATGTACTCCAGCCATAGTTGCTTGAAAAGCTCTCGTTATCGCCTGAACTAACGGAGTCAGATCACCAAATATCGGTACTTGATGAGTCGGGGGCATACCACCAGCCCCAACATTGACTGGCAGAACCAATGGAGGAGGAGGAGGTAAAATATTAGTGGGATTCTCTTTCTCAACGTTATTCTGCCCGAATCCGGTATTACCAGCCATAGAACGTGTCTCACGTCGAGCCATGCTAACAAAAGCAATAAAACACATTAAAGTTAGGCTAACAAAAGGTAAAGGATCCAAGACCATCTCATAAAACATTTTAAAAACTCGGTAATAGGCAATGTGTTCCTAGTTCATACCCCAACATGATGTAAATCAATCACCGCACATGTACACAATCACCATTCATAACCAACAATAATATACAACCAAAAAACAACATCCCAACCTTTCATAACCTGGCTCTGATACCAACAAATGTAACTCTCTCGACTCGGCCTAGACGACCGACCGAATCAAAAGCGTCACATTAGGTTTGCCGAAACAAACTGGAGAAAGGTTACGAAAAATCGGTCAATTTTTTATCTTGTCTAAATGCAAATTAATGTTCCTACATGTTCACACTCGCAGCAGGTAGGTTCGCAAATGAAACGAGCTACAAAAGATAATCAATTGCATTATAAACAGAATTGGGGACTAAAACATAAATAATTAAAATTACAAAACCAAAATTGAATTTAAGGTTACCAATCCTCAATTAGTCCACTTACATGCAAACATGAAGAATTCTACATCAATTTAATCATCCCAAATCATACAATTGCATTCTCAAAACTCAAGGACCAAAATGAACGAACCAGAAACCTTCAAGATCAAAATCAATTCAATAGGGATAAAAACTAAAGATAAGCAAATTACTCCAAGAAATTAAATAAGCAACATAAACATTTAAATATATAGCATAAGTTTAAGCATAATAAAATCCAATCAAAATTAAAACCTAATAAAACATAATCCAAATAACAAAGGAATGATGAAACATAGGAGTTCATAAAAACAAAAGAACATGCATAAACTAGTCTTAATATGATATGATATGCAATATGCCTAAGGATTCGTCCTATCGTCTCCATCGTCTTCATTTTCATCCTCATCATCATTGTGGGCTTGAGTCCCAAGGGAGTGACGCCATTCACCGTGAAACACGGTAAGAGATAAATCTATGGAGTTTTGATGATTTTCAATAGTCGTCACTCTTTCCTCCAAGCATACAAAGCGTGTGTCGATCGTGGAAAACTCGAAATTCATAGTTGTGTGCAAGCTGGTGAATTGCTCATTGAGATAAGCCATAAGAGCATCAAGATTTGGTTGAGCCACCGAAGCTTGTGGAATGGGAGCCTCTTGAGGAGCCGCCACCGATTCGGTTGAAAACCTCTCGAAAGATCGGTGTTCCGAACCTATTCTCCATTGTAGTATGTGAACTTTGCGCGACGGGAGAACGCTCATCAATCAGATCGGTGAGGGGTTCCGCAAAGTCATAGGAGCAATCAATACCCATCTTGTGAAAGATGTGGCTCAATGCGGTGCCTTAGTTGAAGGATGTAACCATAGAGGTATGACGATGTTACACAAGGAATACGATCTCTGCGAACATTTGAGCAAGGTTGGGGCGCTTACCCTCAAGGGAACAATGAATCCAAAAGTCATCAACTTGTCAGATCGTGGAGAACTTCCCACCGGATGGACGGAACCACCAAGTGATCATGAGGTGTAGAATACGGTCATAGGCATCAAGTGCGGTCACGGATCCTCCAAGGGTATGTCCCAAAGAATGCTCTTCATCAATTCTCGTATCCTCAAGACCCAAATAGTTTGCTAAAACGGTTGAATCAATACGAAATTTCTTACCCATCAAATATGATTCAATGGCAATAACCAAGGATCTTTTTCATTGAAAATACACCGGGTATTGGAATAAAAAATCAAAATAAGGTTACAGTATAAAATCCCGGGTATACTAAAAAATGCATAAATTTCCATTCTTCCATCAAAGGTAGATATTTAAATTGAAATCTTTCGGGTGATAGAAAATGGATGGAAGTAACGCTCTCTCGGTGAATTTTATAACTTTGATACGTTTTAAAACAATCCATGGTATGCGGAAATTGCGGTTCATTAAAATAATTTTGATAGATATAGATAAGATTGGGTCGATTACTACTATAGTCGGGATTTTGACTAGGAGGATTGAAACTTTAGGCAATTTCTTTTCTTGCACGTTTCTTTGGGGCCAAAATCTGTAAACAAAATCAAACCGAAAACGATGTATGCATAAATCAACACATTCGATCCAAAAATTAATCCAATAATCAAGGTATTGTTAAAAAACTATACAATATATTTTAAAAACATATACAAGTATAAAAATAATTTTTGGTAAAAGAAAACTTCAAAACAGTGTTAAAAATTATACGATATAATTTTATATTCGAATCAAAAAAATTCAGATTTGAAAAAGTTTTTTACAAAATATTGAAAACTATACTATATATGTTCTAAATCTATGATTATAATACAAAATCAGTATAAAAATATGTATGAAAATTAAAAAGAAAAAGGTTAGGGTTTATACCTTGAAGTTGAGATTAATGATGAATGAAGAGATTTGGATTCACAAACTTGATGATTTTTTCTTGGGTTTGATGTAAAAACTAAAAGCCCTCAAAGATTTTGAAGAGTTGTGAAAACAATTGTAAGGATTTGGAGGATTTTATAGAGGATTTTCGACTAGGGTTTTGAAAGAAAAGAGAGGTGTTTGATTTAAATTTGGAAAACCTATTTTAATGCCCTTTAAACTACCCACCGGCTACGCGTACCGATACACCACGGGCGTACCGAAACGCATGTACCGAAACACTTTTAAGTCGTTTCGATACGCTACCCATACCGGTACATGTAAAACCATACCGAAACACATATCAATAACCCGTATCGATATGCGGAACACCATATCGATACGCCTATGCCAAAATTGACTTTTTTTGCTGCAGGTTGCTCAAAAATTCGATTTGCATCAAATCGAAATGCATGAAAATGATATGAGATCATCATGTATGAGCATAAATAGATGCATACTCCCCCTAGCAACAAGCATAGATGCATATAGGAGCAAAAACACATAAGCAATCAATCAAACAAATTTAAGCATATTTTTAAGGCCAAAAGAGGCTCTAAGGGTCAAGGAAGGCTGGTTAAACCTAACTCTCTCCTCAGAGACCAAAAACGCTCTTTGTCTAATGGTTTGGTAAAGATGTCCGCTAATTGGTTTGAGGTGTCTACATATTCTAGAACTACATCATTTTTCAAGACATGATCTCTAATGAAATGATGCCTTATTTCTATGTGTTTGGTTCTAGAATGTTGGATGGGATTCTTAGTGAGACAAATAACACTAGTGTTGTCACACCTAATGGGGATGGTACCTACATCAATTCCATAATCTAAGATTTGTTGCTTCATCCAAAGGAATTGAGCACAACAACTCCCTACCGATATATATTTCGCCTCAGTGGTAGATAATCCTACACTATTTTGCTTCTTAGAAAACCATGATATAAGCATACTACCTAGGAATTGACATGTACTGGAGGTACGTTTTCTATCTATCTTACAACCCCCATAATTCGCATCCGAGAAGGCATGTAAGTTAAATGAAGACTCTCTAGGATACCAAAGACCAAAACAAGGTGTATCTCTAAGGTATCTAAAGATCCTTTTAACGGCTATAAGATAGGATTCTCTAGGACTAGCTTGAAATCTAGCACACAAGCAAACACTAAACAAGATATCTGGTCTACTTGCGGTAAGATAAAGCAAAGATCCTATCATTTATCTATAAAGCTTTAAATCCACACACTTACCTCCTTCATCCTTATCAAGCCTTGTAGAATAACTCATTGGTGTGGCTTGAGGCTTTGTGTTCTCCAAGCCAAACTTCTTGAGCATGTCCTTGATGTACTTAGCTTGATTGATGAAGATGTCGTCCTTCCTTTATTTAATTTGGAGCCCCAAGAAGAATGAAAGCTCCCCCATCATGCTCATCTCTAACTCACCTTGCATCAACTTAGCAAAATCTTGGCAAAGCAATTCATTAGTAGAACCAAAAATTATATCATCAACGTATATTAGAACTACTAAAATGTCTTTCCCATTTCTTTTAATAAAGAGTGTAGTGTCCATCTTTCCCTTTTTAAAGCATTTTTCAAATAGAAAACTTGATAATCTTTCATACCAAGCTCTAGGAGCTTGTTTCAAACCATATAAAGCTTTTGAAAGTTTAAAAACATGGTTTGGGTAATTTGGATCTTCAAAACTAGGTGGTTGTTCTACATACACTTCTTCATTAATAATACCATTTAAAAATGCACTTTTTACATCCATTTGAAAAATCTTAAATTCGTGATAACATGCAAATGCTAGAAGCATCCTAATGGCTTCCATTCTAGCTACGGGTGCATAGGTTTCATCAAAATTGATTCTCTCTTCTTGAGTGTAACCTTGAGCAACAAGTCTAGCCTTGTTCCTCAATATGTTACCACTCTAATCGAGTTTGTTTCTAAAGACCCATTTAGTTCCCATAGTAGATTTATTACTAGGCCTATCAACTAATGTCCAAACTTGACTTCTCTCAAATTGGTTTAATTCCTCTTGCATAGCCATTATCCAATCATCGTCATTTAATGCTTCTTTGAAATTTTTAGGCTCTATGTATAAGATAAAAGCAACATTACATGCATTTTAAGAGAAAATCTAGTGGTTACCCCTTTGGATGGGTCACCCAAAATCTCACCACCTTTGACATAGTTGTACTCTCTTAGGTAGCTCACTTCCTTTTCCTCTAGGCTCATGTCCTTCAAGGCTTCTAGAGGTGGATCTTGTGTTTCTTCTTCTTTGGTTGGAACTTCATTCACTTTTGATGGTTTCCCACCATCATTGGCTTCAAAAATCCATACATCATCATCATCACAATGATCCTTCCTCGAAAGGAGGTTATCATCGAAAATCACATGTATTGACTCTTCAATAACTAAGGTTCTTTTATTAAATACTTAATAGGCTTTAGAGTTTAAAGAATATCCTAAGAAAATAGCTTCATCACTTTTAGCATCAAATTTGCCTAAATTATCTTTTTCATTGTTTAAGACAAAACATTTACAACCAAATTGATGAAAATAGCTAATTTTAGGCTTTTTGGATTTTAAAATCTCATAAGAAGATTTCTTTAAAATAGGCCTAATCATTACTCTATTTGTGATATAGCAAGCCGTATTAGTGGCTTCCGCCCAAAAATATTATGGCAAATTGTTTTCACAAAGCATGGTTCTAGCCATTTCCTCTAAAGTTCAATTTTTCCTTTCAACAACCCATTTTGTTGAGGTGTTCTAGGAGCTGAAAAATTGTGGCTAATACCATTTGAGTTACAAAAATCCTCAAAACCTAAATTTTGAAATTCGGTGCCATGGTCACTTCGAATGTGAGAAATAGTTTGACCAAGGTCATTTTGAGTAATTTTTGAAAATGTGATGAATTTTTCTAAAGCCTAATCTTTGGTACTTAAGAATAAAACCCAAATGTATCTAGAGTAATGATCAACTAAAACATATGCATATGATTTTCCACCCAAGCTAGTAGTTCTAATAGGACCAAAAAGATCCATGTGGATCAATTGTAAAACTCTACTAGTTGAAACATCATTAATAGGTTTGAAAGAAACTCTTTTATGTTTGCCTTTTGCACAAGCATCACAAATTTTGTCAAGTGAAAATTTAATTTTAGGCAAACCTCTTACTAGATCTTTTGAAACCAATTTTTCTAAAACACTCATGCTTGCATGCCCTAATTTCCTATGCTATAACCATGAATCATGCTCATCATTTGCAACAAAACATGCATGAGAAATATGTATGTCATCTAGATGCACCATGTATATGTTTCCTATGCGATGACCAAAAAACACAATTTTATTTGTTTCAATGTTTAAAATTTTGCAACCATTAGAATCAAAAATAATATTGAAACCTTTGTCACATAATTAACTAATACTTAGAAGATTATGTTTTAGACCGTTGACATACAAAACATTATCAATGAGAATGGATGAGTGATTACCAATGGAACCAATTCCTTCAATGTGGCATTTAGAGTTTCATCGAAAGTTACTACTCTTCTACTCTTTGGCTTTAGTTCCAAGAATAGACTCTTGTCTCTGGTCATGTGTCTTGAGCATCCACTATCAAGGTACCGTGAGTTTGCACTTGTAGCCTTGGCCTTGTAGCAATGCTCCCCCTACAAACATGGAATCAAACTTTGATTTTTGGTACTCAAATCTTTTTGGGTCCATGAACACTAGTTTTCCAGAGCTTGGTTCCCTTAGGAATCCAAGAAGCAATAGCATTAATATTGTTAGAAGCAATAACATCCTTAGGAATCCATACACTTCTAACTTTCTTACCATAATAGGGCCTTGAATACCCTCCATGTTTGTTCCCACCAAAGTTCCTTTTTACATGGTTGGGTTTTGAAGATTGCCCTTTTTCAAAACTTGGTTTCCCAACCTTGTTCAAGGAAGCTTTGAGATCATTTACCTCTTTGAGGTAATGATCTTTTAACTCGGAAAGAAGGTTGTTTAAATCAATATTTTCTTTTTTCAAAATATTTTTGATTATCTAGTAAATCATTAACCTCTCTTCAAGTTCCGAATTAGTTTTGATCAAAGAATCATTTTGGTTTTTCAAATCAGAAATTATTTTCTTGTTTTTCAAAAGTGATTCTTTGTATTTTAAAACTAATTCGTCCTAAGCCTCTTGCAACTCATTATAATCCTCAAATAATTCATCATAATTAAGATCGTTAGATGAGTTGGAGGTTACCTTAGGATCCTCTTCATAGGCCATGAGACAAAGGTTTGCAACTTCGTGCTCTTCATCACTTGAAGACTCTTTATCGCTCTAAGTGGCTACATGGGCCTTGTGCTTCCTTTTCTTCTCGAAGCCCTTCTTCTTTAGTTGGGGACAATCGATTTTGATGTGCCCTAGCTTCTTACATTCGTAGCACACGATCGGATCCTTTTCTTCTTCCTTGCTCTTGTTCTTGAGATCCCTTCTTCGACTGAACTTCATTCTTCAGTTGGATCTCATGAGCCGATGAATCGTTTGGCTATCATAGCCAACTCTTCGTCTTCCTCCTCACTTGAATCACTCTCTTCTTGTGAAGCTTTGAGAGTGATTCCCATCTTCTTCTTCTTCTCCACTTTCTTCTTTTTGACCTTTATTTCCTCTTTCATTTTTTTCCTCTCTTCCTTTCTTTATTATCTCATGAGTGAGAAATGAACCCATGAGAGCGTCGAGCTTTAATGTCTTGAGATCCTTTACTTCTATGATGATCATTCTTTTACCATCTCAAGACTCAGGAAGTGAGTAGAGTAGTTTTTGAACTAGCTTCTCCTCCGAGATGATTTCTCCTAGACCCTTAAGGCCATTGACAATGATGGAGAATCGTTTGAATATTTTGGAGATTTCTTCATTCGGATTCGTCTTGAAATCTTCATAGCTCAAATTAAGAAGCCCAATCTTGGTCTCCTTAACTTCATTAGTACCTTCATATGTGATTTCTAACTTGTCCCATATTTCTTTGGCACTTGAACAAGATGACATCTTGGAGTACTCGTCCGGTCCAAGTGAGCAAAATAGCATATGCATTGCCTTATCATTGATTTAGAGCTTCTTCCGATCTTCATCGGTCATCTCGTGCTTGGACTTCGAAACTAACCGATCACCTTCTCTCTTCATCGGGATTGTCGGTCCGTCTTCCACTACATCCCATAGGAGGTAGTCATGGGACTTGATGAAGAACTTCATACGGTTTTTCCAATAGGGATAGTTACCCCCATTGAAGTTTGGAGGTTTGGTGATGGATTGAGACTCGTACAAGTTGTTACCGGAGGTGGATGCCATGGCTTTGACTTCTATTGATTGAATCACCTTTTAGGATTGCCTCAACAGTTGTTAGACCTTCGGTTGAGTGTGGCTCTGATACAATTGTTAGGATGATCAATCAATGTAGATGGTGGCCAAGAGGGGGTGAATTGGCAATTTTAATTTTTTGGAAGCAAATCGAAAGAGATAAACAATGGGACACAAGGGTTTATAGTGGTTCAAGCTTCTAACAAGCTCTACGTCCACTACCTTAGCTTCATCCTAAGGATTTTCAACAATTTCACTATGAAATTCTTCCCCTTTTCTAGGCTTAGGAGGCAATCGTTACAAGTTCAAGCTTTTTACCCAAAGCTTTGAACAATTCACTCTCAATTACAAAGAAAGAAGTTTGGCAAATAAAATATCCTCATATGATACAAGTTTTTGCCCAATTAAGATGTCTCACAACCCCAAACATGAAACAAAGATTTACAAAGGAATTACACAAGTTGGGTGTATAAGATAAGACTCTAAAAGCACAAAGGGTTGGATTTTGCTTGATTGCTTGAATGTTGATCAAAGTAGGTTCATTAGTTGTTGCAGCAGCATTGAAGTCTTGTATTTATACCCTCAAATTGAATTCTAGCCGTTTGGGTGGTTGGAGTATTGAATATAGCCGTTGGAGGGCTTTTTTCCCTCAATAAATGTTGTCTGCCAACCAACCGTATCTGTACACAAAGGCTCGTATCGATACTTGTTACAAGAAAAATATAGTCATTGTGTATAGGCGTATCGATACGAGGGAGGCCGTATCGAAACGGTCATAGTGTAAAATAGGGGGCATATTGAAACGGCAAGGCTGTATTAGTACAGTTTTTGCTTACTGGAATCCGAGATGAAAAATTGCATCGGTACGCCTAGGGGCGTATCGGTACGGTTAACGGAAAAATTAAAAGTTTGTTGATTTCAATAACTGATAAGGCAACGATCGAAAACACTTAATGCACACCGTATCGATGCGGATGGTCCCGTATCGGTACGAATAAAAATTTCTTAAACCAAGTTTTAGATTGTATCGAAACAGTGTAAGATGTATCGAAACACTTTACAAAACCATTTGCCCAGATGAATGTCGTATCAAAACGGGTGAGGCCGTATCGATACGCGTCATTTAAAATGCAGGCTAAGTTTGAAGGTCGTATCGAAATGAGCTAAGCCGTATCGGTAGCTTTGCAAAACCAAATTCTAATAACCAATTTCCGTATCGAAACACCAAGGGGTGTATCGATATGCCTGGGCGTATTTGTGTATTTTGGCTTGAAAACACTTAGAAAAACTTTGGCTTTAAGGTTTGACTTAATAAGAAATTCTCCTTGTCAATTTGTGAGATTTTAGAATACTTAAAAATTTGTTTCCTTTTACAATTTAGTCCTTAAACACTTTGTTATATCAAAATCAAACATAGGTTTTACACATCGCCTTATTAACTGGAAACTAAAACCGAGTCCAATACTCAAATAGTCTTGTCTTTGGATCACTTAATCCTTGCCTTTGCTGCCCCTAAGCTTTACTGCTCTGCATCATTAGAGAAAAGAGAGCGTAAAAACACTTGCTTAGTGAGGATGCTCTTAAACGATGATGCATTTAAAAACCCTTGAAAGCCAACACTTGTTTTCAAACCATGCTTATGACCTAAGCAAGTTCCAATAGTTTCAAATTAAAACATACATATCAACCATATGCAAATCAATGCATATATTCCACATGCTTAATCCCAAAGCATCAAATACAAAATCATGCTTAAGTCCCAAAGCATTATATACAAAACCATGCTTAAATCCCAAAGCATTTTAAATAGATTCAACATTAAAATTCTCATATATTGGCAATTATAGTGACCCCGGATAGTCGACCACTATCCTTGATTAGCTGACCGCTAATATTTAGTTAACCGATCGTTAACTTTACACATCGGATACACAGATCTCCCTTAATGGCAGACCATAATCAAGACTACCCCATGCCGACCGCATGACTTTACAACCTTACCGACCGCAAGCTTTACATCAACAAGGGGAACCGACCGCTCAACCCAAGTGATAACAGCATAGTCCAGGTAGCTGACCGCTATACCTCAAAGACTCTTAACCCACGATCGATTTTTAACTATATTATGTGCACTTTATCCTATAGCATGCCAACTATATCCGAATGTTTTCTCACCTTGTCACATAGCTAATATATCATTTACAAAACCATTTGCTCACTGTTTTGCAATGCATTACACAAAATCCCCACATATGCAAATCACGTTGCCATAGCAATACTACATTTCCGATTGGAATAATAACCAATGCTCACTAGCATGAAATATATCTTTAAGCCACTGCATATGTACTTTAAAATCATGCACTAGCAGTAAGTAAAGCAAACCATGTTTATAACTAAAACATGAATCACACATGCTCATATCTGAACCGATATTGAAGAGCAAAGGAGGGAAACTTACTTCCGAGCTTAGGTAAGTGTTTCAAACTTATCTTAAACTCCCAAATCCACTTTCAAACCTTTGAAAGTCTTTTAAGACTGCTTCCACTCACCGATTTCACTTCGCCTTGCTCGCTACCGCGCAACAAGCTCCCGACAATCCTAGAACCACCTCAAGATGCTACGCCTTGATTATCCCCTATTTCGGCTACACAAAACCAGAGGAAACGTGCATTAAAATGCATCCAATACTCTGTTTCAACCCAAAATCCCGTAGCTCTCAAGATGCCCACTCAAAACTCATCAGAAACTTAGAAAAATCAACCTCAAACACTACTCAATCTTAAACTAGCCATATTATAATGACTCGAAACATCAGGCTTCATCAATTAATATCTAAAAACTCATTCCCAACATCCTTTTACTTCCAGCAATGATTAAACACCTTAAAAAACCCAAAAACCCTTAACTTAACTATCAACCTAAACAATTAGAGATTCAACCAATTCCGGGATTCCATTATTAAAAACAACTTATCCACCTTATAATATATCCAAAATAAGATTGAAATCAATCCACAACATTGGAAAAATATATCCAAATCAAAAATCACAAGATTCTTCAATAAAACCTCAATTAAGCTAAAATACATAATTAATTACTCAAAACCTATTGAAAATCATATGTAAAGAGCCAAGAACTTGGGAATTTCAGTAAAGAACCTTTCATTGGAGGAGAAGAATGAAGCTTACCTCCAATGAATGAGTTTCCCCTCAATTGTATGATTTTCCTCTTGAAAAACAAAGAAATTCAATAAGATTTTTGGAAAACAAATTGAGGAATCATTTAGCAAATTAATGAGTAAAGAAATTAAGAACATTACCTTAAATCTCTGATGAAAAAAGAGTGTTTGGATGAGAGTGATTTGAGAGAAAATGTGAGAAAAGAAAAGTCACGTCAAAATGTGTTTTAGAAAGATAACTACCTTTTTAACTAAATCCATTTTAATTGTTTAATTAAAACCATCTTAAAATAATCCTAATTAAGGGAATACTCATATTAGACCAAATGGTAAAATAGCTCCCTAAAGATTCTAAGTTTTGACTCTTTACAAACCAATCACATTTTTAAAACAGTTTTCAAAAATTGCTTTTTAGTCACTAGCCAAAATGTCATCCTTCCAAGGCTCGTTTTCCAAAACTGATTTCACCAATATTTTTAATATAATAAAATATGATTTTTAAACATTTTCAATAATTTTATCTTTCAAAAAAATATCTACTCCCAAATTCGACTCGAATCTCTAACCCGGTCCACTAGACCGTCTAACCAACCCCAAAACCACTAGGCCCAATACCGGGGTGTTACATGCCTGCATAAATACATTTCATGTATTATAGCTCAAAGTATAATATAATGTGATACTTTGGTACACGAGTCATCATAAATCGATATCGTACTGTCTACAACGTTGTAGTGTCTAATGATGAGTACGTACTCGAGGACGCCATTTGCTCCTTATACTCACACATTTTGTGCTATGTAACACCGTAGTGTTTGAACCGACTTTGAAGAGTCTAACTCAACCCCGAAGAGTCTATCTCGACTCCCGAAGAGTATATCTCGCACCGTAGTGCTATGACGCAGCTTCTAGGACTCTATGGATATCCAATTATACCAAAGACTTCACAATAGTACTTGGGCAAAATCAACATTATAATCAACATTCTATGTTTAAAGCATCAATATAAATCATATAAGTCGATATTAGGCAGTTCATACCCAATATCTAAAATCTGATTTATCTTACATAAATCATTATGCCATATCAATGTATCACATATGCCATTTAAAATTTCACGCCATTTGCATAACTTTGATCAACATACATTTACATTAATATCAAGGTCGACTTATCAGAAGTCTTCCTCATATCGTATATATAATAGGTAAAAATGCACTCACCTTGGCCACTTAACACAATGCCTCACTAAGTCCTAGTTTGATCCTTTCTTTCATAGTACCTCGAACCCTCTTTGATTCGGACTTGACTTCATTAATCACATGAATACAATAAAATATTTGTTAGAATCAAATCTAACTATACCTTAAACATGCTATCTGTTACCTCTCCAAAAGTACTATTTTTAACGCCAATCTTACAATGCTTTTACTTGTTTTTAGGTACATTTAGTTGCATTAGGATGTTAGAATCATGCATTTGCATAAGGATTTTAAAGTTTTGTCTATGCCAGTGTGAAGGGTTGTTTTGTTGGCAATTTTGCAGGTTTGGCATAGGATTTGGCGCAGAAAAGCACCACATGAAGGAATGCCAGAGAGAATACCGAGTGCTGTTGGCACAGATGGACCAGACAATGCCAAGCACCGGATGGCAGAGAAGTGGACTTGATGCCACGCCAAGAAGCTGTTGGAACCGAAAAAATAGGACATGATCAGGCTCCGAAAAAATAGCAATTGGAACAATCTCCGAAAAAATAGTGGATGAGATGGTGCCAAGACTTGTTGGCAGATTCATGCCAAGCTTGGATGCCAAGGCAGCGTTGGCAGTATGCCATCATCCCTAGCCTGATCAGCTCTCATTCAAATTTGGATAAGAAGATAATCCCTTATCCCCTGGGCAGGTGAAATTCAAAATTTGAAGAGTTAATCCTATCCCTTCCTCGCACGCCTATTTAAACACCAACCAAGCTAGACTTTTTGGGGGATTGAAAAAGATTGGATCGTGAGGAGTTGGTGTGTGACGATTGACAACTGGCTGCACCTAGAAAAGGTGGTCCGACCAGCTTAGCCGAGAAGCCTGGATCTTGAAGGGCTGCATCGAGAGACCCCTTCTAGCCCATTCTCTCTTTCAAGTTATTTATTTTATTTTTAATGATGAAGTATTTCGAAAACGTTTGTGGGTTGTTGGTTAAATCCCTCACCATGAACTAATTTAATAGTTGGTGGCAGATGTTTGCGTTGAACGCTATTTTATGTTTTAGTTTTTAATAATAAATCTACCTTGGCAATGTTTTCACTATTCGGCATACTTTAATATTTCCTAAATACTATGCCAAGCGAGAGCTGGCATTGTTGGCCTATTGCGCCTCAATATCTTAACAGACTTGGGGTGGCAACGAATAAGTTGTTGAATACTGAGGAGAGAAGCTTCGAGAGAAGTCGTTCATGTAGATGAACTTACTTCGGGAGTGAAATCTACCCCTTGGAAGTATAGATTGGATCTTAATCAAATTGGTTTATTTAAAAACAAGCACTATAGAGGTATAGGGGTTTTTACATGATCAATTTAGGGCAATGACCATCGAGAGAGGCTTTGCTAATTTTGAATCTGCTCGGCAAACAATGCCAAGACAGGTTGTTATTAAAAGCTGGTACGACATGAATAGCGTGAAAACCAGGCATTCCCTGCCAACGCTCATCATTCACTAAAGCACATTCCTTGCCAACGGCTTTACTTTACTTTCATTCCTTTTCTTTTTAATTGTTTTTAAAAGCAACTTCAAATCAAATCACTTTTTCTTAAGGCAAGTAACAATCAAGGCAATTGAATTTCAAGTCAATCTCTATGGGATCGATACTCAGCTTACCAGTTGTATTACTTGCAGACCGTGTATACTTGCACGCAAAAGACTCATCTTGGCACTATTTTTATACTTTCCCAACATATACCTTTTGCCACTTTTGCCTGCATTTTCACTCCGAATGTCTACAAGTTTTTGGCGTCGTTGCCGGGGATTGCAACAGAATTGATTGTTTTTAAATTCTTACTTGTCTTTCTTTTATTTTTATTTTTTTGTTTTTACCTTTTATTTTTGTCGGTGTATGACCAGAAGCCATCTTGTGATGGACGAGTGGCCATACAATCCGTAAATTGAGAAAACCTTGCGGAGGTTAAAAAGAAGATTTCGAGAGATGCAAAACCAAGGTAATGGAGGGAATGATGTGGTGAACAATGGAGGAAATCCACTTAATAATGAGATACCACCACCACCTGCTGTCCCAGTTGTTAATTAGAGACCTATTAGAGAACATTCGGCACCAATCATTGACAATTTGATGCCAGGACTTGTTGGCACTGAGGTAAACGCTATCAATTTCGAACTTAAGCCGATAATGATTCAAACTCTTTTGAATGTAGGTCAATTTGATGAAGCAATCACTGGAGATCCGAGGCAACATCTAAAGTAGTTCATGGAGATTTGCCAGCTATTCTAACAAAATGGAGTACCTGAAGATACCGTGAAGCCGAAGTTATTTACTTTCTCTTTGAGAGACAGAGCAAAGGCTTGGCTTAACTCCTTGCCACCTGGCTCAGTTACTTCATGGGCAGACCTATGCCAGAAGTTGTTGACAAGATTCCAGCCGCCAACACTCACTGTCAAACTGCAAGGTGAGATCATTACATTCAGGCAGGCTGAGGATGAGACCTTATATGATGCCTGGGAAAAATTTAAAGATTTGTTGATAAGGTGTCCTACGCATGGATTCCCGAATTGGACTCAAATACAAACCTTTTACAATGGATTAAATGCAAAAACAAGGACTGTTGTTGATTCTTCAGCAGCCAGTTCGTTGCTTGACAAGACGTATACTGAGGCTGCTGACATTCTAGAGAGGATTGCAATCAATGATTTTGAAAATCTTGTTGCTAGACTTGGGACCGAAACTAAAACCAATGGGAAATTTTAGGTTGATGAACTAACGTCCATCCATGTCAAGATTTCTAATCTTACCAACATGGTGAGAACGTTGCAAAAGAACAATGAGGCCTAAGAAGTCAAAGCATTAAACCCTTTCTATACAATTTGTGGAGAAAATCATCATGTGGATGAATGCCATGTCAATCCTCAATCGGTAAATTTTGTTGGCAATATTAATCGTTACTATAATCCTAACTCCAATACTTATAGTGCAGGTTGGAGACAACACCCTAACTTAGCATGGGGAAATCAATGAGGTAACCAGTATAATGCCCAGCGCCAGAATACCCAGAGGCAGAATAACAATGGCATGCCAGCTTTCAACAACAATGGCATGCCAGCATTCTATCAGAATGCCATGCCACAGGAAGCTCAAAAAAAATTTCAGCAAGGGCAGAGATTCAACCAAGGAGGCACTCTCACAGAGTACATAGAGAGGAATGATGCCACAGTCTAGAGTTTGGCAGCATCAATAAGGAACTTGGAAGTTCAGATTGGGCAAATTGCCAATGCACTCAGCAATTGACCCCAAGAAACATTGCCAAGTGACACAGAAGACGCTCGGCACAAGGAAAATGAGCGATGTAAAGCCATAACTCTTCGGAGTGGTAAGTAGTGTGAGGTAGAGAAGGCTGCCAAACAGCCAGTTAATTGCCAAATCGAGAAGCCAGTGCCAACAGATAATCCCAGTGAAGTAGAGAATGAGTAACCAAAAGCAGATGATGCCAGCACTGATGCTAGACAACATACCGATGTCAGCACTGATGCCAAACAGACTGATGCCAGCACTGCCTTGGCAGAGCTGGCAGCGCCGCTATATGTTTATCCGCCACCACCATTTCCAGCAAGACTTCAAAAGCATAAGCAAGACCAGCAATTCAAGCGCTTCTTGGAGGTTCTTAAGCAATTGCAAATCAATATTCCATTGGTAGAAGCCATTGAACAAATGCCCAACTATATCAAATTTACGAAGGATATTCTGTCCAAAAATAAGAAGTTGGGAGACTTTGAAACTGTTGCTCTAAACGAAGGATGCAGTGCCATGATCTAAACTGATTGCCACCAAAGCTAAAAGATCTGAGAAGATTTACTATTCCCTGCACCATTGGCAATAAATTTATGGGCAAGGCACTGTGTGACCGATTTCCACCAAAGCTAAATGATCCGGGAAGTTTCACTATTCCCTGCACCATTGGCAATAAATTCATGGGCAAGGCACTATGTGACCTAGGAGTCATCATCAACTTGATGCCAATGTTAGTTTTTCGGAAGCTTGGCATAGAAGCAAGACCTACCACAGTGACACTTCAGCTGGCAGACCGATCCTATGTACATCCCAAGGGTAAGATTGAGGATGTGTTGGTAAAGGTAGACAAATTTATTTTTCCAGCTGATTTTATCATTTTGGATTATAAGGCTGATATTAATGTCTCGATTATTTTGGGGAGACCTTTTCTTGCCACGGGTAGGGCTTTGATTGATGTTCATAAAGGGGAACTAACAATGCGCATGAACTAACAATGCGCATGAATGACCAACAAGTTATTTTGAGCCATTACAGTTGGCCGGCAGAGAAATCAAGGCACCTAAACCATCAATTGAGGAGCCACTAGCATTGGAACTAAAACCACCGCCAGATCACTTGAAGTATGCTTATTTAGGTGAACATTCAACTCTTTCGGCGATCATTGCCACTGGTCTCACTACTGATCATGAAGAAAGACTGTTGGCAATATTACACGATTATAAGCAAGCATTAGGGTAGACCTTGGCAGACATCAGAGGTATTAGCCCAACCATTTGCATGTATAAGATTATCTTAGAGGAGTACCATGGCAAGACCATTGAAGGCCAAAGAAGGCTAAACCCAAGCATGAAAGAGGTAGTGAAAAAAGAGATCATAAAATAGCTTGATGACAGGATTATATATCCCATTTTCGATAGCTCTTGGGTTAGTCCGGTGCAATGCGTGCCAAAGAAGGGTGGCATAACCGTGGTACAAAACACTGAGTTAATCCCCTTCAGAACTATCACAGAATGGAGAGTGCGTATGGACTATAAGAGGCTGAACAATGCCACGAGGAAGGACCACTTCCCATTGCCATTCATTGATCAGATGCTAGACAGGTTGTCAGGTAAAGCTTTCTATTATTTTTTGGATGGTTATTCAGGTTATAATCAGATTGACATCGCTCCTGATGATTAAGAGAAGACCACGTTCACGTGCCCATATAGGACATTTGCGTTTAGAAGGATGCCATTCGGCCTATGTAATGCACCAGCAACGTTTCAACGTTGCATGATGTCCATTTTTTCTGATATGATCGAGCACAAAATGGAAGTATTCATGGATGATTTTTCAGTGTTTGGCAAAACATTTGAGGAATGCCTTCTCAGTTTGGAGCAAGTCTTGAAGAGATGCAGATAGACAAAACTAGTATTGAACTGGGAAAAATGCCACTTCATGGTGAAGGAGGGCATTGTTTTCGGGCACAAGGTAACTGAGAGAGGGTTAGAAGTGGATCAAGCAAAAGTTGAGGTAATTAAGCAACTACCCAATGAGTGTTAAAGGTATAAGGAGTTTTTTAGGACATGCTAGTTTTTATCGGCGTTTTATTAAAGACTTTTCAAAAATTGCTAAACCTTTATGCTTGTCGTTAGAACATAATGCCACTTTTGCATTTGACGATTCTTGTTTGGGAGTATTTCAGGAGCTTAAAGAGAAGTTAATCAATGCCCTATAGTTGTGGCACCGGACTGGAATGAGCCCTTCGAGCTCATGTGCGATGCCAGCGACTATGCCGTTGGAGCAGTCTAGGGACAAAGGCATGGCAAGGTTTTTTATGCCATCTACTATGCCAGTCGAACCTTGAACGAAGCACAACTGAACTACTCTATGACCGAGAAAGAATTTCTTGCGGTTGTATTTGGTTTTGACAAATTTAGATCTTATTTAATTGGTAACAAAGTTATGGTTTTTACAAATCATTCGACATTGAAGTATCTCTTGGAAAAGAAGGATGCCAAGTCCAGACTAATCCAATGGACGCTCCTACTTCAAGAATTTGACCTTGAGATCCGAGACAAGAAGGGTAGTGAAAACCTAGTAGCTGGCCATCTCTCACGTTTAGAGCATCATCTTAAAAATGGTAAGACCGATTCTATAAGAGATAAATTTCCTGACAAGTATTTGCTTGTAGTTAATTCCATGCCATTGTATGCCGATATTGTAAACTAATTGGTAAGTAACATTCTACCACCAGACTTGGCAAACAATGCCAAGAAAAGGTTCTTGCGGGAAGTCAGGCAATACTATTGGGACGAGCCAATATTGTTCAAACAGTGTGCCAACCATGTGATCCTCCATGTGTGCCCGAGGATGAACAGCATGACATATTGCATCTGTGCCATGCCGCACCATATGGAGGTCATTTTGCTGGGGTAAAGACTGTTGCCAAGGTATTGCAGTTAGGATTCTTTTGGCCCACACTATATAGGGATGCCCATGAGTATGCCAAGGTATGTGATCGATGCCAACGGACAGGAAACATCTCTGGAAGACACCAACTACCGCTCCAAAACATTATGCTTGTGGATTTATTTGATGTATGGGGGATAGACTTTATGGGTCTTTTTCCACCCTTATTTGGTAATGCGTACATTCTTGTGGCTGTTGACTATGTGTCTAAGTGGGTAGAAATTGTTGCTCTGCCAACAAACGATGCCAAGGCCATTACCAAGTTTCTACATAAGCATATCTTTACTAGATTTGGTGCCCCTAGCATGATCATTTATGATGAGGGCACTCATTTTAAATGTAATCTAATTTCTAAAGCTTTTTGCAGGTATGGTATACAGTAAAGAATTGCGACAGTATATCATCCACAAATGAACGGGCAAGTTGAGATTTCAAATAAGGAGATTAAGAACATTCTAGAGAAGACTGTTAATCCATCAAGGAAGGACTGGTCCTTGAGACTATATGAGTCCTTGTGGGCCTACAAGACTGCTTTTAAAACTCATTTGGGTACTTTACCATTTAGACTTGTTTTCAGAAAATCATGCCATCTACTAGTGGAGCTTGAACATAAAGCCTACTGGGCCCTCAAAACACTTGGCATGGCATGGAGAGCTACTGGAGAAAAGAGGTTACTAGACCTAAATGAGTTGGAGGAATTCAGAACACAAGCCTATGAGAACGCCATGATCTACAAGGAAAAGGCAAAAATGTTGGCATGACAGTAAGATAATGCCACGACAGTTTGAGGTAGGCTAACATGTTTTGTTATTCAACTCACGGCTTAAGTTGTTTCCAGGGAAACTCAGATCGAGATGGATGGGCCCTTATGAAGTTGTGAAGCCCTATGCTTATGAAGATGGGCAAAATCTTTAAGGTGAATGGCCAACATTTAAAGCACTACATGGAAGGTGATCAGAACAATTCCAAAGAGGTGATCTTCTTGGCAGAGGTAACATGAAAACACCATCAGGTTTGAACTTTTGTAAATATTAGGTTAGTGTTTTTCTTTGTTTTTAGATTTTTAATTATTTTTATTTCTTTTTAAAATTCAAGTTTTTATTCTTTTATTATGTTGAAAGGTTTCCTTTGAGTTGTGCAGATTCATTATGCCAGAAATTATGCCAAGAACACTGCTAGGGTTACTGGCAGGAGCCAACGCTTCAATAAAAAAAATCTGCCAGGCATAATGCCAGAACAGTTTGGCATGCAACGGTACAAAAGATAGAAGAAAGAGGAAAAACGCTAGTTTTATCAGCCCAATAAAATAAGAGAGAGTTGTTTTTATTTGATCTCAAACTCTAGCCACCCAAAATTTTGGTTGTAATTTAAATTTCAAACCAATCACCTTATCACTCCAATCTTTACCCTATCTTATCACCTATCACCTTATCACTTCACCTTATTTTTAAATAAATTCTTTTTATTTCCTATCATTATCCCTAATTACTACTCCCATTAAAACACTCAACCGACCCAAAAACTTTCACTTTCTTACCCTTGCCGGTTAAAGAAATTAAACATCTCTCTCACTTTTTACTTTCTTTTCGATAAGCAAGTACAAAACCCAAATCGTTCTTTTTCTTTATCTTTCAACATCGTTTTAAGTTCCTTCAACGATTTTCAATGGCTTCATCCTCTATCCCTTTCAAAAGGTTCTTCAACGAGGAGATTCAAAAAAAGTTTGAAACAAATTTTGCCTCGAGAAGTTTTTGCTACGAGAAGCACTTCGAGTTTAAAATAGAGACGATGAACGACTTCCCTCCAGAAGTCATGTCTACGATTAACTTGCACAAATGGAATCAGTTCTTCCAGCAAAAAGGGGAGATTTATGCCACCATCGTCCAAGAATTCTATGTGCACCTTGTGACCAAGGATTCGCCCTTCTTGATGATTAGAGGTAAGTGTGTACATTTTGATGAAGGGTATATTAACAATATGTTTGAGTTAGATGGTGCAGAGAATGAGTATTTTGAGTACGCTGACTCAATGAATGCTACCAAGAGGAAGAGGCTACTGGCAGATCTGTCTGAGCCTGGCACGGCATGGACAGTCTCATCAACAGGCTACCAGACGGTTAAGAGGCTGGCATTGAAGCCCTAATAGAGAGGATGGAATCACTTTCTCAAGGCGAATCTGATGCCCACATCCCATAACGAGATCGTGTCAGAAGAAAGGATGATCCTATTGCTCTCCATTGTTATGGGGCGCAAGATCAATGTTGGCAAGATCATTATTGAGGAAACTTACAAATGCGCAGCGAAAGGTACTGGCAGCTTGTTTTTCCTTTTGTTGATTTTTAACGTTTGCATGCTCCATGATGTGCCAAGGCTTCATACGGATAAAGGGTAAACGATCAAAGGAACAACAATTACTGCTGCTATATGGAGGAATCTTGTTGCTGCCGAGCCCAAGGACAAGGGGAAGGGAAAGGCAAGGGTACCCACGCCAAAGCCCAAGGAGTCAAAGGCCGCGCCAGTAACCATTCCAAAAACTGTGCCAGACAGTTCAATGGCAATGATGTCCCAAATTCACTAACGCCGGGAGATTATTCTCCAAAAGCTGGAAAAAGCTAAAGAGCTCAATGCCAGGATGCGACACTACATCCAGGCTAGGGATGTTGTAATCATGGAGGTTCTTACAAAATTATCAACTAATTTTGTGCCAGCATTTCCAGACTTCCTTTTCGTGCCCTCTGCCAGTGACAATACCATGCCAAATAGTCCAGTTCATACCTCGTCCGATGCCACAATCCCATTATCTCCAGTTCAAGTCGTGTCTGGCAGTTCTGATTCTTCATCTGAATCAAAGGAAACCAAAGCCAAGTCTGCCAAAGCCAAGTCGCCAGTGACACCTGCTATACATACGCCATCTGATGCTACCAATGCACCAGCTGTATCGGAGCCTGCCAAGGAAAATGAGGAAGTTGGAGCCTCCACTGCCGCTTCAAAACTGAGCCTAAAAAGAAAGAAGCACATGGCCCCTGATCTAGGGCCATTTGTGAGAAGAAAAACCTGTGCCGCACGACAAATAGTCTCTGAAGGGGAGTCATCTTCTTCCTAAACTCCTTTACATTTCATTCCATTGCATTCACATGATCATGCATTTTATTTTATTTTACTTTATTATGTTCTTTTGTATATATGTGTTGTCTCATGCATTGGGGACAATGCACATCTTGGGTTTTGGGGTGTACATTTCTTCGCATTTCTGCCATACATTTCATGTTTAATTTCTTTTTCCATGCCATTTTCCATTCCATCTAGGTCATTTAGGATAGGTGCATACCGAACCACTAAAAAAAAAGAAAATTTTTGCCTCGGTTTAATTTTGAAAAATGTTAGCATTTGTTAGGCAAGTTTAATTTGATCTAGGTGTCTGTCCAATGAGAAAACTTTAATCTTTAGTTGTCATGCCATGCCAGCAGCGTAGTATGCCAGGTTTGCTTGGCAATTGATCTCTAGTTTAGGGAATTGAACTTACACTTAACACGTAGTATGTATCTAGTTCCTTAGCAAACTTAGACTTTTTGAAACTATGCTCAGATTTAGAAAAAAATGATGCTAGGGTAAAAAGAAATAAATAAGGCAGCAATATTTTGCTCCTCTACCTAGGGATAATATGTTACTTGGGGCTTCGCGGTTTGCTCCCTCTTAGTTCTCAAGTCCAAAACCTTAGAGTATGAGTTGAAGAGAAAGCCTAGTGATGTCTAGATTAAGGTGGGGATTCGTGGTATGCTCTCTCTTATCTCTCACGCCAAATAGTGTCATGAAGCAAGCTTAAGTTAATGCTAACAGAAACCCTTGGCAAAAAAAAGATAAAAATCTTAGTTTAGGTAGTAAAATTGGCTAAGGGAGTGACAGGATACTTGATGCATATTGCCTACACATCATGCACTTTTCATGAACTTAGACTAGAGTTATATTGTTGTACTTGAATTACTACATGCTAAGCATTATTGCACTGAGATACTGAGGATAGAAATAGAGCCAAATTCTACTTGCCAGCACGTGTTGGGATTCAACCAAAATTTTGTCGAGGTAACTTTTTCACAGTTTTTGTTTTTATTTTGATTGCATTACTTGAGGACAAGCAATGAGTTAGGTTTGGGGTGTGTTACCTCTCCAAAAGTATTGTTTTTAACGCCAATCTTATGATGCTTTTGCTTGTTTTTAGGTACATTTAGTTGTATTAAGATGTTAGAATCATGCATTTGCATAAGGAGTTTAGAGTTTTGTCTATGCCAGTGTGAAGGGTTGTTTTGTTGGCAATTTTGCAGGTTTGGCACAGGATGTGGCCCAGAAAAGCACCACAAGAAGGAATGCCAGAAAGAATGCCGAGTGTTGTTGGCACATATGGACCAGACAATGCCAAGCACTGGATGCATAGAAGTGAACTTGATGCCACGCCAAAAAGCTGTTGGACCTCAAAAATAGGACATAGTTAGGCTCCGAAAAAATAGCGGATAAGATGGTGCCAAGACTTGTTGGCAGATTCATGCCAAGCTTGGATGCCAAGGCAGCGTTGCCAATATGACATCAGCCCTAGCCTGATCAGCTCTCATTCAAATTTGGATAAGAAGATAATCCCTTATCCCTTGGGTAGTTAAAATTCAAAATTTGAAGATCTAATCTTATCCCTTCCTTGCACGCCTATTTAAACACCAACCAAGCTAGACTTTTGAGGGGATTGAAGAAGATTGGATCGTGAGGAGTTGGTGTGTGACGATTGACAACCGGGTGCACCTAGGAAGGGTGGTCTGACCAGCTTGGCCGAGAAGCCTGGACCTTGAAGAGCGGCATCGAGAGACCTCTTCTAGCCCATTCTCTCTTTTAAGTTATTTATTTTGTTTTTAATGATGATGTATTTCGAAAACGTTTGTGGGTTGTTGATTAAATCCCTCACCATGAACTAATTTAATAGTTGGTAGGGGATGTTTGCGTTGAATGCTATTTTTATGTTTTAGTTTTTAATAATAAATCTGCCTTGGCAATGTTTTCACTATTCGGCATACTTTAATATTTCATAAATACTATGCCAAGTGAGAGCTGGCACTATTAGCCTATTGCGGCTCAATATCTTAACAGACTTAGGGCGGCAATGAATAAGTTGTTGAATACTGAGGAGAGAAGCTTCGAGAGAAGTCGTTCAAGTAGATGAACTTACTTCAGGAGTGAAATCTACCCCTTAGGAGTATGGATTGGATCTTAATCAAATTGGTTTATTTAAAAACAAGCACTATAGAGATATAGGGGTTTTTACATGATTAATTTAGGGCAATGACCACCGAGAGAGGCTTTGCTAATTTTGAATCTGCTCGGCAAACAATGCCAAGATAGGTTGTTATTAAAAGCTGGCACGACATGAATAACGTGAAAACCAGGCATTCCCTACCAACGCTCATCATTCATTAAAGCACATTCCTTTCCAACGTCTATACTTTACTTTCATTCCTTTTCTTTTTAATTGTTTTTAAAACCAACTTCAAATCAAATCATTTTTTTCTTAAGGCAAGTAACAATCAAGGCAATTGAATTCCAAGTCAATCTCTGTGGGATAGATATTCAGCTTACCAGCTGTATTACTTGCAAGCCGTGTATACTTGCACGCAAAAGACTCATCTTGGCACTGTTTTTATACTTTCCCAACATATACCTTTTGCCAGCATTTCCACTCCTAGAGTCTACAGTGTCTAATATAATCATTCAAATATAAAATTTCCAAATATTTTTTCATTCTTCCTTGTACTGTTCAAAAACTCATTATGGTCCTTAGTGACCAATTTGAACTTCCAATAATTCTTCCGAGCTTGCTAACTAACATTTAAATAAAAAATGTTTCAAATTCCATTTTCTGATAGCTTGCGCTACCTTCTAAGATTTACTTATACAGGGCATAATACATACTAGATCTTAATTTCCTTTATATTAGAGAAACTAGATTCGATAGCGGTTCTAACGGTATAAACCACATAAATTAATAAAATTTACAAAAATTATGAAAATTCCTTACATTCACGTCACAGAGTTGTACAGGCAAAAACTGCTCTGTAATTTTTCTGACCTTCATTCGATTAAAATTTCATATCCTTTAACTTAGAACTCGAAATCAGTTTTTGTTTGTTGGAAACGAAAATAGACTAACAAATATTTACAATGGTATAAAATTCATCATCTAACCATTTTTTTAGAATTTATGGCGAATTTAAACTTACTGCCATAATTCAAATTCCAACATAACTTTCCATAAATAACTTCTAATTTACACCAACTGCTCCTTATTTCTCTACTTGCCAATTTAGTCCCATCACTTTACTTCAAATGACTAGAATAAAGCTTTTATTCATATGTTCTCTTTACATCCTTCATCAAAATAGGCTTAAACCTTTACTTCTCTAACTTTTCTTGTTTTGTCGAGGTGGTCACCAAATTTCAAATATAAGGATTCAAGCTTCTTAACTTTGCAAATTAGTCCTCAAATCAACATTACTACCTTAACTCCATCATTTTAACTAAAAATCAGATTTACTCCTTCTACATATCCTCTTTGTCGAATAGACCATTCAAGTTTGACAATTTGTAAAAATGGTCACTAATGTGATTAATCGTCGGTTTAGCATTCTAACTTCATTTTCATGTCTCTAACATCATTAATAATATAAATTCACATCAAATTCATAAAAATCAGATCTGGTCCTTGATTTTTGAAGCTTGCCGAAATGGTCCTTATGTATTTAACTTAGGGTTTTGTTTCCAAACAACAAATCAAGCTTACTAGATCATTAATCCAACATCACAAACCCTAAGTTCGACTTGAATCCATAAACCACAATCTTCTCTATACAATCTGAAATATGTAGGTTTTAAATCCCAATTCAATAACATGATTCTAACATCATACAAGCATGATTCTAACTTAAAATCAACCATGGATTCATAAAATCATAAAAGCCCCAATTTGCTCATAAACCCTAATTTCTTTCTCATATCAAATCTCATCAACTAAGCAAGTATTCTATGAACTATTTACATCAAAAGATAGAGCTTGAAGAGTAGAACAACTTTGTAGTTCGAAAGATTACCTAAAAACCGAGATTTGGGGCTTAAATCGAGCTTCTAAATTTTTTTTTCTTTTTCTCTTCACCAACGTTTTGGCGAGTATTTTTGTGATAATTCCTTCATATTTCATATATTTAAGACACTTGTATCATTAAAAATAAATTTTTAATTCAATAAATTCCACTTTCCAAAAATACCCTCCAACTAGATTTATATTTCTAATTTGCCATTTTGTAACATTCCAACTAGACTTAGTTGGATTCTAATCAGCCACTATTCATCCATAAAATAAATCTCAAAATTCCCTCCATCTCCCTTTTGGTCAAAATGACCAAAATACATTTTACTGATCAACTTACTCACAAAATTGTCATTCCATGTCATTTTGATCGATTAAAATTTTTCCTAATCTTTTTGACGTCCAAATATCCATAAAATGATATTTTATGACTCTTATAAGGTCCATAGAACTATCTCTGAAATTTTAGCTTGATCCTATTATCCGAATATTTTTTTGAACTTTATCGTTTTATAGCCATTAATAAAATCTCCGTACAAAAATCTGGGTAACACAGAAATGTTATTCTTGGGGGTAAACTATTCATTTACGGGGTTAAAATACATAACTTTTTAAAATTATACTTTAATCCCTAAACTTTTCCAATGTTTATACTTTAGCCACAAAACTTTCAAAAATTACATTTTGGTCACTAGCCAAAAATTGGGTTATTACAACTACAGACTCTTAGAGATAGAAGTCTCTTCACCAAGTTTAGTAAGTGTGAATTTTGATTTTCTAAAGTGGCATTTCTTGGCCACATAGTTGTTGCGGATGGGATTCGTGTGGACCCTCAGAAAATTCAAGCTGTGGTAGAGTAGAAGCCCCCAAGGAATGTTTCAAAAGTCCGTAGTTTCCTTGGGCTTGCTAGGTATTATAGGCAGTTTTTTAAAGGGTTCTCTATAGTAGCCGAACCGTTGACCAAATTATTGCAAAAGGGGGTTTCGTTTGAGTGGAATAAGATAAGGCAACAAAGTTTTGAGCAACTAAAAGCTTACCTCACGGAGGCTCCGGTCTTAACACAACTCGAGTCGGGGAAGGAGTATGTTGTGTTTATTGATGCCTCTTTAAATAGGCTAGGTTGTGTGCTCATGCAGGAGGGTAAAGTGGCTGCTTACGCCTCAAGGCAACTTAAACCCCATGAAAGAAATTTTCCTACCCATGATTTAGAGCTCGCTGCTGTCATCTTTGCATTAAAGATTTGGAGGCACTATCTTTATGGAGAGAAGTGTTATATTTATACAGACCACAAGAGTTTGAAGTATCTGCTTACCCAGAAAGAGTTGAAGCTGAGACAAGATCGTTGGATCGAGTTGTTAAAGGATTATGATTCCATTATTGAGCATCATCCAGGGAAAGCAAATTTGGTGGCAGACACCTTGATCTGTAAGTCTATGTCTGATCTGAGGACTATGTTTGCCTGCTTAAGGATGGCTGAGGACGGTGGACTCCTAGCTGAGCTTCGGGTTGAGCCTACATTGGTGCAAGAGATAAAGAAGACCCAAGTTTTGGATGAGGATTTAGTAGGTACAGAGAGCCGAAACCTCAGACTTTGAAGTACAATATGGTGGATACTTATACTTTAGAGGTGATTGTCTATTCTAACTTTAGAAGATTTAAGGGATCGTATTTTGAGGGAGGCGCACTATAGTCCTTTTTCCGTACATCCGAGGAGCAACAGAAGCATGATGCTATTTGGGTAATAGTGGATCATTTGACCAAGTCTGCTCATTTCTTGCCTGTAAGAATGGATTTCACCTTGGAAAGGTTGGCTCAGCTGTATATCAGGGAGATAGTAAGGTTGCATGGACTGCCATCATCGATCATTTTGGATAGAGACCCACGTTTTACCGCTAGGTTATGGAAGAAGATTCATGATGCTATGGACACTAAGTTGCATTTCAGTATAACTTTTCACCCTCAGACTGATGGTCAGTCTAAGCGTGTTATCCAGATTCTTGAGGATATGCTCCGGTGTTGCATTGTGGACCTTGTTACGAGTTAGGAGGACCATTTTCTGCTAGTTGAGTTTGCTTACAATAACAGTTACCAGTCGAGCATAAGGATGGCTCCTTTTGAAGCTTTGTATGGGCGTAGGTGTAGGACACAGTTGTGTTGGACCGAGCTTGATGAGAGGAGGATTATGGGATCCGATTTGGTTAGACAAACTGAAAAAAAAAGGTTTAGATCATTAAGGAAAGATTGCAAGCGGCCTTTAATCGTCAAAAGGCCTATGCGGATCAGAAACGCAAACATATTGAGTACGATGTTGGTGAAAAAGTGTTTCTCAAGGTATCTCCATGAAAAGAGATCATTCGGTTTGGACGTAAAAGAAAATTAAGCTCAAGATATATCAGACCGTATGAGGTGCTTGAGAGAGTTGGACCAGTGGCTTACAGGTTAGCCTTACCTCCAGAGTTTACTCGTATTCATGATGTTTTTTATGTGTCCACGCTGAGGTGTTACCATTCTGATCCTTCACATATCGTTCTGCTCGAAGAGATTGAGGTCAATACCGATCTGATGTATGAGGAAAAGCCAGTTAGAGTCCTTGATAAGGGAGTTAAAAAACTTCGCAATAAGTGTATACCCTTGGTAAAAATGTTACAGAGAAACCACGGTGTTGAAGAAGCAACGTGGGAAGTCGAGGACGACATGAGAATACTCTACCCGCATTTGTTTCCACTAGGTAAATTTTGAGGATGAAATTTTCTTTCAAGAGTAAAGAGTTGTAACGACATGGATTTCAGAATCTGAGGGTCAGGTTTAATCGAGGTATGGACCTCGTATTTGGGTTGTATTATTAGGTTTATAAGTGTCTTTTGGGCTAGCTTGTGTGTTGGGCTCATGTGGTTGTTGGGTTGAGATGAGAGGAAGAGAGGAATATGGTAAATGCCTAATGTGAAGTGTTTGGGGGAGGGAAAACTTATTTTTCTGCATTATGCAGAGTGGTGAGATCACCTAACTTTAATGTCTTCTTCTTCCTTTTCAAACTCTCTCTCTCTCTCCCAAAACACCACTAGTAAAGGTAGAATTTTGTGATTGTGTGTTGTGAATCACGTTTGGCTTGTGGAGGGAAGTTTTATCAGCATCCAATGATCTACATTTCAAGGTAAGCTTTGTTAGAGTTGGTGGAAGGAAGAGTTGTTGGAGGTTTGGGGAGTTGAACGAGATTGGAGTTTTTGGGGCTCTAATCTTGGGTTTAGATTATGCTTTAATCCCTTTTAAACTCTCAGCAATGATATGATTCGTTTCATAATCTTCTCATATAGTTAAGGAGGTGGGGGCTCATCAAAGGCTCAAGAAGGGAAGAAGACTTGAAGCTTGGAAGAAGGCTTCATTTTAGCAGCTAAGTTAAGGTTAGTATACTACTAACTCCTACGAATTCCTGCAACTCATAAAATTAGGCTTTATGCATGATTTGGGTGTTTATGGTTTGATAAGCCTTGGTTGCCCCTTTAATGGTAAAATGTGTATTTGATGTTGTTAAAGCTTAATCTGGGTAGAAACTCACTTAATAGCTTCACCATAACCTGTAGGATCGAGTTGGGGCGTAACCATATAGATTAAGTGGCATTTCTAGGTGAAATCCAAACCTAGTTCTTGAGTTCTAGAATCGCATATCGATACAAGGTGGCCAGTATCGGTATGCCTTTGTAATAAGAGGGATGGGTTGTGAGGGGCGTAATGGTACGTCTTCTCGTGTATCGGTACCCCTCGCTTAATTAGAATTTCAGTAGTGCTTTTGCGTACCGATATACTATGGTGCGTATCGGTACCTACTGTTACATTACCTGAGGAATGCTTTAGTTTACTGGTACGCTAGGGTATGAGTACCGGTACAGGTGGGGATCGATATAGGGTGGATACGTACCGATAGCGCGTATCGATACGGGAAGTTAGCGTATCGGTACGGCTTGTTGTTCTCTTTTTTTCGAACCTAAATTGAGTATTGATACTCATGGGGGAGTATCGATACCTAGAGGGAAGTACCGATAACCACTTAAGAGTATCAATACTCATTGGGCAATTTGCCTAAGAAAGTTGAGTTTGCGTTCGGGGGTTCCATAATTTGAGGTGAAGGTCCTAAGGGGTCTTTTAAGGTATAAAATGAATATTAAAACTGAGAAATGGAGACTTTAACTCGTGTGAGAAATAATAGGGCTAATGTTTTGGTAATACTGGGTAAATTGTGTGAAATAAAAACACATAGGGATCCTTGGTAGATCAATCGATGTTGTGTGGTGACTAGGGTCCTTGCTTTGTGCTGATGGGACGTCTAGATAGTTGATTCATCCCTTGTTGGGACTTGGATACCCTAAAAGTGTGTTGCAACACCCTGAAGATTTCCAAATATAGGATCCTGATGTTGTGTTGACGAGAGCCGCATTCAAAGATGCTCGATGGGAGATTTTGGGCATGGATGTAGGATCCCGATGTTGTGTGGACGCGTGCCTCATCCTCACGGGTATATGATCATGTTCCTATGTGGACGCGGACCTTACTCGTAGTGCAAGATCCCGATGCTATGTGGATGCGGGCCTCACTAAATGTTATTGGGTGTTATCTATGTGAACTCGTGAAATACATATATTTGTTGTGTGCGCGATCATACTTTCATAATGCTACGTGTTTAGGAGATTATGGTAGTGCCAACGTTATCTTGCCATGATATCATTCATGTTGTGTTGCTTTATTTATGATTTGCATGAAGCACGGTTGAGTGGCGGTGTATCCACTGAGCTTGTTAGCTCAACATTTGGAATCGTTGTTTCCATTCGCAGGTAAGTAGGTTGTCGCGAGGCTTGAAGGAGCACCATCAAGGCTTGGATTTCAGCATCGACTTTTGTTGTTGAGTACAAGTTCTAGATGTATTGGGCTATGTATTTCGTAGGACCCTATATGTAATTTGTAACTCTTATTTTGTAACAAGTGGTCAAAGTCGAATATTTTAAGTATTTGAAATTGGAGCTCTATGGATATTGTTTTAAATATTTGGATTTAACTATGATTTCAATGTATGGACTTTCGTTTCTACTGTGCTTATCATGTTTTGGGCTCGAAAAAGAAAAAAATTGTCTATACGGTTTTGGGCTTAGGGCCCAAATGTGACATCCGGGTCATGGGTGTTACAACGCTTTACTACTTTCAAAAAAAGAATCTCAGACAAAGACAAAAAAAGTTACCTCCACTTTTTATTGTCAAATTCAAAATCTACAGCACCAAAGTTCTTCAATTTTATGTCTGTCGTTCAGAGGACAAACAAACAAAATCAAAAAAATATATTCTATTCAGTATTAGAATCAAAACAATGCTTTACACAACATTACGCGTATTAAAATAAAAAGAATTATACCACACAACAGTTACTTACTTTTTTTCATAAATAACTTTGAACTTTAGAAAATTTTATCTTCTTCGACGTTCTTTTTTCTTTAACTTGAGGGTTTGATTTCCCTATCAAAACGAAAAGATTTTCTAATCAAATCAATATTTGAGACTTTTGTTAATAGGAGATTTAATTTCTTTCAGTATAAACCCTAATTCTAAGAGAAATCTCCTTAGGAATTTTTTTGACTTTGATTTCAGAAAGGGGAAAATGGGAGGGAAGGGTGAAATAATGTTAGGTTGATGGAACAAACGGGTTAAAAGTTACCGTTATATTATTATTTTATTAAATTAAGTTTATTTTAAATCTTTTGTTATTTCGAAAATTAATTTTCAGAAAATAAAATCATGCCACATGGCTTTTTCTTATTGGATAACGGAAAAATTTAACGTCCGTGATGGTCAAAACCCAAATTGAGTTATGAAATATAACGTTAGGCACTGAAATGAACCAAAAAAACGTTAGGCATCAAACTTATACGTCGGGTCTTTTTCTGACTATTAAGCCTAAAATAAAATAAAAGAATACATGAAATTAAACATGAAACTTTTCCGCCACGCCTTCATTAGAAGGGTCTCTGGCAAGCGTTCGATCGCCATGAAATTGTTGTCCATGCTTTCATCCCGACGAAGAGAGCAATTGATGGGTCTCGTTTCGGCTTTGTGAGGATGGCTTCTAAGACTGATGCACAACGAGTTATTGTTAGATTAGATGGTTTCTGGCTTAATGGGTACAAGATCTGCGTTTCGTGGGCAAGAGAGTCTCGTGAATCTTTTTGGAAGCGTAAGAGAGATGATCATGCACATAACGTTACTGTGAAAAGTCCCCAACAAATTCAAAATTCAGGACAAATGGATAGGGTGTCTTCTCTAATCCGAAAGAAGGTCCAGGGTGTGGTCGATGACTAAAAATCTTTCAGTATTGTGTGGTGGGATAAGCGAATCGGCCACTATGGATTAGTGATTTGACTGGCGAATTAAAGAACGAGGGCCTGCAAGGTTGTTCGATAATGTGGATTGCAGGATTGATGTTCCTTATCATGTGTGAATCGAGGGAACTACAAGAGAATATTTTGAAAGCCAACTGATTGGGCAAGTGGTTCACACGAATTGAAGCTTGGTCCTCTACTTTGGAGATGGTCTCGCGAAGAGTTTGGTTGGCGGCTAGTGGCATCCTGATCCATGCGTGGTCGCGATTGACTTTCCAGAACATAGCGAGAGTGCGGGGATCATTAGTGTGGCTGGATGAAGACACTGAAAGCCCTACTTTTGAGAGGAGTAGATTCCAAATCATAACTAAACACATGAATAAAACACATGAAAAACTAGACTTGATTGTTGAAGTTCACGCCTTCTCTATTAGAGTGCAGGAAGCAGAGGCAATATTTGTGCAATCGAAGGAGCAGGGGAATAATGTTATTAAATCGGAGGAGTCTGACAGTACCACTCGACATGAAACCCCTTTGCAGAACCAGTCGAATGACATTACAGGATCAATACGGAACGTAGTGAGCTCCGAAAAAGACATGGGTGCTTACCAACTAGGTTCGCAAGATACATGTAATCACTTATTTTTATCCGGTTTGTAAATATTGTTAATATATTAGTATAATAATTAATGGGGAATTATTATTGCATGTATACATATTACATTATACGTTTATTTTATATGCATGATTAGTGTACGTATAGGGTGTGTGATGTGTGCATGTATACTATAAGCCATGTATATGCATTAGTAAGTAATATGGTGTATGTATGTCGCGCATGTATTTACATTCCTTACGAGTGCATAGTTTGTACGTATAATATGTGTGGATATTCATGATTATCATGTGTGTTATTGTGTGCATGTATGTTAGTATGTTACATTAATTAATGTTTGCATGTGTATTCGTATGTTACACTTATATGAATGTGCACGTATACGTATGTATGTAATATCGTATTATTATTATTATTATTATTATTATTATTATTATTATTATTATTATTATTATTATTGGACTAATGTAAAAATAAAATATAAAATATAAAACCCAAATATTAATTAACAGTCCAATCCAATATATTTCAAAAACCCAAAAATACATATAACATGACCCGAGCCCAAAACCCTAGCCCTATCATACATCTAACCCTAATCACGTTTGGGATATTTTTGCACAGCTGATCCAGGACCGTTGGATCTAATGTTGATCCAACGGTCGTGATTGAAGGAAGATGCCCTTCTAGATGCCGCGTGAAGGCCACGCTCGGGCCGGCCAGCTCCCCACACACGCGTATGTCGCACGCGCGAGACTCCTTGGATTCCCCAGAGGCCACGCGTCAAGATCAGAGGTAGCCTCACGTATTTCAAGATTCGATCCAGGCCGTTCATTCCCCATGTAATCACAGCCATTGGATCAAATCTGATCCAAAGGCCGTGAGTGAATTTGGTCGAAGATAATGCTGCCATACTCTCTCCACGCCGGCACCACTCCGCCGTACCATCAGTCCAACCACCAGACGTGCAAAAGAGGCAAAAGAACAGATTATCAGCAACCAAATCTCAGAAAGATAATTTTTTTATTATTAGATCTACCAAAAGGAAAAAATAGCATATATGTAATGAGGTCTACCCTCTTTTGTACCGGTTTTCACTGATCTAAAAATACACAAAAAATTTCCAGAAAGGTAGCTTCTTGTTTCTTTTTTTTTTTTTGCATGTTCATTCGAACCAAAAAATAATACCAAATACCTAAAAGAAAAAAAGGAAGACTATACCTTTTCGGCTTCGGCCGGTCACCTTGTACGGTGGCCGAGGCTAGGACCTCCGATGAACGGTCCCCACACATCTATCTCTTTATCTTCTCCCTTACCCTGACCGTCGATCCTCCTTCGCATCGGTGATAAGCCCACTCCTAGGGTGAATCGGTCGAGAGGAGAGATGTCGGGGTTGTGAAAAGGAGGTTTTTTTTCTTTCAAAAGGGCTTCGGGTTTTTCAGATCTAGGCAAATCGGAGTGTTTTCCCTAAAGTCTAAGTGTATACCAGGGTTTTAGAGAGATGGGAGAGTTTTTCTGAAGCTGGTATGGGTTCCGCCACCGCCGGAGACGACATCGGACATGAAAGGGGTGAACGGCGATGTCGAGTTGTTGAGAGAAAATGAGGGAGGCTGAATATTTTTTAGGTTTAGGTTTAATATTTTACCGGTTATAAAACAAATAATAACCTTTGGATAGTTAAATGGTTTAATTACATGAGGGGTCCTTTTTGTTTTTCCCGCTTTTACTTTCGGCCCTGGCACAATTGCACTTTCAATCCCTGTTCTCTGTTACCGCATGCTTTTGCATCCCCTTTTTGTTTCAAATTAGCATCTGCATTTCATTTTCATTCAATTCACCCCCGAAATTAAGTTGGATCCGATTTTAAATGGCATAAATACCTTCGAAGTCCTTACGTGTTTCTGTTTCTTGCACTTTGAGCTTGCCGCATGGGTTTATTACTCGATAGGTCCTTTGGAGTTTAAATCAGTTTTTAATCAAGTCCTTAATTACGTCTTTGACTATTTAATTTCTGTTTTTAGGTTTTGTTTCTTTTCCATTTTAGTCCTTTTGATGCTTTAAACTTTTATATCTTTTATTCCTTTTTATCGATTTTAGTATGTTGTGTTGCACATCATATTTACATGTGTTTCATTCACGCCTAGTCTATTTATGTTTTATCGTGTATTATATCATTTTTTGTGCTTTAATTTGATCGTTTGTATTACATATGTCTTTTGTTGTTATATTTAACTTAATGTGCATATCATGTTTACATGTTAGCTTATTATGGTCATTTTGTACGTTAGGATATGTATTAATTTATGGTGTGATTGGTCTCATAAATACCATGTTTTTATGTCCATTTCGCTTCTTTGTAGGTTACTTGATAGTATGATATCGTTTGTTATATGTAATGTCTTTGTTGTTATTTTTACATGTTAATTATGTCATTGATAAGGGTTTTAGTGTATTTTTGTGGTATTGTTGACTTGTTAATTTCGTACCCTTTTAGGTCTATGCCATGCATGTTATAGTTGTGGTTCATTTTAATGTGTTTAAGCATGTTAAAACTAATTAGTCTAATTTTGGAAGCAAGCATTTTCTTGTTCATATTTTGTTTTATTTTGTTTTTATCATCATGAGATGTTATGTTCATGCATTTTAATTATTTTTGTTTTATATTATAGTATTTGGGTTTTAATGCCATGTCGATATGAATGTTTGTTTATGTTTTTATGTTTTCTAAGATCGCATAATGGTATAAAATTGTCAATGCGGTGCCCTTTTATCAGAGCGTAAACAGGGCCAATATCAGTCGTAGTGATAGTGGTTGAGCGTTTACTCTCGGATAATGGGGCCCTTAAAATTTATTCGTAATTATGACCGAATTTTAAACTAATCGTCACTTTAATCTGGAAAATCTAATATTAATAAATCGGTAATTATTAAAGTACCAATTTTGGGCGGTGTGGGTGTGCTAATCCTTCCCCATCCGTAACCGACTCCCGAACCCAGTAATTTTTAAATCTCTGGTTTTATGGTGTCCGGCCTACCTCAGTGACCGGTGGCGACTCCAATTTTTAATAACATACGATATTTTCAAAACCCCTACGGAATAAATATTTTATATCCAAAAAATCACAAACACCTTCGAAACCATTTTTTTAGCGAAAAAAGGGACATCGCTACAGATGGCGACTCCGCTGGGGACTATTTTTTTGTTTTTAACAAAATAAAGAGAGTCAAGCTTTTTCAAATAATTACCGCTTTAATAATATTAGAAGTTACGGATTAACGTGATCATTAAATTAATATTCGGTTGAAATTGCGCGTTTATTTTAACGTATTTAAAATTTGGCATATAAACCCGTTTTTAAGTGGGGGAAAATGTTAATGCTTTCGTGGAGATATTGTTCTCCTGTGTAGGCCTAGCAAGTACCTTCGGGGCTCGAGTACCTTATGCTTTCGTTAGGATATCGTTCCTTCGTGCAGGCATAAGCGAATGGGTCCCCTTGAATTGAACCCGGTTGAAAGGAGCCTATAATGGGTGATGATCGGGGGCCTTACTACTCTTAGTAGAGGACAGCGAGGACAATTAGGGTACCTCCTAGAACCAAAACTGCATATAGAGAACACATATAAACCCACCCTATTAGAGCCATGCGGATAACCTAGGTGTCTTAGATGGAATGTAAATAGGATTGCCTTGTTTGCTTATGGCATTTAATTTGCCCTCTTATTACGTACTTATCATTTTTGTCTGGTACTGACTTGTTCTTCTTTTTGCTTTGTTTTTGCATATCATTGCATTCGCATTACACAGGGCATTGATTCCCGAGTGATTTCTCCCATAATAGAAGATTGTTCATGATGGACCAAAGGTTCTTTGACCTGAAGGAAGGGGGTCCAATTCTAGAGTTCCATCCCGAGACTAGACCAGGGACAGCCGAAGAAGAATCATTCAAGGACTCCAGAACAGTTTCGGTAAGCAGTGTCAATTATGGTGACAAACAAGATGCAATACAAGAACTAAAGAAGCAGATGTCCGAGATGATGGACCAGATGAATGCCATGATGAAAGGCAAGCAGCATGTCGAACTCAGAAAAGATTCGATCGGGGAGCAGAATGTGGAACAGAATGGTCAGAATGTCGAAACAGACAACACCGTTAAATATGACAAATCAAATCCCTTTGTGATCAATCTCAAGAAGCAGACAAGTAGCATATCTGGGGTAGATATCAAGGGAACAGAGGCAAAACCAGGGGAAGTTCGAGAATCTAATGACATCATAAGGTATTATCCTATGCCCATGAGATACACCGAGTTACTTCTGTTACTTGTCGAAAGGAGCCTTATCATACCAGTGAAGTCTGTACCAAGAAAACCTCCTTATCCGAAGGATTACAACAGTCGTGTCTAGTGCGGCTACCACATAGGCGATTCGAGTCATCACACTGGAAATTGTAGGGCCCTGAAGGACAGAGTTCGAGATCTTATCAGAATGGGAATTTTGGGTTTCGAAGATGGACAACCCCAATTCTTCAGCCAGCCAGCCGTTGCCCGAGAGGCAAAGTCGAAAGAGGGTCAATACCCAGCCCAAGGTTCGGGTAACACAGAAGTGGGTCACTCAAGCGGGATAAAGTTAGGAGTCAAGAATAATAGCATCTCAGAAGATGAACTTGCACGCAAGTGCGACCAGCTCGAGCATGAGAGGCACGATCTGAGCATGAAATTAAAGAATGTACAAGACAAGTACCAGAAGCTGCACCTTGAATTCAAGAGTTTCGGTCTGGGTGACACCGCGGAAGAGTGGGTCAATGGTATGATTCAGCTGAGGAACGGTTCAGAACGCTGGAAGCAGAAATGCAAGAATAGTAAGAATAAAGTCAGATCATTATCACAGAAGCTGGAAGAAGCTGAGGGCCAACGCGACATTTTCCAAAGTGAGTTGGAAAGCAGTCTGGCCATGGAAGATATCTTGAAATCAAGTCTGCAGTAGGAAAGGAATGAATCACAAGCCTTTTAAATGGAAAACGCAGCACTCAAAGAACAGATAGCGAGGCTCGAGACTGCTTTACGTACCAGTGAGATCCATGCTGGGGCAATGACCGTTCAGCTACAAAAGGCCGAGCAAACAATATGGGAGAAAGACCGGGACATAAAGATGGTTACGACTCAAGCCCGGCAAGTAGCTCAACAGGTAGCAGATTTAGCCGATGCAGTAGCACCAATAAGCCAGAATATGGATCTAGCATTGGACCGCGAAGGAAAGCTGACATGACTGTTGAATGAGGTCAAGACATTAGGTGCCATAGCTCACCACTATCTGTAAAACCCTAATACCGGATGTAATGAAACCTTTTGGTCTGAATGAAAGATGTCCTATAGGGACAAATCACTTGTGGAATCGATGCTTTATTGCATTCATGCATTGCATTTGCATCACGTCCTGTGCATTGTTTAATAATTCTATCATCGTATGACACTTCATCATTTAATACTTGGGGTTCAATGGCAGAATTAATCAGAAAATGGAACAAATTGAAGAGTCGAGGCTTGACCAGTTAGAAGAAAGAGTCGAGAAAGAGCTTAAGAAGAAAGGAAAGATAAATGTTTTCAATACGAGGGAACTCTGCCTAGTCCCTGATTTGGTCATTCCTCCGGATTTCAAGGTTCCTGGATTTGCGCAGTATGACGGAACCAGCTGCCCGAAGATTCACCTAACCATGTTCTGTAGAAAAATGAAAGGATACAGGAAGAATGAAGAATTATTGATCCACCACTTCCCATGCTTTGACGGGACCCGCAGCAGTGTGGTATAACCGTTTGAACAGAAACCAAGTTAGGTCATGGGGTGACCTCGCTAATGCTTTCTTGAGGCAATATAAATATGCTTTAGATTTAGCACCCTGTCGCCAGTTTCTTCAGAATGAGAAGATGAGGCCAAGTGAAAGCTTCAGGAAATATGCACTAAGGTGGCGATGTTTGGCGACCCAAGTCCAACCTCCTATAGCAGAAGAAGAGTTGACTCCCTATTCCATGCAACGCTTCCATCTCCCTTCTTCGATGTGATGTTGGAGAAATCGAGAAACGGATTCGAAGATTTCATGACGATTGGAGAGAGGATAGAATATGCAATCAAAGAAGGAAAATTGGGTCTAAAGTCTAAGGACCGAAGCGAATATAAGATAGATAAGGATGGAGAGGTAAATGAGTGTCATCTCTAGGGTTCACGTGGCCGTAAAAGAAGGAGACAGACTGACAAATCGGGGTCATCAAGGAAAATTCCTCGGACGAGCGCAAACTTGGAAGTATTTGGAACATCTATCTCAGACATTTGGCCTCATCTGGCAGGGGGTCACTATCTTGTTCCTAGGCCGATGAAGATTGCACCTGATCCGTATGCCCATAGTTTTGACTCGAGTAGCACATGCGAATTCCATATGGTGGCACCGGGGTATCCCACCAAAAAATGTAGACCTTTATTGGAGGAAATCAAGAAGCTGGTCAATGATGGAACCCTGACACAAGAGCTGATCAAGCAGTGGAAGACCAAGGATGAGAGGCAAGTCTACATAGTGCTGAAGAAGCCAGAGATGTCTCTACGTTAAAATACCTTCCTGAAGTAATACAAGGAATAAACTCTACTACATGTGGCCCCATGTGGTAAAGATCTTTTGTGATGGGGCATGTTTATTGATTTTTATTTCAATAAAGAACACATTTCGCTTAACATATAATGTTTTTGAAAGCACATAGATATTTTCTCGTCGTTGTAGGACACTGGATATCAATTGCAAGATGTGACATTAGATAGATGTCGTGACAACGATGATGTATGATCTTCCCCATCGGACTCTGGTCAGCAAAGCGGGATTATTACTCTTTCGATGATGTTCAAGGACGAAAAAGCTCTAAATGTCAACCATGTAGAGTTGCTTGAAATTGAAACTCTAGGCATAATCTTCTAGGTAGTAAAGAAATAAAAATAAGAATTAAAAAGGGGGAGAATTGAAGAAAAAGGGAAGAAAGAAAAAGAAAGAAATGAGAAATAAAGAAGGAGGAAATAATAATAAAAAAGTACTTCTATGTTCGAAACCTGGTAATAGGCTTGTTCGGATAAGAGTATGGAAATTTTGGGCCACTCCGCTGAAGCGATAGGGTGGAGATACATCATCCAATTCAAGAAACCTTAGCTTCATGAGTGATGGTAATATTTTCAAATTGTGACTATGCCGAGTAACTTGGGGCAGTGTTGTTTGCTCCATCGTTGTCCTCAAGACAAAGGACTGTGACGAATTGATTTCCTCAAATGATGATAAAAAAACAACAAAAAACAAAAGAAAAAGGAAAAATGATGAAAAGAGGAAAAAGAAAGAAAAAGAGATAAAACGATAGCATAGGTAAAATTAAAACTCGCACCACCCAGAACTCTATTCCTAGAGTAATATTTCTGTGCTTGAATGGTCATACAAACCCACCCTTTTTGGGGTAGAGCATGTAATGATAATTGAGAAAGAGTAATACTTTACAGCAACGCGGTAATCATGAGGATGAACCGAGTCACCAGGGAAGACTTCACATCCTTGAATTACCGAGTGGTTGAATCTAAGCCACTATTGCACATGATATCCAGAGCTCCTATGTTGTGTTTTCAAGATCTTGTATGTTAATCTAAATGATACCCTTCAGTGGAACACCAATCAGCAAATTGACAAGTTAAAGCAACAAAGATTTCCATGTATTACTTCAGGGGTAAGATCCAGAACACAAGGTTGCAGATACTATTGGAGCCCCTAACCAGAAACGACCTCACAATGAATATAATAAAGATGATGAAATAAGGATAGGTGTCAGACAGCTCAAGAACAAGAAGCGGATTCCAGCCATGATGCCATATTTGGTTCAAGAAAATGAAGGACGAAACAAGACAAGAATGAGTTACAAAGTGTGGGGACGGTAAAAAGTAAACATTGAGTCTCCAAAGAATTAAAGCACAGAGATCGATGAATGGTGCCCGTCAAGATGCAACAAGAAGATTGAGGTTAATAAGCATTTTGCTCACCCCGATGACGAAATTAACAAATACTCAGAATGTTGGGTCAAAAGAACTGAAAGGTAGCCGAGCACGATCGAATGGGGCAATGCAGAACAGAAAGAATAGTAAGAATCTCTGCACACGCATGATATAGTGTTTGTTGGTGAAGCAGGCAGAGACCCCGAAGAAGAAAGGCGGGTGTTCGTGCAAAAGAACAAGAGCGGGTGCTCATTGAACAAAATTTGACAGAAATGAAGATCAAAACTGAGCATACCGCAAAAGGAAAGGAAATAGAGAAATCCGAAGAATGACTTTTCAGGACATAAGATTTTAAAGCAATACTAACAATAAAAAGAAAAAGAAAAGAGAGTGAAAGAAAATGAGGATAAAAAAAGGAGAAAAAGAAACAAGGAAAAAAGAAAAAGAGGAGAAAGAAAGAACGACATTGCATGCATCATATAGATAGGGGCATGTCAATTTTGCTTGTTACTAAACAGGTATTTGAAGAATTATCGAAGAATTTACCAAAGTCCCGAAAGAACGACAGCCATAGCGGTGTGAGACCTAGATGTTAAATCCTTTGGGTCATCGGTAAGTCCTTCGGGCACGATGTTAAGTCCTTTGGGCCACCAATAAGTCTTTCGAGCGTGGTGATAAGTCCTTCGGGCCATCAATAAGTCCTTCGGGCATGATGCGGCAGCATAACGGCGTGAGTCCTGAAAGAACGACAGCCATAGCGGCGTGAAACCTAGATGTTAAATCCTTCGAGTCATTGGTAAGTCCTTCGGGCACGATGTTAAGTCCTTTGGGCCACCAATAAGTCTTTCGAACATGGTGATAAGTCCTTCGGGCCATCAGTAAGTCCTTCGGGCATGATGCGGCAGCATAGCGGCATGAGTCCCGAAAGAACGGCAGCCATAGCGGCGTGAGACCCAGATGGTAAATCTTTTGGGTCATCGGTAAGTCCTTCAGGCACAATGTTAAGTCCTTCGGGCCACCAATAAGTCTTTCGAGCGTGGTGATAAGTCCTTCGGGCCATCAGTAAGTCCTTCGGGCATGATGCGGCAGCATAGCGGCATGAGTCCCGAAAGAACGGCAGCCATAGCGGCGTGAGACCCAGATGTTAAATCCTTCGGGTCATCGGTAAGTCCTTCGGGCACGATGTTAAGTCCTTCGGGCCACCAATAAGTCTTTCGAGCGTGGTGATAAGTCATTCGGGCCATCAGTAAGTCCTTCGGGCATGATGCGGCAGCATGAATAGCGTGAGTCCCGAAAAAAAACGACAGCCATAGCGGCGTGAGGCCCAGATGTTAAATCTTTAAGGTCATCGGTAAGTCCTTCGGGCACGATATTAAGTCCTTCGGGCCATTAGTAACTCTTTCGAGCATGATGATAAGTCCTTCGGGCATGATGCGACAGCCTTAGTAGCGTAGGTCCAAAAATGGCAGGAGCCTCGTAAAAAAAGAAACAGAAGAAACGAAAAAGAAGAAAAGAAAGGAGGAAAGAAAAATCAAAGACAAAGATTATAAAGGAGAAGCCTACGTTTTCAAGCCCCAGTCGGAAGAATCCATCAGCGACGTAAAAGGTTTTATATAGGAGAAACCAGCGTTGAAGGCGAAGAGTTCTATATAGGAAGGACTCCAAGCTGTACTGTCTCGAAGTGAAAAGTTCTATATAGGAGGGACTCATAACTCGAGACTTCAGAGCGAAGGGTTCTATATAGGAAGAGCCTGAAGCTCCAAGATCGGAAGGTGACGAAGCTCTATATAGGAAGAACTTACGAGCCTGAAGATTCAGCTAAGGAAAAACGAAGAGTTCCGGAAGAACACGTGATTCTGAAGTCATGAGCAGGGAAGTCGGATAAAAAAGAGTGCTTTCGGTCTTTGCTTTGTTCTCGTTTCATGAGAACAAGCAAAGAGGAGAACAAGCAAAGAGGGGCAACTGTAATCACTCATTTTTATCCGGTTTGTAAATATTGTTAATATATTAGTATAATAATTAATGGGGAATTATTATTGCATGTATACATATTACATTATATGTTTATTTTATATGCATGATTAGTGTACGTATAGGGTGTGTGATGTGTGCATGTATACTATAAGCCATGTATATGCATTAGTAAGTAATATGGTGTATGTTTGTCGCACATGTATTTACATTCCTTACGAGTGCATAGTTTGTACGTATAATATGTGTGGATATTCATGATTATCATGTGTGTTATTGTATGCATGTATGTTAGTATGTTACATTAATTAATGTTTGCATGTGGATTCGTATGTTACACTTATATGAATGTGCACGTATACGTATGTATGTAATATCGTATTATTATTATTATTATTATTATTATTATTATTATTGGACTAATGTAAAAATAAAATCTAAAATATAAAACCCAAATATTAATTAACAGTCCAATCCAATATATTTCAAAAACCCAAAAATACATATAACATGACCCGAGCCCAAAACCCTAGCCCTATCAAACATCTAACCCTAATCACGTTTAGGATATTTTTGCATAGCTGATCCAGGACCGTTGGATCTAATGTTGATCCAACGGTCGTGATTGAAGGAAGATGCCCTTCTAGATGCCGCGTGAAGGCCACGCTCGGGCCGGCCAGCTCCCCACACACGCGAATGCCGCACGCGCGAGACTCCTTGGATTCCCCAGAGGCCACGCGTCAAGATCAGAGGTAGCCTCGCGCATTTCAAGAATCGATCCAGGCCGTTCATTCCCCATGTAATCACAGCCGTTGGATCAGATCTAATCCAACGGCCGTGAGTGAATCTGGCCGAAGATGATGCTGCCATACTCTCTCCACGCCGGCACCACTCCGCCGTACCATCAGTCCAACCACCAGACGTGCAAAAGAGGCAAAAGAACAGATTATCAGCAACCAAATCTCAGAAAGATAATTTTTTTTATTATTAGATCTACCAAAAGGAAAAAATAGCATATATGTAATGAGGGCTACCCTCTTTTGTACCAGTTTTCACCAGATCTAAAAATACACAAAAAATTTCCAGAAAGGTAGCTTCTTCTTTCTTTTTTTTGCATGTTCATTCGAACCAAAAAATAATACCAAATACCTAAAAGAAAAAAGGAAGACTATACCTTTTCGGCTTCGTCCGGTCACCTTGTACGGTGGCCGAGGCTAGGACCTCCGATGAACGGTCCCCACGCATCTATCTCTTTATCTTCTCCCTTACCCTGACCGTCGATCCTCCTTCGCATCGGTGATAAGCCCACTCCTAGGGTGAATCGGTCGAGAGGAGAGATGTCGGGGGTTGTGAAAAGAAGGTTTTTTTTCTTTCAAAAGGGCTTCGGGTTTTTCAGATCTAGGCAAATCGGAGTGTTTTCCCTAAAGTCTAAGCGTATACCAGGGTTTTAGAGAGAGGGTAGAGTTTTTCTGAAGCTGGTTTGGGTTCCGCCACCGTCGGATATGACATCGGACATGAAAGGGGTGAACGGCGATGTCGAGTTGTTGAGAGAAAAGGAGAGAGGCTGAATATTTTTTAGGTTTAGGTTTAATATTTTACCGGTTATAAAACAAATAATAACATTTGGATAGTTAAATGGTTTAATTACATGAGGGGTCCTTTTTGTTTTTTCCCGCTTTTACTTTCGGCCCTGGCACAATTGCACTTTCAATCCCTGTTCTCTGTTACCTCATGCTTTTGCATCCCCTTTTTGTTTCAAATTAGCATCTGCATTTCATTTTCATTCAATTCAACCCCAAAATTAAGTTGGATCAGATTTTAAATGGCATAAATGCCTTCGAAGTCCTTCCGTGTTTCTGTTTCTTGCACTTTGAGCTTGCCGCATGGGTTTATTACTCAATAGGTCCTTTGGAGTTTAATTCATTTTTTAATCAAGTCCTTAATTACGTCTTTGACTATTTAATTTCTGTTTTTAGGTTTTGTTTCTTTTCCATTTTAGTCCTTCTGATGCTTTAAACTTTTATATCTTTTATTCCTTTTATCTATTTTAGTATGTTGTGTTGCACATCATATTTACATGTGTTTCATTCACGCCTAGTCTATTTATGTTTTATCGTGTATTATATCATTTTTTGTGCTTTAATTTGATCGTTCGTATTACATATGTCTTTTGTTGTTATATTTAACTTAATGTGCATATCATGTTTACATGTTAGCTTATTATGGTCATTTTGTACGTTAGGATATGTATTAATTTATGGTGTGATTGGTCTCATAAATACCATGTTTTTATGTCCATTTCTTCTTTTTGTAGGTTACTTGATAGTATGATATTGTTTGTTATATGTAATGTCTTTGTTGTTATTTTTACATGTTAATTATGTCATTGATAAGGGTTTTAGTGTATTTTTGTGGTATTGTTGACTTGTTAATTTCGTACCCTTTTAGGTCTATGCCATGCATGTTATAGTTGTGGTTCATTTTAATGTGTTTAAGCATGTTAAAACTAATTAGTCTAATTTTGGAAGCAAGCATTTTCTTGTTCATATTTTGTTTTATTTTGTTTTTATCATCATGAGATGTTATGTTCATGCATTTTAATTATTTTTGTTTTATATTATAGTATTTGGGTTTTAATGTCATGTCGATATGAATGTTTGTTTATGTTTTTATGTTTTCCAAGATCGCATAATGGTATAAAATTGTCAATGCGGTGCCCTTTTATCTGAGCGTAAACGGGGCCAGTATCAGTCGTAGTGATAGTGGTTGAGCGTTTACTCTCGGATAACGGGGCCCTTAAAATTTATTCGCAATTATGACCGAATTTTAAACTAATCGTCACTTTAATCTGGAAAATCTAATATTAATAAAGCGGTAATTATTAAAGTACCAATTTTGGGCGGTGTGGGGGTGCTAATCCTTCCCCATCCGTAACCGACTCCCGAACCCAATAATTTTTAAATCTCTGGTTTTATGGTGTCCGGCCTACCTCAGTGACCGGTGGTGACTCCAATTTTTAATAACATACGATATTTTCAAAACCCCTACGGAATAAATATTTTATATCCAAAAAATCACAAACACCTTCGAAACCATTTTTTTAGCGAAAAAAGGGACATCGCTACAATACAGTGGTACCGGAATCCAACAATGTGATGGTTACTAATATGGGGAATGTGAATGGTCTCATAGAAGTGACTCGTAGATTAGATTTGCGTGTAGAAGACATGAATGATAGCCTCAATTCTTGGATGTCGGATGAAGAAGTGCGGATGGTAACACGATATGTGGAGGTTCCTCACCCACTGCTAGAGGGCATAATATGTTACATGGAACCCCAATTGTAGCCCCAGGAATCACCGATTGTGGAGGGCGGCGATGCCCTTGTTCTTGTTAAACCAAATTCGTATAGGGAGGCTGGGTCTGAGCTTATACAACACAAGGGATGTGAACGAAAGGGGAGGAGTATGTCCGACATAGTGCTGAGTTTTCTTCCCCTGGCGAGAGAAATAAGGCTGAAATCCGAATGAATAAAAAGGAGAGGGGCAGACCCCGCAGAGAGAAACCCTAAGAAGTGGCGAACAGTTTGCTGTCTGATTCGGATTTTCAAAATAGGAAGAGAGCGATATTGCGTGAGGGGCCGTTTGGTGGGGGCGAACACTGTTGAAAATGAGGAGGAAATAATCAAGGCATTGCCAGAATCATCGAGGCTCGTACGAAGGGCCAGTAGCATTCATTGAGGGTGTTGTCATGGTAATATTGCGACAACGTCATTACGAGTTGGTTATTCTCCATGAAACACAGATGCAACAATGTAACAGTGCAGCTTTGCAGATCAATTGCGTGGTGGGGTGCAGGATTTTATAGCCTGTGGTGAAACGACTTATTTTTGAGATATGCTTTTGACTGAGATACATCTTTATTTGGTTTGATTGGAGTCTTCTCTTCTAGTGATGACAAATTTCGGTTGTGAAGATGTAGGTGTTGCAAGCTTGTCAATGTTAGTTAAAAGACAGTGCATAAAATAATACGAGCACGACATAAAATTACAAAGTACAAATGTGTCAAATTTTACATGAAACAAATTATTAAGGTGTAAAAATTTATACAAACTTATAATATTTTAAATATATAAAATAACACGAACATACGTTATATTATACAATTTTTTATCTTAATAAAAAGTTAAGTAAATGAATTTAAATTTTAAAATTGAGAAATAAAATAATACAAATTATGGAATGAAATTAAGCATGAAAAAAAAAACAATAGTTAAAACATGGTGCATAAGATAACAAGCTCGCAACATGAAACTGCAAAGTACAAATGTATCAAAATTTACATGAAATAAGTTATTAATGCATAAAAAATTATATTAATTGAGTCACACCATAAAAATACTAATTGAGTTAATGGACAAACTATTAGAAATAAGAAATCAATTAAGACGCGAAAATAATATAGCAGAAGGAAATGGTTAAACACAGTTCTGAAATAATATGGACATGACACAAATATCTTCATGCATCAATATATAGTAAAACAAATTATTAGTGTTAAAAATACAAATTTACAATACTTTTAACATAATTAAAAGGACTTGAATACATTAATATATACATAAAGCCAATTCTCAAATTAGTAGGTGAATTTGTTTTTTCTTTCTTAAACTAGTTCCTGAACTCGAAAAGAATTTTTTAAATTAGTACTTAAACATGGAAAATTAAAATTGATACATAGTACTAATGTGGTATTTCAACAACTAATCAAGTTGTGACACATGACACATAATGATATTATATTTTTGACTGGTCAATGCTTCGTTAACAACTTAATTGGTTACTGAGATATCAAATAAACATGGGTACCAATTTGAGATTTTTTTTAAAGTTTAGATATAAATTTGTGATAAAAAAAAATCAGATACAAATTTAAGAAGAAAAAAAGTATCAAATCTATGTACCAACTTATATAATAAACCAATTAACATTGGTTACTTGTCATTCAAATTGTAGAATCTTATAAACCAATACATACATGCATTTGCTTTCCCACATTTATTAGCCTTAGCCCCCCAAATGAAAAGGAAACCCATGATAAAAATGCTTTCACATAAGAAAATGCTGAAAACGTTGGCAGCCCCCACATACAGAAGCCGCCAGCCGCAATCCAAATTGGGTTTTCATTAAATAATTTTTTTGGGTTTTTTTATTGAATAGGGGGATAAATCACAATATTTCTTAAACAAGGTTAGGTCACATGTCTAAATATTATCGTTGTGAGTAAAATAAATTAGATTAAAAGGATCATTTTCATAATAAACATCTGTAATATTTAATTCGAATTAGTCAAACAATAAGTTGAATACTAATTGTTAAACAAAAAAGGCGATATATGAGAAAAGTTAAAATATTTGGCAGCCTTGTTGATGTAATCGAGTTCAAGTTGAATTTGAATAGTATTAAATTCAAATTTGATTTAAAATTCGAAGCTTGATATGTAGTTTGAACTTGATTGGGCATCAATTTTAAATTTGAATTTGGTTCAAGATATAATAGAATTATTCGAATTTGATTAAATTGGTTTAACAATTCTGTGTTTAAGCTCACTTTAAAGCTGGTATATATTCACTAATATATAGTAATAAGGATAGAAATATAATTTTTTTGACATAAAGGATAGAAATATAATTTAACAATATAAAAATTGAAAATCATTCGTGAGAGTCGTTCGAGCCGAATGCTTGATTGGGCTCGAATCCTATTCAATCGCTACTCGAGCTAGAGATCAACTTAATATTTTTTCTTATCAATACAGCCCACATCAGCGCCCAGCCGCAAATGCAAATTAGGTTTTCGAAAAAGAACATATTCTTTGTTGGGTTCATTAGAGTAATTTGAAGAATTTTTCAGGCCTTTGGATAATCTTTCGGCTCCAAACAAATTAGCCCAAGTTCTTCGCTAAACAAGACTTAATTTACCATTGTTTTTGAAAAGTGTAATTAACAGTATTTTTAGTAATATTTTTAAATTTTTAGATTTAAAATTTAAATATTTAGTAACTGTTAAAAAGTATTTTTGAGAAAATAAATAATGATGTTAGACATGATATTCTAAGTTAATATAAATATTAATAAATTCTAATCCTAATCAGTGGTTCTGGACATGTGCGATAGGAGCGATTGCACAGGGCCCCACAGGGAGAGAGACCCCAAAAATAGAGAACTTAAGTTGAATAGTTGTAAAAAAATTATAAATTTCTATATATAATTATGTGTATGTATATAACAATTATCTAAAACTTTAAACATGCAAAAAAGACACTTTTTAAGTAAAATGTTTGATTTTTAGATGTTTATAAGTCAATTTTTTGTTGCTCAAGAGGATAATATAATAATATTCTTTCTATTAAGGTAATTTTTTGAAAGAAAAAAAATATATCTTTTACTGATTATAAATTAAGGGCCGCATTTTAAAATTGCACAGGGCCCCCAAAATATTTGAACCGCCCCTGATCCTAATCCTACCTAAATGAGAGGGGGACTCTAGGGGGAGGGAGGAGAGAGCCCTTAGTGGGTCTAAAACCTATGACATAAGGAAACATGCGAGAACATAGATGAGCAACTTGGCCAACTGACCAAATGTGATTGCTCTCTTTTTACTAATATCTAAATTCTTTAATGTTATAATATATAAAATATATCAACATAAATTATCATAAAAATATAAAAATATTTTTTTAACAATTGTATGTGTTTCATGAAAATATAAATAATTTAAAATATTTTTATTTAAAAAATTGAGATGAATATATATAATTTTTAAATTAAAAATAATTTATTAATCATATAATTATTTCTTTATAAAAAATTATAAATTTATAAATTATAAATAGATACAATAGTAAATGAATATTAAAATTATAATTTGGTTTCAAAAATATTTTTTAAATGTAAAAGTTAAAATTTTATCTTTTATGTTTGAGTTGAAAAGCATTTATCAAACGTAATTTTTTTTAAAAAAAAATTATCTGTTTAACCTTATTTCTATCTCAAAAAAAATATTTTTGACCTTAAAACATCTTCTAAAAACAATATTAAACGGGCCTTAAGCTTTTTCATCTCCGAAGAGAAGAACTTTTCAATCTTGGCATTTGATTCTCCACCTATCAAACCCAATCATTTCAACAAGTCAAAACCAACCAAAATGGGTTCAGCTCAACCGCTGATACCATCCTTGACCTTAATCAATCATGAAACAAGTGTTACCAGAATCCTCATATCCAGAAACACTAGGAATCTTCATTCTTTCACACCCAAAAATTGCTCCCAAATCCAATATGCAAATAGTTGTTTTGCTCATAGATTCCCCTTTCTCCCTTATCCTCTCCCTCGTCCTATTCATCCTTCTTTTCCGCTTTGCTCTCGTTTTTCTCTTTCTCACCCTTCTCTTCCTCCTTTGTTCCCACTTGGTTTTCATCCTCTTCGATCTTCTTTAACTTCAATGGCCACTCCTCAAGCTGCTGCCAGTGGCTCCTCCCACACTTCTGAAACTAAAACGGTAAGTTTCTCTTCGGCCTTGTTAAAAACTAGTCATTGATATATTTTGCTTTTTTGAATTTCGGATATTTGGGGGAAAATGATTTCTTTAATCAATCTCAGATTCCAGGGTTGAATTTTGATCCTAAACGCATTGATGTTAGAAATAAACATTGTTTTTTTTTGTTTTACAAGGAAAATTTAGTTTAGTGAGAATAGTATTGAAATCGTTGTAAAAGGACTTAGTTTCTGTTCGTTATGATTGTGCTTATAATTGGGACCAATGGGACTTTTAGGGTTTAGCAATGGAGAATGAAAAGTGGGTTTTGTTGTTCATTGTAAATTTCTGTTAATTTTGAATGTGCTCTTATAGTCAGGGTTTTAAATGGCGGTGCATTATATTGCGGTTTCGGACAAAAAAGGCTGAATTGCGGCGATCGCGGACCGTTTTTTACCCCAATCACGGTGTCGGACGGCGGCGCAACCGCTATATCGCGGTCGCGGTCCGCTTTTTAAATCCCTGTTTATAGTTTCATCTTGAGTTAGTGATTACATAATACTAGGGTTAATTAAGTTTGTGCTAATTATGTTGCCTCTTTTCATTCGTTGTTGATGATAATGAGTTCATTTTGGTTGGTAATTTAATGGCTTCAAGTTTGTTTAAACAGTGCCCATCTCTTGATTTGTTTGTGCAATTTAGATACCTGATTTAATTTGTGCTAGTTAGGGTTATATGATCTTCCTAGCCATAGGTTTAAGTAATTGGTTTTGGTTATTCCCTTGAAGAATTCAAAATTGCATTACTTTCTCGAAATTAATCGATTTAGTTTGTTCGAATGAGGGTTTTATTTCGCCTTCTTCTATGTTGATAATGGTTTTTTCCTTGGAAAGTTCAACTTCCTGCAAGTAATTGACCTCTCTTGAGTTGATCTTGCAATTTAGGGTTTTAAATCTCTCCGTAAAGTATAACAATTGTAATGAATTGTGGAGTTTTGGTGGTGCAGGTAAGGGTTGTCATAAAGGGTATGGTTCAGGGCGTGTTCTGTAGGAACTGGACAATAGAGAATGCTACTGAGCTTGGCTTGAAAGGTTGGGTTAGGAACAGGAGGGATGGCTCAGTGGAAGCTCTTTTCTCTGGAAGCGCGGATTCTGTTCAGGAGATGGAGCAGAGGTGTCGTCGTGGTCCGCCAGCTTCCATGGTTACCGGCCTACAGGTTTTCCCTTCCGATGATGATCCCGGCATCGGATTTGAGAAGAAGCCAACAGTTTGATCAAACTACACTTAGGAGGTCACCTCCATTTTATATTAGCATGTATAGTGTTCTTCACTTAGGAATAAAGTAGTCGGTTGGATAGATTTACGTTGTCCTTCTCACCGTTCTTCTTGACCATATTGTACCACTCTCCGGCCGTCGTTATCTGTCACAACCTCATCTGCCTATTGGCACATGTATGGTCAATTTATGATGTTGTATATATGATACATATACATATATACTACTTCTCCGATTCTCAATCATTACATATATATGGTACAAGTTATTTCGTCCGCAAGACTTTAATTTATAATTAGAAATCTACTTTTATTAGATTTCTTGTTACGCAAGAATAGTTTGTAACTAAGTTATCTACCTTGATATGTAACGTTTTTTAAGGTTAAACATGTAATTCAAAGTCTTTAAACGCACTTGTTGTTACAGTTACCAGAAGTTTCGTTTGACATTCTAGTGAACTATTTGTAACGCCCTAAACTTGACGTCACATTTGGGTCTCAAGCCCAAATCATATATAAAATTTCACAACGAGATTTAGCTCACAACATAAACATTTCCATAAATCCGACAATGTTTTGGAAAAGAGTTAATACAAAATGGTTAAATCGTTTGCGTGAAAGCTCCAATTAAAACATGATAATTAAAACATTCGACATGAATAAAATCCAAATAAAGTTATAAACATAAATCAAGGGTCCTATGAATACATCTCCCGACAAGCCTAAGTATTGTACTTTTGATCACATCGATGAACTAAAATCCTACTCCGATAGGGCTTCTTTGGATGCAACGCAACAACCTAAAAACCTGCGTAAGGAAACAACGATTCCAAGCGCTGAGCTCCTAAAGCTTAGTGGATACACTTCTACTCTACCATGCTTCACACAGATCATAAACATAGGCAAGTAACAAGTAAGATGATATGGCAATTTAAATGATACTTGGTGCTACGTTAGTCGCCTAAACACATGCAATTCATATCTCAAAAATCAAGGGGCACACAAGGCCCAACCATACCATACCACAACAACATAGGAGTGAGGCCGGGTCACATAACATCGATACATACACTCCGGGTGAGGTCGAGTCATGCAACATCGGAACATACACCCTACTAGGAATCCCCCTCGAGTACATATGAATGGGGCCTGAGTCACATAGCATTAGTAACCTCCATTCGCCATTTTACTTACCACAATGTTGCAACACATCTTGGGTATCCGGATCCCACCAAACAAGGTACTCAACCATACAATGCCCTTATTTGGCATACATTAACAAACCGATCCACCAAGGATCCTTACGATTATAATCACAACCAAGACACCCATCAATTATCAAGTTATTACTCATTATATTCGTATATGGGGTTAGATTCTCATTTTCACAATTTTACTATTCATTTTACCCCATTAGAGACCCATTGGACCTTAGTCCTCAAATTATAGGTCCCCCAAACTAAAAGTGAAATTTTCGGGCAGAATGCCCAATAAGTACCAATACTCGCTTTAGGGTATCGATACACTCCAATGGGTATCGATACCCACTTATGCGTATCGATACATGGCTTGCCGTTTGGGAGGGGCTTAACTCAAAGCATGTATCGATACTTGGGGCCGCGTACTTATACCCCTGGTGTACCGATACGCGTCTGAGCATATCGATACCAATTTTGGCTATTAGAATTTGATGGAACAGGGGTGGTATCGATACGCCTCTCCCGTGTACCAATACCTCTTTACCAGTTCATGCCGTATCGATACCCGAGCCCAAAATTCGAATTCTGGAGCTCAAATCTCATTTCAACACTTTCCCAAACATTATAGAAAAACCCCAAAATGAACTTACAGATTATGAAAGGTATTTTAAGTGAGTTATTACTCTTTTCGCCCCCTTTAAACACTAAATTTAGATTTTGCCATTAACACCCAAACTCAACCATTTCAAGCACCAAACATCAAATAAGCATACAATACCATACTTACATGATTTGCAAGAAACAAAGGGGCTGGAAGTGTACTAACCACACTCCTCCAACTGAGCAACAAGCTTCTAGCCCAACCTCAAGCTTTCCTCTTCTTTTGAGCCTGGGAAGCCTCCCAAACATCCTTCACTACAAGAAGATGTTGTACAACCAATCACAAAATTGCTAGAAGATTAAGGAACATAAAAGGAAGAGCTTAGCAAAAAGAATGAAGCTAAGACTTCTATTTTCGTTCTTCTTCTCAACCCCTACAAAAACTCAACTTTTCATCCACCACCATCTTTGATGAAACTTACCTTGAAGCGTAGATCCTTGGATGGTGATTTCAACACTCTCTACTCAAAATTCATGCATCTAACTCAATGAGGCAAGGATTAGACCTTTGTCTTTGGGCCTACAAGGAAGAATGAAAGAGTGAGAGACGGGGTGAAGGTGGATACAACATGAGATCACTCCCTTAAGCTTTTCTGTAGAGCCATTAAGAAATCAGCCCCATTTTCCTTTAAATTGTGAGGAAAATACTTTCTTGCCCCCTCTCATCTACCCATTCACCTATTATCCTAAAGCCTTAAGTCCAACAACACAAGGAAACCCATTTAAGCACTTCTTAGACACCCGAAGGCCCAACTCGTGGCCCAAAATTCCTAGCCCACAACTCGAGTTTAAATTGGCCTATGGATTCTGAAATCCAGGTCGTTACAACTCTCCCCCTTTAAGAAATTTCGTCCTCAAAATTCACCTTTTGGAAACAAATGCGGGTAGAGCTGCTTCATGTCTTTTTCAACCTCCCACGTGGCTTTATCGACCCCGTGGTTCCTCCATAACATCTTTACCAAGGGTATGCACTTGTTGCGAAGCTCCTTGACTCCCCTATCAATGAATCTTATTGGTTCTTCCTCATAGGTCAAGTCGGTGTCAATCTCAATCTCCTCAAGATGAATAATATGTGAAGGATCCAACCCTCTCGAGAATCTCATATGATCCAATAAACCTCGGGCTTAATTTACCCTTCTGCCCAAAATGGATCACTATCTTCTACAGTGACAACTTGAGAAACACTATGTCACCAGCCTCATACTCAATGTGCTTTCACTTTCGGTTCGCATAAGCTTTCTGACGATTAAAGGACGCTTGCAATCTTTCCTTGATGATCTAAACCTTCTCTTCAGTTTTCCTAATCAATTCTGATCCCACGATCCTTTTTTTCATTTAGCTCGGTCCAACATAAAGGTGTTCTACACTTTTGTCCATACAAGGCCTTAAAAGGGGCCACTTGATACTCGATTGGAAACTGTTGTTATAAGCAAACTCAACAAGCAGTAGTTGGTCCTCCCAACTCTTGTCAAAGTTGATCACACAACACCAAAACATATCTTCTAAGACTTGAATGACTCGCTCGGACTGGCCATCAGTCTGTGGGTGGAAAGCAGTACTAAAATGCAACCTTAGGTCCAAAGCTTCATGAATCTTCTTCCACAATCTCACTGTAAACTGGGGATCCCTATCCAATATGATCGAGGTTAGCACCCCGTACAACCTCACAATCTCTTAGATGTACAATCATGCTAACCTCTCAAGTGTAAAATCTATATACACAGGAAAAAAATGAGCGGACTTGGTCAAACAGTCTACTATCACCCATATAACATCATGCTTCTTGTCAAAGTTTTCTAACACTTGGCAACCGATTGAATAGTTAGTATAAAAATGTAAGAAAACAATGCCAATGTGAGTCTTATGCGTGCAAGTATACACGGTCAGCAAGTAATACATCAGTAACCTGAGTATCGAATCCACAGGGATTGACCAAGAACTTATTTGCTTAATGTTTACTCGTTGCAGGAAAAAGTAAAGTGTTGGAATAAATTGGATTTCTAATTGAAAGATAGCAAAAGCAAAGCAGTGAAAAATGAAAACAGTTTGGCAACGAAATGTTCAAGTGAATGATGAGCGTTGGTAAGGGATGTTTGGATTTCACGCTACTTATGCCAGCCTTTAATAATGCCCTGCCTTGGTTTTATTGCCGAGCAGATTAAAAGTAGTATTGCCTCTGTCGATGGCATTAACCTAAGTTAACCATAATTAAACCCCTATACGTCTATAATGAGGCATTTTTATTAGTTAACTTGATTAAGTGTCAACCTTTACTCCTAAGAGGTAGACTGACTTCTGAAGTAAGTTTATCTACTTGAACATCTTCTGTCGAAGCTTCTCACGTTAGTATCTGACAACTGATCGTTGCCCTTTAAGTCTGTTAAGATATTAAGGTGCAATAAGCACACTATGGCAACTATCGTATGGCAAAGGATTTGAGAAAATTTGGTACTAGCAGATAGAAAATAATGCCAAGGCAATTTAAATTATTAAAAACCAAACATAAATTTAGCGTTCATCGCAAGCATCCCTTAACCAACTGTAAAAGCTTAGTTCATGGTTGAGGGGTCCATCCACAAAATATTCTCGTATCTTAATATCACCATTCAAATAAAATTAAAACTAAGAGAATAGGCACGAAAAAGATCCATCGATGCAGCTCTTTGGTTGCTCCAGAACTATTGCTCTTAGCTGGTCGGACCACGTCGCTTCTCAGTTCACCACGGCGTAGCCTTCTCCAATTCGATCCTCTCAAGTGATAACTTGAGCTTCTTTAAATAGGCTTGTGCGGAAACCCTATGATAAGCTTCTTGAGTTTAAAATTTGAACGCGCGAAAAAATAAGATGCGATATCTTCTTATCCTGATTTGAATCCTAAGGCTGACGTGTACAGGGTCCAACGGCTATCTTGACCAATCAACAGGCATGAGTCCTTTGCCAGCTGAGCTTTGGCATTGCAGATCCATCCATGCCAACTACTACTCGGCAATTCTCCTATTTTTTTTCTTGCATTCTTTGCCAGCGCGTCTCTGTCGTGCCTTCTTGCCTATGTCCTGCATCAAAACTAGCAAAGCAACCCTTTATCATGACAACAAAATAACTCCCAACTCCTTATGCAAATGCACGAATTTTAACAACTAAATGTGAACATATCTACTTAAAGACAAACAAAAACATTGTGAAATAAACATAAAAACTGTACTTCTTAGGAGTTAACACACCCCCAGACCTATCTCATTACTTGTCCCCAAGTAATACAACTAAAAATCTAGAAAAAATAGAAAAAGGTACCTCGACAAGAATTGTCATGGTCCCCAACACCTACCAGCTAGAAAAACATTATCTTAGGTCTGTCCTCAAAAATTTAGTGTATCAATGCTAGGCAAAATAACAAATCCAAATGCAGCAATTAAGTTCTAGTCTAGGGGCATCTAGTGTATAGAATGTGCGGGCAATATGCATCAAGTTTACGTGACTCCCTTAGATAACTCTACTATCCGAACTCATAATTTCACTTATTTGCCAAGGTTTTTTTATAAGTTGGTATTTAATTAGGTTGCGTCATGCATTGTTTGGCATGAGACATAAGAGGGAGAAAACGATGAATACCCACGTTAATCCAGATTACATCACCAAGATAACCCATTACACTCATACCCTAGAGCTATGTTTGGCTTGAGAACTAAGAGGGAGTAAACCACGAAGACCCAGGTTAATTATTTTCCCTAAGGCATATGAGTGTTCTAAAGTTTCTTAAGCTTTTGGCAAAACATTGTTGCCTTATTCATACCTTTTACCCTGTAAATTTTTCTTCCTTTTTTTAGAGTTTAGATTCAAGCGAACCTAAGTTTGCTTCGCAGACTAGATACATACCGGTGTGTGAAGTGAAACCAAAGTTCCCTAAACTAGAGTTCAACTGCCAAGCTACTTGGCAATGCCAACTTGCTGGCATAAAAGTTCTAAATTCTACTTTTCTTCATCGGACAGATGATCTAGCATAACTTCTCCTAACCTAGCAGTGTTGGTAACAAAAATTGACACCGAGGCAATTTTTTTTATTATGGTTTGGTATGCATGTGTTAAATCCTACGTGGCAACCAAAATGAAAACTGAAATATAAACATGAATGTTAAGAAAATAAAGGCGAGGCAACCCACACCCCCAAACCTAAGGTGTGCATTGTCCTCAATGCATGGAAACAACACATATGCACATATAGAATTTAAAATGCATGAACATGTGAATGAGAATGAAAGGAAATGCAAGGAGTTTAAGAGGATCAAGGCTCTCCTTCGAAGGGTTCTGGCCATGACATGCGTGTTTTTCTTTTGATGAAGCTTCCACGACTGGGAACCATATATTTCTTGCGCTTAAGGCTAGGTTTTGATGCGGCTGTGAAAACTTTAAGGTCATGGAGAACTTCCCCAACGATCTTTACCGGCTCAGAGGTAGCCAAAAATCAATGGCAGTAGATGAGGTAGGTGTTGTAGGTATGGCAGCAGTTTTGGCATGGCTTTGAATTCCTTCATCGTCAAATTTAGGTGTTGTATCATTTCTGGCAGATTTAACTTGTACTAAAGAGACTAGGACAGTGGCATTAGATTGCGTCGGAGTGTGGACAGAGTGAGGACTGGCTGGCATTTCATCCTTAGCAAGAAAGTCGGTAGGGAACTTAGGGAACGCTGGCAATGTTTACTTGGATATGCTTTTAAGGGTTTTCTTCATGGCATTGTCCCATGCATACACATATTGCCAGAACATGGAGTTTTGCTCCTCAACTTTCTCAAAATTTTGGAGAAGAATTTCCTAACATTGGTAGATCTCAAAAAGTATTACCACTGATCCAGTTGGCGTCAAAGTCACAGGTTCTACCTTTGGTACCTTTGCCTTTGGCACAGACTCTACCGTCTTTTGTTTGCCCTTCTCTTTTTCCTCCTTAGCAGTCAACTGTCTCGATAGGGCGTGGTCTCCTTCCTCTTTTGAATGCTATCTGAGTTGAGCTGTGGCACACCGTGCTGTATGCAAATGGTAGAGATTAGAGAAGAAAAAAGTAAACTCTCATTGCTCTTACCAGCACATTTAAAAGTCTCTTCAATGATAAGTCGTCCAACATTAATTTTGCAGCCAATCATTATAGAGTGCAGTAGTGCCAATCTTTCCTTCGAAACCATTTTATTGTGAGCAGTCGACATCAAGTTGGCCTTCAAAAAGTGATTCCCGCCCTGCAACTGAGGTTTTAACGCCAACCATTTCACAGTCTGATGTCTTTTCAATGACACATTCCATTAAATGTTAGCCTCACACAACTCATTCAATATCATCTTCCTATTGGCATCATCCAAAGATTCCATAAACTTGGTACGTCATCCTCTGTTTCATCCAAAGAAAACATATCATTTATATATCCTTCATCAAAATGAACACACTTACCTCGCACCATCAAGAAAGGTGAATCCTTGGTTGTAAGATAAGCATAGAATTCCCAAACATCGTTGGCATGTACTTCCCCTGGTGGTTGGCAGAAATTTTCCCACTTATGAGTCTTTATCACTTTAACGAATTATGGGGAGTAACCCAAGTTGGGTTCGTTCTTGAACTCAAAACCCTTCTCATAGCAAAAGGTTCTTGATGCAAAATTCTCCTCATACTTCTTACGAATTTCTTTATTGAAAAAGATTTTCAAAGGTGTTGAAGACACTGCCATGATGATTTCTTGAGTGATGTTTCCGAAGACAGGGTTTAAGTAGATGAAGGGGTAGAACGACTGAGTGTTTTAATTGGTTTTCTAATGTGGCCGGTTGAGTAAGGATAGTGATAAAGGTTAGCGTGTTTAGGGGAAATAAATTATGATGTGATAAGAGGTGAGATGATAAGACGGCGCGGGAAAAGAATAAGGGATAAGGTTAAAGTTTGAATTTTAACTTTTCACCTTGGGTGGCTAGGGTAAAATTTAACATATAGCAAATGAGGTTTCCTCCTTTCTTGGGCTGATCTCATCAAACCTTGGGCTGCTAAATTAAAAACTCTTCTCTATTTTTTTATATCCCCCTGCCAATCCTCTTCCTTGGCATTCTTCCTGGCAATGCTTCCTGTATCCACTCAACAAAACCTTTCAACACAGCAAAAAAAGAATAAAACAAAAGAAATAAAGAAAAGGAAATGACTAAATAAGAAATACCGAAAAATAAAACATCTAACCTAATATATACAAAAATCACACCATGATGATGATGTTCACAGAACCTCTGCCAAATAGACAACCTCCTTGGCATCATTGCGAGTGCCTTGCAAGTAGTGCTTCAATCTTTGGCTGTTTGCTTTGAAAATTATTCCCGTTTTCATATCCTTGATATCAACTGCTCCATAAGCATATGGTTTTACAACTTCAAGGGTCCTGACCATCTAGACTTGAGCTTACCAAAACAACTTTAGCCTCGAGTTAAACAACAAGACACTCTGACCTACTTCAAATTGTCTTGGCAATATCCTGTTGTCATACTATTGTTTTGTTATTTTTTTGGTAGAGTTTGGCATTCTCATAATCTTGCATTCTGAACTCTTCTAATTCATTTATGTCCAATAAACATTTTGCACCCACAGCTCTCCACTCCATGTTGAGCTTTTTGATTGCCCAATAAGCTTTATTCTCTAATTCTACTAGCAAGTGACATGCCTTCCCAAATACGAGCCTATAAGGAGAGGTTCCCAAAGGAGTCTTAAAGGCTATTCTATAAGCCCACGAGGAATCATCTAGTCTCAAAGACCAGTCTCTCCTTGTCGGATTCACACTTTTTCCTGAATATTCTTGATATCTTTGTTGGAGATCTCTGTCTGGCTATTTGTTTGGGGGTGGTAGGCTATGGCAATATGTTGATGGATCTTGTACCTATACAAAGCTCTAGAGATTAAGTTGCACTTAAAATGCATTCCTTCATCATGAATGATGGCTCTAGGGATACAAAATTTAGTAAAGATGTGCTTGTGAAGAAATTTGGCAACAGCCTTGGCATCGTTTGTTGGCAAAGCTACTACCTCAACGCATTTTAAAACATAGTCAACAACCACAAGGATATATAGGTTCCCGAATGATGGAGGAAAGAGACCCATGAAGTCTATTCCCCATACGTCAAACAGCTCTACTAGTATAATATTCTGAAGCGACAATTGATGTCTGCTAGAAATGTTACCCGTTCACTGGCATCGATCACATGCCAAGGTAATGAGCATCTTTAAATATTGTAGGCCAAAAGAACCTGGACTACAACATTTTGGCAGCAGTTTTTATTCCAGCAAAGTGTCGTCCATACAGTGCTGCATGGTATAAGTGCAAAATGTTGTGCTCCTCCTCCTCTAGAACACATCAGTGAATCACTTGGTCGGTACATTGTTTGAGCAAAATTGGCTCATCCCAATAATATTGCAAAACATCGTGCAAGAACCATTTTTTGGCACTACTTGCCAGATTCGGTGGCAAAATATTACTTACCAGATAATTAACTATGTCAGTGTACCATGGAAAAGAATCAACTGCAAGTAAATATTCATTGGGGAATTCATCTCTAATGGTCGGAGCTTTCTCTTCCTCAAGGTGATGCTCTAACCGTGATAAATGGTCAGCTACCAAGTTTTCGCTCCTCTTTTTGTCTCTAATCTCGAGATAAATGGTCTGGGCTTGGCATCTTTTTTTGCTATGAGGTATTTTAATGTCGAGTGATCTGTATACACCACAACCACCACAACCTTGTTACCTACCAAGTAAGACCTGAATTTATCAAATGCAAATACAACCGCGAGAAACTCCTTCTTAGTAGTGGTGCAGTTGAGTTGGGCTTCATTCAACGTTCGACTGGAATAGTAAATGGTATGGAAAACCTTATCGTGTCTTTGTCCTAGCATGGCTCTAACGGCATAATCACTGGCATCACACATGAGCTCGAAAGGCTCACTCCAATTTGGTGCCATGACGATAGGGGCATTGATCGACCTGTCCATAAGTTCCTGAAACACTTTTAGACAAGAATCATCAAATGCAAAAGTGGAATTTTGTTCTAAAAGTAAGCATAAAGGTTTAGAAATTTTTGAAAAATCTTTAATGAACCAGCGATAAAAGCCTGCATGTTCCAAAAAACTTCTGATACCTTTTACACTTGTGGGTGGTGGTAATTGTTTGATTACCTCAACCTTTGCCTTGTCCACTTCCAGGCCTCTCTTGGTTACTCCGTGACCGAGAACTATTCATTCCTTCACCATGAAATGACATTTTCCCAGTTTAAAAGTAGGTTAGTCTCAATACATTTAGTCTCAATACATCTCCTCAAAACAAGCTCTAGACTCTGAAGGCATTCCTTGAATGTTTTGCTAAACACTGAGAAATTATCCGTGAAAACTTCTAGGTTGTTCTCAATCATGTTAGAGAAAATAAACATCATATATCGTTGGAATATTGCCGGTGCATTACACAGTTCAAAGGACATTATTCGAAAGGCAAATGTCCCATATGGACAAGTGAATGCAATTTTCTCCTAATCTTCTAGAGCGATGACATTCTGATTATACCCTGAATAATCATCTAGGAAGCAATAGTATGCTTTACCTGCCAACCTATCCAACATCTGGTCGATAAAGGACAGGGGAAAGTGATTTTCTTGGTGGCATTATTCAGCTTCCTATAGTCCATGTACACTCTCCATCTTGTAATAGTCATGGAAAGAATCAACTTATCCTTGCTATTTTGAACTACGGTCATGCCACCTTTCTTTAGCACCCATTGCACCAGGTTGACCCACGAGTTGCCTGAAATGGGATAGATTATCCTAGCATCTAGCCACTTGATAATTTCTTAGTTTACTACTTCTTTCATGCTCAGATTCAGTCTTCTTTGGCCTTCAATTGTTTTGCCAAGATATTCCTCCAAGATTATTTTGTGCATGCAAATAGTGGGGCTTATACCTCAAATGTCAGTTGAGGTTCATCCCAAAGCTTGCTTATATTTGCTTAAGATTTTCATCAATCTTTCCTCCTGATCATTAGATAGACCAACATCAATAATTACTGGCAAAGTAGAGTGTTTACCTAAGTAAACGTACTTGAGGTGGTCTGACAATGGTTTCAGTTCCAACTGTGGTGGTTCTTCGACCGATGACTTAGGTGCCTTGATTTCTCTGACTACCAGTTCCAATGGCTCTGGCTGGCCAAAGTAATTAGCAACCTCATTATCTAATGTTGGTCTTTCAGTGTCTTTACTCGTCCTAATATCATCAACCAGTTCTTTGGCATCATATTCCATGCCTTGGCACAGTTGTGCCACGTCCAAAGTGAAAATAGACTCCATCATCTCCTCAACCTGGCATTTCTCTGGTTTATCTGCACATTTAAGAGCTTGAAACACATTAAACGTAACATGCCAGTCATTCATGCACATAGTTAATTCACCTTTATGAACATCAATTAAGGCTCTACTTGTTACAAGGAACTGTCTACCAAATAAGATCAGGATATTTCTATCTGCCTCATAATCTAAAATGATAAAATCAGCTGGAAATATAAACTTATCTATCTTTACCAGCATATCCTCTATCTTACCCCTTAGGATGTACAAAAGATCGGTATGCCAACTGAAGTGTTACAATGGTAGGTCTCGCTTTAATGTCGAGCTTCTTGAAAATAGACATTGACATTAAATTGATGCTGGCTCCCAGGTCACATAGTGCTTTACCCATGAATCTGTTGCCAATGGTACATGGGATAGTAAAACTTCCTGGATCCTTCAACTTAGGTGGTAAGCGATTGAGTATCATTGCACTGTATCCCTCAGTAAGAGCTAAAATCTCAAAGTTGCCCAATCTTCTCTTTTTTAGATAAGATGCCCTTCATGAATTTAACGTAATTGGGTATTTTCTCAAGAGCTTCTACTAACGGTATGTTGATCTGCAACTGCTTAAGAACTTTCAAGAAGCGCTTAAATTACTGATCCTGCTTATGCTTCTGTAATCTTTGTGGGAACGACGGTGGTGGATAGGCAAATGTTGACTCTGCCAGCTTTGCCAAGTGATGGTTGGCATCGGACTGAAGACCGGTATCAGATAATGGTCTAGCATTACTTTCGTCTGCTCCTCCCTTCATCTCTGCTTCTTTTGGTTCACCTACAGGTCCTTCCTCTTGGTAATTAGCTGACTTCTTGATAGGTATCTCAGCCTCGCATTGTTTGCCAGTCCGAAGAGTTACAACTTTACACTGTTCATTGTTTCTCTGCCGAACATCTTCCGTATTGCTTGGCAATGCCCCTTGGGGTCGATTGCTAAGTGCACTGGCAATCTGTCTAATCTGAATCTCTAAGTTCTGCATATATCAAAGTTTGCCAAACTCGAACTTTCGTCAGGGCATAACATTATGTGGCATCATTCAACAATTTTGGAAAATGGGTTTTGGAAGTATGAAATTTTGGCTAGTGACCAAAATGCAATTTTAAAAACTATTTTTAGAGGTGACTAAAATGAAAAGGATCAAACTTTCAGAATCCTTAAAGGGCTATTTTACCAAGTTTTTGCTGGTGATTTCTCCTATCATTTAAGTCTTTTTAACATGTGATTTAAAGGTTAATTAAAAGGGGATTTGGTTATTAAAAAGTTAGTTATCATTTTAAAGAAAATTCACGTAACTTCTCTATCAACTTTTCTCTCCACTTTTCTTCTGCCAGACAGTCAAATTTTCATAAAAAATCAGAGGTGAGAGATCATTTTACTCAGTTTAATGATTTGTAATTGATTCTTTAACTTTGACTTACAAAATCGCATTGAAATCTTGTGTTTTCTTAGCTTTAAACAAGCCAATTGAGGGAGAAATCACACAATAGGGGTAAGGTCCATGAGCTCTTCTATTGAATGGTTCTTTATTGATATTCCCAAGTGTTTGATCCTTGATTTATGGTTTATAATCTGATTTTATGTTTTTATATTGAATTAATTGATGTAATTGAGTGATTTTGATGAAATACTGAGAGATTCATATTCGATCTGTTTTCCAGTGGTAAAGATTGATTTTAATCATATTTTAGATGTATTGTTATGTTGATAAGTTGTTCTTAACAATAAAATCCCGAAACTCTTGAATCCCTAGTTGCTTAGGTTGTTAGATTGGTGTTTTTGTGGAATTCTAGTGGCTGTTTAATTGCTGGAAGTATTTGGATGTGTTAATTAGGTTTTTGAGTGTTAATTGATGATTATGGAAGTATTAAATTGTTATGTTGTGGCTGGGTTGTGATTGGAAAGGATTAGATTATGATTTCGGTTGTTGTGGTTGGGTAATTTTCAGAGGATTGTGGAAGTCCGTGAGAATATGTTGTTGCAGTGTTTTGAATGCATTGAGATGCATTAATACTTTGTTGTAATGAGGTAAAAATAGGGGAGGTTGATCCGGAAGTGATCAGTGAAGCTTTGGAGGCTTTAGACGCTAGATTTCGCGTCGGTAAATCGAGGTTTCGCGTATCGGTGAGTGAGAATGTGGATTCTAGCTTTGGAATGTTTTAAAGGTGGTTTATGGGAGTTTAAACTTAGCTTGAAACGCTGGTTTAAACTCGAAAGTAAGTAAATATGGTTTTTCTCTCTCGGTCGTGCTAGATTGAAATGGTTTTATGCACTTGTTTTGAATTACATGTTACCTATTGTTTAAGCATGTTTTAAAGTATTTGAGATACTATTTTTTAGCATGAAATGCCGAAGGATGCGCATGGTAAGTGATCCTTGTAAGTATATGGTTTATACATGTGGTTTAAGGCATGGTTGTTGCTTTAGAAAATGGTTTGGTTTAATGCTTGTTAAAAACAGTGAGGTAAATGGTAAATGGTTAATTATATTAGAAAGTGATGTGATTTTAAAATTGTTATCGGATATAGTTGGCCAGCCATAGGATTGATAGTGCACTATAATAAGTCACCTTGGATGTCGAGAGGTTTATACGGTGTACCGAATACTCCATCCAAGTACCCTAACGGTCGAGGGGTTATATGGTACCGTAAACTCTCGTTAGTGGATTAAGCATCTAACCGATGAAAGGGTTAGTGTCCCCGTGAATTGAAAGTGTACCCAGTTGTTAATGTACCACGATTGTGATTGTATCGCTATTCCGGTGGAGATGGCTTGAAGTGTTGGGTAAACACTTGTTGAATTCGTGTATCCGATGACTCTTTTGTTAAATGGATTTGGTTAATAATTAGTTGTGAGACAATATAATTGTTGATGTATCATTGGAAAGTTTATGTTGTATAATGTGATTTATACATGTTTACTCTTTAAGCTTTGCATATGGTAGTTATGCATGGAAAGGCTTAAATTGAGGTTGAGCAACGGGACTTGCTGTTGGTTAATGATACATGTGGCATATGGTTTAATATGCTGGTTTTAAAGATGTTAAGTGCATGGTTTTAAAGGCATGATAATGTTTTAAAAGATGATTGAAATGAGATTTCAATGTAATATTGAGAAATGGTTTTAATGCATTGATGGTGTGTCGTTTTTGAACACTCCTCACTAAGCCTAGCGTGCTTACGCTCGTTTTGTCCATCAATATAGAGAATTAAAAGCTTGGAAGGCAGCGAGAAGCAAGGGATCGGTACAAGACTTGGTAACCAAAGTATGTTTGAACTAGATTATAAGTAATAAGGGCAATGAGGGTTCCGTTGTTGTTTTGGGAGATGTTTTGTTAAACTCAATGTTTGAGCAAGTTTGTTTAGCTACTTTTGAATTGTAAATGGCCTTTATGGTTTGATTTTGGTGATGGTTTGGAATTTTATATGTTGCTTGAATGGTTTTATAGGGTGCATGCCTATAGATTTACATATGATGCAAAATGCCATGAAATGATGATGAATTTGTGATGTTATGTGGTGGTTTGATTCTTGATTATGTTGGCTGTATGTTAGGGGCATGTTAGAATGTTTTGGCATGGTTGAAAGCTTGTTAAGCCAGCAAAAATGGACATTACAGGTCCAGGCGTACCGGTACGGGTGTCTCTATTTCGGTACGGGTAAGCCATTTTAGGCTTAGTGTACTGGTACACGGGCAACCGTTTTGGTACGGGAAAGGAAAAAATGGCCAGCGTTTCGGTACACGGGAAGGTGTTTCGATATAGTTAGGGGTTTTCAAGAGAGGTGTTCCGATACGCTCAAGGTGTATCGAAACAGTTTTTGGTCACTGGAATTCTGGGATTTCAAATGATGGTAGGCGTATCGAAACACCCCTTTCTATACCGGTATGGTGACCATTAAGTCTGTTATTTGGAATATCCTTAAACTCCATTTTCTTGTATTTTAGTCCCTGAATATTATGGATGAAATTGAATAAGATCGAATGATCGTTTTGAGCTAAATTTTGGCGTGAAAGCATGTAACCTGTCTAATTAAAGGGCGGTAACTTAAAATTGGGCAGAGTCCTCGTAATTTTTATAATTTGCAAATTGGTCCCTAAATCATAGTTATTGCCAATTGGATGTCAATTCGACGCCTGATTGAGTTGGATTTTCACCAAAAATCTGTAGGCACACATAGGATAACTATTTTTCATTTAGATAAGATAAAAAAAAAAAAGGGTCGGGTTTCGGGCTGAAGTACTTTATTGTTTACTTCGGTAAATCTAATATAGCTCACTCGGTTTAGTCTTGCGACTAGGCTGGGTCGAGGGGATTATATTTGGTGGTATCAGAGCCAGGTTTGCGATAGTGGGAGTTGGTTTGATTGTTATGATGTTATTTTGAACTGTTATCTGATGTGTAATATGCATGGTGATTGTAATATTCACGGTGATTGCAATATGAACGGTGATTGCTTTATGCCATGTTGGGGGGAAATTTGGGAAACCCATTACCTTATTATTATAGTCTGAAATGTTATGATTTTGAAATGGAAGTCTTGGATCCTTTCTTGAAGCTAGCCTAATTGTTTTGTATTTGAATGACTATCATGCCTTAGATATTTTGTTAGCACAATGGAACTAAAGAGAGAGTTTGATCTGGTATGATTGTTGCTGCCACTAGGCAGGAGATTGAGGAGAATGTTATACCTCCTGAAGGGTTGCCACCACCCCATCTAATCTATCTGAGATAGTGAAGCAAGTACCACCTGTGCCAGCTGGGCCAAGGATGGGTGATATGGCACCGTTGATTCAGGCTATGATCGGTGCTTTTCAGGCAGCAGTTGCGGGTGTTCATGTGCCAGCACCACTAGTGGTTTGGCAGGGTTTGCCGCTAGAGCGTCTTCGCAGTTTGGGCAGAGTTGAGTTATGAGGTTTGTCACCTGAGGCTTCTGAGGGATGGTTGGCTAGTACTGAGAGAATATTGGGCCAGATGGGCTATTGTGATGCCCGTAAGCTGGGTTGTGCTATGTCCCTGTTATAGGGTGATGCGTATACATGGTGGACTACCATGATATCCGGTATGGAGACCGAGGATGTAACTTGTGAGTTCTTTTGTGGTGCTTTTCCTAAAGAAGTACCTGGGAGTCCGATATCAGGATGATAGGAAGCGTGAGTTCATGGCTTTGGTGCAGGGTAGTATGTCTGTTGCTGAGTACGAGGTGCAGTTCATGAGGTTGAGCTAGTATGCACCTGAGTTAGTTCCTGACGAGCATACGCTATGTGATCGATTTCGCTAAGAGCTTATGCAGGAGGTTATGACATACATGCTTGCTGCTGATTACACAGATTTCAATGTGTTAGTTTCACGAGTTAAAGATGTTGAGCAGAATTTGGGTATGGCTTCTGGGTCTCGGGGCTTCAGCTCTGGTAAGAGAGCGACTGATTCTAGTAGTGGCAGTGGTCAGGCCAAGAGACATCGTGATCAGAGGTCTCGCCCAAAGCTGAGGCGTGGCGGAGGTGTTGTTGGACGTGGAGTCCAGGGAAAGGGTGCCCAGGTTAGAGCTCCGTTTAACACCTGTTGGAATTGTGGATCCCGAGATCATTTGAGGCGAGATTGTCTGCGGTTGGCCAGGGAGGGTCAGGCACCTGCGTCTGTTGTGGCGAATTCTTGTTCGATTTGTGGGTCTGGCGACCATTTGAGACGTTATTGTCCTTTGTTGGCTGGAGGTGGGTAGGGTGCTGCACCTATTGTAGCTCCGCAGAGAGGCCATGGTTGTGGACCGTTTCAACGTAGAGATGGTGGGTAGAGGACTGTGGCTCATACCGTTGTTATTCAGTTTGAGAGAGGTGGACCAGCTATGGTGTATGCGCACCGAGAGGGTCGCAATGACACCAATGTGATTATAGGTACTTTTACCTTATAGTCTCTGTCGTTATATTCGTTGGTTGATTCTAGTTCTAAACATTCATACATTTTGAGTGAACACGCACAATTGCTTGATATATCTGTTGAAATTCTTAATGTGGGTGTTAGAGTGACTAGTTCTCTTGGGGAGATAGTCGTGGTTAGGAGGTTGTATCGTAGGTGTCTGCTGATGGTTCAAGGGTATGAGTTTGCCGTGAATTTAATGGAGTTGCCATTCTATGGTTTTGATGTGATTTTGGGTATGGATTGGTTGACCAAGCATAGGACTCAATGGACTTAATGTCAAGCTTTCTTAGCCTACGTTATGAATCCTGGTTCAAAGGAGTTAAGGGTACAGGATATTTGCACCGTATGTGAGTTTTTGTGTTTTTCCAAAAGAGTTGTCGGGGTTGCCACCAAACTGTGAGGTTGAGTTTAGTATCGAGGTCTTTGCAGATATGTCATCTGTGTCTATTGATCCGTATTGAATAGCCCCGAAGGAGTTAAAGGAGTTGAAGACGCAACTGCAGGAGTTGCTAGATCGAGGCTTTATTAGACCTAGTATTTCACCGTGGGGTGCACCGGTGTTGTTTGTAAAGAACAATGATGGTACGTTGTAGATGTGTATAGACTATCGACAACTGAACAAGTTGACGATAAAGAACAATTATCCCTTACAGCGGATAAATGATTTGTTTGATCAGTTCAGGGGTGCCTCGGTGTTTTTTAAGATAGATTTGAGGTCTAGGTACAATCAGTTGAAGGTGAAGATGTGGATGTGCCCAAGATAGCTTTTCGTACGAGGTACGGGCATTATGAGCTTTTGGTGATGCCGTCTGGTTCGACCAATGCACCATATGCTTTTATGGACATGATGAACTGTGTGTTCCATGAGTTTTTGGACTAGTTTGTGGTTGTGTTTATCGATGATATCCTTGTGTACTCTCGCACCAAGGAGGATCATGATAGACATTTGCGGATTGTGCTTCAGACGTTGTTGGCTAATCAGTTGTATTCCATGTTAAGCAAATGTGAGTTTTGGCTTAGGGAGGTTGTTTTCTTCGGGCATGTTGTGTCGGCTGAGGGAATTCGTGTTGATCCGCACAAGGTTGAGACTGTGATGAGTTGGAAGGTGCCTAAGTCGGTGACAGAAGTAAGGAGTTTCCTTGGGTTGGCTGGTTATTACTGTAGGTTTGTGGAAAGGTTCTCCAGTTTGGCGGCTTCTTTAACCAAGTTGTTGCAGAAGAGTGTTCGGTTTGAGTGGACGGAGGATAGGCAACGAGCTTTCGAAAGGTTGAAGGATGTAATACCCTTACCAGTATTTAATTCTTAATACTAGTAATGAATGTCACCTAAAATTTAACTGTATTTTATACTACTCAATTTAATCAAAAATAACAATTTTCAAAAGTTTCAGTTTATCGTGTAAAACCAATTACTTCTTTTTTTAACCCATCAAATAGCTTCCGTTTTCAGGCAGCAACTTAGCAGTTTATAACTACACATTTTAATTAAGAAAACTACCTAAACTAAAAATGATCTTGATTACTCTAAAAATCAAATTTATAACTTTACCCGAATTCCATTACTAGTAATTTCTTTAAACTAATAAAATCAACATTATAAAGTAACCACTTATCTAGATATTAATATTACAAACCATATCTAGACTAGTTAAAGCGAGCTACTATTATTTTATACATGCCAACTAGAGATAATCAAAATACATCAAAGATGTAAATTACCGATACGACTATTATCCCTCTGGGTGATGATGTTGATACTCCTTACTCTTGTCCGGGATTAGTACCTATGCGTGAAAACCATCACACGCTAAGTATATACTTAGTGAGGCACTATAATCTTTTTAACATAAATCAACATGTTTGAATTATAACAATAATATAATAAACATGCAGTTTGATCACTATTCCTTTATTTCCCTTATGCTAATCAAATATTAACATAATATAATCCAGATTCATAAATCCTATTAATATCATTGCCATTATCCGAGAGTTTACCTACTCTCTAAATTATTTACCATTATCCCCGAGTTCACCTACTCTCTAATTTATTAACCATTTATTATCAAATAAATTATTGCCCAACATAGTTTGAGGACTTGAGTACACGAGTCAAAACTGCACCAAAGTGCTAAGAGACCGCACCTAAGTGCTAAGAGACCGCACATAAGTGCTAAAGAACCACACCTAAGTGTTAATAAACCTCACCGAAGTGCTAAACTGCTGGACTCTATGGAATGATAACTATACTCTATACCTCAGTAACTTACTTGGGCATACTTTCCAATTCCATATTCAATTCATCCATGACAATATAATTATCATGATTTCAAGCTAAGGCAGTTCATACCCGAAATACCATAAACATACATACCTGATATATCTAGTGATCAAATGCATCATAGTTCTACCTTTGATAATTCTCAACATGTCAAATATAAGTTCATGATATAACTAGCAAGCAATTATTAATAAGGTAGACTTATCACAAGTCTTCCAAATGATAATCATACTATTATCCATGCATGAAAATGCACTCACCCTGACACTTTATACTTTGTCAATGTCCAACTAGCCGCACTAAGATCAACTTTGGTCCTGTTCCTTTCCTCGATTACTAGTTCGATCTCGATTTTGTTCACAGTCTACAAGTGTATTAAAAATACCATAAGTACATTCCAAATTATATGTTAGTATCTTACTAACACATAAACAATATAGTAATAATTTTCCTATAAACACCCTAATATTTTCCAAATATTAGTTTCATGACATAAGTCATTTCATCCTCAATACTTTATATTTCTTCCAACATTTACTCAGAATGATTTATAACTCATTCTAACATTAATTCCAGCATAATGCTTCCATGAAAATAAATTTTCACTTTAGTCTTTAGATTTTTCCAAAGTGCCGAATTGATCCCCAATCTTTTTAAGATTTCTGAATTGGTGACTATGTTTTTACAAACTTTGAAAATGGTCCAAATGACATTTTAAAGCTTGTAAAATCACAATTTCAACATTTCAAATTTTATGGAAAATTTTTCATAATTTCCCCTAATTCTTACAAATTGCCGAAATCATCCCTATGATTTTCCAAGTTTCCAAATTAGTCCAATTAACACTTAAACATCATTTCCAAGCTTTCACAACCATTCCCAAATCAAAATCAATCCAAATTCATCTTTTATACTAAAACCTTAACTTTGAACAATTTAGGGTTTAACTATTTCCATGTAGTTTCAATCGTCATACAAGCTTTAATATGATTCGACAAGATCATATTCATCAAAAACTAACCTTAATTCATCCTAAATCAACATCCCCTTCATCCATCAATTCCTCAAAACTAAGGTTTTAAGTAAGGAAAACATGAATAAATGGTACCAAGAGATAGAGAATTTCATGGAGATTAATTCTTTGTTTCATGCTTTCATCCAAAATCCAAAGAAAATAAGCTTGAAAATTGAATTCAAAATTTTTCCCCTTACCTTATGAAGCTTTCGACCACTTGAGGGAATTTGAGAGAAATCTTGAATTTTCTTTTGACTTGAATTTGAGCCATTTGTCATCTATAATAAGCATTTTGAATTAAAATTTCTTTTTATTGCAAAATGACCATCTTGCCCCTTAAATCCGAGGTTCCATAAATGGCCACATGTCATTTTGATCATCCAATAGCCCAAATTAATCCAAGGAGTTAGTGATTACCAACTTTTCCCTTGCCATCTTCAAAAATTACCATCTTGCCATTTTTCATCCAATGGCTAAGATTAAACATGGAAAAGTAATCTTTAATCCAACGGTTCATATTAATTTCCATTAAAATAAGACATGAAAAATGACCCTTTTACCCTTGCCTTATTTTTATTAAATATCTCCTAAAATATCTCATAAAATATTTCTCATTTATTCGATGAAATCCGATTATTCAGATTTTTCCCGAAATTTAAAGCTTTATAGCTCTTAATACAAACTCCGTATAAAAAATTTGAGTAACACGAAAATGCCACTCTTGGGGGTGAACTATTCATTTACGGGACTAAATTACATAACTTTTGAAAATTAAAACTTAGTCCTTAAACTTTTCAAAATTTACACTTTGGCACCTAACCTTTCGAATTTTACATTTTGGTCACCAAAAATTTCAAGTTTTACATTTTGGTAACTAACCAAAATTTTGAGGTATTACAATTCTCCCCTTAAGAAAATCCGTCCTCGAATTTTCCTAAGTACTAGGTTGAAAAAGATGCAGATACTGCTTTTTCATTGATTCCTTAGGTTCCAAGTAGCTTCCTCTACTTTGTGATTTCTCCATAAAATTTTGACTAGAGGAATCTTTTTATTTCTTAGTTGTTTTTCTCAATGAGCTAATACCCTCCCAGGTTCCTCCTCATATGTCAGATCCGGTTGAATCTCGATTTCTTCCAGTGTAATGACATAGGAAGGATCTGATCGATACTTCCTCAGCATGGATAGATGAAAAACATCATGGATCTTACTCATCTCAGGTGGCAATGCTAACTGATATTCCACTGGACCAACCCTTTTTAGAATCTCATAAGGGCCGATAAATCTTGGACTAAGTTTGCCTTTTCGTCCAAAGCGTAACACTTTTTTCCAGGATGATACTTTTAAAAATACCTCATCTCCGACTTCAAACTCAATATCTTTTCTTTTAAGATCTGAGTAAGATTTTTGTCTGCCAGAGGCAGCTTTGAGATTGTCTTGAATGATTCTTACCTTATCTTCCACCTCTTGAATAAGATCTGGTCCAATAACCTTTCGATCCTCAAGCTTGAACCAATTTAATGGCGTTCTGCATTTCCTCCCATATAATGATTCGTAAGGAGCCATCTTTATGCTTGATTGATAACTATTGTTATATGCGAATTCTACCAATCGGAGATACTTTTCCCAAGAACCCGTAAAGTTTATTACACACGCTCTAAGCATATCCTCCAATACTTGGATAGTTCTCTCTGACTGCTCGTCCGTTTGGGGATAAAAAGCAGTACTAAAATGTAATTTAGTTCACAATGCCTCGTGTAAAGCACTCCAAAATCTTGAAGTAAACCTGGGATCCCTGTCCGATGTAATAGACATAGGAACACTTGCAATTTAACAATCTCCTTGATATATAATTCTACCAGCTTGTTCAAGGAATAATCCATGCGAACTGGTATGAAGTGTGCCGATTTAGTCAATCGATCCACGATCACCCAGATTGCATCATTTTTACTTGGTGTCAAAGGCAAGCCCGTTACAAAATCTATAGTAACTCTTTCCCATTTCCACTGTGGAATGGAAATTGGTTGAAGTAATCCGGATAGTACCTGATGTTCTGCTTTTACTTGTTGACAAGTCAAACACTTGGAAACAAATTCTGTGATGGCTCGCTTCATGCCAGGCCACCAAAAATGACTTTTCACATCTTGATACATTTTGTTACCACATGGATGCATAGTTAAAGGGTTGTAATGGGCTTCAGAAAGTATTTTTTTCTTCAGTTCATCATCCTTAGGAACGTATAAACGTCATTTATAATATAAGCACCCATTAGACTTTATTTCAAAGTTTTTAGATTCACCACTTTCTATTTGTTTTATTCTTTCCAAGCACCTTTCATATTTGGCTTGTAACTCTTTAATTTTCTCTATCAAAGTTGGCTTGATTTGAAATTCTGCCACTAATGCACCATTTTCCTGCATTTTCAACTGGGCATTCAGGGCTCTCAAAGCAGAAAATGTTTCCAGCTAAGTGCGTCTGCTACCACATTATCCTTTCCCGGATGATAATAGATAATTACATCATAATCCTTGATTAATTCTATCCATCTTCTCCGCCTCAAATTGAGCTCCTTTTGGGGTAACAAGTACTTCAAACTTTTATGGTCAGTGAAAATATAGCATTTTCACCATATAAGTAGTTTCGCCAAATTTTTAAAGCAAACACCACTACACCCAACTCTAAATCATGAGTGAGATAGTTTCTCTCATGAGTTTTGAGTTGCCGTGAAGCATAAGCTACCACCTTTCCTTCTTGCATCAGCACACATCCCAAACCATTATGGTAGGCATCACTATAAATTACAAATTCTTTTCCAAGTTCTGGTTGCACTAAAACATGAGCTTCTGTCAGAACCTTCTTTAATTGATCAAAGCTTTCTTGACATTTTTCCGTCCAAACGAATGGTACATCTTTTCTTAACAGCTGGGTTATTAGAGAGGTAATCATTGAAAAATCTTTCGCAAACCGTCCATAGTAACCAGCTAATCCCAAAAAGCTTCTCACTTCGGAGATATTCTTAGGAACTTTACATTCAAGGATTGCTTGAACCTTCTTAGAATTAACTCGAATTCATTCGGCTGAAACTATATGCCCAAGGAAATTTACTTCTGATAACCAGAATTCACACTTTGATAGCTTTGCATACAACTTATTTTCTCGTAAGATCTGGAGAACAACTCGAAGATGAGTATAATGATCCTCTTTGATTCCTGAGTAAACCAATATATCATCTATGAATACCACCACAAACTGGTCCAAATATGGCTGAAATATCCGATTCATCAGATCCATAAAAGCTGCCAGTGCATTTGTAAGTCCAAAAGGCATTACAACAAACTCATAATGCCCATATCTAGTTCTGAAAGCTGTCTTGGGAATATCTGCTTCCTTGATCTTTAATTGATGATACCCCGATCAAAGATCAATTTTAGAAAACACTGTTTCTCCCTTAAGTTGATCAAAGAGGTCATCAATCCTTGGTAAAGGATATTTATTCTTCATCGTCACTTTATTAAGTTGACGGTAATCCACACATAACCTTATTGATCCATCATTCTTTTTCACAAATAAGACAGGAGTTCACCACAATGATATGCTTGGTCATATAAAACCTTTATCCAATAATTCTTTTAATTGAACCTTCAGCTCTTTGAGTTCTGTAGGAGCCATTCTATAAGGTGCTATTGATATTGGTGTTGTTCCCGGAAACACGTCAATACCAATTTCCACCTCTCGATCCGGAGGTAATCTCGGTAATTCATCCAAAAAAACATCTAGAAATTCCTGCACCGTGGGTATATTTTCCAGATCTATCTTTGTCTTCGAAGCATTTATCACATGAGCTAAATAAGCTTCATACTCATGTGATAATGACCTTTCAGCAGATACAGCTATAATCTCATAGCTCAAATAATCCTGCCTTTCTCCCTCAAATATTATTTCTGAACCATCTGGTTCCTTTAAGACTACCCTTTTTAATCGGTATTCAACCGTAGCATTATATGCTGATAGCCAATCCATTCCAAGAATAACTTCAAACTCTTGGAAAGGTAATTCCATAAGACTGGCTAGAAACTCTCTTCCTTGGATCATTATAGGACACTTTTTGCATATTCGAACTACTTTGGCACTTTGTCCTAGGGGATTAATAGCAACTACCTCACTCGAAATTGGTTCTACTGGTATATTTCTTTCAAGTACTACTTTAGAACTAATATACGAATGGGTAGATCCCGGATCAATTAATGCAAAAATAGATCTGCCAAAGAGTTCGATCATACCTGCAACGATCTCTGCATCACTTCAATCATCAACAGTTTTAATGTTGTATACCCGAGTTGTAGCTCTACTTTCTTGAATGGGCGTTGATGCAGATGTTCCCGATTTTCCACCTTTGTTTCCCTTGCCCCTCTGAGGCACTGCAGCAAACTGATGCGGATGAAGCTCCAGATAATTTTTCTTGAAATGCCCAACTTGTCCATAATGGAAACATGCCCCGATCAACCAGGATGCCTATTGCCACAATGCTCACATTCTGTAATCGGGTGAATTCCAGAACCTCGAGTACCCGCAGTATTCATCTGAGACTGGTTCGATCTTCCTATTGTATACCCCTTTTAACTGAAGAGGCTGATGCTGCAGGATGCTGCCGTGACATTCCTTTACTGCGTTTAAATGATGATGCAGCAAATGAACCTCCAGACCTTTTCCCGGTCTGAATCTACTTTTTTGCCTTCTTCTCGAGGTCCACTTTTTCTATAGCCTTGGCACGGTTCACCATTTCTTGAAAAGTAGTAAGTTACGAGAAACCAATATCCTCTTATATTGAGAATCCAACCCAGCTATGAATCTATTGATTCTATACCTTTCAGTTGGGAGAAATTCCATCGCAAATCGGCTCAGTCTATTAAATTTGCATTGTATTCATAAACTGATCTACCATGCTGTTTTAGCTGCAAAAATTGTTGTCTCATATCTTCGAAAAATACGTCTCCAATATACTTTTCTTTGAATTCTTGAAGAAATAATTCCCAAGTAACCTGCTCCGGAGGTACTTGTGCAGTTATCACGTTCCTTCATACACTGGATTCTCCCATCAAAAGGGATACTACTCCTTCCAATTATCCTTGATTATCACAAGGGATTCTGCTTAACATGATCTTGACATCATTTAACCAGTAATCAGCAACCATCAGATCTGCATCAGTATCACCTCAGAATTCTGGTGGTGCTCTGATTTTCCTTAACTCCTTAGGGACTGATATTGGTGCTCGTCGATTTATGATCGCATCCAAGGATTGCAAAAATAAGCCTTGATCTTGCACCGACATATTTCTTTGTTCCCGAGCCTGTTGCTCTACATTCTACTGAGCCGGTTGCTCTACATTTTGCTGAACCTGAGGTGGATTTTGATTCACCTCATTACTTCCTCTTTGAGCAGTCACATTCTGCACAATAGCCTATCGGGATTCCCGATAATCTAACATCTATTCATGTCACAATTATCTAAGATAAGTCAGGAGTAATCTACCCAATATCAAGCATCATCATAATCCTATACAATATCAGTAATTTTAGATATCCTAGTGGCATGTATATAACTCTGACTTTCTACAAAGACTCATTTACTATCCAGAACCGGCTAAACCTATAGCTCTGATACCAATAAATGCAATACCCTTACCAGTATTTAATTCTTAATACTAGCAAGGAATGTCACCTAAAATTTAACTATATTTTATACTACTCAATTTAATCAAAAATAACAATTTTCAAAAGTTTCAGTTTATCGCGTAAAACCAATTACTTCTTTTTTTTAACCATTCAAATAGCTTCTGTTTTCAGGCAGCAACTTAGCAGTTTATAACTACACATTTTAATTAAGAAATATGCCTAAATTAAAAATGATCTTGATTACTCTAAAAATCAAATTTATAACTTTACCCGATTTCTATTACTAGTAATTTCTTTATACTAATACAATCCACATTATAAAGTAACCACTTATCTAGATATTAATATTACGAACCATATCTAGACTAGTTAAAGCGAGCTACTATTATTTTATACATGCCAACTAGAGATAATCAAAATACATCAAAGATGTAAATTACCGATACGACTATTATCCCTCTAGATGATGATGCCGATACTCCTCACTCCTGTCCGGGATTACTACCTACGCGTGAAAACCATCACACGCTAAGTATATACTTAGTGAGGCATTATAATTTTTTTAACATAAATCAACATGCTTGAATTATAACAATAATATAATAAACATGCAGTTTGATCACTATTCCTTTATTTCCCTTATGCTAATCAAATTTTAACATAATATAATCCGAATTCATAAATCCTATTAATATCATTGCCATTACCCGAGAGTTTACCTACTCTCTAAATTATTTACCATTTATTACCATTATCTGAGAGTTCACCTACTCTCTAATTTATTAACCATTTATTATCAAATAACTTATTGCCCAACATAGTTTGAGGACTTGAGTACACGAGTCAAAACTGCACCAAAGTGCTAATACACCGCACCTAAGTGCTAAGAGACCGCACATAAGTGCTAAAGAACCACACCTAAGTGTTAATAAACCGCACCAAAGTGCTAAACTGCTGGACTCTAGGCATGCCAACTATACTCTATACCTCAATAACTTACTTGGGCATACTTTCCAATTCCATATTCAATTCATCCATGAAAATATAATTATCATGATTTCAAGCTAAGGCAGTTCATACCCAAAATACTATAAACATACATACTTGATATATCTAGTGATCAAATGCATCATAGTTCCACCTTTGACAATTCTCAACATGTCAAATATAAGTTCATGATATAACTATCAAGCAATTATTAATAAGGTAGACTTATCACAAGTTTTCCAAATGATAATCATACTATTATCCATGCATGAAAATGCACTCACCTTGACACTTTATACTTTGTCAATGTCCAACTAGCCTCACTAAGATCAACTTTGGTCCTGTTCCTTTCCTCGATTACTAATTCGATCTCGAATTTGTTCACAGTTTACAAGTGTATTTAAAATACCATAAGTACATTCCAAATTATATGTTAGTATCTTACTAACACATATATAATATAGTAATAATTTTACTATAAACACCCTAATATTTTCCAAATATTAGTATGCGCCATATGTTGGGCTTGATTGCGTGTTTATAGTGATGTGTCATATGTTGGGCTTGGTTGCGTGTTGATGCAAGAAGGTAAGGTAGTTGCGTATGCATCTAGACAGTTGAAGGTGCATGAACGTAATTATCCTACTCATGATCTTGAGTATGCCGTAATTATGCTTGCCTTGAAAATCTAGAGGCATTACCTTTATGGAGAGAAATGTGTGGTTTTTACGGATCACAAAAGTCTGAAGTATTTGATGTCCCAAAAGGACCTAAATCTTAGGCAACGAAGGTGGTAAGAGTTGCTTAAAGATTATGATCTAACCATTGAGTATCATCCGGGCAAAGCTAATGTTGTAGCGGATGCGTTGAGTAGGAAGGCTGCTATAGAGTTGAGAGCTATGTTCGCCCGGTTGAGTTTGACGTGTGACGGTGGGTTGTTGACTGTGTTGCAAGTGAAACCATCCTTGTCGCAGTTGATCAAAGAAAAACAACCGCATGATGAGAGTTTGGTGCCGCATGTGAAGGATATTATGGATGGAATTCTACAGATTTTCATTTTCATGATGATGGGGTGTTTTGTTTTAAAGGTCGAATAATGGTGCCTGAAGATGTTAAATTGAGGTGTACCATTTTGACCGAAGCGTATGCTAGTCCTTTTGCTATGCATCCCGGTAGTACTAAGATGTATCGTGGTTTGAAGGAAGAGTACTATTAGGTTGGGCTAAAGAAAGATGTAGCTAATTTTGTTTATCGATGTATGGTATGTTAGTGGGTGAAGGATGAGCATCATTTTCTTTCCGGGTTGTTGCAGCCGTTGAGGATACTGAAATGGAAGTGGGAAAGAATCACCATGGATTTTGTGTCCGGGCTGCCTTTGACACCGACCAAAAAGGATTCCATTTGGGTGATTGTTGATCGGTTTACGAAGTGTATGCATTTTGTGCCAGTGCATACTACGTATACCTTAGACAGGTTGGCCGATCTATACATCTATGAGATTGTGCGTTTGTATGGGGTGCCTAAATCCATAGTTTCGGATAGAGATCTGCGTTTCACAACAAGGTTTTGGATGTACTTGCATTGTGCTCTAGGAACTAGATTGAATTTTAACACTTTATATCATCCTCAGTCGGATGGTCAGTCGGAGCGCGTGATTTAGGTTCTCGAGGATATGTTGAGATGCTGCATTATTGAGTTCTAGGGAACATGGGAGAAACAATTGCCATTGGTGGAGTTTGCTTATAATAACAGTTGCCAGGCTAGTATACAAATGGCACTGTATGAACCGTTGTATGGTAGGAGGTGTCGTACACCCGTATGTTGGGATGAAGTTGGGGAGAAGCACCTTTCCTTGCCTGATGTATTGAAGGGCACAGATGAGAAAGTTAAGTTGATATGTGAGCGCTTGAAAGTGGCTTCGGACCGTCAAAAATCCTACGTGAATTTAAGGCGTAGGGATATAGAGTATGATGTTGGTGACCGAGTGTTTTTGAAGGTATCGCCTTGGAAGAAGGTTATGCGTTTTGGGCGAAAATGGAAGCTTAGCCCGAGGTTTATTGGACAATATGAGGTTGTTGAGCATGTGGGTCCTGTTGCTTACCGTTTGAGATTACCTCCTGAGTTGGAAAGGATTCATGATGTGTTTCATGTTTCGATGTTACAGAGGTATCGGTCAGATCCCTCGCATGTTATGCCAGTGGAGGATATTGAGTTGAGACAGATCTATCTTATGATGAAGAACGGTAGAGGCTCTTGATACCAGCAGTAAGGTTTTACGTGGCAAGATGGTCGAGCGTGTTAAGGTGTTGTGGAGGCACCGCGATGTTGAGGAGGCTACGCGGGAACGCAAGTCGGATATGTTAGAATAGTTTTCGCACATGTTTCGTCCAGGTAAAATTTTGAGGATGGAATTTCTTAAGTGGGGGAGATTTGTAACGCCCCGGTTTTGGGCCTAGCAGTTTTGTGGCTTGTTAGACGGTCCAATGGACCAGGTTAAGGATTTGAGTCAGATTCGGGATCGTATGTTTTTCGGTAAGATAAAATTGTGGAAATGACTAAAAATCATATTTTAATATATGATTAATATTGGTGGAAACAATTTTGGAAAATGGGTTGTGGAAGTATGACATTTTGGCTAGTGACCAAAATGCAATTTTTGAAAATTATTTTTAAAGGTGACTAAAATGAAAAAAGGATCAAACTCTTAGAATCCTTAAGGGGCTATTTTACCAAGTTTTTATGGTGATTTCTCCTATCAATTACGTCTTTTTAACATGTGTTTTAAAGGTTAATTAAAAGGGGATTTGGTTATTAAAAAGTTACTTATCATTTTAAAGAAAATTCACGTAACTTTCCTCTCCATTTTTCTTCTGCCAAACAGTCAATTTTTCATCAAAAATCAGAGTTTAGAGATCATTTTACTCAGTTTAATGATTTGTAATTGATTCTTTAACTTTGATTTACAAAATCTCATTGAAATCTTGTGTTTTCTTAGCTTTAAACAAGCCAATTGAGGGAGAAATCACACAATAGGGGTAAGGTCCATGATCTCCTCTATTGAATGGTTCTTTATTGATATTCCCAAGTGCTTGATCCTTGATTTATGGTTTATAACATGATTTTATGTTTTTATATTGAATTAATTGATGCAATTGAGTGATTTTGATGAAATAGTAAGAGATCCATATTGAATATATTTTCCAGTGATAAAGATTTATTTTAATCATATTTTGGATGTATTGTTATGTTGATAAGTTGTTTTTAACAATAGAATCCCGAAACTCTTGAATCCCTAGTTGCTTATATAGCTAGATTGGTGTTTTTATGGAGTTGTGGTGGCTATTTAATTGCTGGAAGTATTTGGATGTGTTAATCCTGTTTTTAAGTGTTAATTGATGATTATGGAAGTGTTAGATTGTTAGGTTGTGGCTGGGTTCTGAATGGAAAGGATTAGATGATGATTTGAGTTGTTGTGGTTGGGTAATTTTGAGAGGATTGTGGAAGTCCGTGAGGATTTGTTGTTGCAGTGTTTTGAATGCATTGAGATGCATTAATACTCTGTTGTAATGTGGTCAAAATACGGGAGGTTAATCCGGAAGTGATCGGTGAAGCTTTAGAGTCTTCGAACGCTTGATTCAAGCTTTGGAATGTTTTAAAGGTCGTTTACGGGAGTTTAAACTTAGCTTGAAACGCTGGTTTAAACTCAGAAGTAAGTAAATATGATTTTTCTCTCTCGGTCGTGCTAGATTGAAATGGTTTTATGCACTTGGTTTGAATTACATGTTACCTACTGTTTAAGCATGTTTTAAAGTATTTGAGATACTGTTTTAAGCATGAAATGCTGAAGGATGCGCATGGTAAGTGATCCTTGTAAGTATATAGTTTATACTTGTGGTTTAAAGCATGGTTGTTGCTTTGGAAAATGGTTTGGTTTAATGCTTGTTAAAAATAGTGAGGTAAATGGTAAATGGTTAATTATATTGGCAAGTGATGTGGTTTTAAAATTGTTATCGGATATAGTTGGCCGGCCATAGGATTGATAGTGCACTATAATAAGTCACCTTGGATGTCGAGGGGTTTATACGGTGCACCGAATACTCCATCCAAGTACCCTAACGATCGAGGGGTTATATGGTACCGTAAACTCCCGTTAGTGGATTAAGCATCTAACCGATAAAATGGGTTGGTGTCCCCATGGGTTGAAAGTGTACGCGGTTGTTAATGTACCGTGATTGTGATTGTATCGCTATTTCAGTTCAGATGGCTTGAAGTGTCGGGTAAACACTTGTTGAATCCGTGTATCCGATGAACTCTTTTGGTAAATAGATTTAGTTAAAGATCACTTGTGAGCCAATATAATTGTTGATGTATCATTGGAAAGTTTATGTTGTATAATGTGATTTATACATGTTTACTCTTTAAGCTTTGCATAATGTAGTTATGCTTGGAAAGGCTTAAATTGAGGTTGAGCAATGAGACTTGCTGTTGGTTAATGATACATGTTGCATATGGTTTAATATGCTGGTTTTAAAGATGTTAAGTGCATGGTTTTAAAGGCATGATAATGTTTTAATAGATGACTGAATTGAGATTTCAATGTAATATTGAGAAATGGTTTTAATGCATTGATGGTGTGTTGTTTTTGAAGACTCCTCACTAAGCCTAGTGTGCTTACGCTCGCTTTGTCCGTCAATACAAAGAATTAAAAGCTTGGAAGGCAGCGAGAAGCAAGGGATCAATACAAGACTTGGTAACCAAAGTATGTTTGAACTAGACTATAAGTAATAAGGGCAATGGGGTTCCATTGTTGTTTTGGGAGATGTTTTGTTAAACTCCCTGTTTGAGCAAGTTTGTTTAGCTGCTCTTGAATTGTAAATGGCCTTTACGGTTTGATTTTGGTGATGGTTTGGAGTTTCATATGTTGCTTGAATGGTTTTATAGGGTGCATGCCTATAGATTTACATATGATGCAAAATGCCATGAAATGATGATAAATTTGTGATGTTATGTGGTGGTTTGATTCTTGATTATGTTGGTTGTATGTTATGGCATGTTAGAATGTTTTGGTATGGTTGAAAGCTTGTTAAGCCAGCAAAAATAGACATTACAAGTCCAGGCGTACCGGTACGGGTGTCTCCGTTTTGGTACGGTTAAGCCATTTCAGGCTTAGTGTATCGGTATGCGGGCAATCATTTCGGTATGGCCAAAGGCAAACATGGCCAGTGTTTCGGTACACAAGAAGGCGTTTCGATACGGTTAGGGGTTTTCAAGAGAGGTGTTTCGATACGCTCAATGTGTATCGAAATGGTTTTTGGTCACTAGAATTTTGTGATTCAAATGATGGTGGGCGTATCAAAACACCCCTTGCCATACCGGTACGGTGACCGTTAAGTCTGTTATTTGGAATCTCCTTAAACTCTATTTTCTTGCATTTTAGTCCCTGAATATTGTGGATGCAATTGAATAAGACCGGATGATCATTTTGAGCTGAATTTTGGCATGTAACATATCTAATTAAAGGATGGTAACTTAAAATTGGGTTGAGTCCTCATAATTTTCAAATTTTGCAATTTGGTCCCTAAATCGTAATTAGGGCCAATAGGATGTCAATTCGATGCCCGATTGAGTTGGGTTTTCACCAGAAATATGTATGCACAGATAGGATAACTATTTTGCATTTAGATAAGATAAAATAAAAAATTGGGGTCGGGTTTCAGGCTAAAGTTCTTTACGGTTTACTTCGGTAAACCTAATGTAGCTCGCTCGGTTCGACCTTGCAACTAGGCCGGTTCGAGGAGTTTACAAGGTCCTTGAATCTTTCCCAGGCATCATATAGGGTCTCGTCATCAGCTTGCCTAAATGTAATGATCTTTCTTCTTAGCTTGGTAGTGAGTTCTGGTGGTTGGAATCGCAGTAAGAATTTCTGACATAGATCTCCCCATGAGGTGACAGATCCAGGTGGCAAAGAACTAATCCACGTTTTTGCTCTATCTCTCAAGAAGAATGTAAACAATTTCAGCTTTACTGTATCTTCCAAAACTCCAAGCAGCTGAAATAATTGGCAAACTTCCATGAATTGCTTTAAGTGTTGCCTTGGGTCTCATGTAGTTGCTCCATAAAATTGTCCTACATTCAAGACCGTTTGTATAGTTACCAATTTAAGTTCAAAATTGTTGTATTTACCTCCAGACCAATTAGTCCTGGCATCAAATTATATATGTTCGGTGCCGAGTGTTCTCGGATAGGTCTCTCATCCTCTACATTAACGGCTGGGGCAACAGGTGCGGCCGATATCCCATTGTGGTGTGGTGGGCTTCCCTGGTTTTTTGGGTTACCATCAACTTTTCCATTACCACTATGTGCCATCTTTCGAGCTTTTCTCTTTAACCTTCGTAAGGTTCTTTCAATTTTTGGGTCGTATGGACAATCTTCCAGCACAGGGTGGTTTATGGTCATACATCAGATAAACTAAATAAATAATAAAAGGAATGAAATAAGTAAAAACCAAAATAATAAATTCTGTCGCAATCCCCGACAACGGTGCCAAAAACTTGTCAACTTCGGCTAACACTTGGCAACCAATTGAATAGTTATTATAAAAGTGCAAGAAAACAATGCCAAGGCGAGTCTTATGCTTGCAAGTATACATGGTCAGCAAGTAATAGAACAGTAAGCTGAGTATCAAATCCACAGGGATTGACCAAGAACTTTTTTGCTTAATGTTTACTTGTTGCAGGAAAAAATGAAGTGTTGGAATAAATTGGATTTTTGATCGAAAGATAGCAAAAGAAAAATAGTGAAAAATAAAAACAGTTTGGCAACGAAATGTTCAAGTGAATGATGAGCGTTGGTAAGGGATGCTTGGATTTCACGCTACTTATTACATCCATTAATAATGTCATGCCTTGGTTTTACTGTCGAGCAGATTAAAAGTAGTATTGCCTCTATCGATGGCATTAACCTAAGTTAACCATAATTAAACCCCTATACGTCTATAGTGAGGCCTTTCATTAGTTAACTTGATTAAGTGTCAACCTTTACTCCTAAGGGGTAGACTCACTTTCGAAGTAAGTTCATCTACTTGAACATCTTTTGTCGAAGCTTCTCGCCTTAGTATCTGAGAACCGATCGTTGCCCCTTAAGTCTATTAAGATATTAAGGTGCAATAAGCACACTATGCCAACTGTCATATGACAAAGAATTTGAGAAAATTTAGTACTAGCAAATATAAAATAATGCCAAGGCAATTTAAATTATTAAAAACCAAACATAAATTTAGCGTTCATCGCAAGCATCCTGATAAGTGTTCAAAAGTACTATTTTTCTTACCCTTTTTACTCATATTATTGTTAGACTTAAGCTCATATTAGTTGCATAATTAGCCATTCATGCATTAATCCATGTTTCCTTCCATCGTTGAGCTTGATTACATAACTTGGTAGTTTTGTGGGAAAAGATGCTGCTTTGGTGTGTTTTGTGTGTATGTGTAGGATCACTTGCCAAAGCAAGGCTAGAGCTAGTTGCCAGGGCAATACATGAAGGAGATGCCGAGCTAGTTGCCAGGGCAATGCATGAAGGAGATGCCGAGCTAGTTGCCAGGGCAATGCATGAAGGAGACGCCGAGCCAGTTGCCAGGGCAATTGTCGACAAAGAACAAAGGTGATATGGTAGTCGAAATTGATGACTAGACAAGTCCAAGATGACGTGGAGCAAAGCCCAATCCCAAAGGAATTTGACTTCCACGAAGAGATTAAAGAAGAATTAAATTCCAAGAAGATAGGAGAAGTTCTAGTAGGAATATAATTATAATAAAGAATTATATTCTTTAAAGATAATTTAATTCCAACTTAACTTCCTCCTCAAAGAAGGACTTTGACCTAGCCCTATAAATTAGAGAGCAAGAAGAGAGGGGAATTTCAACAACTCCAAGAAGGGCAAGAGGAGAGAATTTTCGACAAGCATCTAGGGCAAGGAGGATTTCGACAAGCCTCCTTCTTCATCTTTTCTTTCTTGTTCGATTGGGTTCATGCTAGGGATTATTTATCTTGTGATTCTTTTGAACCTAGCCATGAACTAAATCTACTTGGCTATGGTTATTGTGTTTTGTGGTTGTGAGAAACTATTGGTTTTTGTTTAGGTAATAAGAGTTTGCACTTTTCTATTCAAGGTTTATTCATTCTTGGTTCTTATTCTTGTTTGCGAGTGAATTGGGAGAGGATCTCGTAACTTCATCTATTTATCTAATATCGGGAGAGTTAGATTCAAGAAACGAATGAATATGATCTTTATTCAATCTATTGATGGTGAAGATTAATCCGGCTTAGGAATAAGTCAAGGATTTCAACGGCTAAGAGGAGCGCAAGATTGGTTGTTGTTCACCCTTGATTCACGCATGGATGTATTATCAAGGCATGCACAAGTAGCTAGAGTTTCGACTTAGGGATAAGAAGAAACCATTGAAGAACGCTCTGAAGAACCTTGAAGGTTGCTGCCCAGATGCCCAAGTAGTTGCCCAGGCAACCATCGATTAGTTGCCAAGGCAACCCCGTTGTGCAAGTTGCCACGGCAACTGAGTTTCCCATGCACTCTTTTACCAAGACGATCCAATCGGCTATCACACCTCAACTCACGATAACCTGGCCTATCTCTTTCTCATTTGATCTTATCTTTTCTTTTACCTTATTGCTTTCTAGATTAGTTATTAGTTAAGCTCCTATAATCCTTTATTTGTGTTTTTACTTTTTACAGTGCAAGAGACTAGATTCTTGAAGTGGCACCAATCCCTGTGGAGACGATATCTTTTATACTATAACTTGCAACATGTATACTTGCACAATTGCGTAGCACTTATTACGCGCAACATCCCCCATCCAACTGTAAAAAGCTTAGTTCATGGTTAGGGGGTCCATCCACAAAATATTATCGTATCTCAACATCACCATTCAAATAAAATTAAAACTAAGAGAATAGGCACGAAGAAGATCTGTCGATGCAACTTTTCAGTTGCTCTAGAGCTCTCAGTCTTAGCTAGTCGAACCACGTCGCCTCTCGGTTTACCATGGTACAGGCTCCTCCAATTTGATCCCCTCAAGTGATGACTTGAGCTTCTTTAAATAGGCTTGCGTAGAAACCCTATGATAAGCTTCTTGAGTTTAAAATTTGAACACGTGAAGGGATAAGATGCGATATCTTCTTAACCTGATTTAAATCCTAGGGCTGACTTGTACAGGGTCCAAAGGCTATGTTGATCGATCAACGAGCATCAATCATTTGCCAGCTGAGCTTTAGCATTGCCTGATCCATCCACGCCAACTGCTACTCGGCAATTCTCATGCTTTTTTTCCTGTATTCTTTGTTAGTGCCTCTCTGTCGTGCTTACCTGCCTATGTCCTGCATTAAAACCAGCAAAAAACTCTTCATCCTTGCAACAAAATAACTCTCAACTTCTTATACAAATGCATGGATTTTAACAACTAAATGTGAACATGTCTACTTAAAAACAAGCAAAAGCAGTATGAAATAAACGTAAAAACTGTACTTCTTAATACTTAACACTTCCTTTGAGTCAAAGGTAAACCCGTCAAAAAATCCATGGTTACACGATCCCACTTCCACTGTGAAATCTGAATAAGCTGAAGCAAGCCTGAAAGGACCTGATGTTCTGCCTTAACTTGCTGGCAAGCAAGACATCTTGTTACGAACTCCGATACGTCTCTTTTTATGCTAGGCCACCAATACAAACTTCGGTATGGTTATCGAACCATTTTGGTTAAATTTTACTAGTACAATTATCTATCATTTAGGGCGGGTTTTTGGTACGATATATCAGTTTGGGCTTAATAATAGTGTTCGATAGATAAGAAATTTTGTTGTTGGATCGCAACACTAGATTCACTTTGTGACATGTTATAATGTAAGCAATTCTCTTTCAAACGAATTTAGATGATGCCATATTTGGGCATAATTAGATGCCTTATTTTAAACTCTCAAGAAGAAACAACACAATAATCGAAAGGTCATATATCATATTAATATGCATTTTTCAAATAAAATTTTACAAGACGTAATGAAAAAGAAATTGATTATTGTATTATGGATAAAGTTAGAGGAACTATGCATGAAGAAAACATGAATTAACAAGTTAAGCATGATCAAAAGGATGTAAAGTTAAGAATGGAGGTGAGTTAAGAATCATTTAACTATTTTTTATAGGTCATCTCAGATTTAAAGATTATGAAGGTTAAGTATGATCAAAAGGATGTAAAGTTAATTCTACTTTGCTTGTTACCTTATTCTTATTCAAATTTTGGGGATATTATCATTGTAACACCCCAAAATCGGGCCTAGTCGGAATTTAATTTTGGCAATTAGAAATTTCACATTGGAAAGTCAAGATATAACGTTAACCTTTGACCAAGTGGTCAATTATCAAATTATTGAAACCTGAATAAACATTTCCATTAATTAAGGACCTTATTGTCAACCTTGAAACTTATCTTAGTGGCTAAATTGAGAAAATTGAAAGTTAAGAGACAAAAGTATAAGGAATAAGGAGATGAGAGACTAACCTTGCGATTATCCCCACATCAAGCTTAATCACCATATAGGTGGGTCTCCAAGGATAGTTTTCTTCATTGCAAGGAAAGCCTTGTAATTAAAATTAAGAGAAAAGAAAAAGAGATAGAAAGCTTACCAGTTGAATTTCTCCATGCTTACACCTCTCACTCATCATCTTCAACCTCTCAACCTAGCCAAGCAAGCACCTTCATTGGAAGATAACTTAAGCTTTGATTTTCTCAAGTTTCTTAATTCTAAGTTATAGTATCGATTGGCTCAAGAGAATCAAGGTGAAGGATCACCAAATCCCTCAAATTCAAACAAGTTAAAGAACAAGGGAATCATTATCTAGAAGCCCTAAAAGCTTCGAGAGTTGGGTGTTGTCGAAGTCTCGAGATTAGCTAGGCGTCTTTCCCGATTTCATTGATATTGTTTATTGCATTTTCATCCATGATTTCAAGGTATGGTTACACTGACACCTCATAGGAGGTACTATTGGTAAGCTTGGGTAAGCTTATTGCATTGATATAAGGATTATCGAATCATTACGTTGTTATGATACCATTGAAACATTGAGAAATGCCATATTGATCATTGTATATTGTTATTATTATATTATTATTCTCATCGTTACCGTTATTGCTATTGTTATTGTTATTGGACTAAGTATTGAATCCTTGGATATGAATGGACATGGGATACAATTGGCATGCCATAGAATTCATGAACTCATTGGTACGAATTGGACTACGGTCCTTGAGCTGATGCTCTATTTGGCGATATTGGAAGTATATGTTGGCTTTGGTCTTATTGGCGATGTTGGAGGATATTGACCATTTATTGTTGGCGATGTTGGTTGGGAATCTACGTATCCACATTCACATATCGATCCAAGGAATTAAGTTATTGAAACTATTGTTAAAACGTGATTTGAGATGCATTTATATTGATATATATCTTATCGATATTGTTGAATTCATGTTATTGTTGTTGACTACCTCACTAGGCTATATAAGCCTAATGCATCTCATTTTCATGCATTTTTCAGATTAAAGTTTGGTCGGATCAAGGATCGGTGCAAGACAAGTTTTGAAGCCAGTCACACATGCTAAAGTAACGTAAACCTAGCCTTTGAACTCCTAGTATGGTGGCATAGGGCCTAGACATATTAGTTTAGCCCCATTTTGTATGAACATATAGTTCACTTTGTTGAATGGGTTAAAATATAAATATGGCATGTTAATGTTTTGACAAAATTGGTAAAATGGCCTAAAATGCACTAATAAGTAAAAACGTGGTAAATGGATTCGGAATGGCATGAAATTTGACATGCATTTAATTTTGATGTTTCAAAGTCTGCTGGTAAAATTTGGTAACCATTGAATAAGATTAAAGCCCTTAATTTGATTAAAAACCAGACTAAATCTGTCATTATAGGCCTGTCAGTACCAATACGGTGATGGCGTATCGGTACGAGCATGCATATGGGGCGTAAGTATAAAGGCGTACCAATATGGCTATTGGAGTATCAATACGGATATTTGAATCTAGAAAATTACTGTAGCACTGTATCTATACTGTACCGATCCCTATAGTTGACCAATTTGGCGTTGACTGTGCGTACCAATACCCAGTATCGGTACGAGTTTAAAGAACTTAACTATTTTAACGGTCATAATAAGCGTATCGATACAATCTAAGGCGTATCGATACGATATTTTATCACTAGAATTTTAATGTAATTGAGTATTGGTACGAGTATAGGGCGTACTGATCCCCTCTCTTGTGTAGCCAGCCTCGTACTGGTACAGCTACAGGTGTACCGGTACATCTTCAAGTTACTAGAAACTATTTTAAGTCATATTAGCTTGGAGTACCGATACAGACTCTTTGAGTATCGGTACCAAAGTAGGTAAGTTAGGTAAAAGATGGTTAAAGAGGTTTCAGGATGTTGTATTTTGGTTACTAAATCTTATAATAATTAATTAAATGTGTAATTGAACTCTGATAGTATTGAAAATTTGTACACAGGATATTCATGCATTGAATTTCACATTGGTGACCCTAATCTTAGACAAGACCTTGTAATTTACTAGTTTTACAATTTAGCCCCTAAACTTTAATAAGTTACCAATTGACCCCAAATCATAAATTGACCAAACTTTATTGATTAAAAATGTTTATTATATGGCACTCTAAATTATTGATACATGATTTATTGCATATATTATCATAATCATCAATCCGATCACCGTATTAGTTACCGATAACGTTTTCTAACCTGGATTCCTACCAGACCGAGAAGGGGGTGTTACATTTGTAGTATCAAAGCTAGAATTTAGTCGATTCTAGGACTAAATCGAAGTCTATTGTAATATTATTGCATTGCATATGCCACTTAAGAGTTTATTGTTATGTATATTGTGACTTGCGATTAATCTGATCTTTTTTCCTTTTATAATATATGATGTCTGACTCCGTTAAGGGTCACGAAGAAGTTGACCATACAACTGGCTCCTCAACACATAGCGAGGAGAAAAGGGGGAAGACCCTTCGAACTCACAAATTCCTCAACAAGAACCACCAAATCCTGAACCTATATTGCAGACTACTCAATTCAAATGTTATAAAAATATGAATGAGATGTTTAAATAGTTTATGTCTACCCTTAAGTTCGAGCATTCTGCACAATCTTCTGTAGCTGCCACTTCTACAAGTCGAGCTTCGGTTGATAAGTTGGCACAACATCGAGCTACTACCTTTACAAGTATGGCTGGTAAGGACCCTGAAGCGGCAGAATATTGGTTGGATAGAAGGATAAGAATATTGACCAAACAATTACAATACTTGGATGAGCACAAGCTCGAGTGCGCCCTAGCCTTGTTGGCAGACGAGGCTTTGCATTGGTGGGAAACCACTATACTTACTGTTTCTGGGGAAGCTGTAACCTGGGAGTTCTTTCTGCGTGAGTTCAGGAAGAAATATATTAGCGAATATTACTTGGCTGAAAGGCGAGATATCTTCTTGCATCTCAAGCAAGGTGGGAGGCCGGTGGAGCAATATATCCATGACTTCTGCAAGTATTGCATGTATGGAGTCGAGTACATAAACGAGGAAGAAAAGTGTAGGATGTTTGTTGTAGGTCTAAGTGACGAGCTTTGACCTTTGTTCACTGTATTGGGGATCATAGATTTCTAAGAGCTCGTGAATCGAGCTATCTCTATCGATGCTGCTCAAAGGTCGTAGAGGGATAGTGGACTAACTCGATCTGAGAAGAGGCTCCAAGATGATTCTCATCCTTCTTTTCCGTATAAGAAAGGCAAGTAACAAGGGTTTAAGAAACCATATTACCAGCAGCCTTCCCGATCAGGCAATTTTTCCAAGCCACAAACTATGCCCCAATTTGCTGTAAGAACCACCTCTATTGAGAATACCAGAGGTTTAGGCCGAGAATCTCAATATCTCATTTGTAATTTCTGTCAAAGAAGGCATCCTACGGGACAGTGCCGTAAGCAATATAGAGCATGTTTCTTCTGAGGTGAACAAGGCCATTACATCAAAAATTGTCTGATGAACACCTCTAAGTCTTCTGCACCGGTAGGTATAGCGTACCATGCTCAGTCCTTCAAGGGCAAGGGATAGAAACAAGCTACAAAGGGAGCTTCTGAGAGACCTGGTGGCTCTACAAGAACTCCAAGCCATCAAGAGTCCAAAGCTTCAGCCCAAATTTATCATGTGAGGAGCAGGGAGGATGGTGAGGATCCAGACATTATAGCAGGTACCATTGAATTGTATTCTCATCCTGTTTATGCATTGATTGATCCTAGATCCACTCATTCCTTTATTAGTACTGTATTGATTAAAAGATTTAAGTTAACATTCGAACCTATAACCTCCAAAATCACCGTAACCAATCTCTTAGGTGATAGTGTTGTAATTAGGGTAATATGTAAAAAACCTTTCCCAGCTGATGTCATGGCCCTCCCTATCCATGAATTTGATGTTATATTAGGGGTTGACTGGCTCGGAGAGCTTCAAGCTTGGGTGGATTGTTCAAAGGATAAATTGTATCTTCGAGGCCTTGTCAAGGAAAACGTGACCCTTATAGTTTCTAGAAGCAAAAGATAATTGTTATATGCTAGTGCAAGTAAGGAAGAACTTCAATTGCAAGATATAGATATCGTGCAAGAATTTCCCGATGTGTTTCTCGATAAGCTTTCAGGTTTACCACCCACCCGTGATGTTGAATTTAGGATTGGAGTGCAACCTGGAACCACCCCAGTTTCTATTGCACCTTACCAAATGGCGCCAGTTGAACTCACCGAGCTTAAGGTACAAATTCAAGACCTGTTAAACAAAGGTTTTTTTTAACCGAGTTCCTTACCCTAGGGATCTCTGGTTTTCTTTTTCAAGAAGAAGAACGGATCTATACGTTTTTGCATTGATTATCGACAGCTAAATAAGCTCACCATCAAGAATAAATATCCCTTTCCGAGAATTGATGACTTGTTCGACCAACTTAAGGATGTAACAGTCTTTTCTAAGATTGACCTAAGGTCTGGATACTATCAAATGAGAGTTAAAAAATGTGATGTGCCCAAGACAGCCTTCTGTACAAGATATGGCTACTACAAATTTTTGGTTATGCCCTTTGGGTTAACCAATGCACCGACTGTCTTTATGGATCTCATGAATCGGGTTTTTAGACCCTTATCTCGATAAGTTTGTAGTGGTGTTCATAGATGACATATTGATCTATTCCAAGAATCAAGCTGAACATCAAGACCATCTTCTTGTTGTGCTCCAAACCCTTTAGGAGAAACAGTTATATACCAAGTTCAGTGTGAGTTTCTGGCTCACCGAAGTTTCATTTCTAGGACATGTAGTTTTTGCAAAGGGTATTCAAGTGGATCTGAAGAAGATTCAAGCTATAGTTGAGTGGAGGTCATCGAAGAATGTTTGTGAAATTTGTAGTTTTCTCGGTCTTGCTGGTTATTGCAAAAGATTCGTTAAAGGATTTTCTATAATAATAACACCATTAACCAAACTTCTACGAAAGGATATCCCTTTTGAATGGACTAAGAAGCAACAACGCAATTTTGATTATCTTAAGCAAGTGTTGACTCATGCATCGGTCCTGACCCAACCTGAGTCTGGCAAAGACTACATCGTATATAGTGATGCCTCACATCAGGGGTTAAGATGTGTATTGATGCAAGAAGGCAAGGTAGTTGCTTATGCATAAAGACAACTTAAGCCACACAAAATGAACTACCCTACCCATAATCTTGAATTGGATGCGGTTGTCTTTGCTTTAAAGATTTGGAGATGATAAGTGTTCAAAAGTACTATTTTTATTACCCTTTTTACTCATATTATTATTAGACTTAAGCTCGTATTAGTTTCATAATTAGTCATTCATGCATTAATTCATGTTTCTTTCCACCGTTGAGCTTGATTACATAACTTGGTGATTTTTGTGGAAAAAGATGCTGCTTTGGTGTGTTTTTGTGTGTGTGCAGAATCACTTGCCTAAACAAGGCTAGAACCAGTTGCCAGGGCAATGCATGAAGGAGACGCCGAGCCAGTTTCCATGGCAATTGTCGACAAGAGAAAAGGTGATATGGTAGTCGAAATTGATGACTATACAAGCCCAAGATGACGTGGAGCAAAGCCCAAACCCAAAGGAATTTGATTGCCATGCAGAGATTAAAGAAGAATTAAATTCCAAGAAGATAGGAGAAATTCTAGTAGGAATACAATTATAATAAAGAATTATATTCTTTAAAGATAATTTAATTCCAACTTAACTTCCTCCTCAAAGAAGGACTTTGGCCTAGCCCTATAAATAGGAAGGAGATTTCGACAATCAGGGAGAGCAAGAAGAGGGAAAATTTCGACAACTCCAAAGGGAAAGAAGGAAGAGATTTCGACAAGAAACCAAGGGGGAGATAGTTCGATTTCTTCTTCTTCTTTGCTTCCATTAGATTCATGGTTTGGGGATTATTCTTTGTAAATCTTTTGAACCCAACCATGAACTAACTTGATTGGTTGGGGGTATTGTGTTTTGTTGTTGTGAGAAACAATTGGATTTTGTTTAGGTAATAAGAGTTTGCACTTTTAATTCAAGGTTTACTCATTCTTGGTTCTTATTCTTGTTTGCGAGTGAATTGGGAGAGGATCTCGTAACTTCATCTATTTATCTAATATCGGGAGAGTAAGATTCAAGAAACGAATGAGTATGGTCTTTATTCAATCCATTGATGGTGAAGATTAATCCAGCTTAGGAATAAGTTAAGGATTTCAACGGCTAAGAGGAGCGAAAGATTGGTTGTTGTTCACCCTTGATTCACGCAGGGATGTATTATCAAGGCATGCACAAATAGCTAGAGTTTCGACTTAGGGATAAGAAGAAACCATTGAAGAACGCTCTGTCGAACCTTGAAGTTGCTGCCCACACGCCCAAGTAGTTGCCCAGGCAACCATCGATTAGTTGCCAAGGCAACCCCGCTGTGCAAGTTGCCACGGCAACTGAGTTGCCCTTGCACTCTTTTACCAAGACGATCCAATCGGCTATCACACCTCAACTCATGATAACCTGACCCATTCTCTCTTTTTCTTTCATCTATTCTTTTAGTTTATTGCTTTTACTTTTCTCGTTAATTAAAACCTCTATTATCAATTGTGTTTTTATTTTAACAGTGCAGTAACTTATGCAAAGTGGCCCAAACCAATCCCTGTGGAGACGATACTCGATACTCATATCACTTTATTACTTGCGACGTGTATACTTGTACATTTGCGTAGCACTTATTACACGCAACAAGTTTTTGGCGCCGTTGCCGGGGATTGGCAATTGGTGTTAGTTGTTTTTGTTATTGCATTTTTTTTCTCTTAGTTTTACTAACTTTTCTTTTTGTTTGTTTATCAAAAAAAAATTAGGTGCGCTACAAGTTAAGGGACATCAACATGTCGGGAAATAAAAGCCGATCTATTCGAGAGATGATGTTGGAAGATATGAATCAATCCAATCAAGAGTTTCTTGCACCCTTTGATGATTACCTATACCAACCGAGAAAAGCCCAAAGAACTTATACCGTGGAAAAATCTTGTGCTATGTGTGGAGAACATCATGTGTTTGAAAATTGCCCTCACATTTTCGATGCATATAACTACATGGAGGACCATAGAGGGAACCAGCAGCAAAATTCTTCATGGTATGGTCAAAAAGCTCAATTTTTTTTTACCATAACAATTTTGCCGCAACAACAAATATGCCATGGCAATGTAGTCCTTTTCAAGAGCATTCCAATTCCTTGGAGGAAACGTTACTAGCTTCCTTGGCTAGACTTGACGGATCAATTGAAGAGATTCGAGAGCTATCAAAATCTATGGATACAAGGATAGCTCAGTGGGATGCAACCTTAGGGGATTCAGAAGATCAATTGGGGAGATCCACATATGTCATGGATAATATGCACCAACAATTCATTCCTAGGGATACTGACGTCCCAAGGCAAGAGGATAAGGAGCAATGCAAAGAAAGCTCTCCGATGTGTGGGGAACAACTAGAACCTCAAAGTCAAGAGGATGCCAATGAGAGAGACTGCCCAACACATGATGAGCCTGAACAACAAATTGCCTCGGCAATGATTGAGGAGCCTGAACAGAGCAATGCCGCGACAACACTCAGTGAAGCTGAGAACAACAATACTACAGCAAATTCTAAGGAACCTAATGCCTAGAAGGTTACAACGTTGATGTTGAAACAGGAATCTGTAGATTGCTCTCATCTGCAATTGCCACTGCAATTACACGACCACATGCAAGATCAACGAGATGATAATACTTTGCCAATGGAATATGAGCAGGTAATGGTTGAACCTTTCGATTTCTTTAAAAACTCACATCGTCCATTGCAGGTATGTCTTGAGGAACCGAGGTTGGTAGATTTGAAGCCATCGAAATCTCTACTGATGGAGATATTTGAGAGGCCAAAAGAAAACGGTGTTTGGATTCGTAAAGCTTTTCAGAAAATTGGTTCTTCCCTTGACTTACAGCAAATTTTGGCAACTGATTGCCACGGCAATTGGCTTGAGCAGCAATTGCCACGACAATAAAGGATACATCCAATCATGATAGAAGTCGACAAGAACGAGGTAATTGAATGGTTGGGAATGTATATAATTTTTCCTATTAATATATTTATGCCTTCAAGAATAGTAGCAAGGTGGAGGGCATGCATGGACTACAAGGGAACACGAAAGAAAGACACATCCACCATGGTAATGCAAAAGGGAGTAGCTGGGAGCACATTGGCCTAACTCTTTTTGGGCAATATTGTCACCCGATGGAGGGTACGGATGGACTATAAGAAGTATCGGAAACGACCCTCCTCAAGTTTTCTCAGATATGTAGTAACATTAGAAGATGCATGATGGCACTCTTTTCAGACATGGTCGAAGACTTCCTTGAGATCCTCATGGATGATTTTTCCGTTTTTGGTAATGAGTTCGATAGTTGCCTCGGCACCCATTGTCGTTCCACCAGATTGGACGCCACCTTTTGAGCTCATGTATGATGCAAGTGATTTCGCGGTAGGAGCAATCCTAGGCCAACTCATAGGAAGGAGGACGCAGATTTAGAGATATACGATGCATTCCCAGATGAGCAACTTTTAGACGCCTCGGCAACCATGGATGCGCATGCCTTGGCAACCCTCGACACCGTAGCAGCTCCTGATATGCACGCCTCGGCAACCATGGACGCGCACGCCTCGGCAACCCCTGACGCCTCGGCAACCATGAATGCGCATGCCTCGGTAACCTTCAACGCCACAGCAACCATGGATGCGTATGCCTCGGCAACTCTAGACGCACACGCCTCGACAACCTTGGGAGTAGTCGCCACGGCAGCACATGCCTCGGCAATACCCTGATCAGGTCATACGCTGATGTGTCCCTAAAGAAGAGCAGCAGAATGTACTCTGGTAATGCCATTCTTCACCCTATGGAGGACATTTTGGAGGAACTCGTACCGCGGCCAAAGTTTTGCAAACCGATTTGTATTGGCCAACACTGTACAAAGATGACCAGGAGTTTTACAAGCAATGTGATCGTTGCAAAGGACGGGCAATATCACCTACAAACCAATAGGCAATCAAGACCGTGAATATGGATTAGGAAAGTGCCAGACAAAAGCGTTTGTTGTACCTTAACGAGATAGAAGAATTTCGTGCACTCGCCTATAACAATGCACAAATCTACAAGGAGAAAACAAAGCAATGACACGACAAGAAACTATTGCCGCGACAATTCATGCCAGGGCAACTAGTTCTCCTATTCAATTCTCGACTACAACTTTTCCTTGGAAAACTAAAATCAAGATGGTCGGGACCATTCGAAGTTGTCAAACCATTCTCTCATGGTGTCGTGATAATCAAGTCCATTACCGACGAACATGAATTAAAAGCTAACGGACAGAGATTGAAGCACTACAACGGTGCCCATGTAGAACGAAACAAAGAAGTTGACACCTTAGGAGATGCATGAGCATGCTCTCCTTTCGATATTTTCTTTTTCTTTTTCTTTTTTTTCTTTCTATTATTTTCGGTTATTTTTTTTATCACTTTATTTATTTTTGGAATTTTTAGGAGAGATTTTATTTTTCTTCATTATCTTTAGTTTCCAGGTTTTCTTTTCCACAACAAGACTCAAAACCACCATGCTAAGGAAATTCACTGCCGACTACTTGCCACAGCAACCACAACAGAAACTGGTGATGCCCAGGCAACAACAATGGCTTCGGCAACTACTTATGCACATGCAAGTGAACCTTCATCGGCAAACATGGATCAAATCAAGGCAATGCTATTCACGCGGTACCAGCCACAAGCATTCAACCACTGAACGAAAAATGAATCAAGAAAACGGAACGAAGGAAACTTATCACTCGAGGTGACGACCTCTCTGACTAACTCATTTCATTTAGTTTCTTTTAAATTTTATTTCACTCTTACATGCATTGAGGACAATGCTTCTCTCGAGTTTGGGGGGGTGTTGGTTTCTAGTTAGTTTCATGTTTAGTTGCATTCATCTTTAGCAATCACATATAGGTTGCTTATGTTACTTGCCATGCCTTTAATTGGATTTAATTACTTAAGATTTGTTGAATATCCAATGATGAATTTTTGCCACTGCACTTAATTGAAATAACCTATAATTTTAGGATTGCATGAAAATAACTTAGAATTTTACTATGATGCTGATTTTTTTTACACGGTTGGGGCTTGTTGATTGAAAGAAACTTAGTGAACTTAGGTTGCTTAAAATTTGGGTAAATTTAAAATTGAAAATTAAAAGTTAATTTCTAGCTAGAGGTGCCCAAAACTGGCTCTAGTAGTAAATGCACTTTCTTGCTAGAGGTGCCCAAAACTGGCTCTAGTAATTAATGCACATTAAAGAATCGCTAGAGGTGCCCGAAATTGGCTCTAGTCGACTAAAATAAAATGAGAAATGGCTTACTTTGCTAGAGGTGCCCGAAATTGGCTCTAGTGAAAATAAAAAAAATGCCTCGGTACTTAAATTGCTAAAAGCCTATTGTTCACATAGAATCTTGAAAATCAACTTGTATACAATTACGCACACACATTGTCACGAGCATTATAGTTTTGTTCCGGGTAATTTTTGTGCTATCCGAAAAATTAAAAGGTGATCATACTTTGTGCCACGGTTCTGAGGTTTGAATTCAAGTTTGAAGCATGTCTTTTATGATTAAAGTCTTGGAGGTAATTGTTAGTTTGCATTGCTTGAGGACAAGCAATAGTTCGAGTTTGGGGTGTGATAAGTGTTCAAAAGTACTATTTTTATTACCCTTTTACTCATATTATTATTAGACTTAAGCTCATATTAGTTGCATAATTAGTCATTCATGCATTAATTCATGTTTCTTTCCACCGTTGAGCTTGATTACATAACTTGGTGATTTTTGTGGAAAAAGATGCTGCTTTGGTGTGTTTTTGTGTGTGTGCGAGAATCACTTGCCTAAACAAGGCTAGAACCTAGTTGCGAGGGCAATGCATGAAGGAGACGCAATGAGAGCAGTTGTCATGGCAATTGTCGACAAGAGCAAAGGTGATATGGTAGTCGAAATTGATGACTATACAAGCCCAAGATGACGTGGAGCAAAGCCCAAACCCAAAGGAATTTGATTTCCATGCAGAGATTAAAGAATGATTAAATTCCAAGAAGATAGGAGAAGTTCTAGTAGGAATACAATTGTAATAAAGAATTATATTCTTTAAAGATAATTTAATTCCAACTTAACTCCTCCTCAAAGAAGGACTTTGGCCTAGCCCTATAAATAGGAAGGAGATTTCGACAATCAGGGAGAGCAAGAAGAGGGAAAATTTCGACAACTCCAAAGGGAAAGAAGGAAGAGATTTCAACAAGAAACCAAGGGGGAGATAGTTTGATTTCTTCTTCTTCTTCTTTGTTTCCATTAGATTCATGGTTTGGGGATTATTCTTTGTAAATCTTTTGAACCCAACCATGAACTAACTTGATTGGTTGGGGTTATTGTGTTTTGTTGTTGTGAGAAACAATTGGATTTTGTTTAGGTAATAAGAGTTTGCACTTTCAATTCAAGGTTTACTCATTCTTGGTTCTTATTCTTGTTTGCGAGTGAATTGGGAGAGGATCTCGTAACTTCATCTATTTATCTAATATCGGGAGAGTTAGATTCAAGAAACGAATGAGTATGGTCTTTATTCAATCCATTGATGGTGAAGATTAATCCAGCTTAGGAATAAGTTAAGGATTTCAACGGCTAAGAGGAGCGAAAGATTGGTTGTTGTTCACCCTTGATTCACGCGAGGATGTATTATCAAGGCATGCACAAATAGCTAGAGTTTCGACTTAGGGATAAGAAGAAACCATTTGAAGAACGCTCTCTGTCGAACCTTGAAGTTGCTGCCCACACGCCCAAGTAGTTGCCCAGGCAACCATCGATTAGTTGCCAAGGCAACCCGTTGTACAAGTTGCCCACGCAACCGAGTTGCCCTTGCACTCTTTTACCAAGGCGATCCAATCGGCTATCACACCTCAACTCATGATAACCTGACCCATTCTCTCTTTTTCTTTCATCTATTCTTTTAGTTTATTGCTTTTACTTTTCTCGTTAATTAAAACCTCTATTATCAATTGTGTTTTTATTTTCACGGTGCGATAACTTATGCAAAGTGGCCCAAACCAATCCACTGTGGAGGCGATACTCGATACTCATATCACTTTATTACTTGCAGCGTGTATACTTGTACATTTGCGTAGCACTTATTACACGCAACAAGTTTTTGGCGCCGTTGCCGGGGATTGGCAATTGGTGTTAGTTGTTTTTGTTATTGCATTTTTTTCTCTTAGTTTTACTAACTTTTCTTTTTGTTTGTTTATCAAAAAAAATTAGGTAGGTCTTCTAAGTTAAGGGACATCAACATGTCGGGAAATAAAAGCCGATCTATTCGAGAGATGATGTTGGAAGATATGAATCAATCCAATCAAGAGTTTCTTGCACCCTTTGATGATTACCTATACCAACCGAGAAAAGCCCAAAGAACTTATACCGTGGAAAAATCTTGTGCTATGTGTGGAGAACATCATGTGTTTGAAAATTGCCCTCACATTTTCGATGCATATAACTACATGGAGGACCATAGAGGGAACCAGCAGCAAAATTCTTCATGGTATGGTCAAAAAGCTCAATTTTTTTTTACCATAACAATTTTGCCGCAACAACAAATATGCCATGGCAATGTAGTCCTTTTCAAGAGCATTCCAATTCCTTGGAGGAAACGTTACTAGCTTCCTTGGCTAGACTTGACGGATCAATTGAAGAGATTCGAGAGCTATCAAAATCTATGGATACAAGGATAGCTCGGTGGGATGCAACCTTAGGGATTGAGAGAGATCAATTGGGGAGATCCACATATGTCATGGATAATATGCACCAACAATTCATTCCTAGGGATCTTGGCGTCCCAAGGCAAGAGGATAAGGAGCAATGCAAAGAAAGCTCTCCGATGTGTGGGGAACAACTAGAACCTCAAAGTCAAGAGGATGCCAATGAGAGAGCGCGCCCAACACATGATGAGCACGAACAACAAATTGCCTCGGCAATGATTGAGAGCCTGAGCGAGCAATGCGCGACAACACTCGGTGAAGCTGAGAACAACAATACTACAGCAAATTCTAAGGAACCTAATGCCTAGAAGGTTACAGCGTTGATGTTGAAACAGAATCAGATTGCTCTCATCCGCAATTGCCTTTGCAATTACGACCACATGCAAGATCAACGAGATGATAATACTTTGCCAATGGAATATGAGCAGGTAATGGTTGAACCTTTCGATTTCTTTAAAAACTCACATCGTCCATTGCGGGTATGTCTTGAGGAACCGAGGTTGGTAGATTTGAAGCCATCAAATCTCTCTTGATGGAGATATTTGAGAGGCAAAAAAAGCGGTGTTTGGATTCGTAAAGCTTTTCAGAAAATTGGTTCTTCCCTTGACTTACAGCAAATTTTGGCAACCGATTGCCACGGCAATTGGCTTTGAGCAGCAATTGCCACGACAATAAAGGATACATCCAATCATGATAGAAAGTCGACAAGAACGAGGTAATTGAATGGTTGGGAATGTATATAATTTTTCCTATTAATATATTTATGCCTTCAAGAATAGTAGCAAGGTGGAGGGCATGCATGGACTACAAGGGAACACGAAAGAAAGACACATCCACCATGGTAATGCAAAGGGAGTATTTGGGAGCACATTGGCCTAACTCTTTTTGGGCAATATTGTCACCCGATGGAGGGTGCGGATGGACTATAAGAAGTATCGGAAACGACCCTCCTCAAGTTTTTCGGATATGTAGTAACATTAGAAGATGCATGATGGCACTCTTTTGGACATGGTCGAAGACTTCCTTGAGATCCTCATGGATGATTTTTTCCGTTTTTGGTAATGAGTTCGATAGTTGCCTCGGCACCCATTGTCGTTCCACCAGATTGGACGCCACCTTTTGAGCTCATGTATGATGCAAGTGATTTCGCGGTAGGAGCAATCCTAGGCCAACTCATAGGAAGGAGGACGCAGATTTAGAGATATACGATGCATTCCCGGATGAGCAACTTTTAGACGCCTCGGCAACCATGGATGCGCATGCCTTGGCAACCCCTCGACACCGTAGCAGCTCGATATGCACGCCTCGGCAACCATGGGCCGCGCGCGCCTCGGCAACCCACGACGCCTCGGCAACCATGAATGCGCATGCCTCGGTAACCTTCAACGCCACAGCAACCATGGATGCGTATGCCTCGGCAACTCTAGACGCACACGCCTCGACAACCTTGGGAGTAGTCGCCACGGCAGCACATGCCTCGGCAATACCCTGATCAGGTCATACGCTGATGTGTCCCTAAAGAAGAGCAGCAGAATGTACTCTGGTAATGCCATTCTTCACCCTATGGAGGACATTTTGGAGGAACTCGTACCGCGGCCAAAGTTTTGCAAACCGATTTGTATTGGCCAACACTGTACAAAGATGACCAGGAGTTTTACAAGCAATGTGATCGTTGCAAAGGACGGGCAATATCACCTACAAACCAATAGGCAATCAAGACCGTGAATATGGATTAGGAAAGTGCCAGACAAAAGCGTTTGTTGTACCTTAACGAGATAGAAGAATTTCGTGCACTCGCCTATAACAATGCACAAATCTACAAGGAGAAAACAAAGCAATGACACGACAAGAAACTATTGCCGCGACAATTCATGCCAGGGCAACTAGTTCTCCTATTCAATTCTCGACTACAACTTTTCCTTGGAAAACTAAAATCAAGATGGTCGGGACCATTGAAGTTGTCAAACCATTCTCTCATGGTGTCGTGATAATCAAGTCCATTACCAAGCGAACATGAATTAAAAGCTAACGGACAGAGATTGAAGCACTACAACGGTGCCCATGTAGAACGAAACAAAGAAGTTGACACCTTAGGAGATGCATGAGCATGCTCTCCTTTCGATATTTTCTTTTTCTTTTTCTTTTTTTTCTTTCTATTATTTTCGGTTATTTTTTTTATCACTTTATTTATTTTTGGAATTTTTAGGAGAGATTTTATTTTTCTTCATTATCTTTAGTTTCCAGGTTTTCTTTTCCACAACAAGACTCAAAACCACCATGCTAAGGAAATTCACTGCCGACTACTTGCCACAGCAACCACAACAGAAACTGGTGATGCCCAGGCAACAACAATGGCTTCGGCAACTACTTATGCACATGCAAGTGAACCTTCATCGGCAAACATGGATCAAATCAAGGCAATGCTATTCACGCGGTACCAGCCACAAGCATTCAACCACTGAACGAAAAATGAATCAAGAAAGCGGGCGAAGGAAACTTATCACTCGAGGTGACGACCTCTCTGACTAACTCATTTCATTTAGTTTCTTTTAAATTTTATTTCACTCTTACATGCATTGAGGACAATGCTTCTCTCGAGTTTGGGGGGGTGTTGGTTTCTAGTTAGTTTCATGTTTAGTTGCATTCATCTTTAGCAATCACATATAGGTTGCTTATGTTACTTGCCATGCCTTTAATTGGATTTAATTACTTAAGATTTGTTGAATATCCAATGATGAATTTTTGCCACTGCACTTAATTGAAATAACCTATAATTTTAGGATTGCATGAAAATAACTTAGAATTTTACTATGATGCTGATTTTTTTTACACGGTTGGGGCTTGTTGATTGAAAGAAACTTAGTGAACTTAGGTTGCTTAAAATTTGGGTAAATTTAAAATTGAAAATTAAAAGTTAATTTCTAGCTAGAGGTGCCCAAAAAGCGGCTCTAGTAGTAAATGCACTTTCTTGCTAGAGGTGCCCAAAACTGGCTCTAGTAATTAATGCACATTAAAGAATCGCTAGAGGTGCCCGAAATTGGCTCTAGTCGACTAAAATAAAATGAGAAATGGCTTACTTTGCTAGAGGTGCCCGAAATTGGCTCTAGTGAAAATAAAAAAAATGCCTCGGTACTTAAATTGCTAAAAGCCTATTGTTCACATAGAATCTTGAAAATCAACTTGTATACAATTACGCACACACATTGTCACGAGCATTATAGTTTTGTTCCGGGTAATTTTTGTGCTATCCGAAAAATTAAAAGGTGATCATACTTTGTGCCACGGTTCTGAGGTTTGAATTCAAGTTTGAAGCATGTCTTTTATGATTAAAGTCTTGGCAGGTAATTGTTAGTTTGCATTGCTTGAGGACAAGCAATAGTTCGAGTTTGGGGGTGTGATAAGTGTTCAAAAGTACTATTTTTATTACCCTTTTTACTCATATTATTATTAGACTTAAGCTCATATTAGTTGCATAATTAGTCATTCATGCATTAATTCATGTTTCTTTCCACCGTTGAGCTTGATTACATAACTTGGTGATTTTTGTGGAAAAAGATGCTGCTTTGGTGTGTTTTTGTGTGTGTGCAGAATCACTTGCCTAAACAAGGCTAGAACCAGTTGCCAGGGCAATGCATGAAGGAGACGCCGAGCCAGTTGTCATGGCAATTGTCGACAAGAGCAAAGGTGATATGGTAGTCGAAATTGATGACTATACAAGCCCAAGATGACGTGGAGCAAAGCCCAAACCCAAAGGAATTTGATTTCCATGCAGAGATTAAAGAATGATTAAATTCCAAGAAGATAGGAGAAGTTCTAGTAGGAATACAATTGTAATAAAGAATTATATTCTTTAAAGATAATTTAATTCCAACTTAACTCCTCCTCAAAGAAGGACTTTGGCCTAGCCCTATAAATAGGAAGGAGATTTCGACAATCAGGGAGAGCAAGAAGAGGGAAAATTTCGACAACTCCAAAGGGAAAGAAGGAAGAGATTTCAACAAGAAACCAAGGGGGAGATAGTTTGATTTCTTCTTCTTCTTCTTTGTTTCCATTAGATTCATGGTTTGGGGATTATTCTTTGTAAATCTTTTGAACCCAACCATGAACTAACTTGATTGGTTGGGGTTATTGTGTTTTGTTGTTGTGAGAAACAATTGGATTTTGTTTAGGTAATAAGAGTTTGCACTTTCAATTCAAGGTTTACTCATTCTTGGTTCTTATTCTTGTTTGCGAGTGAATTGGGAGAGGATCTCGTAACTTCATCTATTTATCTAATATCGGGAGAGTTAGATTCAAGAAACGAATGAGTATGGTCTTTATTCAATCCATTGATGGTGAAGATTAATCCAGCTTAGGAATAAGTTAAGGATTTCAACGGCTAAGAGGAGCGCAAGATTGGTTGTTGTTCACCCTTGATTCACGCAGGGATGTATTATCAAGGCATGCACAAATAGCTAGAGTTTCGACTTAGGGATAAGAAGAAACCATTGAAGAACGCTCTGTCGAACCTTGAAGTTACTGCCCAGACGCCCAAGTAGTTGCCCAGGCAACCATCGATTAGTTGCCAAGGCAACCCCGCTGTGCAAGTTGCCACGGCAACTGAGTTGCCCTTGCACTCTTTTACCAAGACGATCCAATCGGCTATCACACCTCAACTCATGATAACCTGACCCATTCTCTCTTTTTCTTTCATCTATTTTTTTAGTTTATTGCTTTTACTTTTCTCGTTAATTAAAACCTCTATTATCAATTGTGTTTTTATTTTCACAGTGCAGTAACTTAAGCAAAGTGGCCCAAACCAATCCCTGTGGAGACGATACTCGATACTCATATCACTTTATTACTTGCGACGTGTATAGCACTTATTACACGCAACATGAGACATTATCTTTACGGAGAAAAATGCTACCTATATACCGATCACAAGAGCCTCAAATACTTGTTGACACAAAAAGAGCTTAATCTCCATCAAAAGAGATGGATGGAACTTCTCAAGGATTATGACCTTGTAATTGATTATCATTCGGGCAAGGCCAATATTGTAGCTGATACACTCAGTCGCAAATCTTCACATGGTAAGTATCAATATTGAATATTGAACCTCAAACATTAACTATTGTATTGAGAATTATAGTATCGTTATTACATTGTAGCTTATCGAGCTATCAAAGCTCATTTCAAGTTATAGAAACGTCGACCTTTGGTAGCTGAACTGCAGGTTCAATCTACCATTGTATTGAGAATCAAATCATTACAAGATCGAGACCCTAAATTACAAGCTATTATTTCCAAGCTTCAGAATAATCCTGATCCTGATTTTAAGGTAAGCCTGAAGGGTTTTTGTGTTTTCTTGATAGGATTTGTATATCGAATGATGAATCCCTCCGTGAGGACATTCTTAAAGAAGCTCATTATAGCCTTTTCTCGGTTCACTCGGGAACATTAAAGATGTATAAGGACATTCGGGAGTTTTATTGGTGGCCTGGTATCAAGAAAGCCATAACATAATTTGTATCCAAGTGCTTAATGAGCCAACGAGTCAAAGTTGAACATCGTGTTCCTACGGGATTACTACAGCCCATAGAACTTCCCCAATGGAAGTGGGAAAGAATAACCATGGACTTTGTCAGTGGACTACCGTTGACTCCAGCTAAGTATGATGCCATTTGGGTCATCGTTGACCATTTTACCAAGTCAGCTCATTTTTTACCTGTCAGGATGGGCTACGGACTTCCCAAGTTAGCCGACTTATACATCAAGAAAGTGGTTAGGCTCATGGAGTACCCAAGTCAATCATCTCCGATCGAGATCCCAGTTTTGCTTCGCGATTCTAGAAAGCATTGCAAGGAGCTTTGGGCACCCGAGTCAATCTTAGTACAACCTTTCACCCCGGTCTGATGGCCAATCTGAAAGGGCAATTCAAATATTGGAAGACATGCTCCGTGCATGTGCCATTGACTTTGAAGGAACTTGGGAGAGGTCTTTACCTCTCATTGAGTTTGCTTATAATAATAGTCATCAATCATCTATCGGAATGGCACCATATGAAGCATTGTATGGCAAAAAATGTTGAACACCATTGTGTTGGTCTGAACTCGGTGAATGTATGATGTTGGGCCCTAACTTACTTTGCGAAACTAAAGAATAGGTTGCCATCATTCATGACCATTTAAAGGTTGTCTTTGACCGGCAGAAGGCCTATGCCGATCTCAAGAGAAGGGATATATAGTATGAAGTTGGTGAGAAAGTTTTCTTGAAAGTCTCCCCATGGAAGAAGATTCTTCACTTTGGTAAAAAGTGGAAGTTAAGTCCCCAATTCATTGGACCTTTCGAGGTAATTGGAAGAGTTGGTCCCGTGACTAACCGACTAGCTTTGTCTTAGGAGCTAAGTAAGATCCACGATGTATTCCATGTATCGATGCTATGCAACTATAGATATGATCCATCTCATGTTATTGAACCCGAATCGGTAGAACTTCAACCTAACCTAACGTACGAGGAAGAACTAGTGCAGATATTAGCAAGGGAAATCAAGAGACTTTAAAACAAGAACATTCCTCTAGTCAAGGTGCTTTGGAGGAGCCACAAGATTGAATAAGCTACATGGGAACCATAAGAGAACATGAGAAATCAATATCCGCATCTCTTTGGTTCAGGTAAAATTCGAGGATGAATTTTCTTAAGGGGAGAGTTGTAACACCCTAAAACCGGGCCTAGTCAGAATTTAATTTTGGTAATAAAAAATTTCACATCAGAAAGTCAAGATATAACATTGACCTTTGACCAAGTGGTCAATTTCGAATTATTGAACCATAAATAAACATTTCCATTAGTTAAGAACTTTATTGCAAACCTTGAAACTTATCCTAGTGGCTAAATTGAGAAAATTAAAAGTTAGGAGACAAAAGTATAAGGAATAAGGAGATAGGGGACTAACCTTGCAATTAGCCCCTTCTCAAGCTTAATCACCACATACGTGGGACTCCAAGAATAGCTTTCTTCATTACAGAGAAAGCCTTGTAATTAAAATTAAGAGAAAAGAAAAGAAAAGATAGAAAGCTTACCGGTTGAATTTCCCCAAGCTTACACCTCTTATTCATCATCTTCAACCTCTCAACCTAGCAAAGCAAGCACCTCCATTGGAGGATGACTTAAGCTTTGATTTTCTCAAGTTCCTTAACTCTAAATTAAAGATATCGATTGGCTCAAGAGAATCAAGGTGAAGAATCACCAAATCCCTCAAATTCCAACAAGTTAAAGAGCAAGGGAATCGTTATTCGGGAGCCGTAAAAGCTTCGAGAGTATCAGTGAGTGTAGTCGGAGTCTCAGGATTGGCTAGGTGCCTTTTCTAATTTCATTGATATTATTTATTGCATTTCCATCCATGATTTCAAGGTATGGTTACACCGACACCTCATAGGAGGTACTATTGGTAAGCTTGGGTAAGCTTATTGCATTGATATAAGGATTATCGAATCATTACATTGTTATTGATATCATTGAAACAATGAGAAAGGCCATATTGATCATTGTTATATTGTTATTGTCATCGTTACCGTTATTACTATTGTTATTGGCCTAAGTATTGAATCCTTGGATACGAATGAACATGGGATACAATTGGCATGCCATAGAATTCATGAGCTCATTGGTACGGAGTGGACTATGGTCCTTGAGCTAAGGCTCTATTTGGCGATGTTGGCGGGATGTGTTGGCTTTGGTCTTATGGGCAATGTCGGAGGATATTTACCATTTATTGTTGGCGATGTCGGTTGGGAATCCGCGTATCGGCATTCACATATCGATTCAAGGAATTAAGTTATCGAAATTATTGTTAAAACGTGATTTGAGATGCATTTATATTGATATATATGTTAACGATATTGTTGGCATTCATGTTATTATTTTCGACTACCTCACTAAGCTATATAAGCCTAATGCATCTTATTTCCATACATTTCAGGTTAAAGTTCGATCGGATCAAGGATCAGAGCAAGGCAAGTTTTGAAGCAAGTCACGCAAGCTAAAGTAATGTAAACCTAGATTTTGAACTCCTAGTATGGTGGCATAGGGCCTAGACATGTTAGTTTAGCCCCATTTTGTATGTACATATGATTCACTATGTTGAATGGATTAACGTATGAAATATGACATGTTAATGTTTTGACAAAATTGGTAAAATGCACTAATAAGTAAAAACGTGGTAAATGGATTCAGAATGACATGAAATTTGACATGCATTTAGATTTGATGTTTCTAAGTCTGCTGGTAAATTTTGGTAACCATTGGATAAGATTAAGGCCCTTAATTTGATTAAAAATAGACTAAATCTGTCATTACAGGCCTGTCCGTACCAATACGAGTGATGGCGTATCGGTACGGGTATGCAATATGGGGCGTAAGTATAAAGGAGTATCGATACGACTATTAGTGTATCGATACAGATATTTGAATCTGGAAAATTAATGTAGCATCGTATCGATATCGTACCGATCCCTATAGTTGACCAATTTGGCGTTGACTGTTCGTACCGATACCCAGTATCGGTACGATTTTAAAGAACTTAACCGTTTTAACGGTCATGATAAGCGTATCGATACGGCCTAAGGCGTATCGATTATTTTGTCACTGGAATTTTGATGTAATTGAGTATCGGTACGAGTACATGGTGTACCGATCCCCTCTCTTGTGTAGCCAGCCTTGTTCCAGTACGACTACAGGTGTACCGGTACATCCTCATGTTACTCAAAACTAAATTTAAGTAATATCAGCTTGGCGTACCGATACGGCCTCTTCGAGTATCAGTACCGAGGTAGGTAAGTTAGGTAAAAGATGGTTAAGGAGGTTTTAGAATGTTGTATTTTGGTCACTAGATCTTATAATGTTTAATTGAAGGTGTAATTGAACTCTGATTTTACTGAAAATTTGTACACAAGATTTTCATGCATTGAATTTCACATTGGTGACTCTAATCTTAGACAAGACCTTGTAATTTACTGGTTTTACAATTTAGTCCCTAAACTTTAATAAGTTACCAATTGGCCTCAAATCATATATTGAGCAAACTTTATTGACTAAAAATGTTTATTATATGGCACTATAAATTATTGATACATGATTTATTGCATATATTATCGTAATCATCGATCCAATCACCGTATTGTTTATCGGTAACGGTTTCCAATCCATATTCCTACCGGACCGAGAAGGGGTGTTACAATCATATACATTCATGATACACTCACGCTTGATAAATTATATGATCAGATGTACTCGTTTGATAAGATGAAATATCTTATAGTTGGATCTGAGTCTCAAGGTGTATGCTTATTTCTCATGGGAAGAGACAATAATAAATTACTTACGGAAAGACAAAAGAATAAAATTCTGACAATAAATTTAGAGACAGATCGAAATTCTCAAATAAAAAATAAGACTTGTAATTTTTGTAAAAAGAAAGAACATAACAAGTTTGAATGTTATAAATCGTAAAATAAGATTAAGAGAGAAGCTATGAACCAAAAAGAAAAGAAAAAACCGGTGAAACTGCTGTAGTAGCAGACCTAGTGATGAGAATCCTAATTGCATCTATTGATGATACTAAAATAAATAAGGGTAAACTACATCAGTAGTCACTGAACTATGGTTTCTTTCCTATTTTGGTCACCGAACAATTCTTTTGGCAAAAACATCACCAACGTTATGTTTCCTTCCTATTTTGGTCACCGGCTGTTAAAAACTTAACGATTTTGCTGACATAGAATTTTATTTTATTTTTTTAATTTTCCATGTCATTTCTTCTCTCGCCTATTAGTGGAAAAGGAATGAAAAATCAAGCCCCTCATGTAGCCAGAGAGATGGTGACACTTGTAACTGTCTATTAGTCGAATCTCTCTGGCTGCATAAGGGGCTTGATTTTTCATTCATTTTATTCCACTAATAGGGTGACACGTGTAACCATCTTGTTAGTTTGAATAAAAATATTATAAAATAATATATATTGCTTACGAGGAGAGAGGAGGAATGACATGGAAAATTAATAAAATAAAATAAAATTTCACTTCAGCAAAACCAAGTTTTTAGCAGCCGGTGACCAAAATAGGAAGAAAACATAACGTTAGTGATGTTTTTGCCAAAAAAATAGTTCGGTGACTAAAATAGGAAAGAAACCATAGTTCGGTGACTGCTGATGTAGTTTGCCCAATAAATAAAGAATATATCCTTGATTCTGATTGCACTTTTCATATATGTTTCGATCAAGACAGGTTCACAAAATATGAAATTATTGGTCTCGATTTTAAAAAAAATTATAAAAAACGTAACGAAAGTTTTTAAAAATTTTCTTTAAAATGAATTAAACGTGACATTTTATACAATAAATATTTTTAGTCTTAATTTCCTTGAAATTATTATAAATCATTATAATTCTTATTTTTATTATCATTCATATATTCATAATTAAATATGTTATCTTAAGGTAAGTTTATAAATCACAAATATTTTAATTAATGAAAAGTTATTACATCATTAATTATAGGCTTAAACAAAAAAAAACAGCCCTCAAACTATGTTTTTTTCTTTTAGCCCTTAAACTATGATTTGGGCAAAATAGACCCTTAAACTATTATTTTTTGTCACTTTAAGCCCCTAAACTATGATTTGGGCAAAATAAGCCCTTAAACTATCATTTTTGGTCACTTTATGTCCATGGTTACAAAAATATCATTTTATAGGCTTTTCTAACATATATAAATATTTATGTTCTTTTTAAATTTTAAAATATCATATATCAAAATAAGCCCATAAACTATCATTTATGGTCATTTTAAGTCCGATAGTTATTTAAGTCAAAAGAAAATTATTTCGACTAATAAGATGTTGACACATCACAAAGTTTTTTTGACCAATTGATGGTTTTGGGGACTAAAAGAAGAAAAATGACATAGTTTAGGTACTTATTTTGACCAAAAAATAGTTTAGGGACTTAAAGTGACCAAAAATGATAGTTTAAGGGCATATTTTGCCCAAATCATAGTTTAAGGGCATATTTTGCCCAAATCATAGTTAAGGGCTAAAAGCAGAAAAAGGCATAGTTTGAGGGTTGTTTTTTGGTTTAGGGGAAAAGTAGGTATAATAATTTAAATTTTAAAGGGTAAAAGTACACCAATGGTCACCAAACTTTTAGGACGCTTTCATTTTGGTCACCGAACTTTTAAAATTTTTATGGGGGTCACCCAACTTTTATTTCATTTTCATTTTTGGTCCCTACCGTTACCTTCCGTTAGAAAATGCTGACATGGCCCGTCAGTTTTCCTTTTCTTCAAGGGTAAACTATATAAATGGTCACTAAACTTTTAAAACACTTTCATTTTGGTCACTGGAATTTTAAAACTTTCATTGGAGTCACTCAACTTTTGTTTTGCTTTAAAGTAACCCCGTTGGTTTAAGAAAAAACTCTTTTAATGTATAAAAAACAAAAGTAAGAAGTAGATTTTACCTTATGTTTATCAATGAACAATATTTAAACTTGTGTACATTGACGTATTTACCAACATAAAATATTTTTTATATATCATGTTCTTGATATTGTCTGTAATGTAAACTCATTATTTTGATCTATTGATCACATTGTATGTAACATCATCTTCAAGCTACTTCAAGGTTAATAAGTACAAACGGAGATAAAAAAACATTGAGGTTAATTATTAACCAAGAGTATAGCATTTTAGTCTACTTTTGAAAGTTGTATCTAAAAGTTGTTCCACAAATTTCCTAGAATATGCAAGCAGAATTGATGCACCCCATGTTTAAGTTCAAACATTAATTTACTTTGCCATTAGAGACGGAGTTAGGAACAAATATTAGGAGGGGGAAGAGTCTATTAACCTTAAAATATAAAAATCGGGAGGCACAAAAATCTAATTTATTAGTATTTAAACTAATAAGGACCTAAAATACTATTATACCTAAAATCGGGAGAGGCAACCCATACATCCTCGTCCTTGTTCACCATCATGTTGGGTGTTATTTTGATGGATGCCTTTGTTTTGGGTGACTCCAATGAAAGTTTTAAAATTTCGGTGGCCAAAATGAAATCGTTTTAAAAGTTTAGTGACCATTTATATAGTTTACCCTTGAAGAAAAGGAAAATTAACGGGACACGTCAGCATTTTCTAACAGAAGGTGACGGGAGGGACCAAAGTGAAAATGAAATAAAAGTTAGGTGACCCCAATAAAAATTTTAAAAGTTTGGTGACAAAAATGAAAGTGCCATAAAAGTTCGGTTACCATTGGTTCACTTTACCCAATTTTAAAATATATTTGGGCCCAGTGCCATAAAAGTTCGGTTACCATTGGTTCACTTTACCCAATTTTAAAATATATTTGGGCCCACAACTTTTAGGAAACTCGATCGAATTTAGACTTAACAAGTATGAGCTGCATTTGTAATTGATTAGCACATTATTTTAAGAAAATAAAGAAATAAAAGACGGTAATATATAGTAAATATTCATTTTTCATTTCTTGAATATTAATTATTTAGTCAATACGTTTATTATCTTCGAATTAAACTTTCAATATAAATTGAATTTTAAGTATTGTTTTGAATTTTTTTTAAATTTTAACCACGAATAAATTTATTCATTACTCGACATTTTTTTGTGGACGAAACGCATGAATTGCATTTAGACCATACTTAGAGAAAGATTTAATAATAAATAAATAAACAAAAACTCAAATTAAATGATCAATTTTAAGTATTATGTAAAGTGTGTTAAATATTTTTAAGGGATAAATATGCTGTTAAATATTATTAAATATTTTTATTTTATTTTATAATTTTGTTTGATCAAAATGGAAGTTAAAGAAATAGAAAAACACACATGTTTTCCAGATATGAGTTGTGTGATTTTTTATAATGTTTGAATTTTTTTGTATTTAAAATTTTATGAACTTATATGATAAAATTTTACATTATAATTCCTTAATCATAGGATTATAACTTTATATATACATGTTTATATATTATTTTATCTAAAATTTTAGAAGTGTTCATGAGTTGAATTATATTGAAATTATTCATATTTGTATAAATTTTAGACGACTTTAAATTGCAACCGCAAGTGAAATTACCAATAATTTGAAGAAAAAATATTGTGCACGAACAACATATAATATTAATTATTTATATTTAATTATTAGTATTTTTAATTCATTAATAGATTACTAATTTGACTTTTAATTAAATAACTGGGTCTTATATAATGCTTGAATAGGATTATAGGAATATACCTTCATCTCTAAGACGTTGTTTATAAATGTAGTTTTGAAAACTAATCTCAAAAGGGGTTGTAGCTTAGATGGTAGAGCGCTCACTTAGTATGTGAGAGGTATAGGGATTGATACTATGCGTTTCCACTTTCTTTTAATTTTTCGCCAATTAATTGCATCGCGAAGAAATCTTGCCTTCTTGTGCCCACTAATATCCAAAGGAGTCTTTACGCACACAAGGTAATTGACAAAATCAGCGTACCAAGGTGTTGCATCCACAACAAAAAGCTTTTCGTTGGAAAATGCGTCAACAATTTGCAGTTTATTCCCATCTTCGCTGCCTGATTCCAATCTCGAAAGATGATTGGCAACTTGATTTTCTGACCCTTTTCGGTCCTTTATCTCAATATCAAATTCTTGCAGTAGCAAGATCCATTGAATCAATCTTGGTTTTGCGTCTTTCTTAGCAAAGAGGTATCTCATTGCAACATGATCAGTGAGTATCGTAATCTTTGCACCGAAGAGGTAAGAACGAAACTTACCAAAAGCAAACATTACTGCTAATAGTTCTTCCTTAGTAGTAGTGTAATTAATTTGAGCTTCAGTTAGAGTCTTACTAGCGTAGTAGATCGCATGGAACACCTTATCTCTTCTTTGACTTAAAACTGCCCCGACAACGAAATCACTGACACACACATGAGTTCAAATGGTTGCTCCCAGTTGGGTGCAACGACAATAGATGCTTTCATAAGCTGCTTTTTAATTTTATTGAATGCATCCAGACATGCATCACCAAAGGCAAATTTCTTGTTCTACTCTAGCAATAAACATAACGGTTTGGTGATTTTCGAAAAATCATGAATAAATCTTCTATAGAATTCCGCATGGCCCATAAAACTTCGAATGCCCTTAACATTAGTCGGTGGAGGCAATCTTTCAATAACATCCACCTTAGCTTTATCGAACTCAATTCTTGTTTTAGATATTTGGTGGCCCAACACGATTCCTTTTGTGACTATAAAATGACATTTCTCTCAATTCAGCACAGGATTAGTGTCTTCACATCACTGCAATACTTTTTCAAGATTGTCGACGCAATGGTCGAAGTTATTCCCATACACCGAAAAATCATCTATAAAGATATCCAGGAATTGTCAATCATATCCGAGAATATTGCCATCATGTACCTTTTAAATATGGTTGGTGCATTGTATAGACTAAAATGTATGTGAGGAAAGGCAAATGTACCGAATGAGCATGTAAACGTAGTATTTTATTGATCCTTAGGTGCAATAGTAATCCGATTGTAGCTAGAATACCCATCTAGAAAAAAGTAATACTCCTTACCCGCAAGCCGATCGAGAATTTGATCAATAAAAGGAAGAGGGAAATGATCTTTCCTTGTGGTAGCATTGAGTCTCCTATAATCCATGCAAATCCGCCAACCCATAGGAATATGAGCTAGAATCAATTTATCGGCATTATTTCAGACTACAATTATGCCACTTTTCTTTGGAACACAGTGAACTGGACTAACCCATGCACTGCCAGAAATGACATAGATAATACCTGTTTCCAACCATTTGAGACTTTCTTTATTGACCCCTTCTTTCATCTTTTTATTGAGTCGGCTTTGTGGCTCAATAGATTGTTTGCTCTCATCATCCAGCTTGATCTTATGCATTCACAAAGATGGACTAATACCTTTAATGTCCGCAATGGTCTAGGCAATAGCACGTTTGTGCTGCTTCAGAATATTTATCAACTTAGTATCTTGAATTGCATCCAGAGTTGAAGAGGGAATGACTGAGAGTATTTCTGCATCTCCAAGGAATACATACTTAAGACTATCTGGTAATGGCTTCAGTTCTAGAGTAGGAGCTTCTTCAATAGATGATTTAAAAGTAAGAATTGTACGGTGTGCAAGATCTAAAGATTCAGCCTACCATTTATGTTGAACTACAACAAGGAGCACTTCAACAATGCTGTCACAATTTGGGAGATCGTCTTTAATAGTTGTCATGTAACACCCCTGACCCGAATGTCATATTTGGGCCTCAAGCCCAAACTAAAAACCATAAAATTTCTCAAACTGGGTTTAGCCCAACAAGTTATTTCTAAAAAACATTTAAAGCCAACAGTTGAAAATATAGATAAACAATCAAAATGGTACAAATGAGCTATAATTTAATTTAAAACATCTAAACATTCGATTTGATTAATACAATTTCAAAATAAGGATTATAGACTCCACCAAGTAAGGTCTTATAAATACATAGCCCACAAAACACAAGTGCCCTACTCTGAAGATCACCACATGCTGGAATCTGTACCAATAGTGCTCCTCGATCTCTCGATCCAACAGTCAACCTACGCACGATAACAATAATTCTGAGCACTAAGCTTACAAATCTCAGTGGTACAGATCTACTCTATGATACTTCATGCTAATCATAAAAATAAGCATGCAAGCTAGTAAGAGCAATAAGGAGAGATAAATAAACACGTGGCACTACCACTAGTTGCATAAACACATGCTCTCATCATGCAAGGTATCATACATGGTCTACAAGGCCCAACCATACTCGAGATCTCACCAGATCATCCGAGCATAAACACACAAGTCATACCATAAACCTGGATTGACGCTCGCATCCACACATCATCGGGATCGTACACTCCGAGTGAGGCTCGCGTCCACACAACATCAGGATCCTACATTCATGCTCGGGATCTCTCATCAAGCATCTCTGAATGAGGCCTACATCCACACAGTATCAGGATCCTACATTCAAAAATCTTCAACCATGGTGTTGCAACACACTCATTCTCTCACTGGGTATCCGGATCCCATCAATCAAAGATTACTCAACTATCTAGGTGTCCATATCATCACATAGTAAGGATACATCTACAACACATCACACAACATCACATGATCCACCAAGGATCCATACGGTCGCTATTACCATCAAGTCACCCAGTTAAGTTTACCAACTTGTTAATACATTATGGAAGTGTACATTAATCATTCTCATTAATTACCTCCATTTAATCCATAGTATCTCTTTAATATTCCACATCAATTTTCATATTTTATTTAGCATTATATATGATTCTATTCGATGGGTAACGATACTCAAACACGAGTATCGATACGATACCCTTGGGTATCGGTACTCATATGCGTACTGATACTAATATAGCTTATTGTAAATCTTTAATTTCTACAAGTACTAGTATGTTTCGACCCATACCAATATGGTCCCCAATCGCATACCGGTACGGTCGAATCTCGTACCGATATCCTATTTACGGGCTTGTACCATTTCTTTGAATTACGATTTTACAACGTTTTATTCGATCCCTGAAGCTTATGAAAGTTATTAGGGTTTATTTACTAACACATTTAATCAATTAATATTAATTACCTACTTTATAATCATTTATTCAAATATAACTAGTATTTATTCCTTGCGCACAATTTTCATCGAATACATCCATACTCATACTCTAACACACAAACATCACAACACACTATTCAAGCAGTCATCACATCGATATACGAATGTCCAAAGAGCCCTACATGATCTACAAAGTCTATAGAGTCAAATCATATCCCTAAACCTCATCGTGCATCTCATATCAATAGAATATCATAACATTGGTCTTAGCACATTCTTATCTATCATCAACCTATTTTGCAATTACTAACAAGCAAGACAATTACACTTATGATACTCATGAAGCATCTCAAAGTTTGAGGTGTACTAACCTCAAGCAATTATCGACAAATCCCTACTCAACCTCCTAAACGCTCCTCTTGATCTTATATTTGAGTCTGAATAATCCTCATATAAAAACGAATATGAAAATATATTAATTTCATGCATCCCTTATTTAAATCATAAGCTCAAACGTGTAAAAACAACTTATCGGGTTCAAATTTGGCGAAATAGACTGTGGCAATAGACACAAAATGTCATAAACACCTAGGTTTCCCAAAAAAAGTCAATGGCTGGTCAAAAACCCTGGTAATCTGGTACGGCGTAGGTGTATGGAAGCTTCGGTGCACCCTAAGAGTGAGATCGATTATGGCACGATGCACTGTAGCACTGTTCATCTGTCTACTGTTGCGCACATCCACTCTTGTCGACAGTGCATGGAGGCACGTGTTATGCCTTCCACCACTCGGATGACGGCGACAAGCTCTAGTCTGGCTGTTCTAACACCAGTGACCTCAATTCCCTTTTTAAGCACCGAAACTACCCTATCTTGAAAACCCACAACCTTCTTTCATCCACCTCCCATGACGGCAACTCTGAACGGCAAAATCATAGGTACCGTTTGACTTCGAACAACGAAGGGAGCAAGATGGTGACGACGGTGAGGCTCATAATAGCTCTGGTGGCTGCAAATTTGAAGAAAACCCAAGAGGGATGAAGAGGATGAAAAAGAAAGAAAAATGGAGAAAAAGGAAGAGAGATAGGGAAAATGTAAAATTTGATTTTTGCCACTCTCCTACACCACTTTAATTCAAACCATTGTCTTCCAAAAAAGAATGGGTAAATCACACCTTAGGCCCTTAAACTTAAAATCCTCGCATGATCGGGGCCACGAATTCTCCATAAAATTAGTTTTATATTCAACTTCCCTCTATTTTATCCGCATAATTAAAAGATCCAAACCTGTTTTACAAACTCACAATTTCAGGTCATTACAACTATTCCCTTCTTAAAAGAAATTTCATCCTCGAGATTTATACTCGTAAAACAATGAAGAAGCTAAAACCTTTACAACTCTTCAATGTCCTCAAAGATTTCCTGTCGTGCTACTCTAATATCTCACAACTCTTGTCAATTATAACCCTTGTCTTCTAAAGATACAAACATAATCTCAACTGTTTCTTTCCCATCGAAGGAATCCTTCTTCGCTCGATACACTATAGACGACAAGAAAAACCCAACGGTGCCCTGACAAATCTGTCACACGAATATGTCATCAAAGAAACTTAACTTATGTTGCATAACTCAAAAGGTTGACACATAACAAAATCCTTCCACAACTTTGTATGATTTAAAAATAACAGGAGGTTGAACAACATTGCATCCTAAACAAAACGATTCCCCTCGTGGTGAATCCTTGAAGGAGACTCTAACTCTGATGGCATCCCATATCTATATCATTGCTTGCCCTGTGCAAGACTTCTGAAAACGAACGACATCTCAGCTCATCTCAAGCACTTTCCTTTAACTCGGCACGATAACTCATATTGGAAACTAAAGCATCTCCCAATAACTCAATTCTCATAAGAGTTTTACACTCCAATCCATAACGTGTCTGGAAAAACATGTCATCTAAACCCTCACTTGGATATTTCATTGTATGAAATCCCACCAAGTGATAAGTCCCATCACAAACATCGAATCTCGCATAAAAAAGATAGTATGTACGCACCGTAGTGTCGTACAACCCAACCCACAAATAATCTAAGCAGACTTTCTATCTAGATCCCACCTTTGCCAAAAACATCAAACAATACTTACCAAGAATATATCTTTACTCAACGAAATCCCTTCAAAACTGTACACTCACTGATTCTTTGCAAGATCTACGGTCATCTGTTTAATTTCCACTAAAGAACATCAAAGCACCACAGCAACTCTGAAGAACTCAATGTTAGACTCCCAACTAATAGCAAGTCAAACACTTATTACTATCTCAAACATACAACTCCACATTGTCTCTCAAAATACGTGGAGAAAGCTAGGTACAAATTATCGTTCTCAAAATTCACCATATACCGACCACTACACTACATAGGAAAAATCTTTTGCCTTGATATATCTTTCTCTAAAACACATACTACAAGATCTGAAAGTCCATTAAAAACTATCAGACCCATATTCGATCACAACACTATATCCTTTTAATTATAATCATATGTTACTTCTCATGGCTTCCACAGTTACCCAATCCTCAACTTGGAGCTTAACCTGTAACACCCCGTTCCCTTATCTTTTACTAAACACAAGTCAGTGATGTTACAAAACAAATTTAAAAACATTTCTATTATAAAACTTTTGAACTGGCAGCTTGTACTGTCTTCGAATAAAAATGTATATAAATTTTTATAGACATCGAAAATTCGTTCTGTAAATTTTTCATTAAACTAGATTCACTAGGATTTTAAACCATATAAATTACTAACTCAAATTCATTATATGAAAATTCAAAAAATTTCACAAACTCACGGCATAGTGCAAAATTTTAATAAATCTGTTGCCCAATCTTCTGACCTATCAATACTTTAAAAAAAATCATAACTTTAAGAATACTTATCAAAATCAGCTATCGTTTGTTTTAAAACAAACTAGACTCAATTTCCAATTCATACATATAAGATTCACCTTCTAATTCGATTTGTGGAATTTATGGCAATTTTTTAAAACTTACTACCTAATGCAGATTTTTAGGACTACTTTCATCTATTCCAATTATAAGTCCACTAACTACTCATATATCATTCCAAATCACATAGTAAATATACTAAACCATACTTCATTTATAGATGTCATAAACTATAGCGATATTTAAGTGATTTATATAAAACGAGCAGGTTTATCATTATACATGCCACTAAAACAAAAACATCATATAGGATGTCAAAATATTACTATGATAACCTGTAACGTATCCTCATCCACGAGGTGATGTAAAACTTTGATGCTTACGAACCAGATCTATCAACCTACGTGTGCACAGGCAGAACACACGCTAAGTATAACTTAGTGAGGCAAAAACAATATCATATAATCAAATAAAATAACAAGATAATGTAGTTCCTGCAAAATGGCAAGCGAATGACAGAACAATTTAGGTACAGACAGAATACAGATAATTATGTTTCTAAACATACCAAATCATATCAAGTATCTGAGTTTATTCACCTACAAATTAGTATTTTTAAGATAATAGCCCAATGTATACTGTATGAGATCAAGGTACTCGAGTCACATGAATAAGACACCAGAGTGTCTAATGTGAACATGTAAATGAGTATGTACTTGAGGACGCTCTTTGCTCCTCATAAAAGCACATCGTTAGTGCCATTAGCACTATGGGCGTGGATCCCCATGGTGTAACCAATGGCTTGAGTCCCCAAGGTGTATGTGACACTATCGTAGTCACAAAAACATGTAATCATATCATAACTTGAGTGATGCAGCTGCTAAGGACTCTATGGATATCCAACTATACCATGGACTCTCATAACATAATACTTGGGCATTTTAATTCATCAATAATCAAAGTGGGCAATTCATATAAATAACTTTCTTCGTATATAAAATATATGTCACTTGCCTTTGCTATTTTTATGCATCAAATCAATGTGCTTCAAAACAATATAAATCATTTCTATATTAGGGTCAACTTATCACAAGTCCTTTCTTTTTCAAAAATAACTTATACATAAATAATGCACTCACCTGAGTAGCATAAAACCGGTTTCACTAAGCTTAATTATGTTCTTTTTAGTGTCACTTTAAGTTATCTTAAATAATTTATCATATAAAATCATGCTTGTTAACCATTTGTGAACATACTGAATATGTCACAATAACTAGATCGGTAGAATCATTTGATCATGTAAATATAACATTTTACGCAGTAAATAATTTCTTACCAATTAGGTTGACTTATCGCAAGTCTCCCTATAAAATGTATGTTATCGGACATACATTCGAATACATGTATGCACTCACCTTTGCCTTGCAAAAATAGTCAGTCCGATCACTCGACCTCAACTCCGACCTTTTCTTTTCCTTTCCTACTCGGACAACCTTGGTTCGTATCGGAAGCTGCATTATTCATATACCATTTCAAAGTATATGTTAATACCATATTCAATCTAAATACAATAATGGAAAGTAAATAAAATAACTATCCATTATTTACTAGATTAAATTTTATTAAACTTTCTATATTCGATTCAATGAAATATACTCGAATTATATTTTTCTCATAATTTTTTCCTTCATTTAAGTCAAACCGAATTGGTCCTTTAATTTTTCCTACTTGGCCGAAATGGTCACTTAAAGATAAAAGCTCCCAACTCTTAAATTTAAGCATGCTATTCATCAATTCAATCCAAGTACATATCATTTCCAGCCATAACAGGTTAGCCCCCAACTTTACTTAATTTTTGTTTTGGCCACTTAATGCAATTCAACATAATTCTTCAATCCAATCACTAAATCAAGCATGTACAAGCCTTAATCTTTCATAAACATCCTTAATTTCACAAATGAATCCCTAAACCCTAACCCTAGCTTGATGACCGATTTGGGATTTTAGGATTAGAGTAGGATTCAAGCTTAATTCAAGCTAAATTACAACTTAACAACATGTAATTCATCAAAATCAAGCTTAACCCTAACTTAATTCTTCAAACCCTATTTTCTCTCTCTTCAAGAACATGAACACTTCTTCATAACCATATGTAAAATTACTATCAAAATGTAGAGAATTGAACATAGATCAATTTTTCCTAAATAACCATACCTTGAATCTTACTTTAAACCTTCCAAAAATGCCTTGAAAAATTTTGTTTTCCTTTTCTTCTTTCTCTTGGAAGCTCACGGTTTGCACAAGGAAAAGACGAACAAATTTCCTTCAATTTTTGACTCTTAATTTTGCTTTATGACTAAACTTGCCACTTGTTCCATAATGGATTTTTTTCCATTTATTTTATTAAATCTAACATTTTAATCCTATGACCATAATTCATTTTATCAAAATTCAAGGGCTAGAATTTAATCTTGACTTGAGAAATTACTAAAATGCCCATACCACTTCCAAAATATTTCAAAATTACCATTTGAGGCAAAATGACTAACTTGTCTTCAACTATTAACCATTTCATCTAGTTTGCCATTTTGTAAAAATTCAACTAAATCTAGTTGGATTCTAACTAAACATATTAAAATATTTATAAAATAATATTTTATGAATTTCCATAACTTTTGGAATTGTCTTTAAAATTTGAGTTCGATCTGATATACCAATAATTATCGAGAATTTTTATTGGATACAAATTCTCTTAGAAATCTTATAACAATAATCATTATGAATATTATTAACTCATACTGAATCGTTTTTATCAGCCAAAAATACTGACATGGGACCTTCCCAGTAGGTCACCCATCCTAATTGTTCGTTCATAAATAGATTTTCACATAAACTTCGTACCAAAAATCTGATTCCCACCAAAATTCTTATTACCAGGACAAACTATTCATTTATGGAATATAAAATAATATATAGGAAAATTTCTATATTGGTCCCTAAACTTTTCTAAAATTTTCACTTTAGCTACCAAACTTTAAAAGTTTACGTTTTAGTCACTGAACTAAAACCACCAACTTTTAATTCTTTACATTTTGGTCACTAACCGAATATTGGGGTATTACATAACCAACAAAACACAGGTAATGGTACTACATGGAGCTAGCATCGGTACTCTCTTACACGATAACCACTTGTGATCCTTGATCGTCCCACATGGGCAGTATGATACTCTAACCCGTACTAACTCCACACAATCCATCACTTATCAAGTTCACTTACTTAGGTGGTAAAATATCACACGATCAACAACTCTTAATTATTTTGACTCACGTTGTTGTCCAATCTCAAATTCCTTAAAGATCAAGTACCCAAAATTCACACTGTTGGGGTAGGTACACCATTCCCTCTTTTTGCACAAAATGCAGTCCTAACAAAACAAAAAAAAATCCTCAAAGATATCGAAATATTATTTGACACTAATTGAGTCAGCACCACTGTCACAACAAAACGGTTTCACGTAGCTCAGATTTCCACCAATGTTCCTCGGCTCGTTCCAAAGAAATTGTGATTCAAACAAAAGTATTTGCAAAAGTCTTAAACCCTTGCTTCCTTAACTGATTATACGGTAACTAACCTTTCCCCCCACAAGGTCATTAAGGTAATTATCTTGCTAACTCTTATATTTTCAAATTTCTTATACATTCTCACATGTCACGCAAGGCCTCAAACTTATATTCGAGAGATAATATGGTGGCCCCTACTTTACCGTCACTGAAATACCTCAACTATCACTAAAAATATCAAACGTTACCATGACACGCTCTAAAGAGAGAAATCCTCATTCCAAAATTCATTTTGAAACTATTAGCCTCCAAAACTTTAACCGTAAACATCTTATTCTTAAACCAATCTCGAAGAAACACACGGGCACTTTGCCACCAGTTAAACGAGTCATCCACCTTAGAAGACATGTAATGGTACTTCACTGTCACTTAACAAGCTATCAACGATTTAAATACCACCTTAACAAACCAACTTCTTACTAGAAAACAAGCCCGATTCTCTTTTGGGTGAAACGCTTAGACAAAAGAAACCTCATTCGAGTTACGCCTTCCAACTAGATCTCTGACTCTCTAAAATGTGTTGGTATCCTCTAATAAGGGTGACAGGCATCGACGTCCTACTCGGCCTTACCTCAACATCTATTCACATTCTTGATAGGGAAGAAGCCCTGACTCCTCCTACAAGAACCGTTAACAAACACTTTGACAATCTAAAGGCTCTAAATTGTCGAACTATACACGTTGGCATCTAACAAACGGTCAAACATATCTTATAACCCCATTGTACAATTCTCAAAACGACCATTGCAAAAACCATGATAGAAGGGCGGCAATTCAACATTCTCATTACCAAAGGTTGGGTTCCCTCGAGGTCTTAGAGCCTCAATCACAACTCTCGACATTACTGGCTAGCATCACACTTGATTAACCAATGTAATTTCCAAGGTGCAACATTTCCCAAGAAGGTAGCTCTCTCAAACATGTAGAATGTCTAACTTCGGATACACTCTACGAGCTAGTGTATCCCAATTCCACTATCTCTGAGAAATGCCCTTGAAGAGGCGATGATACTTTCGAAGTATCAACAATACTCTTTTTACACGAACAAAGGGTCTTTCACCCAACGTGCATCCACTAACTAATTTTGAAAGAAGGTTATCGATACTTGCTTTATAAATTTTATCTACGAATAACGATGAAGATTCTTTACCACAAACTCTTCTAACATATCCTTGAGCTTTGGAACGTCTACAACACGCAACAAAGTCACCATTTAGGTGGCAGGAGGAAGATACATCCTCAACTTTGGCATCATTCAACCAACTCACTACCCAACAATCTGGGAAGACCCTACCCTCAAAATCGCTCCCATGAGCAGCTCAAAACTTAACTCGGCCCTCTCAGCCACGATCGTAACCATCTTAGCATCGTAACATTAGACGCACCATCAAGGTTCCAGTCTTAAGTAGTACAGACTTAATTTAAGGGCTTGTATTCACTAGACACCTTACTAAAACACCTATGCTACCCAAGGTTTCCTATAACCGGCTAAACCCAAGCTCTAATACCATTATTGTAACACCTCTGCCCCGGATGTCACATTTAAGCCTCAAGCCCAAACTAAAAACCATAAAATTTCTTAAACCGGGTTTAGCCCAACAATGTATTTCTCAAAAACATTTAAAGCCAGCATTTGAAAATATAGATAAATAATCAAAATTATACAAATGAGCTCCAATTTAATTTAAAACATTTGAACATTCGATTTGATTAATACAATTTCAAAATAAGGATTACAGACTCTACCACGTAAGGTCCTATGAATACATAACCCACTAAACAAAAGTACCCTACTCTGAAGATCACCACATGCTAGAATCTTATACTGATAGTGCTCTTCGATCTCACATTCTAACGGTCAACCTATGCACAGAAACAACGATTTCGAGCACTGAGCTTACAAAGCACAGTGGTACACATCTACTATTTGATACTTCTTGCTAATCATAAACATAAGCAAGTAAGCTAGTACGAGCAATAAGGAGAGATAAATAAACACGTGGCACTACCACTAGTCATCTAAACACATGCTCTCATCATGCAAAACATCATGCCCACAAAAACCCAACCATACTCAAGATCTCACCAGATCATCCGAGCATAAACACACAAGTCATACCATAAACCTGGAGTGATGTCCGCATCCATACAGTATTAGGATCATACACTCCGATTGAGGCCCTTGTTCACACAGCATCATGATCTTACACTCATAGGGATGTGGCCTGCATCCACAAAGTATCTAGATCCTACATCCATGCTCGGGATCTATCATCAAGCATCTTTGAATGAGGCTCACATCCATACAACATTAGAATCCTACATTCAGAAATCTTTAACCATGGTATTGCAACACACTTATTCTCTTCCTGGGTATCCAGATCCCATCAATCAAAGATGACGCAACTATCTAGGTGTCCATATCATTACATAGCAAGGACACGTCTACTACGCAGCACACAACATCACACGATCCACCAAGGATCTATACGATCGCTATTACCATCAAGTTACCAAATTAAGTTTACTAACTTGTTAATACATTATGGAAGTGTACATTAATCATCCTCATTAATTATCTATATTTAATATATATTATCTCTTTAACATTCCATATCAATTTCCATATCTACTTTAATATTATAAACTATTTCGTTTGACGGGTATCGATACTCAAACACGAGTATCGATATAGTACCTTTGGGTACCAGTACTCACACGCGTACTGATACTAATATAGCTTACTAGAAATCCTTAATTTCCACAATTACCGGTACAGTTTAACCTGTACCGATACGGTCCCTAATTGTATACTGGTACGGCTGAAGCTCGTACCGATATCCTACTTATAGCTTTCTACCATTTCTTTGAATTACAATTTCACAATGCCTTATTCGATCCCTAAAGCTTATGAAAGTTATTAGGGTTTTTTACTAAGGCATTTAATCAATTAATATTAATTACCGACTTTATGATCATTTATTCAAATATAACTAGTATTTATTCATTACGCACAATTTCCATCGAATACATCCATAATCGTACTCTAACACTAAACATCACAACACATAATTCAAATAGTCATTACATAGATATATGAATATCCAAACAACCTTACACAATCTCCAAAGTCTATACGAGTCAAAGATATCGCTAAACCTCATCATGCATCTCATATCAATAGAATATCATAACAACAGTCTAACACATTCTTATCTATCATAAACCTATTTTGCAATTACTAACAAGCAAGACAATTACATTTATGATGCTCGTCAAGTATTTCGGAGTTTGAGGTGTACTAACCTCAAGCAATTATCGACAAATCCCTGCTCAACCTCTCAAACGCTCCTCTTAATCCGATATTTGAGTTCGAATAATCCTCATATAAAAACAAATATGAAAATATATTAATTTCATGCATCCCTTATTCAAATCACAAGGTCAAACGTGTAAAATAGCTTATCGAATTTGAATTTTTGCAAAACTGACTACGCTAACAGACTCAGAATGTTGAAAAACCCTCAGGTAAAGTCCCTGGAAAAGTCAACGTCTGGTCAATACCGATCAATGGCTGGTTAACAGCCCTAGTAATCTGGTACAATACAGGTGCATGGTAGCTTTGGTGCACCCTAGGAGCAGGATCCAGTGTGGCAAGGTACATTGTAGCAGTGTGCACCCGCCTGCTGCTGCGCACGCCTACTCTCGCCAGCGGCGCGTGTGATGTCTTTGGGCATTCGGATGGCAGCAACGAGCTCTAGTCCAGCTATTCTAACGTCAGTGAGCATGCTGATGGCCTTACTTTCCATTTTTAAGAATCGAAACTACCCTATCTTGAAAACACACAACCCTCTTTCATTTACCTCCCACGAAGGTGGCTCTAGACGGCAACACTAAGGGTACAATTTGATCTGGACAATGAGGGGAGCAAGATGGTGACGATGGTGAGGCTTATAGCAATTTCGGTGTCCGTAGATTAGAAGAAACCCCAAGAGGGATGAAAATGATGAAAAAGAGAGAAAAAGGAAGAGAGAGGGAAAATATAAAATTTATTTTTTCCCACTCTTCTACACCATTTAATTCAAATCGTTGTCTTCCAAAAGAGGATGGGTGAATCACACCTTAGGCCATTAAACTTAAAATCCTCGCACGATCGGGCCTCAAATTCTCCATGAAATTAATCTTATATTCAGCTTTCCTTTATTTTATCTGCATAATTAAAAGATCCAAAAATGTTTTACTAACTCAAAATTTTGGGTCGTTACATGTCAGCGCAGTGTCCTCAATAATGGGTATACTACGATGATTCAAGTCTTCTTGGATGATATTGTCAAGAATATCAATATGATGACACTCTTTTGTATTCCTTCCAAGATCTGCATTAAGCATCCCAAAATTAACTTGATCATTATCGACCAGCATTGTGAGTTCTCATTTTGATACATCAATAATAGCCTTCCCGATTGCTACGAATGGTCGACCAAGAATAATAGGGATATCCTTGTATGCTCACAGTCAAGAATAATAAAATCTATTGGAAAATGAACTTATTCATATGAACAAGCACATCTTTAATTTTTCCATTCGGATGAGTCAAAGATCTGTCGCTAGTTGCAATGTGACCGCAGTGGGTTTCATTTCTCCAATGCCTAACTTCTGGAAAATTGATAATGGCATTAAATTAATACTGGCCCCAAGATCACAAAGAGTATTGCTGAAGTGGTGATTTCTAATAGAACAGGGAATGATGAAGCTACCAGGATCTTTCATTTTTCTTGGTAGAGGGTTGAAATAAGCGCACTACACTCCTCTGTTAGCATAATGGTCTTTATAGCACTAAGCTTTTTCTTCTTAGATATAATTTCTTTCATGAACTTTGCATAATTAGGAATCTTTTTAAGAGCATCCATCAAGGGAATTTGCACTGTAAGTTATTGCAAAGTATCTTGAAAGAATTGAAATTGATTGTTAGACTCAACATTCTTGAATTTCTGAGGATAAGGTGAAGATGGAGAATCAACTGATTGTGTTGATATCTAAAATTGCATTGATAACTTAGATTGCAAAGTTTGTGGTAACAGAGTGATAAATGAATGAGCATTATCCGCTATGCCCTCCTCGATTCTATCCTTTAACATTGGGTCAATTTTCAAAGATTCCCCTCGCTCATGAGTAGATATAGGTGCTTGTTACATTAAATCAGCAGTTGCTTTCCACTGCAAAGAGTAATAACTTTACAATGTTCTTTACGCTTGATTACCGAGCTCTCAGTATTGCTAAGAAGTGTACTTGGTTGACGAGAGTTCATATCAGTAGCCAACTACCCCAAATAAGCTTCTAGAGTATGAATCGATGAAGAGTGACCTTGTACTATAGCTTCAGTTTGAGAGAAGTGTTCGTGCATTATTTCCTCAAAGAGAACAAATGGATCATATATAGATGATGGAGTATAGTGACTGCAATGAGGAAATAATGCACACCATACTGCGATTGCACACCATACTGCGATTGTTATGTTTGTGAAGAAGGATGTTGTGGTTCTGTTGCGACTGCAATGAGGCCTGTGGTGTAAATTGTTGTTGCGGATAACTGAAATTCCCTTGTCTCACACTATAGTTTCCTTGAAAAAAATTATTCCTAGAGCGGAGTACTTCTGAATTTTATGTAGAATTGGAATTTCCCTAACATTGCTTATTGGCTATATTGTAAGAGTTACCCATGGTATTTCCCCTCATATTGCTTACATAGCTCGCATTCTCTGCATGCTGTGGGCAATCTTCATATTCTCACCACAAATCTCACAAGAGAACAAAAGAGTAGTGGTTTGTTAAGCTAGCTGAATGGGAGCAACTTCATTTGTGCCCTCCACATTCTTGATTTTGTTATCTAAAAAAGAAATCTAGGCTTTTAGATCAGAAATGTCATCTAGCTCAAAAACTTTTGGTGTAGCTTTGCATGAAATAACTCTCGAAATAGGATATTGAGAGTCATTCTGAGCAAATTCCTCTAACACACCAATAGTAGTAGTGTAGGTGCAATCAACTAGATGTATTGTGGCCGTATTCAACCCATTGTAGAAGATCTCAATTTGAGTTTCTTGTTGAAGGCCATGGTTGGGACATCATCGCAATAATAACTTATATCTTTCCCATGTAGCACGGAGAGTTTCATTATCCAACTAATAATATGCAGTGATATCATTCCTCAGGCACGAGTTCATTGTGGGTGGATTAAAGCGGAATGAAAATTGCATTGCAAGATTATTCCATGACGTGATAAATATGGTAATGAGTCCACAAAACTACGTGCGAGCTCTTCCCTGCAAAGAATATAGAAAAAATTACATACGCAATGCATCATCAGGAATACCTTGTTGACTAAAAAAAGCACAAATTAAAAGAAAAGATTAAAGGTGCTCTCTAGTGTCTTTATGTGGCAACCTAGCATACGAATTGAGCATTTGAAATATAAATAGCTTCAACTCAAAATTGCCATCTTGAATAGGTGGTTTAACAACTCTCGTTATAAATCATCCAGCTGAGGAACTACAACCTTGTGGATTGTTCTGTGATGGGTTGGTGGGTGAAGTGGTGGGTTTTCGGTATCATATAGGGGAACTAGTGGGATATCCTCATTTTTGAACTGTCTTGACATCCCACTTTGCTAGCAAAGTCAACGTCTAAGAGTCATTTCAACCTTTAGATCAGGCTCAAAAAGTGGTGTGGTAAAACTTCTGGTCATGCAACACCAAAGAAACTAATAAAAAGAAAAGAAAGCAAATAGATTAGAAACAACTAATAACTAACTAAAGAAAGAAAAATGAATTGCAAGCAAAAACATAAACACTAAATAATGCCATCCCCGGCAACGATGCCAAAACTTGATCGGTGAATAATCATTACACAAAATGTGCAAGCATAAACTATCGATGCAAGTATAGTTCACAGGAAGATTTTATTAGATATCTATCCCACGAGGATAGACATTTAGGTGTATTTTTATGTCGCTATAAACAATTATAAAAATAAAAAAATTTGTGAATGTAATTGTGTCTGTAATTAAAGAATGAAGTGTTGAATAAAAGATTGATTGTGATAGAAAAAAGGAACAATATAATGAAGATAAAAGAAATATTATGTAAAGATCTGGATCTCCTTAGCTCAACTCGGCAAAAAATCAAGTACAACAAGGAAACAAGATATGATGATTCATATAACAAATAATAGACCAAGCTTGCTTACTAACTTCCATTTGATTCTCAACTGATGACTCAAAGATGTAGGTCAACCACAACTCTCATTGTTCTTCAAATCGACAACTCTTAGAACAAGTGGATCAACTCTCATTGTATCCTCATTCAACTCTCGTTGTAATGGCTTGTTAACCTGACTTGTCACCGCATCTATCAATGTCAATGACGATGTTAAACACTCTCATGCAAACAAAGATCAGATCCAACAATTGAAAATAGAAGAAAGCAAATAAAATTATATTAAACTTCAAAACCAAGTTTAAATAAGTTCATACAAAGCTCAAAAGTTAAATCAAAGTCAAATAACACAAGAAATAAAATGAAATCCTCCATAAATATCTATATCTAGAAAGATTTGAAAAAGATAACATGTATTCCTCCTTGTTCCAGCACTTGACTCGTCATCTCCTCAGATATTTCTGCCTTGCTTTGCCTTGGATTTCCATAAATAGAGTTTAAGCTGCCATGGGAGGAGAGCTCGGAAGGTTGAAGATGATGGGAAAAAATGAACATTGCATGAATTTTCATTTTATAGGTTGTTGAGGTAAGGATACCTGTCCTTCAAATGATTTGCGTGACTTTCTGCTGTACACAATTTGTTGTAATAGAAAATCCAGCTGACAGATTCGTCCTTAACCTTGGCTGTCTGGACAACTGACCGCTGTAGTTTCGAATTGGCTACAGTGGCGAAACTTCCTCTGTAGGGACATTGGTAATATAGTGACATCATAGAAAAAAGGTAGAAAATGTATAACAAGAGCAACTAAGACCTGAGTTAGACAAAATGCAAATAATAAACAGAAAATACAAATATTAATGCATAAGATACTGATATGGGGAAAATTTAATCTATAAATCTAGAGGAAAAACTTACTCTTTAAAGAGTTATCAAAGGTGGTAGCAGGTGGTGATGGAGGTGAGTTGAAATGTAACACCCCAAAATTTTGTTAAACAGTATTAACGTCATTTGGTACTAAGTTAGTAGCTTAAAAGCTAACTTAGTGACTAAAATGACAAAAAAATGGAAATGCTAGGATTTCTTTAATTAGGAGCTTTAGAAAAGAAATTTCTAAGGTTTAAAGGTATCATAAGATAGAGAATAAGCAGATTACGGTACATGCAAAATTTGGTTGAAATTTGATAAAAATTGGAATGGGAATTGAAGGTTAAAGTTTAGCGACCAAAATGACAATTTTCAAAAGTTGGTTGCTAAATCATAAAGAAAGGAAAAGTTTAAATCCATAATAAAGAATTTTCCAATAACTAAATTTTATCCTGTAGATGGATAAATTCGGTCAGTGAGTAAAATCCGATATAGGTCCCGGGAATGAAAATGAAGTATAAGGTATCAAATTTGGATCGAATAAAATTATTAAGTGTGCTCAGACCAGGGAAACACTAGGATGAGTGACCTTCGGGAAGGTCCCATAAAAGTGTTTCTAATAGATATTTTGGAATCATTAAGAGTAGAGAATATTCACATGGATTTTCGATAAAGGATTTCTAAGAGAAATTTTACTCGATGAGGATTTTCGATAATTATCGAAATAATAGACTGAGTTAGGAAAATTCAGTCTAAGTCCTTAGGAAAGGAAGTTTTTATGAGATAATAGTATTAATTTTTCAAATATGGAAATATAGAATTTTTGGAATAAATACGATAGCTCGGTAAAAGTAAAATCACAGTAGAAGTGTTTTGTGAATATCGAGAAATCATATCGAATTGAAATTTCAAAGGATGTTCCACAAGCCATAGAAAATCATAAAATAATATTTAGGGAATAGTGGCCTACCGGGATGGAACTAATTTAGTTAGATTGTAATGGAATGGCCTGCCGGGATGGAACTAATTTAGTTAGATTGTAATAGAAAATCAGTTTGGATCCTTGGAATATAAGTGTGTAATGGTCATTTTGCTATGTAAGAGATTTTTTTAATCTTTAAAGGTGATTAAAAAGGATCGTAAAGTACATTATAAACTTTATATATATATCATATGTTTTCTCCTTTAAATTTCATTTGTAAAAATTCTATTTTATATGTATATATAATGTAATATATTTATATCACAAGTTTTATATATGTTACTCATTTGAATTAAATATATGTGGTACTCCGGTACGTAGGTGATAAATGTATAGGTATAATATGTTCGATAGGAATTTGTTTAATTATTGTATTGTCATTCCTCGTTTGAATTTAATGTGTTAGGTTGCATATTTGGGATATTGTAATATACCAAATTTTGGCCAGTGACCAAAATTAAATTTTGAAAGTTTAGGGGGTTAAAGTATAAACTTTGGAAAAGTTTGGGGACTAAAGTGTAAATTTCCCCAACAAGTGATTTTATTCAGTATAAGGGTGAATCTAATCAAAATAAGAACCTTGATATCAGTTTTGAGAATTAAGATACAATAGAAGGTATCGAATTTGGATCGAATAAAATTGTTAAGCGTGCTCATGCTAGGGAAATATTAGGATGGGTGAGCTTCGAGAAGGTCCCATAAAAGTGATTCTGATTGAAAATTTGGACTCAGTAAGAGTAAAGAATATTCGTATGGATTTACGATGAAAGATTTCTAAGAGAAATTCTACTCTTTGAAGATTTCCGATAATTATTGAGATAATAGACTGAGTTAAGAAAATTTAGTCTAAGACTTTAGGAAAAGAAATTTTTAAGATGATAGTGTTCATTTTCCGAATATGGAAATATGGAATTTTTGGAATAAATATGATAGCTCGATAAAGGTGAAATTGCAGTAAAAGTATTTTATGAATATCGGGAAATCGAATTGAAATTTCGGAGGCTGTTCCATAAACCATGGAAAAGTTATAAAATAATATTTAAGGAGTAGCAACCAGTTGGGAATGAACTATTTTTGTTTGATTGTAATGGAATGGCATTTTTGAAGTAATCTGGTAAATAAAAATTAGTTAGAGGGCAAATTGGTCATTTAGCCTCAATGGCATTTTTGAAATATTTAAAAAGTTACAAGGGCATTTTTGGAAGAAGGAAATGGAAGAGTAAATCTTGCCAATTTATGGCTCCATGATGTTAAAGTCACGCTAGAGGAATTAAATTGTACAGATGCTGAAAAGTTAGAAAAGTTGCATACTTATTAAGGGAACATATTTGTATTTGATGGTCTGAAGCCACAAAATTATACTTGTTGAGAAAATGACTTGGACATTCTAAAAAGTGTTTAGAGTCAAGTATGTTGGCGACCAGTTTAAGAAAGAGATGTTACAGTAGTTTCAAAGTTTGAAACAAAGTACTCGTACTGTCTACGAGTATGAGTTGGATTTTAATGGATTAATCGATATACAGCTGATTTGATACTGACTAAAAAGTCCTTATGAGAATGGTTTATCTAGGGGATTAACCTGAGGCCTAAAGAGTAATTCTCAGGTATGAGTTTGTCAATTTACTAGGATGCTATAATGAGAGCAAAGGTTATGGAGAAAGCCTGTAGTTACTTTAATTGATACGGGTTCGACTCACTCGTATATTGGTACTAAGATAGTAGTACAAAGAAAGATTCTTAAGGAAAACTATTTTTAGTAATGTGATTCCTAGTAACCTATGTAGATATAGTGCATGGGTGACTAGAATATGTAAGAAATGTTTGTTAGTGATTTAAGGAATTGAGTTCCTGGCAAGCTTATTGGAGCTTTTATTTCGCAAACTTGAGATTATTTTTGGAATGAACTAGTTGTATGCATATGATGCAGAGGTGAAATATAAAAAGAAAAGGTTGGTATTTCAAGGACCCGATGGTTCTGAAATAACCATTATGGAAGAAAGAACTGACTGTTTAGAGTCAGTGATTTCTTTAATAACAACTTAAAGATTGTAATGCAATGGATGTGAGGTATGTTTAATTCATATGGTATGTATACAAGTATCACCCAATAAAATTGAAGGCATCCCGACTATAAAGGTAAATTGTACAAGAAAGATTATTTCTTTAAGGAGACATCAGTGTTACTAGATGTCAACTATAAGATTTAAAAGATTAGGAAGACAAGAAATCTAGAATAAAAGTATGATGGAAGTGATATTTGAGTACTACTGAACAAGATTGGAAGTCTAATACTGATAAAGAGTATTTAGAGAAGTCAACTAAGAGGTTAATTCTACCTGAATAGCTAACAGTAGAGCCTTATAAAGGTAGGGCTGAAATGTAATGGATAAGCTAAGATATCTTTTCAAAGGTAAAGACAATCATTAATATAAGATGATGAGTATGACAAGCATTAAAATAATGTGGATTGCTAGAAAAAGGGTTTTCTAATGATCTAAGTGATCAAATACTAGAAGGTAATATGAAGGTATCATCTCGGGAATCTGAAGTGTAATTTAGATAAGTTGGTTATCTGTGCACAAGGTAGAAGTGATTATAAAAAGAAATGTTTAAATTTTTAAAAGGAATTAGTTCCTTAATGAAGTCAAAGGAAGTGTGTTTAGTTGAGGATTGTTCAGACTAATTGAAATTTCCCTAGAAATGTTTCTAGATAAAAACAAGAGGCTCGGATTACAAGGGTTATAAAGATACCCATAGCAGAAAAAATGAAATAAAGTATGAACTTGTTTCAATTTCTATCTTGATTGAGCTACTGGTGCAGTAGGGAGCTCAAGTAGAAGAATAAGAAGTACCTAAGAGGTTGTAACCTTCGGCATCTGTATATAATGAAACATTGGTTGTTTAAATGTTTAAATTGTTGGGAGCCTTAAATGTCAGAGCAAAAAAGAAGTTATGATTGTTTATTTGAAGATGAAGGATGATAAAACTCCTATAGAAGAAGTAATATTGATGCAGAGGAAGTAGTTTGGAAAACTTCCTAGAAAGGTGTTAGAAATTGGAGCCAGTGATTAGTTCATAAGGAAATGATTTCACTGATTTCTGAGGCTTTGATAAAGTACTCACATTGTTTATGAGAAATAGTGTGAGATTTGTGGGTTAAGCCGGTATGACAAGGAATAATTTTATTTGGAGAATTATAGTATGACTGCTAATAAATGATTTGAAGCATAGCACAAGAATTATAAGAAATTTTAAGAACTGTCTATTAGTAAAGCTAAAAATAAAGCCAGTAATCTGAGAATTCTAAGACCAGTTTTAAAAGATAAATTGGCTATTTATATAAAATGTAGAAGTAAGATGTAAAAAGAAAGTTGATCTTTGGACAAGATGTTATCAGTTAAAACTAAAAGAAAAACAAAAGGAAGAAAAGTATCAATTCGAGGAAGGATGATTTGTATAGGTTAAAAAGGGAAAAACTTGGTTCCAGAACTGTTATACTTAAAAGAATCGTGAAATATTGGACCAAGAGTATATTAATGGGTCTTATCTTTAAAAGTGAGCAAAATTCTATAGTATATGTACTTATGTTTTGGGGGCATTGACTGAATTATTTACATGTCATCACTCCTGAATAAATTGAGATGCAATTAGATTTGATACAGGAAGAGGGGTTAGTAGAAATATTGGTTTATGGAATTAAAGAATTAAGGAATAAGAAATTTTATCGATTGAAGCTTCGAGAAGAAAATAGGGAAGTAATATCCGTAAACGTTTGGAACATGTACACATTGAAAATTCGAGGATGAATTTTCTTAAGGGGGAGGAATTGTAATATCCCAAATTTTGGCCAGTGACCAAAATGTAAATTTTGAAAGTTTATGGGGTTAAAGTATAAACTTTGGAAAAGTTTGGGGACTAAAGTGTAAATTTCAGCAACAAGTGATTTTATTTAGTATAAGGGTGAATCTGATCGAAATAAGAACCTTGATATCAGTTTTGAGAATTAAGATACACTAGAAGGTATCAAATTTGGATCGAATAAAATTGTTAAGCCTGCTCAGGCCAAGGAAATATTAGGATGGGTGAGCTTCGGGAAGGTACCATAAAAGTGATTCTGATTGAAAATTTGGACTCAGTAAGAGTAAAGAATATTCGTATGGATTTATGATTAAGGATTTCTAAGAGAAATTCTACTCTTTGAAGATTTTCGATAATTATTGGGATAATAGACTGAGTTAAGAAAATTTAGTCTAAGACTTTAGGAAAAGAAATTTTTAAGATGATAGTGTTCATTTTCCGAATATGGAAATATGGAATTTTTGGAATAAATCTGATAGCTCGATAAAGGTGAAATTGCAGTAAAAGTATTTTATGAATATCGGGAAATCGGATTGAACTGAAATTTCCGAGGCTGATCCATAAACCAAGGAAAAGTTATAAAATAATATTTAAGGAGTAGTGACTGGTTCGGAATGAGCTATTTTTGTTGGATTGTAATGGAATGGCATTTTTTAAGTAATCTAGTAAATAAAAATTAGTTATAGGGCAAATTGGACATTTAGCCCCAATGGCATTTTTGAAATATTTAAAAAGTTACAAGGCATTTTTGGAAGAAGGAAATGGAAGAGTAAATCTTGGCCCTTGATTAATGATAAGATCAATCTCAACCAATGGATTAAAAGGGTATTTTAGTAATTTTACTATTTAAAAGAATTTAAAATTCATTTAAAGATACATGTGGCATATATGGATTATTTTTATGTAAAAATGGTCAAAGATGAAGTCTTCTTCATCTACTACTTTTCGAAACTTAAGGGGAGAAAGGGAAAAAAATTTCCAAGTTCGATTCAAGCCCCGAAACTCGATTTTTCAGGTAATATTTTCAACTGCAAAGTTGTTCTACTCTTCAAGCTCTATCTTTTGGTGTAAATAATTCATGGAAAACATGCTTGATTGATGAGAATTTTGCATGAGAAGAAATTATGGTTTATGGAAAAAGTTTGGGGCTTTTGGAATTTTATGATTTCATGATGAAATTCAAGTTGAAATCAAGCTAGTATAATGTTAAAATCATGTTATTGAGTTGAGATTTAAACCATACATATTTTAGTTTGTATGAAGATGATTAGGGTTTATGAATTCAAGTTTAATTTAGGGTTTGTGATGTTGAATTAATGATTTAGTAAGCTTGAATTTGTTATTTGAAAGCAAAACCCTAAATTAAAGGTGTAGGGACCATTTTGGCAATTCTGAAAGTTAAAGGATTAATCTGATTTTTTATGATTTTGAAGTGTATTTATTTTATTATTGATGTTGGAGATATGAAATTGAAGTTAGAATACAAAACTGATGTTAAATCGAGTTAATGACCATTTTGACAAATTGTCAAAATTAAGTGACCATTTCAGGAAGGAGGTTTTTGATAAGTATTAAATCTGAATTTTAGTTGAAATAATAGAATTCAAGTAGTAATGTTGATTTGAGGACTAAATTGCAAAGTTAAGAAGTTTGAATCCTTATCTTTGCATTTTAGTGACTAATTCAGAAAGAAGGAAAAATTAAGGGGGATCAATGTTGAATGATTATTTGATGAAAAAGGGTGATAAGTTGATGGTTTGAATCAAGTATTGGGACTAAATTGAAAAGTAGAGAAGTTAGTATAAAGTTTGAAGTTATTTATGGAAGTAGTGTAGAAAATTGGATTTGGCAGTAAGTCTGATAATTCACCATAGATTCTACAAAAATAATTAGAAGGTGAATTTTATACCTATGTAAAGATTTGTTCGTCTAGTTTCGTTTCCAACAAATGGAATCTGATTTCGAGTTCTGAGTAAAAAGATATGAATTTTTAAGTGGTGAAAGGTCAGAAAACAGTATGACAGTCTATTCCGAAATCAGCACTGGAAATTGACTTTGAAAATTCCCCATAAGTCGTACAAGTTGAATTTGGGCTATTAATTTATATGGTTGAAAATATTATTGAATCTAGTTTCTTTCAAAACAAACGAAATCGAATTCTAAGTTGTAGATTATTTTATAGAAATATTTCTTTGAAGGTAGTGCAATCTGCTAGAAAATGAAAATTTATACATTTTGTATCTAAGGTTAATTAGTAAGCTTGAAAATGGTTAATGGAAGTTCTAAACGGTTATTAAAGACCAAAATGAGTTTGTGAATAGTATAAGGAAGTAAATAAATTTATGGAAAATTTTTATGATTGAATGATTAAATAGCTTAAGTGAAATATTGTTAGAAGTGAACTAACAAATGTTTATTTATATTCATGTGATAAATGAAGTTAGATTCGAATCAAGAGAAGGTTCGAGGTACTATAAAGGAAAGGATCAATACAGCTTAGTGAGGCATTTTAATAAATGTCCAAGGTGAGTGCATTTCTAAATGTTTGCATTACGTTGAAAATGACATTGCATTTCTATATAATATATGATACATTGCTCGACATGGCAAGCTTGATGAAATACCAGGTACGAATATTGTTTGCATAAATGATGATGCATTATGCATACATGAAATATGGATAATGACAAGACTAAAATGAAACAAGATACACCTGAGGATCTACGCCCATAGTGCAAATGCACTAACAAGGTGTTTATATAAGGAGCAAAGAGCGTCCTTATATGAGGAGCAAAGAACATCCTCTCGAGTACATACTCTACATGGCACTACGGTGCAGATAGGCTACGGGGTTTCCATGGGCCTCTAGCCAGACATGGTGATAATAATAACAAGATGTTACATGATACAGATGTTACATGTTACTTGATACAAATGTTACATGATACAGATGTTACATGATTACATGATACATATGTTACATGATTTCATGATACATGAAAAAGAAGTTACATGTTACATGACAGAGAAGTACATGACATACATGACAGAATACATGTTATGCAAATGATGGCATAAAGAAAGCATTATTATGTTCAAGTACATGATATGCAAATGATGGCATAATGAAAGCATGATTATGTCAAGGTATATGTTATGTGAACGATTACATGACGAAAGCAAGAATATGTTAAAAGATATGTTATGCAAATGCTTACATGATAATAATATAATGTTGAAAGCATGGCTATGATAAAGATTACGTTATGTAAATGACTAATTGATGATCATGAAATATTGATTACATGTTTCTATGACAAAACTGATAGATGACATGAATTATGATTAAAAACATGTCTATGTTAAAGAATATGTTGTGCATATGATTACTTGATGAATATAGAATGTTGAAAATATGATTTTGTTAAAGAATATGATATGCATTTGAATACTTGATGATTATGGAATAATGATAGTATTATTCTATGATAGGTAGATTAATGATATAAATCATATTTGGATATGCTTGCCACTTTACAAAACAAGTACTGCACTTTTCATATGAAATACTGTAATGCATTATTTTATGTTTAGATTAATGAGATTAATTGCCTCACTAAGTTCGTACTTAGCGTGTGTTTTATTTCACACGTAGGTTCTCCGAAAATAGACTAGCAAGGAGGAGCTGTTAATTGGGAAGATCAAGTTACTATCTGTAAGTACAGTACGTACATCTTTAACGTAATTTGATAGACTAATGGGGGCATGTAATATTTTAAGTGGGTAAAATGTTTTGTAAGTCTAAGTTTATAACGTATTTATACATTGTCATGGAAGTATGGACTTATAGAAATAGTTTGCTATTAATAATTATGAATTTTGATGTAGTTAAATTTGTTTAACCCTGATCGCGTAAAAATTTAAAAATCAAGAATAGGTCTAGGCAATGTACATTGTTTTCACCCTGAATTATATTTTTATTTCAATAACTCAATTATGAATTTTACAATCAATTCAGGGTCAAAACTAGCTGCAATAGACTGACATAGTTTTAATTCAAAACCGAGAAAGGGTTAAACTGTAAGATGAATTTTGGTATAAAAAAATTGACTAGTCAAAAATTTCTTTCAATGACTCCGAACATCTTTAAAGTATATTCGGCTTACGAGTATACGTTAAGGGTGTTACAGATATAAACTGTTAATGCGGGGCCTTGTTATCCGGGGGTAAACATGGCCAGTATCAAATGTAGTGATGGTGGCTTTGATGTTTACTTTCGAATAACGAGGCCCTTAAAATTTACTCGCATGTATAACCAAATTTCAGTTTAATCATCACTTTAATTCAGAAAATTTGATACTAAAAAAGTGGTAATTATATTTTTCTTTTAGTACCAATTTTTTGGGTGGTGTGGGGGTGCCAAAACCTTCCCCATTCGTAACCGACTCTGAACCTACTTTCAATCGAATCTCTAGTTTTTATGGTGTCCGACCTACCTTAGTGGCCGGTGGCGACTCCAAGTTTTATTATTTTCAAAAAAAAAAATTTTAAAAGAACTCCCCATTTTCCAAATTTTTTCCCCAAAAAAATCAAAAGGAAACCTACCACTACTTTTTCTAGCGATCTCATTTGAAACTAAAAATTTTAAATTTTCAAAAAAATTAGGTCGCTACAATGAGCAATGGGAAACCTTTTTCCAAAACCTTTTCGATGACAGTGTAACATGGAGAGCTCCATGGATGTATCCTGTAACGCCCCAGTTTTGGGCCTAGCGGTTTTGAGGTTTACTGGACGGTTTGGTGGACCAAATTAGGGATTCGAGTCAAATTTGGGAGTACATATTTTTCGATAATATAAAAATATGGAAAAATGGTTAAAAATCATCTTTTAATATATGATTAATATTGGTGAAATCAATTTTGGAAAATGAGATTAGGAAGTGTGACATTTTGGCTAGTGACCAAAATGCGATTTTTGAAAACTATTTTTAAAGGTGACTCAAATGAAGGATCAAATTCTTAGAATCCTTAAGGAGCTATATTAACATGTTTTGTCTGATGATTTCTCCCTTCAATTAAACCTTTTTAACATGTATTTTAAAAGTTAATTAAAAGAGGATTTGGTTATTAAAAAGTTGGTTATCATTTTCAAGAAAATTGACGTAACTTTTCTCTCCACTTCTCTTCTGCCAAGCACTCAAGTTTTCATTAAAAATCAGAGGTGAGAGATCATTTTACTCAGTTTATTGATTTGTTATTGATTCTTTAACTTTGATTTACAAAACCTCATTGAAATCTTGTGATTTTTTAGCTTTAAACATGCCAATTGAGGGAGAAATCACATAATAGGGGTAAGGTCCATGATCTCCTCTATTAAATGGTTCTTTATCGATATTCCCAAGTGTTTGATCCTTGATTTATAGTTTATAATCTAATTTTGTGTTTTTATATTGATTTAATTGGGTTAAGTTGATGAAAAAGTGAAAGATTCATATTGGATCTATTTTTCTAGTGTTGAGGTTGATTTTAATCATATTTTGGATGTATTATAATGTTGATAAGTTGATTTTAACAATGGAATCCCAGAACTCTTGAATCCCTAGTTGTTAAGGTTGTTAGATTTGTATTTTTGTGGAGTTGTGGTGGCCGTTTAATTGCTATAAGTATTTGGATGAGTTAATCATGTTTTTAAGTGTTAATTGATGAAATTGAAGGAGTTTAATTGTTAGTTTATGGCTGGGTTATGTTTGGAAAGGATTAGATGATGTTTTCTGTTGTTGAGTTTGGGTAATTTTGAGAGGATTGTGGAAATCCATGAAGGATTAATGTTGCAGTGTTTTCAATGCATTGAGATGCATTAATCTTATATTGTAATATGGTTAAAACATGGGAGGTTGATCCGAAAGTAATCGGTGAAGCTTTGGAGGCTTCAGACGCTTGATTTTGTGTCGGCAAATCAAGGTTTCGCGTACCGGTGAGTGAGAATGTGGATTCCAGCTTGGAATGTTTTAAAGGTGGTTTATGGGAGTTTAAACTTAGCTTGATACGCTGGTTTAAACTCGAAAATAAGTATAACGTGGTTTTCTCTCTCGGTCGTGCTAGTTTGAATGGTTTTATGCACTAGATTTGATTTACAATAAACCTACTATTTAAGCATGATTTAAAGTATATGAGATACTGTTTATAAGCAGGAAATGTTGAAGGATGCACATGGTAAGTGATCCTTGTAAGTATATGGTTTATACTTGTATTTTAAAGCATGGTAGTTGCTTTGGAAAATTGGTTTGGTAAATGCTTGTTAAAAACAGTGAGGTAAATGGTTAATTATATTGGCAAGTGATGTGGTTTTAAAATTGTTATCGGATATAGTTGGCCGACCATAGGATTGATAGTGCACTATAATAAGTCGCCTTAGATGTTGAGGGGTTTAGATCTGTGTACCGAAAACTCCATCCAAGTACCCTAACGGTAGAGGGGTTTTATAGTACCGTATACTCCCGTTATCGGATTAAGCATCTAACCGAGGTAAGGGGTTGGTGTCCCTGTGGGTTGAAAGTGTACCCGGTTGTTTAGGTACTGCGATTGTGATTGTATCGCTATTCCGGTTGAGATGGCTTGAAGTGTTGGGTAAACACTTGTTGAATCCATGTATCTGATGAACTATTTTGGTAAAGGAACTTGGTTAATGATCACTTGTGAGCCAATATAATTGTTGATGTATCATTGAAAAGTTTATGTGGTATAATGTGATTTATACATGTTTACTCTTTAAGCTTTACATATGGTTGTTATGCATGTGAAGGCTTAAATTGAGATTGAGCAATGGGACTTGCTGTTGGTTAATGATACATGTTGCATAAGGTTTAATATGCTAGTTTTAAAGATGTTAAGTGCATGGTTTTAAAGGCATGATAATGTTTTTAAAGAATGATTGAAATGAGATTTCAATGAGATGTTGAGAAATGGTTTTAATGCATTGATGGTGTGTTGTTTTGAGCACTCCTCACTAAGCCTAGTGTGCTTGCGCTCTCTTTGTCCATCAATGCAGAGTATTAAAGTCTCGAAAGGCAGCGGGAAGCAAGGGATCAGTACAAGACTTGGTAACCAAAGTATGTTTTGAATTAGACTATAAGTAATAAGGGCAATGGGGGTTTCCGTTGTTTTTGGGAGATGTTTGTTAAACTTCATGCTTGAGCAATTTGTTTTAATGCTCTTGTGTTGTAAATGGCCTTTATGGGTTGAATTTGGTGATGGTTTGGAGTTTCATGTTTTGCTCGATTGGTTTTCTAGGTTGCATGCCTATAGATTTACATTTGATGCAAGATGCCATGAAATGATGTTGAATCTGTGATGTTATGTTGTGGTTTAATCCTAGATTATGCTGGTTGTGTGTTAGAAGCATGTTAGGATGTTTTGGTATGGATGAAAGTATGTTAAACCAGCAAAAATGGACATTTCAGGTCCACGCGTACCGATACGGGTGTGCCTATTTCGTACGGGTAAACCATTTCAGGCTTAGCGTACCGGTACATGGGAAATCGTTCTGGTACGGACCAAGGCAATTTAGGTCAGCGTTTCGATACGCGGGTGCTTGTTTCAGTACGACATACTGTTAAATTGAGGGGTGTTTCGATATACGGGGCATATCGGAACGAATTTTGGCTACTGGAAAAGTGAGGTTTTGAATCAGGAAGGGCGTACCGAAATGGGAGTAACCATATCTATACGGCTACCGTTAAATCGGTTATTTAGGATGTTCTAAAGTTCTATTTTCTTGTGTTTTAGTCCCTGAATGTTGTGGATGCAATTAAGTAAGTTTGAATGATCGTTTTGAGCTGATTTTTGACGTGTAAGCATGAAACCTATCTAATTAAAGGTTGGTAATGTAAAAATGAGTTAAGACCCTACAGTTTTCTAAATTTGCAATTTGGCTCCTAAAGTGCTTTTGTGATCAATCGGATGTCAATTTGACACCTGATTGAGTTGAGTTTTCACCAGAAATCAGTATGTACATGTAGGATAATAATTTTGCCTTTAGACAAGAAAAAATGGTCGGGTTTCAGGATTAATTCTTTACGATTTACTTCGGTAAACCTAATGTAGCTCGCTCGGTTCGGTCTTGCGACTAGGCCGGGTCGAAGGGGTTACATTTGGTGCTAATCTTCATGGTTTACTTCGGTAAACCTAATGTAGCTTGCTCAGTTCGGTCTTGCGACTAGGCCGGGTCAAGGGGGTTACATATCCAGTACCAATCCTATAAAAGTGTGGGAAGATAGATTGGGTCCCTCTCATAGGCCTATAGGGAGCCACCAGTTATGCACCTCTGCTAGTACAACGCTAGTATGGATCCCGACAGTTCATTCCCGTTACTCATGGGCTGTGAGAAGAAGAGTTATCCTACAAGGAGGACAATTCCATGAAACTAGTCATGGAGTTGGCTAGTGAGTGGAAACAAACATACTAAATAAAGTTCAAGAACTCCAAAAAAAGATAAAGGAAGAGGAAATAAAGGGTGTCGAGGTTGAACTACTCTGTTACAGTCTTGAAGGCTTGAAGGAACAGTTGCAAGCACACATGGACTATATCCATACCATTCTTGATGATTGGGACTAAGAGAGGATCCAGTAGGCCAATTCTAAGTGTGTCGCATGCTTGGAAAGACAATTCTATATTGACTATTTGACTCATCAAGTTCAAAATACGGTTTCCAAAGATCATGAGATGAAGAATCAGGCAGAAGATTTGAGAGAGAGGTTCCTCCCAACCAGTGAGGACAAACAACAACTGTTGGACTTCCTAGATGAGGCAATAGACTAGTACCAGCAAGTGAGTCAATTTTTCGACAGTATTCAGATAGAGGTCGCGTCAGTTAAAGAGTTTGAGCAACCGGCACTAAAGCGCATCAAAGGAGAGGAAGAGTTCTTCGAAAGTACTCGAACTTTATGATCTATGTAGCGTACTTTAGATTTCGGAATATTAACAATCTTGCATCATTTGCATTTACATTCCCATTATTTTTTAAAATAACTTGTATTAAATTAAAGAAACAAACAAATTAACTACGAGAAGTTTAATGGCAGTAAATCACTACAAGATTACACACAAGTACGGTACTAGTTCCCAAACTCGAAAATGGACATAGACAACAGAATGGCAGTTGTAGAAGTTAACTTGAAGGGAGCTCATGACAAGCTCAAAAAGATTGAGAAAGATCTGAAGGATGAGATTACTCATGCCTAGAGAAGCATTGTTCTCCAAATAGCAGCAATGCTAGGTTACAAAAATCCTGACGCAGCCAAGATGATTGAAAAAGTGGATGCAACACTACCTCCGCACGAAGTTAACCACAAAACATTTACTCTAAGGGGAAAGTTCCAGATCCATTTCCTAGGAACCTTGACAATATTCCAATAGAGTCTGGAATAGGTTGGGGGACAACCAATACATTGAAGTTCTAGACCTTGATGAGGTAGCCGACAAGATTAAGGCGGATAATAAACTAGAAAATCGTTGCGATAAACTTGAAGGGATTGTTAAGGCCCTACAAGGAGTTGGTATCCACTTTGGCATAGATGCTAGAGATCTCATTCTAGTAACAGATCTTGTGATCCCTTCGAAGTTCAAGACTTCAGACTTAGAAAAATATAAAGAAACTACTTGTCCTTCAGTATACCTGACCATGTACTACAGAAAGATGGCCTTGTACCTAGACAACGAGAAGTTACTCATACATTGTTTTTAGGATAGCTTGTCAAGATTGACCTCTCAATGGTACACCCAATTAAGTCAATCCAACATAAGGACAATGAGGGATTTGTCGAAAGCCTTCCTTGAGCAGTATAAACACGTGATCGAAATGTTATCGAATCGATTCCTGCTACAAGTGATGGAGAAAAAAGGCAATTAGAGTTTGCACCAATACGTACAAAGGTGGCAAGACGTGGCCGCCCAAGTTCAACCACCTTTGTTAGAAAATGAAATTATGTCGCTTTTCGTGGAGACGTTAAAGGGTCCTTTCTACGATCGCATGATATATCATGCCACCAAAAGCTTCGCAGATATGTTAATGAATAGGGAATTGATATTGGCAGTTGTAAAAAGCAAGAAACTTGACAGAGGCGATGCAAAAAAGCCCTACAGGAGAAAAGAGAATGAGGTAAACATGAAAAGTACCTATAATCTGAACTATTCTAGAGGGGTAGTTATTGATAAGCCCAACACGACGAATCCAAGTTCAGCAGACTAGAACCCGTCAAAAACTAAGGTAAAGAACCAAGGGAATAGGCGTGATAGGCCATATTTTGCTCCCATACCTATAACATATTCAGAGTTGTTCCCACAACTAGTTGAATCACAGTTGGTAGTGCCACGACACCTCACTCCTCTGTCACCTTCGTACCCCTACGGTATGATGTAAACGTACATTTCAAATATCATACTGGACTCATGGGGCATACAATCGAAAAATACAACGCTTTCAAAAGAGTGGTGGAAGATTTACGGTAGGTGGGTATATTATCATTCGATGCATTAGAAGAGAAAGGAAACCCTCTACCGAATCACCAAAACATAGGAGTAAATGCCCTAATTGAAGAGGATAGTAGGTTGATCAAGGAAAATGTGTTGGATGTCAAGGCACCTTTAAAGTGGGTATGGACAAAAATGGTCAAAGCTGGGATATTGGCTATAAATGCCCAAATTGTGCAACTTGGAGAAATGCCTCACTGTGAATACCATAGAGAAGAAAGACATGAGATCCAGTTCTATCCAGACTTCAGACATTTGGTCCAAACCAAGAAAGACAACAAAGAACTTGGGTTCTTTGAAAATAAGAACATATGCAAGCCGGTAGAGGTTTGTGTATCACATGAGCACCCGATGAAGAATTTTGCTAGAATAAAGCCCTTGGTAATCAATAATAGGCCAAAGTTGATGAATCACCCAAGAATGTTATACATCACCAACCCCTTTCCCCTATGAGGATAGAAAGGAAGTACATTAGAACTATACTTGCACCATAGTGGCCCTGGAGGATCCGAAACTAGCCAAAGATGAGCCAAATGAAGAAGCCATTAATGAGGTGGGCCACTTCATGAGAAGCGAGAGGTACTATTGCCTGACATTTGTTGAGGATCAAGATATAGCCCATAGAAAAAATGTCGTAGCTGATAAACCATGATACCCTACTCAGAAACCTCAACCAGATGCTCGTACCAAAAGAAATAAAAACTGAAATGATGGAGAAGTTGGTTGCTAATATCGCTATGGATAACTTCATTTCTTTTACTGATGAAGAAATTCCTTAAAGAGGAAAGGGTTCATATAAGGCCTTCTACGTTTCCACCAGCTGCAAGAGGCACATGCTACTAGGGGTACTCATTGAAAATGGTTCAACCTTGAATGTTTAACCTATGGAAACACTGAAGAAGCTGCCAATTGATAATTCTCACATGAAAGCATATCAAAACACTGTCAGATCCTTTAACGGAACCCTGAAGGACGTAATGAGAAGGATAAAAGTTATCTTGCAAATTAGGCCATCCACTTTTGATGTCGACTTTGTAGTAATGGACATCAGGCCTACATACAATTGCCTTTTAAGGTGCCCTTGGATTCACTCGGCATGTGTAGTCCCATCCACATTACACTAGAAGTTGAAGTTTATGGTCGATGGCCAGCTGGTAACTATTGGCACTGAGGAAGACATTACTGCTTCGGTATCGACGGATGTGCCTTACATTGAAATTGAAGCAGGGGAGTTAAAGTGCTCCTTCAGGTCGCTTGAGCTGGTTAGGGCAACCTTTTTTAGAAGAAAGCAAGATCCGTAGGCCAGGACTATCCAAGTATGCAAGAATACAGGTAAAGGAAACCCTTGGCAGAGAAGCTGAAGTGGAAAAAAGTTTTGGGAAACGTTACTAGGGTCGATTATATCTGGTGACCATTGCTAAAAAGAAGGGCTGATTCGGGCTAGGATTCAAGCCCAACACATTACAAAGGAGAACCGTAATAAAAAAATAACCAGGAGAGAAGAAAAGCAAGATTGAAAGGGGAAGAAGTTTCGTGGGACCCAATAACATTTCCACCCCTTAATTATACCTTTGTTTCAGGGGGTTCATTGATGACTACATAGATAACCTATATTTTGTGCCCTTTTTACTTAGCTTTTGCATGTCTTTAAGCTCATATAGCTGCATTTAGGTCGCATAGAGTTGATAAGCATGCACTTAATTGATATATATTGATACTTTTAATGTGGAATGTAATGTGTTTTAGTGGTGCTTATGTAGGAAGCTACCGAGGTAAAAGAGCGCTGGAGCAGCGGAGTGGCACAAAGAAGTAGAGTTTGAGATAAACTCAAGAGTTTTGGCATATATGGACTTCCATCTGATATGGATTCTCATTGAATGAAGCAGGAAAGCTAGATCCTTATTAAGAGGCTTCGCGCACTGTAATATCCCAAATTTTGGCTAGTGACTAAATTGTAAATTTTGAAAGTTTAGGGGGTTAAAGAATAAACTTTGAAAAAGTTTGGGGACTAAAGTGTAAATTTCCCCAACAACTAATTTTATTCATTATAAGAGTGAATCGGATCGAAATAGGTACCTTGATATCCGTTTTAAGAATTAAGATGCAGAAAAAGGTACCGAATTTGGATCGAATGGAATTGTTAAGCGTGCTCAGGCCAGAGAAATACAAGGATGGTTGACCTTTGGGAAGGTCCTATAAAAGTGTTTCTGATCGATATTTTGGACTCTGTAAGAGTAAAAAATATTCGAATGAATTACCGATAAAGGATTTCTAAGATAAATTTTATTCTATGAAGATTTCCGATAATTATCGGGATAATAGACTGAGCTAAAAAAATTTTAGTCTAAGTCCTTAAGAAAAGAAGTTTTTATGGGATGCTAATGTTTATTTTCCGAATATGGAAATATAGAATTTGTGGAATAAATCCGATAGTTTGAAAAAAGATAAAATCATAGTAGAAGTAATTTACGAATATCGGGAAATCGGGTCGAACTGAAATTTCAGCAACTGATCCAAAATCCATGGGAAAGTCATAAAATACAATTTTATGAATATTTTATTATATTTGGTTGGATTCCAACTAGACTTAGTTGAATTTTTACATGAATGGCAAACTAGTAAATAAAAACTAGTTGGAGGGCAAATTGGTCATTTTTCCCCAATGGTAGTTTTGAAATATTTAAAAAGTTACAAGGATAATTTTGGAAGAAGGAAATGGAAGAGTAAATCTTGGCCCTTGATTAATGATAAGATCAATTTCAACCGTTGGATTAAAAGGGTATTTTAGTAATTTCACTATCTAAATGAATTTAAAATTCATTTATATTTACAAGTGGCATAATTGGATGGAATGGAAAATAAATGAGCCAAAAGATGAAGTCTCCTTCATCTTCATATTTTCGAAAATGAGGGGGAAGAAAGGAGAAATTTTCCAAGTTCGATTCAAGCCCCGAAACTCAATTTTCAGGTAATCTTTTGAACTACAAAGTTGTTCTACTCATCAAGCTCTATCTTTTGGTGTAAATAATTCGTGGAAAACATGCATGATTGGTGAAAATTTTGTATGAGAAGAAATTAGGGTTTATGGATTCAATTGGGGGTCTTGAGATTTTATGATTCCATGTTGAAATTCAAGTTGAAATCAAGCTTTTGTGATGTTAAAATCATGTTATTGAGTTGGGATTTAAACTCTGCATATTTTTATTATTATGAAGATAATTAGGGTTTATGGATTCAAGTTTAATGTGGGGTTTGTGATGTTAGATTAATGATTTAGTAAGCTTGAATTGTTATTTGGAAGCAAAACCCTAAATTTATTAGATAGGGATCATTTTAGAAATCTTAAAAGTTAGAGGACCGAATCTGATTTTTATGATTTTTAAGTGAATTTATGTTATTATTGATGTTGGAGATGTGAAATTGAAGTTAGAATGCAAAACTGATGTTAAATCGAGTTAGCGACCATTTTGACAAATTGTCAAAGTTAAGTGACCAATTCGGAAATGAGGTTTTAGAGAAGGACTAAATCTGATTTTAGTTGAAATAATAGAATTCAAGTAGCAATGTTGATTTGAGGACTAATTTGCAAAGTTAAGAAGCTTGAATCCTTATCTTTGCATTTTAGTGACTATTTCGGAAAGAACGAAACATTAGAGGGAATTATTTTTGAATAATTATTTGACTATGAAAGTGATACATTAGTGGTTTGAAACAAGTAAGGGGACCAAATTGACAAATAGCAAAGTAAGGAGAAATTAGTATAAAGTTTGAAGTTTTTATGAAAGTTGTTTTGGAAAACTGGATTTGGCAGTAAGTTTGAAAATTCACCATAAATTCTACAAAAATTGTTAGATGATGAATTTTCTATTGATGTAAATATTTATTCGTCTAGTTTCGTTTAAAACAAACGGTGATTGATTTCGATTCATATATCAAAAGATATGAATTTTTAAGTGATGAGAGGTCAGAAAACAGAATAGCAGTCTGTTCCAAAATTCAATACTAGAATTCAACTTTGAAAAATTGCCATAAATCGTACAAATTGAATATGAGTTATTAGTTTATATGGTTGAAAATCTTATCGAATCTAGTTTCGTTTCCAGCAAACGGAAACTGATTTTGAGTTCCGAGTTAAAAGATATTAATTTTTAATCGAATGGTCAGAAAAATTACAGTACAGTTTCTGTTAGGATAGCTCTGTAAACGGGAGTTTGATGAATTTTCATAATTTTTGTATATTTTATTAAATTATGTGGCTTATACCGTTAGAACCGTTATTGAATCTAGTTTCTACGGTATAAAGGAGATTAAGATTTAGTATGTATTCTTCCATGTAGAAGTAAATCTTTGATGGTAGTGCAAGTTGACAGAAAATGGAAATTGAGCCAATATGTGTCTAATGTTGGTTAGCAAGCTTGGAGGAATTATTTGAAGATAAAAATGGTAATTAGGGACCAAAAAATGAGTTTGTAAACAGTATAAGGAAGGAAAGAAATTTATGGAAAACTGTTTTATGTTGAATGATTAATTAGCTTAATTGAAATATTGTTAGAAGTGAATCTAACAAATGTTTATTTATATTCATGTGATAAATGAATTTGGATCCGAATCAAAAGAAAGTTCGAGGTACTATAAAAGAAATGATCAATAGAGCTTAGTGAGGCATATTAATAAATGGCCAAGGTGAGTGGATTTCTATATGTTTGCATTATGTTGAAAAAGGGAAGACTTGAGATAAGTCGACCCTAATTTAAAATTTACATAGCATTTCTTCATAATACGTGATATGATGTATGATTCAACATGGCAAGCTTGATGGAGTACAAGGTACGTACAACTATTTGCATAAAATCATATTCACATAAGAAAATGACAAGATTAAAATGAAACAAGATACACCTGGGGATCCACGCCCATAGTACAAATGCACTAACAAGGTGTTTAATATAAGGAGCAAAGAGCGTCCTTATATGAGGAGCAAAGAGCGCCCTCTCGAGTACGTACTCTACATGGCACTACGGTGTAGATAGGCTACGGGGTTTCCATGGGCCTCTAGCCAGACATGATGATAATAATAACAAGATGATACATGATTCAGATGTTACATGTTACTTGCTGCATATGTTACATGATTACATGATACATGAATAAGAAGTTACATTTTACATGACCGAGAAGCACATGACATACATGATAGAAAGGTTACATGATATATGATAGAAATGTTTCATGTTATACTTGATAGAGTTGATAGAATACATGATATGCAAATGATTTCATAATGAAAGCATGACTGTGATAGAGTACATGATATGTAAATGATTACATGATGAAATCATGTCCATGATAGATAATATATTATGCAATAATAACATTATTTATATGATAGTTATGATACATGACATATGTACATTGTGATATAGTTTCCATGTTATAGAGAAAAAGAAATGCACTTATATATATATATATGACATATTGTATTACATTATTTCATGTTTTTAAAATAAATAAGTTTAACTGGCTCACTAAGTTCGTACTTAGCGGGTGTCTTATGTCACGCGTAGGTTATCCGAATTTATCTAGTGAGAAGGAGCAGAAACATTGAAAAAAATCAAGTTACCACATTAAACTCAGTAAGTACATCTTTATCGTAATTTGATATACTAGTGGGCATGTAGTATTTCTAAAGGTGAATTGTTTTATAAGCTTAATTTTACAACATATTTATGCATTGTTATTGAAGTATGGATTTTGAGAAATGGTTTGAAATTTTGGTATAAAAAATATATTTCAAGAAAAGTTTTATTTGAATAATTCTATAACATCTTTAATGTATATTCGGTCTACGAGTATATGTTAAGGGTGTTACATTTATTGGTATCAGAACTACAGGTTTAGTTAATTCTGGAGGTTAAACCGAGTTCAATATCATTTGATATTAAGTACATGCCCCTATGATGTCATGTTACCGATGTACTATTTGTGTAACTTGATTATGCTCCTCAATGACATGAATAGTTATAGTAGAAATAAACAATGTTAAGTACTACTGGACTGCGTTAAACATTTAATTATGGAGATCAAGAGAAGGTTTAAAGTGGAAGTAAGGAGCTTAAGAAGTTAGGAGCTCCTGAATTTAATGGAAAAAGTGGTCCGATAGTTGCCAATTTATGGCACAAAGATGTCAAAGTCATGCTATAGAGGAACTAAACTGCATAGATACTAAGAAGTCAGAAAAAGCTGCATCATGGCTAAAGGAATATACCCATATTTAACGGTTTAATGCCATAAAGTTAGTACATGTTAAGGAAGTGATTTAGAAGTTCTTAAAAAACGTGTTTAAAGCCAAGTATGTGGCCGATCAGCTTACTTATAGATCAAACTAAAGGTAAATTGTACAAGAAAGATTATTTCTTTAAGGAGGCATCAGTGTTACTAGATGTCAACTATAAGGTTTAAAAGATCAGGAAGACAAGAAATCTGGAATAAAAGTATGATGAAAGTGATATTTGAGTACATACTAAGCAAGATTGGAAGTCTAATACCGATAAAGAGTATTGAACTCTTAACCAAAGAGTATTAAGAGAAGCTTGAATAGTTGACAGCAGAGCCTTATAAAGATAGGGCTTAAATGTAATGGATAAGCTAAGATATTTTTCAGAAATGTTTTGAAAAGACAATCAGTAATAATAAGATGATGAGTATGACAAGCATTAAAATGATGTGAATTGATAGAAAAAGGTTTTCTAATAGTCTAAGTGATCAAGTATTAGAAGATATTATGAAGATACCATTTCGAGAATCTGAAGTGTAATTGAGATAAGTTGGTTATCTGTGCACAAGGTAAAAGCAATTATAAGAAGAAACGTTTAATTTTTTTAAAAGGAATTAGTTCCTTAATAAAGTCAAAGGAAGAGTATTTAGTTGAGTATTGTTTCGGCTAATTGAAATTTCCATAGAAATGTTTCTAGACAAGAACAAGAGTCTCGGATCACAAGGGTTATAAAGATACCCGTAGCAGTAACAATGAAATCAAGTATGAACTTTTTCTGATTTTTACCTAGATTGAGCTACTGGTGCAGTAGGGGGCTCAAGTACAAGAACAAGAAGTACGGAAGAGGTTGTAACCTTTGGCAACTATATATAATAAAGCATTGGTTGTTTAAATGTTTAAGCTGTTGAGAGCCTTAAATGTCAGAGCAAAGAGAAGTTATGATTGTTTATTTGAAAATGAAGGATGATTTGTATAGGCCAAAAAGAGAAAACTTAGTTTCAGAACTGTTATACCTCAAGGAATCGTGAAAGAGTTGGACCAAGAGTATATTAATGGGTCCTATCTCCAGAAGTGAGCAAAAGTCTATAGTATATGTACTTATGTTTTGGGGGCATTGACTGAATTATTTACATGTCAACACTCCTGAATAAATTGAGATGCAATTAGATTTGATACATGAAGAGGAGTTAATATAAATATTGGTTTATGGAATTAAAGAATTAAGGAATAAGAAATTTCATTGACTGAAGTTTTGAGGAAAAATCACAAGATCGAAGAAGTCATATAGGAGACTAAGAAGAAAATAAGGAAGTAATATCCGTAAATGTTTGGAATAGGTACGAATTGAAAATTCAAGGATGATTTTTCTTAAGGGAGAGGAATTGTAATATCCCAAATTTTGGCTAGTGACTAAATTGTAAATTTTGAAAGTTTAGGGGGTTAAAGTATAAACTATGGAAAAGTTTAGGGACTAAAGTGTAAATTTCCCTAACAAGTAATTTTATTCAGTATAAGAGTGAACCGGATCGAAATAGGTACCTTGATATCAGCTTTAAGAATTAAGATACAGAAAAAGGTAACTAATTTGGATCGAATGAAATTGTTAAGCGTGCTCAGGCCAGAGAAATACAAAGATGGGTGACCTTCGAGAAGGTCCTATAAAAGTGTTTGTGATCGATATTTTGGACTCATTAAGAGTAAAGAATATTTGAATGAATTATCGATAAAGGATTTCTAAGATAAATTTTATTCTATGAAGATTTTCGATAAGTATTGGGATAATAGACTGAGTTAAAAAAAATTCAGTCTAAGTCCTTAAGAAAGTAAGTTTTTATGAGATGATACTTTTTATTTCCTGAATATAGAAATATAGAATTTTGGAATAAATCCGATAGTTTGAAAAAGGTAAAATCATAGTAGAAGTATTTTACGAATATCGAGAAATTGAATCAAATTGAAATTTCAAAGACTGATCCAAAAGCCATGAGAAAGTCATAAAATACTATTTTATGAATATTTTATTATATTTGGTTGGATTCCAACTAGACTTAGTTGAATTTTTACAAGAATGGCAAACTAGTAAATAAAAACTAGTTAGAGGGCAAATTGGTCATTTTTCCCCAATGGTATTTTTGAAATATTTAAAAAGTTACAAGGATAATTTTGGAAGAAGGAAATGGAAGAGTAAATATTGGCCCTTGATTAATGATAAGATCAATTTCAACCGTTGGATTAAAAGGGTATTTTAGTAATTTCACTATCAAAATGAATTTAAATTCATTTATATTTACAAGTGGCATAATTGGATGGAATAGAAAATAAATGAGCCAAAAGATGAAGTCTCCTTCATCTTCATATTTTTGAAAATGAGGGGAAGAAAGGAGAAATTTTCCAAGTTTGATTCAAGCCCGAAACTCGATTTTCATGTAATCTTTTGAACTACAAAGTTGTTCTACTCATCAAGCTCTATCTTTTGGTTTAAATAATTCTTGGAAAACATGCTTGATTGATGAAAATTTTGTATGAGAAAAAATTAGGGTTTATGGACTCAATTGGGGTTTTGAGATTTTATGATTCCATGTTGAAATTCAAGTTGAAATCAAGCTTTTGTGATGTTAAAATCATGTTATTGAGTTGGGATTTAAACTCACACATATTTTATTATTATGAAGATAATTAGGGTTTATGGATTCAAATTTAATTTAGGGTTTGTGATGTTGAATTAATGATCTAGTAAGCTTGAATTGTTATTTGGAAGCAAAACCCTAAATTTAGTAGATAAAGATCATTTCAGAAATCAAAAAAGTTAGAGGAACGAATCTGATTTTTATAATTTTAAAGTGTATTTATGTTATTATTGATGTTGGAGTTGTGAAATTGAAGTTAGAATGCAAAACTGATGTTAAATCGAGATAGTGACCATTTTGACAAATTGTCAAAGTTAAGTGACCAATTCGTAAATGAGGTTTTAGAGAAGGACTAAATATGATTTTAGTTGAAATAATAGAATTCAAGTAGTAATGTTGATTTGAGGACTAATTTGCAAAGTTAAGACGCTTGAACCCTTATCTTTGCATTTTTAATGACTATTTCGGAAAGAACGAAAAATTAGAGGGAATTATTCTTGAATAATTATTTGATGAAGAAAGCGATACATTAGTGGATTGAATCAAGTAAGGGGACCAAATTGACAAATAGCAAAGTAAGGAGAAATTAGTATAAAGTTTGAAGTTATTTATGGAAGTTGTTGGAAAATTGGATTTGCAGTAAGTTTGAAAATTCACCATAAATTCTACAAAAATTGTTAGATGATGAATTTTCTATTGATGTAAATATTTATTCGTCTAGTTTCATTTAAAAAAACGGTGATTGATTTGATTCATATATCAAAAGATATGAATTTTTAAGTGATGAAAGGTCAAAAAACATAATAGCGATTTGTTCCAAAATTCAATACTAGAATTCAACTTTGAAAATTTGCCATAAATCGTACAAATTGAATCTGAGTTATTAGTTTATATGGTTGAAAATCTTATCGAATCTAGTTTTGTTTCCAACAAACGGAAACTGATTTTGAGTTCGAGTTAAAAGATATTAATTTTTAATCGAATGGTCAGAAAAATTACATAACAGAGTTTCATTAGGACAGTTCTATAAATGGGAGTTTGATGAATTTTCATAATTTTTGTAGATTTTATTAAATTATGTGGCTTATACCGTTAGAACCGTTATTGAATCTAGTTTCTAAGATATAAAGGAGATTAAGATTTAGTATGTATTCTGCCATGTAGAAGTAAATCTTTGATGGTAGTGCAAGTTGACAAAAAATGGAAATTGAGACAATTTGTGTCTAATGTTGGTTAGCAAGCTTGGAGGAATTATTTGAAGATAAAAATGGTAATTAGGGACCAAAAAATGAGTTTGTAAACAGTATAAGGAAGGAAAGAAATTTATGGAAAAAATTTTATGTTGAATGATTAATTAGCTTAATTGAAATATTGTTAGAAGTGAATCTAACAAATGTTTATTTATATTCATGTGATAAATGAATTTGGATCCGAATCAAAAGAAAGTTCGAGGTACTATAAAAGAAATGATCAATAGAGCTTAGTGAGGCATATTAATAAATGGCCAAGGTGAGTGGATTTCTATATGTTTGCATTATGTTGAAAAAGGGAAGACTTGAGATAAGTCGACCTAATTTAAAATTTACATAGCATTTCTTCATAATACGTGATATGATGTATGATTCAACATGGCAAGCTTGATGGAGTACAAGGTACGTACAACTATTTGCATAAAATCATATTCACATAAGAAAATGACAAGATTAAAATGAAACAAGATACACCTGGGGATCCACGCCCATAGTACAAATGCACTAACAAGGTGTTTAATATAAGGAGCAAAGAGCGTCCTTATATGAGGAGCAAAGAGCGCCCTCTCGAGTACGTACTCTACATGGCACTACGGTGTAGATAGGCTACGGGGTTTCCATGGGCCTCTAGCCAGACATGATGATAATAATAACAAGATGATACATGATTCAGATGTTACATGTTACTTGCTGCATATGTTACATGATTACATGATACATGAATAAGAAGTTACATTTTACATGACCGAGAAGCACATGACATACATGATAGAAAGGTTACATGATATATGATAGAAATGTTTCATGTTATACTTGATAGAGTTGATAGAATACATGATATGCAAATGATTTCATAATGAAAGCATGACTGTGATAGAGTACATGATATGTAAATGATTACATGATGAAATCATGTCCATGATAGATAATATATTATGCAATAATAACATTATTTATATGATAGTTATGATACATGACATATGTACATTGTGATATAGTTTCCATGTTATAGAGAAAAAGAAATGCACTTATATATATATATATGACATATTGTATTACATTATTTCATGTTTTTAAAATAAATAAGTTTAACTGGCTCACTAAGTTCGTACTTAGCGGGTGTCTTATGTCACGCGTAGGTTATCCGAATTTATCTAGTGAGAAGGAGCAGAAACATTGAAAAAAATCAAGTTACCACATTAAACTCAGTAAGTACATCTTTATCGTAATTTGATATACTAGTGGGCATGTAGTATTTCTAAAGGTGAATTGTTTTATAAGCTTAATTTTACAACATATTTATGCATTGTTATTGAAGTATGGATTTTGAGAAATGGTTTGAAATTTTGGTATAAAAAATATATTTCAAGAAAAGTTTTATTTGAATAATTCTATAACATCTTTAATGTATATTAGGTCTACGAGTATATGTTAAGGGTGTTACATTTATTGGTATCGGAACTAAGGTTTAGTTAATTACGGAGGTTAAACCAAGTTCAATATCATTTGATATTAAGTACATGCCCCTATGATGTCATGTTACCGATGTACTATTTGTGTAACTTGATTATGCTCCTCAATGACATGAATAGTTATAGTAGAAATAAACAATGTTAAGTACTATTGATTTGCGTTAAACATTTAATTATGGAGATCAAGAGAAGGTTTAAAGTGGAAGTAAGGAGCTTAAGAAGTTAGGAGCTCCTGAATTTAATGGAAAAAGTGGTCCGATAGTTGCCAATTTATGGCACAAAGATGTCAAAGTCATGCTATAGAGGAACTAAAACTGCATAGATACTAAGAAGTCAGAAAAAGCTGCATCATGGCTAAAGGAATATACCCATATTTAACGGTTTAATGCCATAAAGTTAGTACATGTTAAGGAAGTGATTTAGAAGTTCTTAAAAACGTGTTTAAAGCCAAGTATGTGGCGATCAGCTTACTTATAGATCAAACTAAAGGTAAATTGTACAAGAAAGATTATTTCTTTAAGGAGGCATCGGTGTTACTAGATGTCAACTATAAGGTTTAAAAGATCGAGGAAGACAAGAAAATGGAATAAAAGTATGATGAAAGTGATATTTGAGTACATACTAAGCAAGATTGGAAGTCTAATACCGATAAAGAGTATTGAACTCTTAACCAAAAGTATTAAGAGAAGCTTGAATAGTTGACAAAGCAGAGCCTTATAAAGATAGGGCTTAAATGTAATGGATAAGCTAAGATATTTTTCAGAAATGTTTTGAAAAAGACAATCAGTAATAATAAGATGATGAGTATGACAAGCATTAAAATGATGTGAATTGATAGAAAAAGGTTTTCTAATAGTCTAAGTGATCAAGTATTAGAAGATATTATGAAGATACCATTTCGAGAATAAAAGTGTAATTGAGATAAGTTGGTTATCTGTGCACAAGGTAAAAGCAATTATAAGAAGAAACGTTTAATTTTTTAAAAGGAATTAGTTCCTTAATAAAGTCAAAGGAAGAGTATTTAGTTGAGTATTGTTTCGGCTAATTGAAATTTCCATAGAAATGTTTCTAGACAAGAACAAGAGTCTCGGATCACAAGGGTTATAAAGATACCCGTGAGCAAGTAACAATGAAATCAAGTATGAACTTTTTCCCGATTTTTACCTAGATTGAGCTTTGAAAGTAAAGAGGGGCTCAAGTACAAGAACAAGAAGTACGGAAGAGGTTGTAACCTTTGGCAACTATATATAATAAAGCATTGGTTGTTTAAATGTTTAAGTGTTGAGAGCCTTAAATGTCGAGCAAAGAGAAGTTATGATTGTTTATTTGAAAATGAAGGATGATTTGTATAGGCCAAAAAAGAGAAAACTTAGTTTCAGAACTGTTATACCTCAAGGAATCGTGAAAGAGTTGGACCAAGAGTATATTAATGGGTCCTATCTCAGTGAGCAAAAGTCTATAGTATATGTACTTATGTTTTGGGGCATTGACTGAATTATTTACATGTCAACACTCCTGAATAAATTGAGATGCAATTAGATTTGATACATGAAGAGGAGTTAATATAAATATTGGTTTATGGAATTAAAGAATTAAGGAATAAGAAATTTCATTGGTGAAGTTTTGAGGAAAAATCACAAGATCGAAGAAGTCATATAGGAGACTAAGAAGAAAATAAGAAGTAATATAACAAGTAAATGTTTGGAATAGGTATGAATTGAAAATTCAAGGATGATTTTTCTTAAGGGAGAGGAATTGTAATATCCCAAATTTTGGCTAGTGACTAAATTGTAAATTTTGAAAGTTTAGGGGTTAAAGTATAAACTATGGAAAAGTTTAGGGACTAAAGTGTAAATTTCCTAACAAGTAATTTTATTCAGTATAAGAGTGAACGGATCGAAATAGGTACCTTGATATCAGCTTTAAGAATTAAGATACAGAAAAAGGTAACTAATTTGGATCGAATGAAATTGTTAAGCGTGCTCAGGCCAGAGAAATACAAAGATGGGTGACCTTCGAGAAGGTCCTATAAAAGTGTTTGTGATCGATATTTTGGACTCATTAAGAGTAAAGAATATTTGAATGAATTATCGATAAAGGATTTCTAAGATAAATTTTATTCTATGAAGATTTTCGATAAGTATTGGGATAATAGACTGAGTTAAAAAAAATTCAGTCTAAGTCCTTAAGAAAGTAAGTTTTTATGAGATGATACTTTTTATTTCCTGAATATAGAAATATAGAATTTGCGGAATAAATCCGATAGTTCAGAAAAGGTAAAATCATAGTAGAAGTATTTTACGAATATCGAGAAATTGAATCAAATTGAAATTTCAAAGACTGATCCAAAAGCCATGAGAAAGTCATAAAATACTATTTTATGAATATTTTATTATATTTGGTTGGATTCCAACTAGACTTAGTTGAATTTTTACAAGAATGGCAAACTAGTAAATAAAAACTAGTTAGAGGGCAAATTGGTCATTTTTCCCCAATGGTATTTTTGAAATATTTAAAAAGTTACAAGGATAATTTTGGAAGAAGGAAATGGAAGAGTAAATATTGGCCCTTGATTAATGATAAGATCAATTTCAACCGTTGGATTAAAAGGGTATTTTAGTAATTTCACTATCAAAATGAATTTAAATTCATTTATATTTACAAGTGGCATAATTGGATGGAATAGAAAATAAATGAGCCAAAAGATGAAGTCTCCTTCATCTTCATATTTTTGAAAATGAGGGGGAAGAAAGGAGAAATTTTCCAAGTTTGATTCAAGCCCCGAAACTCGATTTGCATGTAATCTTTCGAACTACAAAGTTGTTCTACTCATCAAGCTCTACCTTTTGGTTTAAATGATTCTTGTAAAACATGCTTGATTGATAAGAATTTTGTATGAGAAAAAATTAGGGTTATGGACTCAATTGGGGGTTTTGAGATTTTATGATTCCATGTTGAAATCAAGCGTTTGTGATGTTAAAATCATGTTATTGAGTTGGGATTTAAACTCTACATGCTTTGATTATTATGAAGATAATTAGGTTTTATGGATTCAAGTTTAATTTGGGGTTTATGGTGTTAGATTAATGATTTAGTAAGCTTGAATTGTTATTTGGAAGCAAGACCCTAAATTTATTAGATAGGGATCATTTTAGAAATCTTTAAAAGTTATAGGACTGAATCTGATTTTTATGATTTTAAAGTGTATTTATGTTATTATTGATGTTGGAGATGTGAAATTGAAGTTAGAATGCAAAACCGATGTTAAATCGAGTTAGTGACCATTTTGACAAATTGTCAAAGTTAAGTGACCAATTCGGAAATGAGGTTTTAGAGAAGGACTAAATATGATTTTGGTTGAAATAATAGAATTCAAGTAGTAGTGTTGATTTGAGGACTAATTTGCAAAGTTAAGAAGCTTGAATCCTTATCTTTGCTTTTTTAGTGACTATTTCGGAAAGAACGAAAAATTAGAGGGAGTTATTTTTGAATAATTATTTGATGAAGAAAGTGATACATTAGTGGTTTGAATCAAGTAAGGGAACCAAATTGACAAATAGCAAAGTAAGGAGAAATTAGTATAAAGTTTGAAGTTATTTATGGAAGTTGTGTAGGAAAACTGGATTTGGCAGTAAGTTTGAAAATTCACCATAAATTCTACAAAAATGGTTAGATGATGAATTTTATATCGATGTAAATATTTATTCCTCTAGTTTCATTTAAAAAACGGTGATTGATTTCGATTCATATATCAAAAGATATGAATTTTTAAGTGATGAAAGGTCAGAAAACATAATAGCAGTTTGTTCTGAAATTCAATACTGGAATTCGAATTTGAAAATTTGCCATAAATCGTACAAATTGAATCTGGGTTATTAGTTTATATGGTTGAAAAGCTTATCGAATCTAGTTTTGTTTCCAACAAACAAGAACTGATTTTGAGTTCCGAGTTAAAAGATATTAATTTTTAATCGAATGAAGGTCAGAAAAATTACATAACAGATTCTGTTAGGACAGTTCTATAAATGGGAGTTTGATGAATTTTCATAATTTTTGTAGATTTTATTAAATTATCTGGCTTATACCGTTAGAACCGTTATCGAATCTAGTTTCTAAGATATAAAGGAGATTAAGATTCAGTCTGTATTCTGCCATGTAGAAGTAAATCTTTGATGGTAGTGCAAGTCGACAAAAAATGGAAATTGAGACAATTTGTGTCTAATGTTGGTTAGCAAGCTTGGAGGAATTATTTGAAGATCAAAATGGTCATTAGGGACCAAAAAAATGAGTTTGTGAACAGTATAAGGAAGGAAATAAATTTATGGAAACAAATTTATGTTGAATGATTAATTAGCTTAATTGAAATATTGTTAGAAGTGAACATAACAAATGTTTATTTATATTCATGTGATAAATGAAGTTGGATCCGAATCAAAAGAAGGTTCAAGGTACTATAAAGGAAAGGATCAATAGAGCTTAGTGAGACATATTAATAAATGGCCAAGGTGAGTGCATTCCTATATGTTTGCATTATATTGAAAAAGGGAAGACTTGAGATAAGTCGACCCTAATTTAAAATTTACATTGCATTTCTTCATAATACGTGATATGATGCATGATTCAACATGGAAAGCTTGACGGAGTACAAGGTACGTACTACTATTTGCATAAATAATGATGAATCATGTTCACATAAGAAAATGACAAGATTAAAATGAAACAAGATACACCTGGGGATCCACGCCCATAGTGCAAATGCACTAACAAGGTGTTTAATATAAGGAGCAAAGAGGGTCCTTATATGAGGAGCAAAGAGCATCCTCTCGAGTAAGTACTCTACATGGCACTACGGTGCAGATAGGCTACGGGGTTTCCATAGGCCTCTAGCCAGACACGATTATAATAATAACAAGATGATACATGATTCAGATGTCACATGTTACTTGTTGCATATGTTACATGATTACTTGATACATGAATAAGAAGTTACATGTTACATGACCGAGAAGCACATGACATACATGATAGAAAGGTTACATGATATATGATAGAAATGTTTCATGTTATACTTGATAGAGATGATAGAATACTTGATATGCAAATGATTGCATAATGAAAGCATGACCGTGATAGAGTACATGATATGTAAATGATTACATGATGAAATCGTGTCCATGATAGAAAATATATTATGCAATAATAACACGATTTATTTGATAGTTATGATACATCACATATGTACATTATGATATAATTGCCATGTTATAGAGAAAACGAAATGCACTTTTATATATATGACATATTGTATTACATTATTTCATGTTTTTAAAATAAATAAGTTTAACTGCCTCACTAAGTTCATACTAAGCGTGTGTCTTATGTCACACGTAGATTATCCGGATTTGTCTAGCGATGAGGAGCAGAAACATTGAAAAAAAATCAAGTTACCACGTTAAACTCAGTAAGTACATCTTTATCATAATTTGATAGACTAGTGGGAATGTAGCATTTCTAAAGGTGAATTGTTTTATAAGTTTAATTTTACAACGTATTTATGCATTGTTATTGAAGTATGGATTTAGAGAAATGGTTTGAAATTTTGGTATATAAAATAAAATATATATATTTCAAGACAAGTTTTATTTGAGTAATTCTATAACATCTTTAATGTATATTAGGTCTACGAGTATATGTTAAGGGTGTTACACGCACTTTAGAGTTTCTAAACCCTAGCATTTCCGCCTATATAAAGAAGACTTGGGCCACAAACAAAGAGAGCTTGATCTTAGAAGATAGCCTTTAGTCTTCACTATCAGAGAACCACCGAAGTTGAAGGTCTATATGAGTCTTCACAGGATGATAGCCATCGAGAGAGGCTTGAGGAGTGCGAGACCTGCAGCACAGTTAGAGAGCTTAGAAGGGAACGTCGAGGACTCTTGATTCTTTCTTTTTCCTTGCTTGATAAACTGTCATGTTCTTTAATACTTTTATTATAGATGTTTTAGGCTCAGGCATGAGCTAAATACTTTTATTATCGATCCTCGACAATGGCGCCAATAACTTGATGCTTGCGAAATAAGTATGCAATTAAGAGCAAGCATACTCGTAGATCAAGTAACAAAGTGATAGAGTAGAGTGTCAAACCCACAAGGATTGGATCAATAACTTCAAGGCAATTGTACTTAAAAGTTAGTAAGTAAATAATAGTTTAAAGATGATTTATCAAACTAATTGCAATAAAAGTAAAGATAGCAATGATCAAAGGCAAAAAGATGTATTAGATATTCAGATGATTATAGAAGCTGGGTTTATTGCCTAGGAATTATGCTAATTACTCTTCGAATGCTATAGTGGTTGGTAATACATGTCTACGTTAACCAATTATGTCTTTACCTATTCAACATGGATTTCTAATTAACTTATTGACTCTCTTGATACCTATAAGTTGATAACAAGGATGTTATGGCAATACATGTCTGCATAAACCCTAACAACTTTATTATCTATTCTAATTCCCCTTATTAGTCGTTGAAATCCTAAACTTATGTCTAAGCTGGATTAGAATCTATGTTGATAGCTTAAGCTCCACTGTTCACATTTGTATAACCTAGCTCTCTCGATATTAAGCTACATATCAATAGTTAAAAGGCCTCTCTCGATAGTTCTTACAATAACTACGCATGAAGGACAATGAACAAAATTAATAAAGGAAAAACTATAGCATTAATCAAGTAATTAAAACATAATATCCTAAAGATAATAAACCCAACAATTTGTAACTACGCTCAGCATTTCTCTCATGCTTTCACCTGCTCCAGTCCTGCCAAACCTGTACACCACGGCAAGAAAATACCCCATTCACTCTAGCAATAAAAATTGTGCATTCCTTAACTCCTAGATGCAAATGCATGAAACTACTGGCAAAATGTACTAATATGAACCTAAAGCCAAGCAAAAGTATAGCAATATAAGCATGAAAAGTACATATTTTGAGGAGTTAACACACCCCCAAACCTAGCTCATTGCTTGTTCTCAAGTAATGTAAAACTATAAAAGTAAAGCAAAGTAAAGTGCATTGGCAAAATTTTTCTGATTAGCAACACAAGCTACCAAGAAAAAATCTAGCCCTAGTTTTGTTCTCAGACATCTCAGAATAGTAATGCCAACAAATCAACACTTTTCAAGCGCAGCAATATAACTCTAACATAAGGTCATGAAGTGTGCATGAAGTGTAGGTGGTTTGCATCAAGTATCCTTCAACTCCCTTAGTCAGTTTTACTACCCAAACTCATAAATATATTTTTTTCATCTGGCAATATTGTTAGGTTCGCTTTATAATGTTGTTTGGCGTGAGAAGTAAGAGGGAGAATACTACGAACCCCCACATTAATCCAGAATACATCACTAAGCTAACCCATTACACTCATACCCTAAAGATTTTGTTGGCCTGAGAACTAAGAGGAAGCAAACCATGAAGCCCTAAGTTACTTATTCTCTCTAAGGCAGAGGAGTGTTCTAAAAAATTTTCTTGCCTTTTGCAAAACATTGTTGCTTTATTCTTTATTTTTACCCTGGTATTTTTTTGTTCTGGGTTTAGTTTAAAAATCCTAAGTTTGTCTTGGGAACTAGATGTACACTACGTGTTTGAGTGAAACTAAATTTCCCTAAGTTAGAGATCAATTACCAAGCAACTTGTCATTACTAAATCTACTGGCTCATGCTAAACTAGAGATTCTAAATTCATCATCAAACAGGGACATACTAGGACAAAATCTAGTTGTGCTAATAATGTGTTTGGCAAATTTATCATATCAAAATCAAGCCTTGGCAAAAAAAAATTTACAGCTTTGGTATGCATGGTTCTACCTAATCTACATAGCAATAACATAATGCAAACATAAACACAGAAATGAATGAATATCATGGCAATAGATGTGAGGCAACATCCCCCTAAACCAAAGGTATGCACTATCATCAATGCATGAGAACACATATATACAAATACAATGCATGCTGAAAATGAAAATATAAAACTAAGTTAAGGGGATGAGGACTTCGTTGATGAATATTCTGGACAAGTGATGCGGGTCTTCCTTTTGATGAAGGTTCCTCAATATGGTGCCACTGACTTCTTCCTCTTCAATTGTGGCTTCGAGACAGTAGTAGAGGCCTTCACTTCGTGCATGAAGCAATGATCAGATGTTTTCTATGAAGCAAAAAGGTATAAAAATGAGAAGAATAAATGTTTTCTATGAAGCAAAGAGGTACAAAAATAAGAAGATCAGATGTTTTCTATGAAGCAAACTGTAACCCCCTTAGCCCGGCTTAGCCGAAATCGAACTAAAAGGACAACATTAGGTTTGCCAAAGCAAACTCGAGCTAAAACCTAAATCGGTTCATTTTTCTTTTTATCTTATCTAGATGCATATTATATTTATTCTAAGTGAACATGCTTCAGCGGAACGTCTCATTATACTCAGATTGCAAAACAGCCAGTTCATTCCTAAGTGAACAGCCATTTGACAAGCTTAAAATTCACGCTAGCCACCCACCAACACAAGACGCAAAATAAAGTAAACGACAAGAAAATAAAATAAATTAAAAAAATAAACAGTCAGATCATTCCTCGAAAGCCAAAACCAACACACACTTCTTTTTCTTCAACTCAAAAGGCGATAAAGAAAAAAAACTGAAGAACTCAAGTAAGAGCTTCACTTCTTCTTCACATGTGTATTTTTTATCCCTAAAGCGCAGTGCCCATGCACCTTTCTAAAGGCGTGCGCATGACTGTGCTTTTTGTTGGTAACTTCGTCTTCGTCGATTAAGGCGTCTTTCTTGCACCGGTGCCTTAAGCGCGCCCATACCCGTTTTTTAAAACTAAGGCAACTTATTATTTTTTATGATTTTTTTGGTTATCTTAAAAAATATGTTCCAAAAGTTTAAATGCTAGTTGAAAACTCTAGCAAAATTTAATGACTTGCTAGGTAATTTACTCATAAAAAAATTAATTTTAAATTTCTGAAAAAATTTGTATTTCCCTAAAATTCAAAAAGTTAATTTGTACTAATAAGAAATTAAATTATAATAATTAGTCTTTCTTCTTTTTTATTAAAGTTTTTCTTTTTTCTTTTATTATTACTTGATGTATAAAAGTAAAAAGGGAAAAAGTCTTCGTTTCTCATATAAAAAAAATGTGATCAAAACTTAAAACCCCGAAAGCCCTAAGACCTTCTCTCATTTGTTGTTCATTGAAGATTGTTGAGAAACTAAAAAGAGTCTCACACTTAAATATCGACTTCATCTCTAACTTTGTCATGACATGTTCGTTTATTTATCTTCTCAAGCCTCACATTTTTTGTTGAATTTGTGTGTTTAAATTAAGCTCTAATAATATCACTAGATTTTATCTATATTTGAAAAACAACATAACTTTTTTGGCGAGTTTAACGAGCAACGAGATTTTTTAATGAGCACGAGTCGAACATTACCCAACTCGTGATTGAATCGCTCGTTAAACACCCCTAAAATATTAATAGTGGAAAATGACTACAAACTCTAAAATAACATTTTAACATTACGTAATACTTTTCGACAATAATATTAAACGCTCTAAACAAACGCACTATATTTTCTTACAGATTATAACACAACTTTTTAAAAATATTTTCTTTCCAAATACATTTCTTTTTTTGTAAAATACTTTTCAATGCAATAACAATTCAGGAGATAAGCTTCTGATCAATCAACTTTTTTTCTAAGATTGTGACCAAGAAAATTTTTTCCACTGATATTTCCTAAGATTATATCCCCTCAAATATATAAAAAGAAAGGAATAATTGGAAGAGAAGAAAAAGAACAAATTTCAACTAAAAATTATTAAAAATAATGATCAAATGTTGGATTATTATATTGATAAAAAAGATTTAACAAGGATAAACATTACATATTATAAAAGCCTAGTGATATTTTTGGCCTCAAATTTTTTTTAATTATTTTAGCCATTAAGTTTTGTCTGTTGACCATAACTTATTATTTTTTTTAATCAAATTAAGGTAACTAATAGATAAATAACAAAATTTTAATAATTTTTTATTTTCTAAATGTTTCAAATTTTTCAATTTTTATAATTTTTCAATTTGAACAATTTAAATACACTTTTAATATTTTCATTATTTTAAATATCTTTTATTTTTAGCAAAAGAACAAAGTAATTAAGATTAATATTTTTTATTTAATCACCGGTAACTAATTTATTGACTGACTAATCTGGATCATGTATTGTAAAGGCCCGTTATTGGGGCGAAACTCTCAACTCAATTTGCTCAATTCATTACGTCAGAATTCAAACTACCGACATTGCTTAAAAAATCTACTGTCTTATTTTAATAAACTAACTGGTTGTTAGTATTAACGTTAATAATGAAAAAACGTAATGGAGTGTTTTTTGTCAATTGATTTAATAGAATTTAAATTTAAATGTTCTAGAGTAAAATGAATACAATAATCTGGCCTTAAATTTGCTTTAATTTAATAAAAATAAATTATATTTTTTAATTCCATTTTGTCTTAAAATAATCCATTTTACTTCGTGGCACGTCATGTGCGGTATCTCTGCTACATCGTGATTACACATGTCATTACTTAAATTTTATACAAATTTATAAAATTTACGTAAAAGTATATATTCATATATTAGTCTGTATTAAAAGGACGAGTCTACCACGCTCGACGAAGACTGTTGAACACTACTAACGCCGAACATCGTTGAATATTATTAAATTGATTAATAAAAATTAAAAATCTCAAAGACCCAACAAATATAACTATAAATTATTTAAAATAAAATTTTAATTAAAATATTTTTATATATATTATATTTTTTATTTTTTAAATAATTAGATCAAATATCAACCTTAGTCAATTTTAAAAATAAAAAACATAAAATCTTAAACTTTAAATCTTAAACCCGAAAAAAAGAGAGAGAATACATCAAAGGAAAGAAAAGGAAAAAAACACCCATTTCTGCAAATCTCTTAATAGTATTTTTTATAATTTTATTTCAGATTTGAAGCTGTTGAAACAGTGAAGAAGAAGAAGATGGTTACAGGCAGTTTTGATTTGTGGCAAAAAGATACATTCTTTTCTGCAGCAGAAGTTTAAAAATCTATTGATATATATGTTTCTTTTTGCAATTATTTTTTTGAATGTTTTGTTTAATTTCATATAGTAATTAAAGGTTTCATCTTTTTCTAAGAAGATTATATGAACTAAAAACTTTGATGGAGATTCTGTAATGCTTAATGTTATTAATCAACTTCGTAATAAGGGTTTTGTGTATATTACATGTTTAAGTTTCAAACACTTTTGAAAATAAGTTTTTTTAAGATACTACGTAGTAATAAGGGTTTAGAGTTTTTTATTTTTTAAATTGACTAAGGTTGATATTTGATCTAATTATTTAAAAAAATAAAAAATATATATATAAAATAATTTAATTAAAATTTTATTTTAAATAATTTATAATTATATGTTAAGTCTTTAAGATTTTTAATCTTTATTAATTAATTTAATGGTGTTCAACGATGTTTATCAGTATTCGTTAAACATAGTAGAATTTTCCGTACTAAAATCTTTTAGTATAATCAATTGTATATAATTTATTAAACAATTAATTCAGATTATATTTTAAAAAATTATAATAATAATGATTCTTTCAATTAAATTTTTATTTTCGAAGGGAATATTATGATATTAGAAAAAAGTTTCTTTAATATATATATATATATATATATGATTTTGCCGACCGCTCAATTTTAACTTTTAGGGTATGAAATTATTTATTCCTTCAAAAAGAAAATCAAATTATTTACTTTATTTTCAAATTACCAAATAAACTTCTTTTTCTTCAAAGTTAAAAAAAAAGGAAATTAAAAACAAGAAATTCGTTTCAATTGTTTTTCTACCGTCGACGGCTGTCGGCAGATTCGTCCGGTGTCAACAACTTTTCAAAATCTTAGCTCTGTTTGGGAACTTTTTGTCCTTTGATTCCTCCAAAATATCTTTTACTATTTCAGGTATCTTCAAATTAACTTCATTTTCTTCTCTTTTTTTTCGAGATGTTATCAAGCTTTTGCCGATCATTTTTTACTGTAGTTCGAAACCCTAGCTTTTGTTTGGCTGTCGAGAAATTTAAATTATTGTATGATCCTATGTTTTTCTTTATCCTATTTAGTTTATTTGATGTGGAAAACTGGAATTAAATTTGGTCAATTAGTTGTACGGTTGACTTTTCCTTTATGTGCTCGATTGGATCTTATCACTTGAAACAGATTAGGCTCGTAATCTTCGTGTTTTTAGGTTTCTCGCATTTCATAGCAACTAGACTGTTTATTTATTTTTTTTCTTTTTTCCTCCTTTTTTTGAAGTCTGCATATTTTAAAGCTGTATAGTTTTCTCGTTTTTGTTGAATTCTGTTGTCAGCAGATGTATGCCGAGATAGAATTTATTGGTTTTAGGGTTTATGAGGAAATTCAAATGCTATCAAGACTAATAATGAATGGTTAACACAGAATGTTTTGTTTGGTATGACATTCTTAGTTTCTTCTAATATGAAGAGCGATTATGTGATGAATTGAAATGGATTATTTAGTTTCATTTTTGTTGAATGTAAATAAATATTGTTCTGCGTACTTTGTTTATTGAATTGAATAAATAAATTTGAAAGAAGAAATTAATTAACCAGAAAAATCAAATAATCATTTGCTCATGTATTAAGATATAAACACATTGAGTATGATAGTCGCATTGGATGATACAAGGTGTGCTTGGTATTCACTTAGTTGCATGTTTGGTCTTGAATTTCTTGTTTCTAACTATGACAACAAACTTCTGATCCAGAGAAAATTTTAGGTATTCAAATGGGATTATCGGGTTATGCCTTTAACTGTATATTCTTGAGGTGCTTCTGGCCTGCTTAATATGACTATATTATGATTTGTGATCCTTTATTCTTTGTCTTTTGCAGTTTTCTATATATGATCTTCAACTTAGTTCATTGTGACAGAGCTTCTTGATTTTATACGCATCTGAAGAGGGAGGAGATATTAGTTTTCATGTGATGCCGTCAACATACAAACAGTCAATGGCCTCCTTACCCTCTGAGGCTGAGGCACAACATAATCAAGAGAATGTTCCTATTCAAATTGGAGATCCCAATGTAGCTTCATCCACCTCAAATAATATTGTGCCAGAGCAACCTGGTATGTGAATCTACTTTGATGCTCCTTATAATGATTTTCATTGTTTCTGGCTTTACACAATCACCATCTATTATAAGTAGCGACTGTGCAGTTTAATTTTTTGTATGAATTGATCTAATGCAGCTAAAAAGCCAACTCGGCAATGGGCTGCTTGGACACGTCAAGAGGAAGAAAGTTTCTTCACTGCATTACGACAAGTTGGGAAGGTATGTCAAGGTTACTTTTGTTTTGGCTTTTAACTTTTTGCGTATAATATTCTTGACACGTGCATTACTTGCAGAATTTTGAGAAGATCACATGTCGTGTGCAAAGTAAAAACAAAGATCAGGTGATCTGCTACTGGATTTGTTTTGATTGTTTATTGATACAAGTCAGACGTTCCTTTGTAAATGTTTTGGTGTGTCTTCTTTTTGAAATTTGTAGGTCAGACATTATTACTATCGTCTTGTGCGGCGCATGAACAAGCTTTTGGGTCCGCAATTATGTTTAGATGCCAAAAACTCTAAAGACACTAATGCAGCAATGCTTCGCTGGTAATGCTAGGAACTTTGCCTTCATTCTAAAACTCGTTTAGACTTAACCTTCTTTTAAAACTCAGATAAATTCGATTATACTATGTGGAGGATTCATTATTACATCAGTGCTAACTATATCGTGTTGGTAATGCATCATACTTCTGTTGAGTGAAATTTGTTGGACTGGGTGATGAGCCGCTCCAATGCAATAGGTCGCCTACCTACAAGTTGTAGATGCCCTTTGAATATTAGGTTTATAACTATGTTGGACCTTTTATTAATATCCATTTTGAGTGCATATGTGATACAAACCTTTGGATAACCACACCCCAAAAGCTAACTATTGAGGTGAGAGAGCCTAGGTCCATCTAAACCCCACAAGGAAGTCCATATCTTTCTTATGTGGGATCTAAGTATCATAACTTGCAATTTGCACATATCAATTCAGCACACTCCGCAGTCCCGGCCCACCTGGGCAAACACTGTAATATAGACATCACCATCCGCGTCGTACGATTGCAACCGAGAGACATGATGTCTAGCTTTGATACCAAATGATACAAACATTTGTAGAACCACTCTAAAAGTTAGAGCTATAGAGTTGGGAGAGACTAGGTCCATATAAACTCTACAAGGAAGATCATGCCTTTCCTATGTGGGATCCAAGTCCCATACCTTGCAATTGACACCTATCAATATGATACAAACCTTTCTTTATGGCCCATTGTTAAGCATGAGGATTTTAAATCTAATTGAGTTTTTATGGTATCATGTTATGACAAAGATACATTAACAAAGGCTCTTTTTTTCTTTATTTAAAACGTACCTCTTCTTTTACAGGTGGTCTCTGCTGGAAAAGTATAGCTGCAGAGCCTCAAAACTTCATCTAAAACCACGAAGATTTAAAATTTTTGTTGAAGCTTTGGTTAGTCAGAATAATCTTTTGTAGCGCATTTTTGCTTTCCTTTCCATTGAAAGTGACATTTTATGCTTGTTCTGGACTGACTTTTCTGTTGTCCCAATGAAGGAGCATCAACTCTTGAAAGACCGGAAGAAGACTGTAAGAAAACGACCCTCTCAAGGGGAGAATAGTTCACCTACATCTCCAAACAGTGTCACAAATCAGAGCAGGGCTTCAGGACAAGATGCTCGTACAGTCAAATTGTTTCTTGTAGACAGTCAAAACATTCATAAATTAGGACCTGGAAAAGGGTCATTTAAGCGTAATAACAATGTAGGTGTCAGTCGTAGCAACTGTAAAGGAGAGTCAAATACCATGAAACCTGCAAGACAACGGCGGAAACCAGGTAATTTTACCCCCCCCCCCCTCCCAGCCCAAGTAGATAAATAAACAAAATGAAGCTATACCGCCAGATTCTTGTAGCACAATAGCACAATTGGGTTTCCAACATTTGCATTAACCTTTATGTATTCCTGTTATGATGTTATAGATGTACAGTGTTATATTAAACATTGTTGTTGATTACAATAGTCATGACCAGTGTTTTTCCTAATAGTAACCTACATTTCATACTCATTTCGTTTCTGTTCTTTCTTTGTATGATTGGTATTTTAAAATTTCGAGGCATTGTATGGCCATTCGCTCTGTGAATGTTATTTTTTTCCATTCACATTTAGGTAAACTTGTATTGCTATCCTATGCTTGGCAGGTGCCTCATCATCTGCATATAAAAAATGGGAAAAGGCTGCAATTGCTGGAGTTTCTTTGGTTGTTGCTGCTGCTGAGCATTTGGAGAGAACAACTAATGATAAAGAAAGCGAGAATGAACAGAACGATGCACCAGGTGACATTGAACTTAAATCAATTTATCAAGTATTTCCTTGAAATGAATTAAAAATTACAATGAATGTGGGAAAATTCCTGAGTCCAATTTTTTTTCTACTCCAGGCCCGGGGCATAAAATTCTTGACCCAATTGAAAATAACGAACCTCCTTTTCCTTCTTTCCCTCAAAATCCATTCATGGAGAACAATATACATGCTGCTGGGAAACTTAAGCTCCAACTTTTTCCAATTGATGAGAGTACTAGAAGAGGCTTGGAAATGGTGAGCACAAAAAAGAAGTTACTAATGATTTTGATAAAGCATCAAGCATTTTCACTCGGGCATTTCTAAGGAAATAATTTGTCTGTATCTCTTGTCAGGATAAACACAATCCACATTTGGAGCTCACCCTTAGTACACGAAAGAAGATATCATCAGTATTAGAGCATCTGAATAGAAAATGGGGAAACTCAAGTATAGCATCAGGAGAGCTTATGCTTTTCCCTTATGGTGTTCAAAGAGAAAACCTTAGGGGTCATCAGAGATGGACTCAAGCAACCATCGTCAGTGCAGCAGATGTATTTGCGATGGTTGGAAGCCCCCAATTATTTCGCCTAAGGTACTTTCCTGTATATTTTTGTAACATCTCATTACTATGTGTGATTTATAAGGACAAGTACTGATATATAAGTTCCTTTTGAAGGTATGGTTGGCTTTCTGATGCTGAAGTTGCATCTTTGTCGTGGCAAACACCTGTTTCCTTGTCCTGCATTCCAAGTTTGCATAATATGAACCTAAAAAGTAGGAATGGCCGAATTGTGGAAGAAGTACAAGTTGTCTCATCTGCTGGTGACCAGTTTAGGAAACTTGATGATTGTTGCAATAATCAACCAATGTTACAGAAAGAAAATCAAGTCCTTGAACCTTCTTTAGGTGATTTTCACGATGAGATTAATACATACATTAACACTACTTCTAAAGATAATCTCAGGGATTCCCAAGTTCATGCAAGAAATGCATCATCATATAGAAGTGAGGCTTGCAATGTTGCTATCATGAGACAGTCGGAGGACATGGTAAGTGTCAATCATTTCTTAAAGAATTTGAATCTATTTGAGATTTTCAGCTATTGCGTATGATTTAAAACTTTCCCAAAGCTCTGTGTCTTGTGCTTATTATTATAATTCTGGTTGTCTATTAGCCTTTTGACTAATGAATGAATTTTATTCATTATCCTGAGCTTCACAAAAATAGTCTGATCAAATAATTGCCAACTTATCTGTAGTGCAATAGAGCATCTCTTCTGAATTTTACTATTAGCACCAAAGGGTCCATAGAAATCTCGTTACATAAGACTTGTTCAACACTTGCACATTATCCTTTCAGTTCTTGCTGGGCTTCCTATGTCAATCAACTTCACTCTTTTTTCCTCTGCACACCTGGTTGTTTCTGGATTTCTTTCAAAGAAAAGTCATGCCTACCTTATGAAGAGCATTGATATTGCACTACCATATGTTTATGACATTTTAACTTTCTTCTGTTTGCTTAGGATGATCAGAGATTGAACAATAGCACCGCTGGAGAATGGGCTGACAGTCTGACAAACATAAGTGTCGGAGATCTTCTTGCAGAAGTGCCTCATGACAACTGTGTTGACCACCCTGTTCCAGAAAGCTCACTATGTCTTCAGCAGATTCCATTCAGCTGTGACTCTTTCGATGCAGCTATTGCTGCTCATATTTCTAAGCATCAAAACAAGACGGAGGTTCCATCATTGGCACTCCGTGCATCTTCCATCTGGGATGCTGAAGAAACATGCGATGCCTTCTTATTTTCAAAGAATCCCAATCCTTGTACGGATGCTGCTAGATTATCTGATGCCGCTTCCCCATCAGCCTGCAAACGGATTGCAAGATCTGACACACTTACTGAGGTATATTTTGCTTCCAATCACACAATTTGATTGTCTAGGTTGAGGACTAGTTAACTAAGCCTGGTAACATGTATATTCAGCTTTTCATGCAGTCACCTGATCCAGAGGAGATAATGGAAGATGTTGCTCGTGAAGACCTCGTGGACAAGCGTCCATCTGATCCCCACATCATGGATACTACAGAAAAGGATTTCAATGGGCTGACCGACATTTATTGGGTATGTTAGTTTTTCTAAGCTATTTGTTGCATTAGCAAAGCTGGTTCGTTCTGTTCCGAGGCTTAATACTTGGGACTTCTTTAATAAGTAATATTCTTTAGACAACTGAACATCTTTCTTGTTCTCCACATTGCAGCCTGACTCTTTAGGACCACTAGAACTTGATGCACCATCACGTAAGTATCATAGTGAAGATTTGATATTAGGTGATAGCCTTGGAAGCTTGAACCGTCTGATAGCCAGCAGTCTGGATGCATTTCAAAATTGCTCGTTTTTCGGGTTGGACAAGAAAGAATCAACGTCAACAGTCGAAGCTCGGGACTCCGCATCCCCGGCTTTCAAAATTGGCAGCGAGGGTTGAAAGTCTCCATTGAGTTCTATATCGGGATGACACTGATTGAGAGTAACGAATTTGAGTAACAAGTTTGGCTGACCTGAAAGGTGGAAAGCTGGTGTGGGACAGGACGAGTCTGAGTTTATTAGAAGATTTCCTGCTGGCCCTATCGAACGAGCCTCGTCGACTTGTACAAAAAAATTGAAGCACTTCACTTTGTTTATGATCTGAGGATCAACCATGGAATTCGAAAAATAGACGAGGGTGAACCGTTCTAATTCTCACACTTGCACTATCTTCAATATATCCATAGAACTAACATGACCCCAGTTGTTTTTCGTTTCTCATCAATGACCTATTTAACATCTTTTCTTTAGATTTAATAAATCATTTACAATTTAAGCAAGTGTCTATATATTAGTATTGTTTTTAAGATCAGTAATTTTGAATGGGAGAGTATAAAGAACGGCAGTCTAAAAACGGCTAAAAACTATTAAGTTAAAATGTTATCAAAACATATAACATTTTAGGTTGTGCGTGAGTAACATTTAAAGTTATAATCGAAAATATTATCAAAACGCATAACTTTTAAATTGTGCGAGTAACATTTTAGGTTGCGTGTTTTTAATATTTTTAAGTTTTAACATAAAATTAATCTAAAATAATACTCGGACCATCTTAAATACCAATCTAAATTATTACTTGGACCATCCCAAAATGCTATATATTTTGATAATATTTTAGGTTGGTCGTTTTTTAGGCCGCAGTAGACTCACCCGATTTGATGCTAAAAAGATTATTTATGTTAAATATTTATTTAGATATAATAAAGTAAATATTTAAAAAAAATTAATTGTTTAAAAGTGATTATTCTTTTACAACCAGAAAGTTTAAGTTACAATTTTATGTAGACTACTTTTAAATCCGTGAGATGTATATTATGAATCAGTAAATGATTTTATAAATAAGCTAATAAACGATTTGTTCATGAACATAAACAAATCAAACATATCTTTGTTCGTGTTCGTTCGTTTGTTAAAAGAATATAAAATTTTTGTTCATATTCATTTATTTAGCTTAATAAACGAACGTTTCATGAACATTTTATTGAACACTTTATTCATTTATATCCCTATGTATATATTGTATACATGTTTAAAAGTTTAATATAATATTATGAATAAATTTTATATAAAAATATCTAATGTAAAATAACTCGGTTTTATATAACAACAAATGAAGTTAGTGCCAAACATTGCCAAACCAAACAACTTTTGTTTTGGTCAAATCCAAACAACTTTTTAGTTAGAAAAGAAAATTATATGGTTGTATGTATTAAAAAAACAATTTTCGTATGTATAGATATATAAAAATAACTATTTAATATATATATATAATAAAAACGGAAATACATAATATTATTGAATCGGCCATCACAAAATTATAAAGTTTAGACGTAGTAATAAGTTTAGTCTTCTAATATTTTTATATTTTTATTAAACTAATCTTTTTGGTTAAATTTGATTCTCAACCTTTCAAAAGGTCAAATATTACTTTCAAACTGCCAAAATATGTTGAATGGCTATTTTTTTATGAAATACTAACTAAAACATTAATTTTTTAACAGTGTTGATACAATAGCTCACAAGACAATGAACGTGTACTTTATGCTAAATATTTATAATTTAGAACTTTTATAATTTTTATATTATTTGTTGACATAATATAAGATAATTTCGTATCAACATAAAATATACCTGATTTTATCATGTGAATTGCTATAACAACTATGTTTTGATGTGTTTCAACATATTTCATTCGATATCGGTCTATATTGGTGCATACACATATCGATTGTATATGATTTTAATATTTTACAATTTTTTATTTTTTGCCTTATTCTTTTTTATTTTTTGACATAATTACATTTAAAAAGATATAATTAATGATTGTAAGATTTATATTTTCATATAAATATTTTTTAACAATTTTTTCATACAAATATATATATGTTGTTTATTTACTTCATATATAATATATATGAAAAATATTTTTAAAAATATGATAAACTCGAAACGATCCCCGAAACACATCAGTACAAATCCTAAAGATGGTACATCTACCGGTAAATATCAACATCATTGAAAATTTTAGGTTTAAATATATCGAAGACCCTTGTAATCTTTAATCTCCCTACTTTAATTTACGACATTGAGTTCACGTGTTATTGTGATTTGAATTTTTTGAAATTTTACACTTGTTGACCTAGCATGTATAAAAATAATAATAATTTTTTTTCTTCTTCGTTTAAAAATTTTATCAATTTTATATTAAAAATTATAAATATTAAGGACTAAAAAATCGTATTGTTCAATTAATTATAAATTTTATATATTTATAAATACTAAAGACCAAATTGATAAAAACTATAAACCTAGTGAATTAAAAAGGTTAGTTTATCTTTTTTGTAATTGCCAGGAGAATAATTAAACCCGAATCAAAGCATTCACATAATAGAAGATATCAAAGGGAGCAGAAATTATATTATGGGTCATTCTCGTTATGTCATTCATGGGACCAACCAATAAAAATCACTCATCGCATTATTTTTTCCATGTCATATTTTTACCAAGTAAATTTTTACTCATATTTACTGTAAATCAATTTTAAAAACAATTTTTACCAAGTAAATATTCATTTAGTAAAAATATGACATGAAAAAAATAATGAGATTATGATTTTTATTGGTTGGTCCTATGGATGACGTGGCGAGAATGACTCATGATATAATCTCTCCAAAAGGGAGGTAGTTCATTATAAGTTTCTTACGATAAAGGACCATTGCTGACATCAACCATATGGGTATATATGAACCGAGTTTGAACGAACAAGATTATATTTGTGTTTGTTTGTTTTTCAATGTTCAATTTGTGTTCGCTTAAAGTTTTAATATTATGCTCGTTTTCGTTTGTTTAGTGTTCGTTCTACGTTCGCAAACACTTAAACGAACACGTTCACAAACATGTTCCATTATATATTCAAAAATATTAACTAAAAAATCAAAAATAAAATAAACTCTAAAGTTGTGAAATTAATCCATTAGTCCTTAATGTCCTCATACTTCACAGTTTGAACTCCAAAATTCACCATGTACTCAATTTAGTCCATACCTTTATGGATATTTAAAATTTTAAAAAAATGAGCCTACAAACGAATTTATTCATGAACATAAATGAACGAAACACACCTCTACTCGTGTTTGTGCATTTATTAAACAAACATAAAAATTTTGTTCATACTCGTTTATTTAGCTTAATAAACGAACATAAATGAACATTTCAAAAATAGTTCGTCGAACGCTATGTTCATTTATACCTATAATCAAACATAAAGTTAAACCTAGTCGGCATCATTCTCGGACTTCAGTTTGCCTCAAAAAACCGAAGGCACCGGTAGGTACCACCATCTTTTTACTCGTTTTAACTTCTAATGTACCCAAGGAGATAAATTAGGCTTTCCAGAGCAGCTAAAAGCTGAAACTTGTGATTTCTACAACTTGACTCTCAAAGTAGACAACAAGGGTTTGTTAATATGTCAGACTTCCACTTCACCCTTCATACTTTATTAATAGGAGACTTATCATGTGATGAATTAAAAATTGGGAGAAGAAAAACTTATATGTAATTATTATGATAGAAAGGCATCAGCTCCACTAAAGAAACAAACCTAGAAGAAACAAGTTTCTACTTTGAATAATAGACCATCTCAAATTGCTAACATAAGTCACACCTAAAAGTAAAATGTTTCAAACTAATTACTAGTACTTGATAGTCAATGAAAACTGATATTCAGCCAACCAAGTCCAGCACAACTTGCATAATGTAAACAATTTAGTTCAGGATTTACTTGGAATTTATTTATCCTTATTTAAAGTACTACTTACCTACTGCATTTTATCCTTTTTTCACAATATAGTTTATCCTCACTTCGGAATGCAATTAAGTGTTCTTTTGGTGTTCGGAAGAACAGACAGAGAAAAACTGTTAACCTTGTCAAATAATTTAATCATACATCGTAAAGAAATTAAGCTTGAAACTGTTAAAATAGCACCCACAGCTTTCTTCCTCAATTACACATCCCATACGACCCACTAAATCAATCTTGCACAAATGCTCAGAACAATTTCACCCAATTAAATGGGAAATTTTAAAATGAGGCAACTTAGGGTGAGGCTAAAATGAGGCTGAATTTGTGTAACTACATAAATTTTTACCATTTTTGTAAGAATTTATATAAAAATGGGTAAGAAATTATGTAGTTACACAAATTCTTACCATTTTTGTAAGAATTTGTGTAACTATATAAATTCTTATCAACTTGGTAAGAATTTGTGTAAATTTTGCCTTAGGTAATAATTTACATAACTACACAAATTCTTATATTATAACCTAAATTCTTACCATTTGGATAAGAATTTGTGTATATGTAAGAATTTGTGTAACTACACAAATCCTTACCAATTTAGTAAGAATTTGAGTAAATCCACCTCATTTTAGCCTCACCCTAAGGGTGCCTTAGGCTAGAATCACCCCAATTAGATACATCAATTATGTCCTAACCGAAGTATTCCAGAATATATTTTTCACTTTCAGTTTGATAGGTTAAAGGCAAAAACTCTATCTCCCATATAAAGATATCAAGAGAGCTAGAATAACTGGATTCAAGTTAATACACTATAATTCAGTCTCTTTTTTTTCCTTCTGAGAACACTTGTATGGCATAAAAGAAAACACTAACTAAATGCATCTGCCAAAAACATAGCAAGGCAACAAACCGCCTGTTTTGCAGTAATTTAAGCTTAACACAGCTTAAAAGCTAAATTGTGAACCATAATCCTCTTTTACCATCACAAGATATATAGTGTAATCTCAAGCTAAAAGTGCTCAATAAGATATATGTAACTTAAGACTGAATAACAATGCAGAGGCTTTTCAATCATAAAATTGAAAGATAACAAGCCATCAAGCTCCATGCAAAGAGAAAGGAAAAGCCACCCTTTAAGGAGAAACAACATGCAGTGACCAAAAGATATATAACACTGCAGTCCTCAGTAGCCTTCTTATCATCTTTACCTATACTTTTTCCTTCAGTAGGAAAGAGCATACAATTTATCATGATCAGCGAGCAGTGAGCACATACATAAGTCAATTGCAACTGATTCACACAATGAAGTAATGGCATCAAGGTCAAACCAAGTGCTTGTTGATATATCAGAATTTACATAACCATGTATACATGCAAAACGTAGGACTGCAAGTCCTCCATACCCCAGGATTTGCTTTAAAATAAACAGAGGAGCAATTAAAAGATACCAAATCATAGAACCCTTAGTATGCAATATGTGAAATCAGTTGGGAAATACACATTGAAGTATCCCAAACAACTAAGTTTACAACAATCAGACAAACACAATAAAGAACATTACCGAAAAAGGACTGCATTTCTGCCTTCTATAACTATCGTATAAGGATTTGTATGCACTAAGCAGGCGAACGAACACATACGAACGTCCGTTCATTTAATTTTAACCGAACAAATAAGCAAACACGAATAACTAAACAAACATAATTCTTCATTCGTATTCGTTTGGTAAGGAATGTAATTTATTAATGTCTGTTCGTTAAAATGATAAACGAGCAAAAATAAACTCAAAAAGAACATTGAGTGTTGTTTATTTTTTTCTTAAGAAGTCTGAAGCTCAAATCTTTCGTTTAATAAATAAATCAACTTTCACGAAGGTTCGCTTACAGCTCAAGCACTAAGTTAGTGAGAAGAGTACTGGCTCAGCACAAACACCTTATCGCGACAAACATCATCCTACTACCATCCTAAAGAGCGGTAGCAGCCGTAAGTCCGGCCTTTGTGTCATCACAGCCAGTAACAGTCGCATTTAAAACGAAAACGAAAACGAATGAAAGAATGGTAGTGCCTACCGGGGCCTTTGATTGTCTGGGTAGACTGAAGAAAATAATGACGGAATTAGGTTAAGTTTCTGGTTGATGCAAGCAATGGCCTCATTACTGTGAGAATCTTGAAATCAACAATGTCTCCTTTATATCTGCTACTGGTTTGAATGTTTTGATTAGGGTTTTTACTTGTATTTGGGAACTCAACTTCGGAAACAGATACGTGTACCCAACCAAAGCGAGCCCGTGGGCTTTTTATTAACATATTGCGTTTTTTTTTGTCATTTCCATTTTTAAGGGTTTGTTTGGACATAAAAATAGTAATTATTTTTAGTATTTTTATTTTTTTTATAAATATTAAAAAAATTAATTATTTAGACATATTTTAAAAGAAAAATGTAAAAGTTAGACAATCAAATAAAAAAAAACCTACTATGTTCACGCATCCTCCAAAAAGTTCGGAAGTTTCTTCGCGCAACTCTGGTACGCATCCGCCAGGAAATATGGCGTCGCCGGAAGATCCAGATATTGAGCGTTTAGGCGCGGGGGAAGGGAAGTAAGTTGATGCGAGGCTGTTGCCGGTCGTGGATGGTGTAGCGTTTCTAGTGCTGGAGCGCCCGGGCTCGCCAATCCCAACCGATGAACAACATGCGGCAAAGCGAGGAAAGCTTGCTGGTTCGGGTGTTGCAGCAGTAGTGGTAGAAGGCATGGAGGTTGACGCAGTGGGGGTCTTGTAGTGGCGGGAGATGCAGTGGTTGTTGGCTCTGGGGGTGGTGTTTCATTGGAGGGTGATATGCAAACCGTGACCAGGACGATGGGCGTGAGTGTGGCTCCGATGGCGTCCTATGCTAGGATTGTGGTCGGGTCTGGTAAGCAGGCCGTGTTTGAGCCGGTGCCGTGTCTTGACAACGTGGTGGTGGAGTCGAGTGATGTTACAGTGGATAAGAGCGGTCCTTTCCCCTCAGTGAGTTTTTCGGATAGGGTCCATGAGCGTATCGACCATAGTATGCATCGGTCACTTATTGTTCGACTTCTGGGTAGGTCAATTAGGTATAAAACTTTGATTGGTAGGATTAAGGTGTTATGGCAGCCGAAAGGGGCTTTTCAGGTTGTTGATTTAGCGAATGATTATTATTTGGTGATGTTTGAAAATGAATTTGATTATGATCATGTGTTGACGGGAGGGCCATGGACAGTATTTGAATGTTATCTCATAGTACAACCATGGACTAGGGAGTTTTCTACGTCGGAGGCGTTTCTGTCGCAGATTATGGTTTGGGTCCGGATCCCGGGCCTTCTTTATCAGTACTACTCTAAGACCTTATTTCGGTACATTGCGAGGGCGATAGGAAGGGTAGTGAAAATCGATTACAGCACGCATACAGGTGATAGGGGCCGTTTTGCAAGACCGGCAGTTATGGTGTTGCTTAAGAATCCGCTTATCCCTGGTGTAAAAATTAGTGGTACAGTTTATCGCCTAGAGTATGAAGGACTTCAGCGGATTTGTTTTAAATATAGAGTTTATGGGCACGCATCGGAGTTATGTACGGTAGGTCAGTCTTAGGGTGTAGTCGTGAAAGGCCCTCAGTTGATGCTCCAGTTGAGACGGAGCGCTCGGGAATTAGCGAGGAGGAGGTTTATTGTCCCTGGATGCTTGCAGAAAATAGGTGACGTCAATCACGCAAGACTACAGCTCCGACTAAGGGTGTGAATCTGACTGGGATAGAGACTAAAAGGTCTAGGTTCTCGGTGCTGAGTATGCTTGAGGGTGTGGATAATCCACCAGGTGTTAGGCAAGTGGGTCAGCTGGTACGGATTCGGTTGCTGGATATCAGGTCGTGGTAGGAGGGCTGGTTCAGGATCAATTGTTAGAGTTGGTGAGGGACACGTTGAGGCAGACAATGGTCATCAGGTTTCGGACACAACAGTTTTGACTGAGAATGGGGATAATAATCAGGGTTATTTTTAGGTTGTCTCTTCGGGTGGAGGCCAAATTCTGCAGGTTATTCCTCATACGGTTAACAAGCATATTGTGGTCTTAATCTTGGATGCTGCTAATGAGAAGAGAAGACAGAAGTTGGCATAGAACGGTGGTAAGCAGTTTATATCTCAGAAAAGCGTTAGTGAGAGTGCTAAAGCAAGATTGGAGGTTCAGAAGGGTAAGAAAAATAAGCCGCCATCAAGATCGATCCTCTCTGATTAGTTACTGCCTGGGTTTGGTCATGGTGGTGCTGGCTCGGCAAAGGTTTCAGGTTCAGATACAGGTCTAAGTGTAGTCTTATGTCGCAAGAGTAATGAGGCATATGCTGTGGTCTTGGGAGCAATGAAGGATGCAGTTGGAGACCTTCGGGCTGGACCGGACTCCATGGCTCGGTGCCAGTAAGGTGCTTTCGCTCCATGTCTTTTACTTTTTTAGCAATAATTAAGTTTCTTTTTTGGAATTGCCAAGGAGCGGCTAGCTCTGAGTTTCGGTGATATTTTAAAGATTTTTGCAGGCACCATCATCCGGTAGCGGTTGGGCTAATAGAGTGATTGCTCGTTTTGGGTTCTCGAATTCTTTTCGGGTTGAGGTGAGTGGTCTTAGTGGAGGGATATGGATCCTTTGGAATGATGAGAAAGATTCTAAAGGTATCTAATCAGTTTGTTCATGGTCGTGGGTGTCTGGTTGGTTTTAATTGATGGGTTCTTTTTACGGCTGTTTATGTGAGTCCTAATGTTACTATCCGTAAAAGGTTATGGGATAGGTTGACTGACCTTAATCCTGGGAATAGTATGGTCTGGCTTTTGGGTAGAGATTTCAATTCTATCCTGCGAGTGGAGGAGCGTGATGGTGGGCTTATTCATGAGAATGGGATCAGTCAGTTGTTTCATAATTTTATCTTTGAGAATAATATTTTAGAGACTGGGTTCTGTGGGGACAGGTTTACATGGAAACGAAAAAGGGTTCGAAAGAGGTTAGATCGGTGTCTGTTTAATAAGGGTTGGGTTGCTTGCTTCCCCACTATTCTTGTTTCGTATTTGGACCAGGTAGGATTTGATCATTGCCCGTTGTTTCCCCATTACCCTAGGCATGACGGTAATCGGGTTAACATGCCATTTCGTTTTATTGCTGCTTGACAGGACCATCACAGGTTTAAGGAATTTATCCAGAATACTTGGGATTTAGATGCAGATATTGAATCAAATATTCGTGTGTTTGCTGATAAAGCTCGTCAATGGAATGATACAGTATTTGGGCACATTGGTAAGAAAAAAAAGAGAGATTCTTGCGCGTTTGAAGGGTATTGATCAGGCCCTGAAAACCAATCATTCTGATTTCTTGATTCAGTAGGATATGGATTTCGGGCTGAATTGGAGGAAGTGCTGAGGCATGAGGAGAGTTTATGGTTGCAAAAATTAAGGGTTCAATGGGTGAGTCATGGTGACAGGAATACAACTTATTTTCACAGATGTACTATGCAGCGGAGGAGGGCAAACTTTGTATCTGGTTTGAAGGATACAGGTGGAGTCTGGTGTTTTGATCAGTAGTAGCTAAGAAATATAACCGTCCAGTATTATCAGAATTTTTTCACGAGCTGTGGTCACGTTGGGCTAAACTCATTTTTGTCAGGCCAGTTTCGGCAATGTACGGATGATAGGTGGCGTCATCTTCTGGCACCAGTCTTGGATGAGAAGGTCCGACGGGTTGTGTTTGATATGGGGCCTCTTAAAGCCCCTGGCGCAGACGAGTTGCATGCGGTATTTTATCAGAAGAATTAGAGTATTGTGGGTCCGTCTGTTTGTAAGCTGGTTCGGGATACATTTAAAGGGCAGCCAATCTCTCATTCTTTGAACCGAACCTTGTTTGTTCTTCTTCTGAAAGTTAAATCGCCTGAGGACATCACTCAATTCAGGCCTATAAGCTTATGTTCGGTCTTGTATAAGGTTATTACCAAGACCATTATGAATCAGCAGAAAGTGTATTTTTCTTCCTGGATTTTGATGAATCAGACAAGTTTTGTGCTTGGGAGGTCTATTACGGATAAAATAATCATAGCACAGGAGGTGATTCATTCTATGCACAGTAAAAAAGGGAAAGTAGGTTACATAGCGCTCAAAGTTGATCTAGAGAAAGCCTATGATAGGCTTGAGTGGGCCTTTATTGATGAAACGTTAAAGGATATCGGCTTACCTAATGATTTCTGCAATTTAATCATGAGGTGTGTGTCTTCGGTGTTCATGCAGGTTCTTTAGAATGGTTCCGCTTCAGATACTTTCTTTCCATCGTGTGGTATTCGGCAGGGGGACCCTTTGTCTCCTTATTTGTTCGTGCTCTGTATGGAATGTTTGGCGTAGTCGGTACATCAGGCAGTCCAATCTGGTTCATGGAAGCCTGTACAGCTTATTCGTCATGGGCCGGTAATTTCTCATTTATTTTTTGCAGATGATATGTTCTTATTCGCACAGGCTACGGAGAGTTAGGTTTCTATTGTTGAGGATACTTTGCACAATTTCCGTCTTACATTTGGTCAAAAAGTTAGTGTGGCAAAGACTAATGTGTTCTTCTCGAAGAATGTGGTAGACTCGACAAGGGTAACTATAAGCTCTATATTTGGTTTTCGTGAGGTCAAAGATTTAGACCGATATTTGGGGGTTCCGTTGTTGCACTCGAGGTGACTAAAGCTGTGTATCAATATGTTTTTCAGTGTGTCAGGGATAAACTGAGTGGTTGGTCGGCCAAGAGTCTTTCTTTCGTAGGGCGGGTGGTGTTAGCTAAATATGTGTTGTCATTCATTCCATACTATTCAATGCAGTCTACTCTTTTACCGAGGGGAGTATGCTTGGCGGTGGAGAAACTTATTCGTATTTTCATTTGGGGGCATATGGACAGTCGGTACGGGGTCCACATTGTGCATTGGGAAAGAGTGTGTTCACCAGTTGCGGATGGTGGGTTGTGTTTCAAGAACTTGGAGCATCAGAATGCAGCGTTCTTGATAAAGTTAACTTTCAACCTGGTCACCAAGCCGGATCACCTATGGGTGCAAGTGTTAAGAACTAAATATAGATGGCGAGAGCTCATTCCGGGGGTGATTCATCGGGCTAGTTGCTCCCACCTTTAGAGAGGTATCAGTTTCGTTTGGAGTAGAGTGCGTGATAGCCTGGTTTGGACTATTGGTGATGGGCGATCGGTAGACTTTTGGAGGGATGCGTGGTTAGAGGATATCGTCCATTTGTTTCATCACGTTGTGGATTCAGAGAGGGCGCAAAATCTTCCTAGGGTATCGGTGCAAGATATGGTTGATTCTAGGGGCATTAGCGATGGCAGGAATGTGCCTCGTTACTCTCAGGGCTGATTCTTCATCGTTTAACGGCATGTATGACCCCACAGCAAGTGAATGGGTTTGATAGAGTTGGTTGGAAATGGACTGTTTCACGGGCTTTCATGGTAAAGTCAGCTTATGAGTTGAGAGTAGGTACGGAGGAGCCCCAAGGAGTTAATTTATAGAAGACTATTGCTTTCTTCCAGGGAATTTTGAGGATTCATCTGTTTCTCAGGCTTGTTGCGAATAATCGAGTGCTAACGAATGTAGAACGGATTCGACGCCACATGGCGGATAGTACAGCTTGTGGTGTGTATAGAATCCATTGACCATGTTGTACGTCACTGCCCAATCGCAAATGAGATTTAGGTAAGTTCGGTACCGGTAGATAGACTTTTTGAGTTTTTATCTACGAGCTTCACTGATTGGCTTAGGGTGAATTTGACTAAGCCTGAGCATTTTGGTTTAGAGTGGCCTCATTGGGATTTGTTTTTTGGTTCGGTTCTATGGGTTCTCTAGAAACATCAGAATCTATGTGTTTTTAACCTGGCTAAGTGTGCTGAATTCACTGTGTGGGAGGAGTGTTAACGGGTGTATGAGCAGTGTTGTTTGACACTTTCAAATAGGAGGCAACCGGCCCATGTTGGACATTCAGGTGTTTCTCATAGACATGGTTGGCAACCGCCTCTAGCAGATTGGGTGAAGCTCAATACTGATGGTTCTCGGACGTCTCCTTCAGGGATCGCCTCGTGTGGATGAGTCTTGCGAAATGGTAATGGGGATTGGTTACTTGGGTTTAATAAGTTTGTGAGGATTTGCTCGATTCTTGAGGCTGAGTTATGGGGGTTATTGAGGGTTTGCGGTTGGCCTGGGCAGAAGGATATCGTCGTATTCTGCTTGAGGTGGATAGCTTGGATGTAATGAGGGCCTTGGAGAAAGGGATTGGTCATAGTGGTTTGGCTTCAGCGATTCGTGTGATTGGTGAGCTGTTTGATAGACCTTGGGAGGTCCGGATGTGTCATATCAGGCGTCTGGCGAATAAGGTTGCAGATAGATTAGCCAAGATGGCTCGGGGTCACAATGTTAATTCCTTTGCTGGGGGGCTTGCTCGACTAGTGTTTTACGGAATCCACCGGCTGAGGTTATTGCATTATTGCATGATGACTTGCCACCCGATATGGGTTGAGTTTTGTTTTGTTTCAGTTGTTTGGTTTGTATCGCTTTGTAAGTACTATCAAGTGTACTCTTTTTCCCTCATTAGGTTTAGGAGGGTTTTTTAACGAGGCACTTGGTAGTACAGGTTGATTACCCTTCTTTTATTTATCAAAAAAAAAAGAAAAATGTAAAAATATAATTACATCTTAATTATTCATGACACGTTTGATTGTACAAGTTATAACTACACATTCATATTAGTCTAAATTCTAAATAATGTTAATTATTATAAAAAATTTAACCTTAAATCTTAAAAATAATTTGTAAATATTTAAGTAAGTATTCAATAATAAAACTACCGATAAAATAAATTAACTAGGTTAAGAAAGTGCTATAAAAATTTCTAATATTATATAACCCTAATGCGTAGCAATAATAATAAATTATTAGATGGTAGAGTAGGGCATTCAATCGAGTCAAGTCAGGTTGAGTCAAAAAAATTTGAGTTATTCGAGTTTATAAGTCCTATTTTACGATTCAAACTTTATTTGAATTTTTTCGAATCGAGCCGAGATTATGAAATTTGAGTCAAGTCGAGTTTTCGAGTTTTCTTACAAATTTAATTGTAATTATTTGTAATGTTATAATAAATATTGATTATAATTTAAACGACTTTCTATATCCATATACAATATACATATATAATTGCTCATTTTTACACATGTGATATACATAATATATCAGGCAAAATTGACAGACTTGACTCGAACTTGAAAATTGATTAACTAATTACTAAAAATTTCAAATTATTCAAATTTTCATTTTATAACTCAAATTTTATTTGAATTTTGTTTGATTCGAGTTTATGATATTACGAGTCGATTTTTTTGCATCGCGTCGAGTCGAGTCAAATAATTCTATTTTTTCGAGCCGAGCTGAGTTTTGCCCACCCCTATAAGATGGTGTTGTAAGGAAAAATATATACGAACATTACGAGCTTTTTAGGGAAATAATGTAAAACATAGAGAAGTTGATACACAAGCTGTGTAAATTTTATTTTAAACAAACATGTTAAATTTAGAGAATCTAGCTTAGGGTTTAGAGTTTAGGGGTTCATGTTGTAGGTTTATAATTTAGTATTTAGGATTAGAGGTTAGGGTTAGGATTTAAATTTTATAGTTTTAAGTTTAGTAATTTAGAATCTAGATTTTAAAGAAAAGTTGTGCAAAATATAACCTAAAAAATTAGGAAAATACAGTGATTCGAAAAATATTACAAATTCATCGACAGTCTTAAACATACAATCAAGTCGAAAACCAATTTTTTGCTGTTCAATTTTTTTACTTAAAACAAACTAAAGGAGAGGTCACATTTTAATTAAACCTATTTAATTTGATATTTTAAGCATTCAAATGAACTAAAAAATCAAATTAATTGCAATTTTTTTTCCCGCTTTATCAACCTAAAATTGACAGCTAATTATTTTCAACGAACGACGATATATTGGTTAAAACCCGATGTATATTCCAATAAACATGTAATTTACATTTTAGATCACTAGATTGATATATTAGTTAAAAACTGATGTATGAACTGGAATCTATTCTGAAAATTCGAAAAAGTAAATTTACCCGTTGACAGATATGTGCATGGTGTTTTCAAACAGAGATAAACTCGAGGCATATCAGTCTGGAAATTTTTAAAAATTGGACCAAACTAAACAAATTAGAAACAAATAGAGTCTGTTTTAGATTAAATAAATTTTTTAACGATTAAAATGGACAAAAATTTATGTAACATCTGATATATATATATAAATAAGTGAAAATGAAAAACAAATGAAAAACAAATGAAAAATAAAAAACTTGGGGAATTGCAACCAAGGGATTTGAACCCATGACCTTGGCTGCCTAAGCTTGAGGAATAACCATTTGAGACAAGGTTCATTTGTGAAAACTCATATTTTACGTTTTTTGACGTCCTGAGTCAGTTTATGAAGCCCGTTTTGTGAAATTCTAACCGAAAGCCTTCAAAATCGACCTTAAATCCGATCATGCATAAGTATTAAATTATTCAATTTAAGAGCTAAGATTCGGATTAAGGATTCTGACATGAAATGTTATTTTGCTTAAGGTACTCGAGATACGCTCGATCGTTTATCTGCTCTGCCCGGCTCTTCCTGATCAGCACCTCCACGTGCTCCTATAGTTACTAGTACGTTTAAAACTCCATGTATTAATTTGGGTTAGAAGTTATTATTTTTATCTTTAGTAAATCTGATTCATTATGTCATAGGATCTAGCACTACTGCAGATCGTAGCGAGGAAGATGCTCGTTAGATTTCTGACCAGCTCTTGAGGTGTGTTCCTTGTGTGCTAAATTACCGTTTTATATGAATAGTTTGAAATGATTTTCTGAACTGATCATGATATGTTTTCCTGAAATAATATATGCATGTATGCATGATTTGATAACATGCTCTTTGGTTGCTGTTTATTGAAACATATACCTGTCAGTTGATTTCTGATACTACTGTTTACTGCATAAACTATTTTAATTGGGGTTAATGGGAGAGTGATTGGAGACCCTCAAGTACAGCCCTGATCCAGCTGTACCTCCAGTTAGGCCTTCTACGCCTTTGGGCCTAGGACCAGCCTCCAGTTAGGCCTCCAACGTCTTCAGGCCTAGGATTAGCCTCTAGTTATGGGGAAATTTATATTGGTGTTCTGTTGGAGGGTAGCTATGTTTTAAATGAAAACTTTGGTTGCCCTATAACATGTTTTTACTGAGTTAATTTTTTATAAATTAACTGAACTGTTTAAATATTTTCTATATGGACGTGTTGGAACACACTGAGCCCCTAGCTCGCACCTCAACCCTTTCTTTTCAGATACTTTTTGGGATAGGCTATCGGATATGGCACTTGGAGGATCGACATATTTTGTACTCATCTTTGTTGTAATATTTCTATCTTCCAGCTGTCTTAATTACGGTGACATGGGCCTATGTTTTGTTACAATATGTCTTATTATGATGCTCTATTATAGTTTATTTTGGATAACTAATTTGACTTATTTTTGAATTAATTATTATTTTTAAAGATTTTAAATCTTTTAACATTTAAACATTTATGTGAAAAGTCTTTGGTAAGTAATGTGATCTTTTAGATTCGGACTTTATGCATAGGTCGGTCTAGGGGGTTACATTTAGTTGGTATCAGAGATTTTGGTTTTAAAAGCCTCGAACCGTGAATGGGTTCTAAATGAGCCGTTTAGTAGGCAGTTCTTACAGTTAATCCAGAGTATGGTTAGAGCGGCTGGCACCATACTTGAGGTACCCATATCGCAGACTCTGATTTTGAATGGGGCCAGAACATTCGAGGGCGCTACTAGAGGTGCCCCAACTGAGGCCGATGAGTGGCTTAGTGATTTGGAGAGGCGCATGGATCAGTTGGGACTTGATTCATATAGGCGGTATCTGGGAGCCGTCTTTATTCTCTACAGGAATGCCCACACCTGGTGGGAGTCTGTGATTAGTAGCGTCCCTACTACCCGTTTGACCTAGGAGTTCTTCAAAGAACGTTTTAGGAGTCGGTTTATCAAAGAGCGATATTTGAGGGAGATATGAGAGTTGTTTAGAAATCTAACGTAGGGAGACATGACTGTATCCTAGTATAAGTCAGAGTTTCTGAGGCTTTTGAGATTTGGTTCAAATCTGGTCACCTCTAAGAAAGAAAAATGTCGCAAGTTTGCTCTTGGTCTCAAACATGAGTTGTGTGAGAAGGTTATCGCCTTTCAGGATGAGGTGTTTGATAAAGTGGTTGAGCGAGCAAAAGATCTATAGGAGGTTGAGTTGATGGCAGCTGGTAGCGGCATAGTAGATCGTGAGCAGTATAGAAGGCCTTTAAGTTCTGAGTCTTCAGCATGCCCCGGTAAGATGGCTCGTACTACAGCTCATTAGAGGAGTACTACTGGTTCTAGGTCTACAGCCCAACATCCTCCTGCAGCTAGTAAATATGGTTCGTTAGGTTTTGTGCAACCCAATCCTTGTGAATATTGTGGTAATAGGCATAGAGGAGAGTGTAGGAAGATGTTAGGTGCTTGCTTCTGATGTGGGTCCAACGATCATTTTAAGAGGGATTGCCTACATCTATTTTTTGTAGCTCGAGCTTTTCCCCAGACCCCTGTACGCTCGCAAACATCCGTACAAACTCCAGTTAGGGGACATCATCAGAGTAAGGCTTTTGGGTTTGCTGCTAGGTTTGATAGCAGAGGTAAAACACAACATAGTGGAGGACCAGTTATGTTTGAGGCCCGGCAGCCTGCTCTTATTTATGCTACTCAATGTCGTAATGACAGAGATGAGCCTGACGTCATCACAGGTACTTTTACCATCTTTTCTGTTTTATACTTTACATTGCTTGATAACGGTTCCACCCATTACTATGTGTCTAAATTCGTATCCCGAGATCTTCAGATTCTGATTGATACCACTGAGAGTACAGTTACCTTCATGAGCCATGTGGGTTAATCTGTCATTGTGAATAAAGTTTTTTGGCGATGCCGTCTTAAAGTTCAAGGGGAAATCTTCCTAGCTGATCTGATGGTGTTACCATTAGAAGAATTTGATTTGATTCTGGGTATGGATTGGTTGACTGAGCACCATGTTAGTCTAGATTGTGAGCTTAAAAGAGTAACTTTAAAGACTTCTGACGATAGAACAATGGTTCTTGTAGGAGAAAGACACGAGTATCTGTCTAGTATGGTATCTGCCCTGACTGCTGATAGAATGATCCAAAAGGGGTATGAGACCTTTATTGCATGTATTATGAATACAAAGGGGTCTTTATCGAAAATTGAAGAAATACCTACAGTAAAGGAGTTTCCTAATGTGTTTCCTGAAGAGTTACCTAGTTTTCCACCGGATAGAGACGTTAAGTTTGAGATTAAGACTTATCCGGGATCTGCGCCAGTTTCTATGAACCCCTACCGTATGGCTCTTAAGGAGCTTAAAGAGTTGAAGGTTCAGTTGCAAGAGCTCCTCGACCGAGATTTTATTCGACCTAGCTCTTCACCTTGGGGAGCTTCAATCTTGTTCGTTAAGAAGAATGACGGTTCACTACGGTTATGCATTAATTACCGAAAGTTGAAAAAGTTGACCATAAAGAATAAATATCCCCTACCCAGGATTGACGACTTGTTCGATCAGTTTCGGGGAGCCTCTGTTTTCTCAAAGATTGATTTTCGATTTGGGCACTACCAACTTAAGATAAAGGGGTCAGATGTTGCGAAGACGACTGTGCGCACCAGATACGGGCATTACGAGTTTTTAGTGATGTCTTTCGGTCTGACTAATGCTCATGCAGCCTTTATGGATCTGATGAACTGTGTATTTCGGCCCTATTTGTATTAGTTTGTGGTAGTGTCTATTGATGACATCTTGGTTTATTCTCGGACTGAGACAGAGCATGTTGAGCATTTGAGGATTGTTCTGTAGACTCTTATGGAGCATCGGTTATATGTTAAGCTGAGTAAGTGTAAATTCTGGTTGAATGAAGTGATTTTTCTTGGTCATGTGGTATCGTCCTAGGGTATTCAGGTTGATCTGAGCAAGATCGAGGCCATTGTGAGCTGGAAGCAACATAGAAATGTCTTTGAGATTCGTAGTTTATTGGGTTTAGTTGGTACTACAGACGCTTTGTCGAGGGTTTTTCTATTATTGCTGCCCCTCTAACGAAGCTGTTGAGGAAGAACGTACCCTTTATATGGACTGATGCTCAGCAAGAGAGTTTTGAGAAATTGAAGACAGCCCTAACACAAGCTCCAGTTTTGATCCAACTTGAGTCAGGGAAAAATTTTATAGTTTATAGTGTTACCTCACATTCCAGACTTGGTTGTGTTTTGATGCAAGATGGGAAGGTGATTGCTTATGCGTCACACCAGTTGAGACCGCATGAATGTAATTATCCCACTCATGATCTGGAATTGGCTGCTGTAGTTTTTGCTGTAAAAATTTGGAGACACTATCTCTACGGAGATAAGTGTTACATCTATACTGATCATAAAAGCCCGAAGTATCTTCTTACTCAAAAGGAGCTTAATCTGAGACAATGGCGTTGGCTAGAGCTTCTTAAAGATCATGACTGTGAGATTGAGTACCACTCGGGGAAAGCTAACGTAGTTGCTGATGCTTTGAGTCGGAAGGCTATTTCAGATTTGGGGTCTCTGTTTTCCAGGATGAGTATGTTTGGTGATGGCAGTTTATTGGCTGAGTTATACGTTAAGCTGGCCTTGGCCGAGGATGTAACACCCCAAAACCCCCAAAATTCAAAAAACCCTAGACGTTAAAGTCCTTAATTAGAAACCCTAACAATTGAGAATTTATGAAGTGAAACCCTAACTTGATTAAAGGATTAAAATTGAATAAATTCAGAATTGTAGGGCTTATTTCAGATTTTTGGGGACCGTTTTGAGAATCGAGTAAAGTTGGGTGCTATTTTGAAAACCCTTTTTGAGTCCAATGACCTTTTGCGTATTTTACTCTTCCACCTAGGTTTTTAAACCCCCTTTAACCAGCAAATGAAACTCTTCAAATCCCATATCTAATTTTAGCCGCCGTTTCCCCTCTCTCCCTCTCGTTCTCTCCCTCGTACAACCCCCCATCTCTCATTACTCCGATTGTGCTCCGACCAAGCTATTCCTATTGTCCAACCATCGTTTTGAGGCCCTCAATGTGCTTCATGTTTCATACCTAACAAAACCCATACATCCAAAATCCCACATTGTTCGTTGTTTTCTCAGAAATAGACCCAAAACCGTTCGGCTCTTCCTTGCGCCGCCGTCATCTCTGCCCCTTCTCCTCCTCCGTTTGAGTTTGGGTATAGTGGTTGCTCAGAATTAGTGTGAAACCTTTCGTTTTCCCTTACTCCACCGTTCTCTCTTTTTTTTCTTGTTGAATATGAGTATGGGCAAGCTAATACTATTCTCTCTTCTTTCGTATAATTTATCAGTAGGTTGTGTTATAATTTTTTATATCACCGTATTCTTATTGTGGTTGTAATCGTGTCATTGTACATGTCGTGAGCTTCATCGTTGAGCCCGCGCCCCCGCCATTGTTGAGCATCCTTAGCCGTCTTTGTTTTAGGTGTTGGAAACCCAAGCAATGTGGGGAACCCTTGTGGGTTGGGTTACATATCTGTGAGTGTTGTTTGGGGTTTGGGTTGAGTCATATGGTGGCCATGTGTGTGTGTGGCAAGAGAAGCCAAAACCAGAAAACCCAACTCCCTAAAATAGGTTTATCTGTTAGCCCAAATATGAATTGGAGCCCAAACCATAATTGTTCAAGCCGAACCGAAGCCATAAACTTGGATCGTCTTGTGTAAACTGAACTAGTGTTGTAAACCGAACCGTCAAAAATAGTTTTGACCTTGGACCGGGTCAGACCAGACCTGACCTGATCGTTGACCCGACCCGTTGACCAGTTTGACCGTTTGACCAGAGATGACCTTTGACCAGTTTGACTAGAGTTGACCTTTGACCAGTTTGACCAGAGTTGACCTTTGACCAGAGTTGGCCTTGACTTTAACCAGGGTTGACTTTGACTTTTGACCTGAAGTTGACTTTTTTAGAAAACTTTCATTCTAACCTTATTTGACGTATTGAGTCCGAATCCGCTGCCCTTTTTGTCTAATTCGCATTCGAAAGCTCCGTGTTGCTAATTATGATTAATTTGTACATTAGTAATTTCAAAAGAATTAAGTATTGGATTAACCCGAGTTATTCTCGTGTTCAGGTATCGTCTCTGATGTTGACGAGTTACCACCTTATTTTGTTCAGATTGAATAAGCACGTTCTTCGAGGCCTTTATGTGAGTATACTTTTGGTTCAGTTATTATGTTTTTAGTGGTGGCTTAGTGTTAGAAATGTTTATTAATATAGAGTTATCATTGTAGGTTCTGATTCAGCTAGACTTGAGCGTGAGATGCGTTCTTCTCGGCATTAGAGCTACTGCTTGCTAAGATGTGTCTTTTCCTGTACCATATTTTTGTGTGATTCTTACTGTGCTAAATATTTGTGTAATGATATTTTATACTTGCTTGATTTATTATGAGTTGTGATTTGAGAACGTTTTGAAACATCATACATGTCATGTTAAATTGTATTTTTTTAAATCAAGCATCGAATTTTCGGAAATTGAGACACACGTAAGAGTTCGAATTTATGATTTTATAAGTCATATCATGTGTCATGGGTTCATAATTGTGTTTGGAAAAAGTAAGGGAAACCTCCACTCTGGCGAGGAAAGCCTCCACTCTGTATGATATCGGATGATCGAATATTGAGTCATGCATCAGACATCATAACATTATGATTTGGATTTATCGGATTTATTATGCATTCAGAAAAGACTTTATCAGAAAATAAAAATACTATTTTATTTTTGTGTTGCTTGCACTTTAGAGACACACTAAGCTCTTTAGCTCACCCCATATAGTTTCTTCTTTCAGATACCCAGACTCTTTTAGGCGACTCAGTACTTGGAGCTTCTCGCATTTTACTCGTATATTTTATCATCCAGTATGAACTCTTTTCAATTATTTAGATTAATGTTTTAACATATTTTGGAACATTTTCTAATTCAGACATTTGGGACATTTAAATTGGAATTTTGTTTCAATATGCATTTCTAGATTTAATTCAAATATTTTTGTTGAATTTTTATGATATATTTTAATGTTCGTGATTCATCATTAACTGAGTTATTTTACGATAATCCTTATTATTAAATAATAATTTTGTTTCATAAATAAGTAAACCTAAGATGTGTTTCTTGAAGCACGAGCTTTCAAACTTGACTCCCAAGATTTAATCTAAGAAATTAGGTTAAATTTAGGGGGTTACATTTAATTTAGGGGGTTACATTTAGAGGAGGTCAAGGCTAAATAGCTTCTAGATAGTTCTTTACTTTTTGTTATACAGCAGGTCGAGCATGGATCTACATCTGTTTCAAGGGTCGTTATTGTGTGCCCGACGACGCCGAGTTGAAGCGAGCCATTCTCAGTGAGGCTCATAATAGCTCGTATGCTATGCATCCCGGTGGGGATAAGATGTACCAAAATTTGAAGCAGAGATACCGTTGGGTTGGCATGAAGAATGATATCTCGGATTACGTGTCGAGGTGTCTAATTTGCCAGTAGGTTAAGGCAGAACATTAACATCCTTCTAGTCTCTTGCAGCCTATCGGGATTCTTGAGTGGAAGTGGGAACGGATCACGATAGACTTTGTTACCGGATTGCATCTGAATCCTTCTAAAAAGGATTCAAACTAGGTGATTGTTGATCGACTCACCAAGTCTGCTCACTTCATTCCTGTTCGAATTACTTATTCACTAGAAAAGTTGGCTAGATTGTATATCTCTGTGATTGTCAGACTGCACGGTGTACCTTTATCCATCATCTCTGATCTAGACTCGAGGTTTACCTCATGATTTTGGTTGGCCTTGCAGAAAGCCTTGGGTACACGTCTGAATTTCAGTACATCTTTTCATCCCAAGATAGATGGTCAGTCAGAGAGTGTGACTCAAATTCTTAAGGATATGTTACGGGGTTGTGTGATCGATTTTCGTGGTAGTTGGAAAGATTTCTTGCCCTTAGCAGAGTTTGCTTATAATAATAGCTACTAGGAGAGCATTTGCATGGCGCCATATGAGGCTTTGTATGGTCGCAAATGTCGTACTCCTATCTGTTGGGCAGAGTTGTATAATAAAAAGACTTTGGGCCTCGAGTTGGTTCAGGAGACCGAGGAGACCTTCAGATCGATCTGAGATCACCTGAAATAGACTTTTGATAGACATAAATCTTATGCTGATCGGAGAAGAAAATATATCGAGTTTGAGGTTGGTGATCATGTCTTTTTAAAAGTATCTTCGTGGAAGAAAGTTCTGAGATTTGGGCGCAAAATCAAGCTGAGTCCGAGATTCATTGGGTCGTACCGTATTCTGAAAAGAATTGGGCTTGTTGCTTATCAGTTAGAGTTGCCTCCTCAGCTTAGTCGTATACATGATGTTTTTTATGTATCTATGTTGAGATGGTACCATCTGGATCCGAGTCATGTTATTCAGGTTCAAGACGTTGAACTGAGACCAGACTTATCTTATGAGGAAGAGCCTATACAGATTTTGGATTTTGATGAAAGGGTTCTAAGAAACAGACGCATCCCTATGGTTAAGGTTCAGTGGAGTAACCGTAGCTCTACAGAGGCTACCTAGGAGACTGAAGAATCTATGAAAGAGCAGTTTCCACACCTGTTCAGCCCAAGTAAATTTTGAGGATGAAATTTCTTTTAAGGGGGAGAGTTGTAACATCCGATATATATATATATATATATATATATATATATATATGTGTGTGTGTGTGTGTGTGTGTGTGTGTGTGTGTGAAAAATGAAAAAAATGAAGGATGAATGAAAAATAAAAGAATTAGGTGAATTGCAGCCAAAGGGGTTTGAACCCGTGACCTTGGCTGCCCAAGATTGAGGAATAACCATTTGAGCCAAGGCTCATATGTGATATGAGTCACCTCAGTTTATTATTAACTCAATTTTGTTTGGTTACCATGTTTTTAATATAACCATCTTTGGGACCTTCCAACTCCCATATTCAAAATTTTTCCAGAAACCCCCAAATATTCTCCCTCACCTAACCCTACCGGTCGCCGTTTGATCTACCGCACCATTGGGTCGTGTAAGTCACCCCTGGCGTCAAAATATTCCTTGTTGAGTCTCAAGCAAAACCCCTAAAACCCCGCGTCGATCAACTTCACCGTCATCCGTGGAGAATCATTTAAAGGTTCGTCAAACCTAGGATTTTTGTTATCATTTTTGTTATTTTTCGATCGATCCCGCCGTTGGATGGAGAAGCCAGTGGTACCATCATCATTCCCTTGTTGAGATGAGTTTGACTTTGGCCTCCGATCATTCAACCAACAAAGTTTGGGCCCTCGTCGAAGTTCGTCAGATTTGGGTAAGTTAGGTAAGAAACGGCTCATTTTCGGTTTGTTTAAAATAGTTTCTGGGTTAATGGAGTATGGAAAAGGGTAGATCCGGCCGCCGAATGCATTTTGGTGCATTTCCAGGCTGTGTAAGGCCGCGCGTGGGCTTTACGCGCCGCCACAGGTGAATTTCGGCAGCCTGAGACGAATGTCTTAGATTCGACCGGTCTAACCGGCCATGGACCCGGTCAGGTCCAGTAAACTGAGTCATACAAACCAGCCCAGACCGGTCATACCAGACTAAGTAGGCCTGTTTAATTAAGTTGTTTGGGCCGGCCCGTTAAGGTTATAACCGAACCCAAACCTGATTCGAGCCCAAACCGCCCGACCCGAACCTGACCTATTTCGACCCGAGTCAACCCAGTCTGAGTCAACTCATCTGAGTCAAATCAGTTGACTCTGACCGATGACACCAGCATGACTTTGACTGCTGACGTCAGTGTTGACTTTGACCCAAAAAGTTAAAATATTTGAAAACTCATATTTTATGTTATTCGACTTCCTGAGTTCGTTTATGAAGCCCGTTTTGTGAAATTCTAACCCGAAAGCCTTTAAAATTGACCTTAAATCTGATCATGCATAAGTATTTAAATTATTCAATTTAAGAGCTAAGTTTCAAATTAAGTATTCTGACATGAAATGTTATTTTGCTTAAGGTACTCGAGATACGCTCGATCGTTCATCTGCTCAGCCCGGCTCATCCCGATTAGCACCTCCACGTGCTCCTATAGTTACCAGTATGTTTAAAACTCCATAGATTAATTTGGGTCAGAAGTTGTTATTTTTCTCTTTAGTAACTCTGATTCGTTATGTCATAGGATCTAGCACTGCTGCAGATCATAGCGAGGAAGGTGCTCGTTAGATTTTAGTCCAGCTCTTGAGGTGTGTTCCTTGTGTGCTAAATTACCGTTTTATATGAATAGTTTGAAATGATTTTCTGAACTGATCGTGATATGTTTTCATGAAATAATATATGCATGTATGTATGATTTGATAGCATGCTCTCTGGTTACTGTTTATTGAAACATATACCTGTCAGTTGATTTCTGATACTATTATTTACTGCATAAACTATTTTAATTGGGGTTAATGGAAAAGTGATTGGAGACCCTCAGGTACAGCCTTGATCCAGCTGTACCTCTAGTTAGGCCTCCTACGCCTTCGGGCCTAGGACCAGCCTCCAGTTAGGCCTCCTACGCCTTTGGGCCTAGGATTAGCCTCCAGTTATTGGGAAATTTATATTGGTGTTCGGTTGAAGGGTAGCTAGGATTCAAATGAAAACTTTGGTTGCTATATAGCATGTTTTTACTGAGTTAATTTTTTATAAATTAACTGATCTGTTTAAATATTTTTTTGTATGCACGTGTTGGAGCACACTGAGCCTCTAGCTCACACCTTAACCCTTTCTTTTCAGATAATTTTTAGGATAGGCTATCGGATCTGGCACTTGGAGGATCAACATATTTTGTACTCGTCTTTGTTGTAATATTTCTATCTTCCAGATTGTCTTAATTACGGTGACATGGGCCTATGTTTTGTTACTATATGCCTTATTATGATGCTCTATTATGGTTTATTTTGGATAACTAATTTGACTTATGTTCAAATTAATTATTATTTTAAAGATTTTAAATCTTTTAACATTTAAACATTTACGTGAAAAGTCTTTGGTAAGTAACGTGATATTCTAGATTCGGACTTTATGCATAGGCCAGTATAGGGGGTTACAATTTATCATATTAAAAATATCAGATTAAATTATAAAAATTAAAAACAATAATGGTTAATTTTAAAAAAAATATTATTATTCCATCCTCCCAAACTAAACAAGAGAATGCGATTCTGAAACAAAATTATTATGCTCATAAGCATATTTTTGGGAACCAAAAGCACCATAAATATTTTGAGAGTGATTTTTAAAAGGGTCAACTTTTGGTACACAGTCTGTGTAAAACCAGTATTACACATGCCTGCATATTTACACTATAAAACCCAAATCCTAAAATTTTAACCCTAACCCCAAACCTTAAACCCTATACCTAAATTCTAAATGCTAACCTTAAATTTTAAACCCTAGAACCTAAACCCCTAAACCGTAAACCATAAACTAAAACCTTAACCCCTAAAACTAAAAGACACATGTACACTTTAGTTTACACGGCCTGTGTATAAAAGTTTTTCCTTTTTAAAATTCCTTTTGCAAAAGTCAAATTGGTTGACAAGGGCTCATGATACTATGAATTTTAATTTTTTTGGTTGCTCTCGTGGTTCCTGAGCTTTGCTCTGACTAAATCGAACCCGTGTCGCATACTTGACTTTAGTTGGTGAGTCTCCCAACAAAGATTTTCTACATACATAGGACTTCGAACTCGAAACATACTTAAACGATACCAAATTGCTTACCACTTGGACCAACCTCATTGGTACTTTGAACTTTTCTCTTAATACATTTTGTTGGACTGTGGTGTTTAGGACAATGGGCTTGTCACGGAAAACCCTTATCATTTTATTATGGATATAAAGGTTGGGCCTTGTTTCTCACATTGCAGTTAGCCCAATAAGATGTCTAGGGCCACAAGGTAGGGTTAAGGATGGATGCTGGGGAACTAATAATTTGGTAATTGGATAAGATGGGTGGGATGTTGACTAGACTAAGCCACTTAATAGGAGACAACAGAAAATACAGAGATTAATGTGAGTACTTAATTACTGATTTGATAACTTTGTCCTTCCCACTTTTGTTTGGTCTTTTTGCAATGTTATCGTAACCCCCATAACCCCAAACCCCACGTCGGTTTTGAGTCAATGAAGTCCGACAATGGTGTGACCCAACCCGAAATTGTTTGGCTGCCTTCATTGAAACTCAAATATCATATATGCTAGATATTAGTTGTTGAATTCAGCCCACATAGTATAATAAAAATCCAAACATCCACGATTAGTTTTCTAGCAAAACCATTAAATATAGTACATTAAAAACATCTAAATGTCTTGTATTCCTTTTCCCATACCTTTCATATGTCCCTAATATTGAAACCAAAACCCAAAGCTTAGAAATTTCAATATCCAAAACCAAACACAACTTCGTTTTTCTTTTTTGTTGAGGGGACATCAATTGTTGGCAATGCAATGGCCATCAAATGCATTAGAGATATTTAGGGAAATAGTAACAAAAAAACATATCAAATCATACCATATGGCAAATAATAACAATAATAGTTGAGAGCACATCATATCATATCACATTATATACATGTTAGATATCAATCATGTCTCAAGGGCTTACTTTTATACCCCCACTTTAATCACTCCTTTCTGAACCAATTATAAACCCTATGGTAAACTACCTTATAATTATTGGATTCCATGCTTCGAAAAGCATCTGTCAAATCGAACAAAAATTCTATGCCTTTTTTCGTTAATCTTTCTTATGTCCCAATACTAAAAACTTAAATTTTAAATCATAACTCTAAATTCTAAGTCTTAAATCATAAATTCTAAACCCTAAAAATATATTCTACCCCATTCTATACACACTAACCCTAACCCTAAACATATTTTTTTAATATGAGAATATAAATAAAGGTACCGAAAAAGGACAAAAGATTTTTATTCAGTCGAATCAAGATTCATTTTCACTATCGTAAAAAGAACATACTAATTGATTATATATAACATACAATAAAACTGTCCCCAACCAACAAGAAAGTATAGTTTGAATTTTGAGGACTCCAACTACATGACAACTAAGCAATGAACTTTGAATTGTGGTGAGATCAGTAAGTCTAAAATGTAAGACAAGTCTAAACTATGTTTGGATTAACTATTTAGAAATATAGATAAATTTGAACAAAAATTAAAGCTTGTATATCGAGTTGAGCTTGATTTGGACAAACAAAATCTATATTAATATTAGGATTATTATCCTATACACTGGCAATGGAAAATAAAGTTTTCACAAGCGGGATTATTTAGGGGTTTAAAGTTTTAGTTTAGGGTTTAGAGATTAGGGGTTTAAGTTGTAGGATTTAGAATTTAGGATTCATGGTTAGAATTTAGGGTTAAGGATTTAGAGTTTGTGGTTAGATTTTTAGGGTTTTAAGGTTAGAAATTTAGATTTGAAAATATACATGCTTGTGTAAACTTTTTTTATGTTGACATTGTATCAAATATTAATCATTAATATTATACATAAGCTTAGCTCAAATCCTATGAATTATTTATTCAAAAATAATCCCATGAATTATGTTTAGAGTATAATAAATGGATGAAGAAGATTTTTGTTTCATAGAGGGAATAAAGCGTGTTGATATGAGATGTCATTTAGAATTTTTATTTTCACATTTTTACGTACGTAACCAATAAAATATATGTCAGTTGTTAAATTATTTAATAACATGCTTATTTTATTTTTAAATTATTTATTATTTTATTGATAATATATTTTAATATAATCCGTTAACAATGTTAAATTTGTACATTCTTATTGTATCAAACATAAAATCTTTTTATTATTATATTTTTTTGGTAAAGTACATATTCATTATATGATATATGTTCAAAATTCGTGGTTCTCTCTTATTGAACTTAGAAAGATAGAAAGTGAAGATATTATTTGGATGGAGAGAAAGATAATATTATTCTTTTCGGTTATCACCAAAAACTTAAGATACAATGGCCAATGCATGGCTTATTTAAAGTCAAACTATAACAAACCTAATAACAAACCAACAGCTTTAACAAACTATTTGGCCACCTGGCAGTACACCTGGAAGCTGAAAACTGCTCAGCTTTCTTCACCTCTCAACATTCACCCAACTTCTTCACATCTCCAACTTCTTGAATTACTACCACCTTCAGCTTTTGTCTAAAAGCTTCGAATTTGTTGACTGCCAATGCTTTAGTTAGCACATCGACAATTTGATCTTGTGCAGGCACATAGTTAACCTGAATCTCTCCATCTGCAACCCTTTCTCGAACAAAATGGAGATCAAGATCCACATGTTTAGTTCTAGTGTGCAACACTAGATTAGCTGCCATAGCAACAGCACTGGTGTTATCACACCATAACTTGATTTCAGTCGAGAGTTGAACACCCATTTCAGCAAAAACAGCTTTGACCCAAACTGCTTCAGAAGTAGCATCTGCAAGACTTCTGTATTCTGCCTCAGCTGTGGAGTGAGAAACCGCACGCTGTTTCTTGGAGCTCCAGGAAAGAAGATGCTCACCATGAAACACGCAATAACCAGACAGTGATCTTCTATCATCCTAATCACCACCTCAATCTGCATCAACGAAGACTGTTAGCGTAGAGAATGGCATATTATGAGACGAGAACCACAAACCATAGCTCAACGTCCCATTCAAGTAAAGTAGTATTCTTTTAACAGCAGTCCAATGCACATCAGTAGGCTCTTGTATGAACTGAGCCACCTTGGTAACGGCATATAAAATATCGGGCCTGGTGTGACAAATGTATAGTAATGCCCCTACAATACTCCTGTAATGTTGAGCATCACTAAGCTTGACACCTTCAACTTTGCTGAGTTTCTGTGAAGTTGCCATGGGCGTTGGCGTGGACTTAGAGCCTAGCATATCTGTTTTCTGAAGTAGTTCTCTGATAAACTTCTTCTAAGATAGAAGAAGACCATGAGAGAAACGACGAACCTCAATGCCCAGAAAAATTCAAGCATGCCAAGATCCTTTAAAGAGAATTTTTCATGTAAAGCAGCTATTACATGATCGACATGTTCCACAGTGTTCCCTGTGACCAAGATGTCATCAACATACACTACCAAATACGTAGTGACAATATCATTGTAGAGCAGAAATAGAGATGGATCAGCTCTAGATGACTTGAACCTCAAGGTAAGTAAAAACTCTTTGAGCTTTAAAAACCAGTTACGTGGTGCTTGGCGCAGACCATACAATGCCTTCCTCAGTCGACATACCATCAATTCACCATTAGCATTCTTCTTTTCAAAATCAGGAGGTTGACGCATATATACTTCTTCCATAAGATCACCTTTAAGAAAGGCGTTATTAACATCAACCTGTCAAATTTGCCGGCCATTTGTAACAGCAAGTGACAAAAAATGTTCACAGTAGAGAACCTTATAACCGGGCTGAATGTTTCCATAAAAGCACAACCATGAACTTGTGAAAAACCTTTTGCTACCAGGCGTATTTTGTATCGGTTTATCGAGCCATCTGAGTTGTGTTTGATTCGAAAGAGCCACTTACAACCAATAAGCTTTCGTTTAGGAGGTAAGTCAAAAACCTCCCAAGTCCCATTGTCAACCAGAGCTTTATACTCGACCATAACTGCAATATGCCAGTTCGAATCCTTCAACGCTTCTTGAACTGTTAGTGGCACTTGTTCACCTTGCAGCTGGTAGACTTTTGGCTTGAACACTCCCACTTTGCTTCGAGTCACCATCCTGTGTGTATTGCCAAGCACTGAGTGGTTGGAATAGCTATATCACCGTCCTGGGAATCTGGTGCAGGCACACTGGTTGGGACAAAAGGATCTGACTCAGCATCAGGTCTTTGAGGGACCCCAGTGGAATAACCAGGTGCATCTTCTTGGTAACTTTCAACTGAAACAGGTGTACGAGTGGCAACAGGGACCATAACTTCAACATGACCACCAGTAGGTGAATTTGATCCAGACTGAGCAACATGAGAGGATGAAGCAACAACTCTCTCAGCAGTGACAGGCAATTGAGGATCCTGTACAACATGAATTAGGGGAGATTGAGGACTGTGAGATGTGGCACAAGGTGTAACAACTTTTGAAGCAAAAGAAAACACTGATTTATTGAAGACAACATTTCAAGACACATAAATTCTGTCATCATCAGCAAGACATTGATAGCCATGGTGCATAGGTGAATAGCCTAGAAACACACATAATTTGGATCGAAACTCCATCTTATGCCTGTTGTATGGTCTCAAGTGTGGAAAGCACTGACAGCCGAACACCTTAAGCATCTTGTAATCTGGTGTTTTCCCAAATAACCTTTGAAACGGAGAGACATTGCCCAAAACCTTTGTTGGCATCCTGTTGATCAAGAACAAAGCACTAAGTATGGCATAAGCCCAATATTTCAGTATGAGAGAAGCTTGTGCCAAGAGTGTGAGGGCTGTTTCTACGACATGCCGATGCTTACGTTCTACCAGACCATTTTGCTGGGATGTGTAGGGACATGTGACTCTGTATTGAATACCCAAAATGGCTAAGGTAGATGCAAGTTCCCTGAACTGACCACCACCATTAGTTTGTAATGCAATAAGATTAGAACTGAACTGATTTTTGACTAATGCATGAAACAACTCAAATGCTGTTGAAACTTTTGATTTATTATGTAGAAGGTAAAGCCAACAGTGTCTAGTACATTTATCAACAAATGAAACATAAAATCTATATCCATTAGACATTACTGGGGCTGGACCCCATACATCAACTTCTACTAATTCAAAGGGATTGCTATAAATTGTAGTTGAAGGAGAGAAAGGTTGAACATGGCATTTGCCCAATTGACATGCAACACAGACCGTTGAACAATCAGGGGCCATGGTTTTATTCAAAGCAGTACTGATAACAGCAGCAGCAGGATGTCTCATCCTCCGATGCTAAAGCCAGTAGTCAAAAATAGTAGTGATGGTAGTAGCAAACACAATAGCAGAAGCTTCAGGTACATCAAAACTATATAAACCCTCAGATTGTTTCCCAGACAACAACACCGAGCCTGTAGCTTCATCCTTCACCAAATAATCATTTACATGAAATTCAAAGTACACTGAATTATCCCTTGTAAATTTGGATACAAACATTAAATTCTTTTCTATGCGAGGTACATGCAATAACTGAGAGAGATTAAGCTGTTTAGAAGATGTACTAAAGCAAGCATGACCAACATGTGCAATAGGTAAAGGGGACCCATCACCAATATGAACCTTCCACTATCGTTGTAAGCCTCCTTGAATTGAAGATTGCCCAGTTTATAGGTGACATGATGTGTGACACCCGAGTCAGGGAACCACATGCCAGTAGAAGTCACCAGAGTATTAGCTTGAGCATCCTCACTGGCATAAAACTCAGGTGAAGAGTCAGCACCTGCAGGACTAACAAACGGACTATATGTGACATCAGCATTATGAAAAGTACAACAACACGTGTTAGCATGTGCATAAGATGCTGAATAAGATTGTTGCGAAGCCACACTCTTGAAATTTTTGTTAAATCGATTCCAACAACGATCAGTAAGATGACCCAGCTTCCCACACAGTTGGCACTGATGTTTGGGCCTGCCCTTAGAATGTCTACCAGTTAAGCTAGGGTTACCATCACGACGAGTATACTGCGAAGGATTAGAATAAGAATGTTCTTCACGCTCAGGCTCATGATTGTACATCGTAATATTAATGCCAATCGGAAAACGAAAAGGATCCATTAACCTAGATTCAGCATTAGTGAGGATGGACACTAGACTTTCAAGAGAAAAAGGTTCCTTGCTAGCAGTGATAGCTGCCACCGAAGGCTAATACTCCATAGGTAAACCATTAATAATCGTGGCTATATGTTCTAATTCAGAGACAGGATTACCACATGCGGCAAGAAGGTCACATACCTCCTTTACTTGCATTGTATACTCATGCATCAAAAGGGCACCTTTCTTCACAGAACGCAACTTGCAATGGATATGCATGAGCTTTGTGGTGGAAAGCTTTGAATAGCACTTGGAAATGTCACTCCAAATAGACGCGGAGGTTTCTGCACCAACAAGCTGCAGCAGAACAGAGAACTGTCTTGTTTGAGATGACACAGATAGGCAGGATTTGGAGTCCGATCTCCATTCGCACCAGTGATCACCTTTTCCGGAACGGAACGAGAGGAGTCAAGAAATTCCTCCAAGCCAAGCCCACGAACCGTCAAAATAACCTGCTGCTTCCACAGCAGGTAGTTGGAGTTGTCAAGCAACACATTGACTCGTTTATTGGAAAACACCTGAGCCACGGCATCAGTCGAATCAGCCTCAGATTGCATCGTGAACGTCGTAACAACAACGAGAGAACAAAGTCACAGAGAAGGGAGATGAGACAGATTGGAAACGGAAGCGAAAAGGTGAGAAAAGGTCAGAGAACCACCGGCGATTGATACCATATTGAACTTAGAAAGATAGAAAGTGAAGATATTGTTTGGATGGAGAGAAAGATGGTATTATTCTTTTCAGTTATCACCAAAAACTTAAGATACAATGGCCAATGCATGGCTTATTTAAAGTCAAACTATAACAACCCTAATAACAAACCAACAGCTTTAACGAACTATTTGGCCACCTGGCAGTACACCTGGAAGCTGAAAACTGCTCAGCTTTCTTCAACTCTCAACATCTCTCAATAATGTTGTCTCCAAAAAAAAAAAAACGTGTCTTGCCATTGCACCCAACATTTGTTGGTTTATTATTATATCTCCACCTAACCCGTTATTTATAGACATTTAGACTACACCCTAATACATGCCATTAACACAGAATACATGGAGAGTGATCCCAAGAAACCCTCCTTTCTTAGATTATTAACCCAATTCCCATGGGAATCTAAATTATGGAAAAACTGACGAGTGGTCGGAGAAGATAACCTAATAAAAGATAGATAAAAAAAGAAATGTAAAAGCAATACAAAAGGAACAGGGATCACTTTTTTTTTTAATTTTTTTAACACTAGCGTTAGTAATGTAAAAGCTTACAAATATTAGGTGTTTGAGACCCACACGTGTATCTGTATATGGGAAAGTCTTGGACGGCAAACAACCTTGTTCGATGCTAGACTGCTACTATCTGTGACCAGTCAGCTTTCCTTTGCTGCCATTTAGTTTCGTCTTGCAGTTGCAGTAAAACCAGAATCCCAATCCAAATCCCCCAATGGTAAACGTACGTAAAAACAAAGACACAGAAACAACCAACCCAACCCAACCCAAATCATCTCTCATATATTTCAACGTTGTCAGGTTTGCAAGTGTTGCCTCTGCCTAAGTTATGGTCCCCTCCCTATGAGTTGCTGACTGCTGTCATACCTAGTTTTCTTTCTTTCCATATTTTGGTGCCCTTCCATCCCAATCTTTCAGCTTTGTTCTTTCATGGAATTTCAGTGCTTGCTTTTACAGGATACTGGATACCTACATATAATATCCCCATCATGTTTCACTTTCAAACTCACGGTTTCATTCATATTGAAACATATCCAGAATATAGTATTAAAACTTGAGATTATGGAATGTGTGCAATGATTTGTTTGAAAAAATCATCATAAATATCAAAACATGTGTGGATCTGAAAGATTTTTATGGGGGAATAAAAGGGTGATATGATGGGATGGCGAGGGTGGGGATCATCAGAATTCAGGAGAGAGAGAGAGAGAGAGAGAGGTGTAAATGCAACAAGTAATTCAGTTGATCTGTGTAACAACTGGATTTAAGGCACGAAATTCGACATGTAAAATGTTGGTATTCTTAAACTAAATGCAAATTAAGAGGAAAGGATTGAAAGGGACAGTGAGAGTGGGACAAGGGAAAGCGTGGGGAGGGCCGCACGAGGGTGGCCTCTCTAATACTCTAAATTAATCTCCCTTCTTTCTTTCCCCCTCTAAGGATTCTCGCTGTCGGCTGACACTTCTATTGACCCACCCACATCGCCCGCTTTCACATCACTCTTAAACTCTAATAATCCCTTCTAATCATGTGGCCAGAGATTCGATTTTTGTTCATAAGAACGTAACATATTTCATAATTAGTTGTTAATTTCTTCAATAAAAAAACACTGACGTTGAGAAAGATTAATAACTCCTAAATGAACAGTGTTTAGGAATTGTTCCTATAATATTTGTTTATCAAGTTAAATAAATTAGTATGAACAAAATTTTTATGTTCATTCAATAAGCGAACGGATACGAACAAAGATATGTTCAGTTCGTTTATGTTCATGAACAAGCTCCTTTATTGGCTTGTTTATCAACTCGTTTATAAGCTCGTTTACTTGGTTCCCTGTTTCCTTTTATTTTTTACACTTTAAATATCGGTGAAGTTAGGGACTAATTGAACACATGGTGAATTTTAGAGTTCAAATTGTAAAGCATGAGGAGCTTAGGACTAGTGGCACAATTTCACCATTTTCCTCAATGAACATGTTCGTGAACACTAAACAAACGAACACAAACCGGACATGAACAGCTTAAAAAATAAATAAACGAACACGGACAACATTATTCGTTCAAGCTCGGTTCATTTTCACTCCTAACAGTGGTACTCTAATTTTAACCAAAAACTCAAATAATCCCTTCAAAATATGATCGTGCATGTATATTTTTCACTTAGGATACAAATCATTTTACTCCATATATAGCTTGAATTATATGTACTAGAATGTCAAAGCAGCATTCTACCGCCATGGCAAAATTATTTTTACCCAACCCAATCCAAACTAGACCAAGAATCTTTTCAAAAGCAATGGAAATATGTGGAATAATCAAATTGTACCAAAATATTTCTACCTACTTTGAGGATTAAAAAATATTTACTTTTTTCCAGTACTACTATATTTTTCATCGCAAAAATATAATGCAACATATATTTATTCATGTCATTAGCATCAAATGAACTTTATAGTACAGGTAGGCAGTATCTTTCCTACTGTTGCTTGGAAGTATGTTTTTACTATTAGCTTTCCGGGCTTTGTTTTTGGCAAAATTACTTCAAAGGTTCTTTTAGAAGTAAAAGAAAGTTGTGAGAGTAAATCTGTCATTTTTATAGTAAATTTTAAAAACATTAATTGTATGAGGTGGATTTTATTTTTAATAAATCTTAATTTTAATCGTACCTAAGAAAATATGATGGAACAAAAATAAGCAGCTTGACTAACCGGTTAAATATGCTTGTTCGGATTTTATTTTTTTGAAACAGGATTTTAATTAAATGATCGTGTTTATCTCAAACATATGGGTTAATCTAACTGTTGTAACTCGATTTTATTTTATTCCCTACTCACAAATACTACTGTTCTTATTAAGTTTCTTAGTTCATATCTGTTGTTGTAGACTGTAGTTGAGCTCATGCCTACAGGGATGGACATTTTACCTGACCCAGCCTGGTTGACTATGATTTTTTAATTAAAAATTTGGGTTTGGGTCAGATTTTTCTTGGGGGTGAGGTCATGTTTGAGTTTAGGGTGAAAAAAAAATCGACCTGAGACTAATAGTGTAATTTTCTCTTATATTTTTTAGGAATATTTTTAATAATACCCCTTTATATATGTTTTATAATTGAGTCCTTAAAATTGAATTTTTTATTTATAATTTGGTCTCAAAAATTAATTTTTTACAATTAGGTCCCTAAAATAATTTTTTTACAATTAAGTCCCTAAAATTTATTTTTTTAAATAAATCAGGTCGGGTCAAATTTTTAAAAGGGTGTGATCTGGTCGGGTCGGGCTCGAATTTAGGATAATTATTTTTGGATTGGGTTCGGGTGGGCGAAAAACCCTACCCGTACCCATCCCTACGTGCCCATTTGGAGGTTATTGCCTCATATTAATAAAATTTAATCTTTGCTTAGCAAAAAAAAAAAATGTTCTTATTAAGTTATAATAGGTCGAGAAAGATGTCGTATCACTTAAAACACCATATCATATTTTAAATTTTTATCTCATTATTTAATTAAAGTTGTGTCGTAAAAATAATGACAATTTTCCCTCAATTATTACAGAAATAATCACGATCATTTAACTATTTTTTATGGTACAAAAGGTTGTAATCTCAATTCAACAATTAGTACACAGTCAAAAATACAATACCTCTAGTACCCTTTATTTATCCTCAATTATTAACCAGTTATTAACACACTCCAAGTTGGTTGAAGGTTGTTTGAAAGTCGGTTTAATATTTTTATGGTGGATAATTATATATATATATAATATTTTTATGGTGGAAATCTTTTCTGGATGAGTCGAATTTAGTAGGATTTTTTGTTAAAAATTTGGGGTCCGATTAAGTTGAGAATAAAATATATTAAATTTGGATTGGGTAGCTAAAAACCTGTCCCGTTTCCATTCCAATGCTAATATGCTATATAACTATCCAGAAATTCAAATATTTTTATAATCGCATTGTGTTTATCACGATCACGGACATAGTCTACATTAATCACAAGGGTTTGAATTTTGGACATAAAATTTTAATGTCAAGCATTATTAGTAAGTTGGGAAGGTGGGGGAAATTAAGACAAACGGTGTTTGAAAGAGGAGCAGCTGATAAGAGTGTTTGAAGACAAGAGAAATCAAACATGATTTGTCTGTAAAATAGGGTTTTTGCTCTCCCCCCGGAAGCAGCTAATACTTTTTAGTGTCATATCAACTAAATTTTTGTGTTCCCCTTCCGCATGTGATTTCCAGTGTACTTAAAAGGTCATCTTATCTTATGTGTTGGATATAATTCAAACCCTCACATGCATGTTCTCGGACATTTAAAACTCTTTTTTGTTGAAATTAATTATTATGTTTGCTGCACTGCTTCCCCTTACCCTCAACATGTTTTCAATGATTAAATAGATAAAATCTTAACAATGGGACTGTAAATTAAAGTGTGTAACCAATATAATGGGTGTGAAAACTTTTTTACTAGGTCTATCTGTTTGAAATGTTGAGATTTATTTATCTCTCATGTCTGTTTTATGGTTTATATTTGAGACTTGTGGTAACGAAAAATATATAGTATAGATTTTGACGTATGGTGAGCCATTCCATTGAATCGGAGGGGATGGGTTAGTGTTGTATGTAAAGGAAGAAATAAACTAGAACATGGTGGGATTGGGGGGACAAAAGAAATACTTATATAAATATATAAACAAGTTGAAAACTGCATGGAAGATGGTCCAACAGAAATAATTCTAAAATTAGTGCCTTGTCTGATGTTGCATAAGCATGAGGTCCTTGTGATTAGATTGTCTGAATTGACAAAATAATACAGTAGGAAGTATTATTAAATAAGAGAATTTATTTAATATTGGTATATTCTTTTTCAAAAAGTTCATATATTTGAAAATTTATAACTTAATATGCAAGCAGGTTTACTTAAAAAACAGTACAGGTAACATAAACTAAGACTAAACTGTACAGTTCAATGATTCATAAGTTTGACAGTGAAAAAGGAAATAATACAGAAATCTGGGAAAGTAGATGCTGCTCTTTAACCAATGATGATTTCATGTGAAGATCTGGAAAAAAAGAATGAACAGTTGAGAGAATTTAGATGACAACCCAGATTTCGCTTCAGTCCCATCAATCCATTTGATAAGAAGAAAAGCAACAACATAAATCTAAAACAGAGATGTAGAATTTTATTTGCAACACTAAATAAATTTTCTTGTACCTGGGAAATATTAATAGAACTCCATAATAGCTACAAATAATACTCTAATAATATATATGAAATCAAAACTACTATACAAGCGGGAACGCCATGGAACCAATTAAGCTCGCCTTTTGTCTAAGGCTCGCCGCGGTCACGGCCGCAAACGAGCATCGCAATGCAGCGGCGGAGGATGTAGAATTTGGCTCGCTGCTTCTTAACCAAATGACTGCATTTCTGACCGAATGATCTGCAAGGCTCACATGCTGAGGCGGCCTGCTTGTTATTGATGAATCTTGTGTCCTTTTCTTTGCCTGCCATGTGAAGGACTAAGCTTTTTTTTTGTTGCTGCGTTGCTTCAGATGTGCCTACTGTTGGTGTTGATGACACTGCAAGTATAGTACTAGAAATAGAAGCAGTAAAAATATAAAGGGTAGGGGATTAGATGAACTTGGTGGTTGTATTTATCTAGGAAAGGGAGAGAGGTTTTGATTCTCGGTATATCTACTGTACCCTCTGCAATCCACTAGCTGTGCCTGTCAGGGACTGGGAGGATAGAGATATTAAAAAAAACAACAGTGCTGTAATTATGTTGCTAGGATTCTTTATTTTTTTATTTAATTAAATATTTATATTCATTATATATTTTAGGTTTTATTGAATGAATATTCTTTTTTTTGGGATAAAAATTGAATGAATATTCAGCCCACGAAAGTTAAATTCGCGTTTAGTTAAAGGTGAGTTCTGTATAATAAAAATTTGGTAAGTTAATTTTTTTCTTTTTTATTTATCCAATCAATATGGAACTCGCATTTGACTAAACGCTAGTTTGAGAAAACTCGCGTTTGACTAAACATAAGTTTGACCTACGTGGGGTATTTTTTCAAATATTGTTCTAAGGAGAGTAGATTTAAAAATAATATCCTAAAAGAGAATATGCAAACAATAAAGCCTATATTTTAGGACATGATGCAGTTGCTAAATTCACCTGAATTGTTAGTAGTGGAGTAGGACTATTCGGTTTGTACAGAGAAGAGAAAGCAACGTAAAGAGGAGAGAAAGGGTACATCTGAATGCGGACAAAGAGGAAGAGGAAGGCACACGAACGATAATATTGTCTAAACAGTGTAAGACTGTGCTGGGAGATGCCTTTATTATTTTTTATTTCTGCTGAATGTTGAGTGCTGAGGTGGAAGCACTATATTCTGCAGCACCGCTAGAACCGGGACGGGGGCATGCAGGCTTAGCTATCCATTAGAAGTGTTAGGCCCAAAGAGATCAGTACCACCTAGGTATGCCGGACTGAAAATCAAACCAACTTTGAATACTTGTCAAGCCGATTTGTTGTTTTAAAAGATAATTTTAATATTCAATCTATAACATTGTATACAGTTGAATCCATTAAGTGTTGGGTGATAAAAGATGACATAGTTTCTATTAGGTAATTCAGGTTCAAGCAATGTGGCTAAGGGTGGCAATCAGGTGGAGAATAACCGCAAATTATAGGAATTTTAACCGACGAGTATGAGGAATAACTGAAATCTTCACTCATGGGGATGAGGACGGGGAAGTTTTATCACCGAAGCACAAATAGGGATGGAGATTGCTATATCCAAACCATGGGGATAACCGAACCGTATCCCTACAAATCACCATGGGATCCCGGAAAATATCCCCATGGATCCCAATATTTTACAAAGTTTGATGGCCATAAGGGTAATTTACCCATTTTCAACAAAATTCTATTCTCCCATAATTGGGCATGGTCAGCTGGAGTAAATTTGGAAATTCTCCGTAAATTCCATAAAAATAATTAGAAAGTGGCCTATACATCATTGTAAATGTGATTCAATCTAGTTTGTTTAAAGTACGCGGTGATCGATTTCAATATTTATTTTAAGAAATATGAATATTTAAATGTTGAAAGGTCATAAAAATTGGCAACAGATTCTTAGAAAATAATTTTAGCAGTGACTTTGAAAAATCACCAAATAATCTACAAGATAAATAAGGAAGTGAGCCTTATATTTCTATAACCATACGGAAGTCTAGATTTGTTTAAAACAAACAGTTATTGATTTCAAGTTATGTATTAGGTGTTATTAATTTTTGAGTGAGCAAAGGTCAGAAGAAAAGACCGCAGACTTTTTCCAAAAACAATAATGGCAGTGACTTCAGAAATTCTCCATAAATCGTACGAGTAAAATTAGAAGAGGTAATTTATACGGTTGTAAAGATTATTGAATCTAGTTTCTTTTAGAACAAACAGATTACAATTTGGAACAATATATCATTAGTTACGTATTTTCTTTTAAAGGTAGTGCAAGCTGCCATGTAACGACACGAATTTCTAAGTCAACATTTGGGCTTTGACCCGATTTATGGACCTTCATGTTGGTTGGAGTAATTTGACCCAGCGGGCCAAGTTTGGGCCTTATTGGATGAGAATTTGGCTATGCGGGCTTAGGAGGTGATCATATTGTAACAAGGGAGAAAATAGGGGGTTTTATGAGGCAATTATACCCTTATTTAAAATAAAGGCTAAAATCCCATACAATTCTATGATGGTTCACGTGAATTAAAGGGGAGGTGAGATCACCATTTTGCTTCATATTTCCTTCTCCCACTCACCGATTCTCCTATTCTTTCAAGCCTAGTTCTAACATTAAGGATTCAAACTTTCTATCTCATTTCTCCCTATCAAGGACCAAGATTCAAGTATGTTAATCTCTTCTTCAAGAGCTTCATGAAAAGTATAATTTTGTGGTAAGAAGGTGAGTCTCTTAATAATGGGTATTGAAGGAATGAAGGTTTTAAGAGCTTCCATCCATTTTTTATTTTTGCAAATTTGTAGCTAAGGTCTTCCATATCCTTAGTTCAAGTTTTAATTTGATTTCCATGTTTATATGGCATGAGGAGGTGATTTAGGGTTTATTCAAGTTTGAGTCCAAAAGAAGAAGTTGAGGAAAATAAGTGGGTGAAGTAAATTCAAGATTTTTTGCTAAAAGGTCAGTACATATCTGACTCTTATTATTCTTGAAGATCATAAAGTAATTGCTTTGCTGATTTTATGGTTTATGGGTATTGTACGGGTGAAGCTTGCTTTAAGTAATCAAAGTAATGAATTTGATGATGTGAATAGTGTTAGATGACTCTAATATACCCATAAATAACTTGGTAAACTTTAGTAACACTTTGGGGTGGTTTGGATGCGATTAGAGATAAGTTAGGAGTGATTTTTTAGCCTTAGAAAGTGGTTCTGGGCTTAAGGTTTTGAAACCATATGAATAGGTTTCGATAGTTATAAATTTCTGCGAAAAAATAGGTTCTGAAGCAAAGGTTTCGAAACCTCTGGGCAAAGGTTTTCATACCTTTAGAAAGGTTTTCGAACCTCTAGACAAACGTTTCCATACCATGAGGAAAGGTTTCCATACCTTTGGGAAAAAGGTTTCTATACCTTTAGGAAGGTTTCCATACCTTATAAAGGACGATGTTGGGAATTGTTCTAAATGTTGAGAAATGTTTCGAATAGACATATAAGCGATATTTCATAGATTAATGGCTAATGACATGATTAAACCCTTGAATAAAATGTGTATTCACTAAAGGTGATTGTGTTTATTAATAAGTCGATGATAATTCGTTAATGAGACTTGAATTTTAGAAATGACTAGATATCTTCTATAATGTACGAAAGGCTTGATAGTGGGGGCCTTGGGGCCTTTATCCCGTGATGGGATGTATCAATGCTTGAAAGCATTAGTTATCTTATGAATGTTTTATAAAGGAATTCGGATGTCCTAAGAGTCACTACTGCGGTACTTATATAAAGGGATGCGTACTCACGGCTGTGTGATCGAGTACCTTTGATGTACCCACGGATTAAGTGATATGGGTGCGGTTAGAAACCTATCTGTGGCTATGGTGATCCGAATAAGGTAATTAACTCGATAGGCTAAGTGAGTTCGAGTAACCTGATAGGTTGAGTGACCTCAGGTAAGGACTACTTGTGGCTAATATGACCCAAGTATTTCTATGATGTATCCGTGGCTATAGTGATCCAAATATGGTCTATTAACTTGAAGGTTATGTGAACACGGGTAACCCGACGACTGTGTGAGCACAGGTAAAGTAGGTGTAACACCTCAAAAATCGATCTAGTCGAAAATAGGTTCTGGTGATAAAAAATTCTATACTGGAAAGGTCCAAATATTTTATTGACTTAAGTTGTGTGGTCAAAAACATCGTATTGGACTCCAATTGAGTCAATTTAAAAATATTTGGACCTAATTAAATTTTTAGAAATAATTTAGTGACTAAATTATGGAAATTGAAAGTTTAGGGATAATAGGGTGAAGTTTAGAAAGTGGAAGGACCACTTACATAATTATCCCACTTTAAAGTGAGTTACCTTCTTGCTTAGACACATTCACGTGAATTCCTTGTGAAATTGGGGGAAATGATGGCATGGAATTGATAGCTATTATGGCTATCCTAAATTGTTGGGAAAGGAAAACCAATTGTTTATAGTTTGCCCACCCTTAGAGGAAACCTTTTGATTGGTGATGTGTGAGGTAGAGTAATTGTCCTAATGAAATAAAAATAAGTACATTTGGCCAGGGGAAATCTATCGGGTAGATTTAAAGATGTTTAAAGAGCTTGGAAACATTTTCATAGTAACATCTGAGACCACCTTGCTATCTTCTTTCATCTTTCTCTAAGAACAAACAAGCACCTCCATTGTTATCTTCAACCTCTAGCTCAAGCAAGCACCTCCCTCGTTTATGCAAGCTTTCCTTGATTTCTCTATATTCTTGGATAGCCCTTGAATTGCACATGTTGGGAAATGCCGATACACCCAATGGCACAGCGAAAAAATTATCCGGCGTATTCCGCAGTGATCCATGTACGAGGAATGAATTCAGGGTGAAAAGGGATGAAACATTACCTTAAATAAATCTGAAAACTGCAGGGAGTTAGGAGAATCCAATTCTTCTAGCACGATATCGAATCCAAGTCATCACAACAGCGTGCCAACCTCTACACAGTCCACCCGAAGGAAACAAACAATATTTTACTTCTCTAACTGTTAGAGAGTTTTTTCGCAAAAGGCATATTTTTGGCTGCTAGACCTTATGCCTTTATATAGCATTCAAAAACATAATTCTAATTAAATTCGGATTCATCAAATATACAATATATTTAACCAAATATAATTAAATATGCAGAATCTGATTCTACTTTAATTAGGTTTCTTTAGATATATATATTAATAGTATTTGATAATTACAATAATTATCTAGTATTAATATATATATAAACAAGATTATCTATAATTACAATAGTTATAATAATTTTAGTTTTTACTTATTACGTGCACAACAAGTTTGTACACATGCTATCTAGTTGATATTTGTTTGTTTCAATCATAAGGTGTGACCCTTGTAGGTTCATGTAACATTAGCATTAATATCTAGAACAATTCTAATATTACAAGCAATGAGTGGCATCTAGCAATGCATCATTGCTACCTAAGTTACAAGAAGTCGTGGTTCGACATAACCTTTTTTGTGATTAACTCTTTTCATGTATTACATCCTTTTGTCCTCAAATCTAGATCGAACACAAGTCATGGAATAGTCACACTTGTATAGTCCATCTAATATTTCTTGATATCTTGAGTAGACTATTATAAACGAATAACTATGATATCTCATATCAATTTATTCGAGCATGGCCATGCATTTTCTAGTCTCACCCAATCAAGTGACCTATGATATTACTCCTATTATGTAGGAGGGACAAATCCTATCTTGATCAACCATATTCCGCTACATAGATTGTGACATATCCAATATTGGTCTTTATAGTGTAGTCAGTTACGACACACGTTTGACTGCATCAAAATATGTCACTCACGATGTTGAAATGATGATGATCTCAAGTCTGAGGATCATACATGTAGTTATCACTATGAGCTATGTTGTGACTGTCACATAATAATCCAAGAAACATGCTCATAGCGGGTCAGTTCAATATGTCGTTCTCTAACACATACTTGTGTATTGATTTTGACATCTTCATTCAATGACAACACTTTGTCATCAATCAACTACATATTAGTCTTAATATATTATTGTTGTCCATGCCCACAATAATACTCGACTAAGGATATTCAAGAATAACTATATTATTCTAAGGACTTTATTATAATTCAGTTTATTTATAAATGCACAAAATAAGACTAAAAAATAATAATGGCTTTATATTAATAAACATGATAAATAAGTATGTCTTTTACAACCATCTCATGATTGGTCTTTGGGCATACTCTAACAGCACAAGAGTTGGGGAAAGAAGGATCACCATCTCCATCCAAAGCTAGAAACAAAAGAGTAGTAATTCGAGAGCCGTAGGAGCTTCAGAATTCAAGGTGAGTGTAGTCGGTGCCTCGGGAGCAGGCTAGGTGCCTTTTCAGAACCTTTGAATATTGATTATTGCATTGCTAACCTTTTATATTAAGGTTATTGCATAAGAACATTGTTGATGGCTATATTGGTAAGTATTGCATCGATTCCTTGTCCTGTAGCATTGTTGTTATTGTTATTGAAATAATTTATCATTGAATATTGAATAAGGTCTTTGGAATATTGATATTGATTTATTGTCATTGGATATTGTATTGAATTATTGCTATCGACATTGAAACCCTTCCAACCTCCTATCGTTTCTATTTTGAATGCCTGAGCTCCTATTGATAAGCTATCTCAACATCAGGCTTACTCTTTTACCAGTCATAATGACGATAATCCTGATATTACTGAGTATTGGCTAGATAGTACACTACGAATCTTGACCACGCAGCTACAGTGTTCCTATGGACACAAGGTTGTGCCCTTTCCTTGCTAGCTAATGAAGCATTGTATTGGTGGGAGACTACCATCCTTCTAGTCCCCAAAAAAACGGTGACTTGGGAGTTTTTCCTGCGTGAATTTCGGAAGAAATATATTAGCAAGTACTATCTTGTTGAGAGGCATAACATCTTCCTTCATCTAAAACAATGAGGATAACCTGTGGAGCAGTACATCTATAATTTTTACAAGTAATACCAGTACGGAGCTGAATACATCAAGAAGGAGGAGGAGAAGTGTAGAATGTTCATCAATGGTCTAAATGATGATCTGCGCCCTATGTTTACGACATTGGGCATTACCATTTTCCAAGACCTTGTGAACATGGTTAAGGCTACTAAAATTGCTCAGAGAGCTTAGAAGGCCGGTGGATCAGGCAAGTCTGAGAAGAGATATCGAGATGACTTCTATTCTTACTGAATCTTTCAAGAAAGTGAAGTATCATGGTTCAAAACAAAATGAGTATTCACAGCCTTTCCATTTCGAATATATTGCCAAGCCTCAAGCTATAATCCAGTTTTTTCCTGGTACAAATTCTGTTGATAGTATTGGTGGTTCTAGACAAGAGACACAACTCTCAATTTGCAATTTCTGTCAGTACAGGCACCCTGAAGGGCAATGGCGTAAAAAGTCTAGAGCGTGCTTTTTCTGTGGCAAGATGGGAAATCTCATCCGTGATTGCCCTAAAAACACTGTCAAGTCTACTTCTGCATCGGCTAATCCATTATCCCTTTCTCGATCCTTCCGAGGTAAAGGAGCGAGACAAGGATCTTCTGGAAAGCCTAGTGGTTCATCCAAAGCATCATACAAACCTAAATCTAAGGCTTCTGCACAGATGTATCACGTAAGGGGCAAGAAAGAAGAAGATGATCTCGACATCATTGCAGGTAAAAATTTGAGGACAAATTTTTCTTAAGGAGGGAGAATTGTAACACCCCGAAAACCGGTCTAGTCAGAATTAGGTTCTAGTGATCATAAATTCTATATCGAAAAGGTCCAAATATTTTATTGACTTAAGTTGTATGGTCAAAAACATCGTATTGGACTCTAATTGAGTCAACTTAAAAAACTTTAGCCCTAATTGAATTTTTAGAAACAATTTAGTGACTAAATTATGAAAATTGAAAGTTTGAGGTTAATAAGGTAAAGTTTTGAAAGTAGAAGGACCACTCCCATAATTATCCCACTTTAAAGTGAGTCACCTCCTTGCTTAGACACATTCACGTGAATTCCTTGTGAAATTGGGGAAATGATGGCATGGAATTGATAGCTATTATGGCTATCCTAAATTATTGGGAAATAAAAATCAATTGTTTATAGTTTACCCACCCTTAGAGGAAACCTTTTGATTGGTGATGTGTGAGGAGGAGTAATTGTCCTAATGAATTAAAAATAAGTACCTTTGGCTAGGGGAAATCTATCGGGTATATTTAAAGATGTTTAAAGAGCTTGGAAACATTTTCATAGTAACCACCGAGATCACCTTGCTATCTTCTTTCACTAAGAATAAGCAAGCACCTCCATTATTATCTTCAACCTCTAGTTCAAGCAAGCATCTCCCTCGTTTATGCAAGCTTTCCTCGATTTTTCTACATTATTGGATGGCCCTTGGATTGCACAAGAGTTGGGGAAAGAAGGATCACCATCTCCATCCAAAGCTAGGAACAAATGAGTAGTAATCCGAGAGCTGTATGAGCTTCAGAATTCAAGGTGAGCGTAGTCAGAGTCTTGGGAGTAGGCTAGGTGCCTTTCCAGAATCTTTGAATATCGATTATTGCATTACTAACTTTGTATATTAAGGTTATTGGATAAGAATATTGTTGATGACTATATTGGTAAGTATTGGTAAGTATTGCTTCGATTCCATGTCCGTAGCATTGTTGTTATTGTTATCGAAATCATTGATCATTGAATATTGAATAAGGTCATTGGAATATTGATATTGATTTATTGTCATTGGATATTGTATTGAATCATTGCTATTGCTTATCGATATTGAAACATGGCTATTGAATTATTGCTATTGAATTATTGCTATTGATCCATTGTCATGGAATTATTGCTATCAGACTATTGATATTGAACCTTGGATTCAAGTAATATTGGATACAATTGGCATACCATAGAATTCATGAGCTCATTGGTATGGGTAGGCCACGGCCTTTATGTTGGTTCGACGGAGGGATGTTGTGTATGGTTACATTGCTATGGCAGAGAGAGTAGACCACTATTGATTTCGGTGCGGAGTAGGAATTCGTGTATCCATATATCGTATATCGATCCAAGGAAACAGTTATTGTTATGCAAGATAAAATGCTATTGAGTATTGTTATTGCATTGACTATTGTTGTTGTAATTGACCATTGAAACTACATGCCATTGTTTTTGTTATCATAGCTAATATTGAAGCATGCTAGATTGTATTTTATGCTTATTTCATCGTTTATGACTACCTCACTAGGCAAAGTATGCCTAATGCATTCATCTTCAATGCATTTCAGGTTAGAAGAAGTTTTGAGATCAAGATCGGGGCCGGAGAAGGTTTTTGGACAAGTCACTACATTGATAAAGTAAAGTATATCAACTTTATAGACTCCTATTATGGTGGCATAAGTGTCGAATAAGTTATTTCTATCTCTTTTGATATGTTTGTAATGTAGTTGGCTTGTGTAAGTTTAAAGGCTTAAACTTGGCTTGTTAAAAGTGGTTAAAAATGACTTTATATGTACACTTGGCCTAAATAAGGGAAAATATGGCAAATTGATTCGTTCGACCGTAAAATTTGACATACTAATAGATTTTAGCTAAACAAGCTTACTGGTAAAATTTCATTCAATTTGGAAATAGTTTGGTTGAGCAAAATGCCATTAAACCAGATAAAATTGGCATTACTGGTCTTAACGTACCAATACGGGTGATGGCATATCGGTATGGGCTTGTTTTTCTAAAAATGGTTTAAGGAGCGTATCGATACGGGTGATGGCGTATCGGTATGGTGCTTTGAATCTAAAATTTTGGGTCCAGTTCAGTATCGATACGAGTTAGGTGCGTATCGATACACCTTATCGGGTCTGTAAAATGAAAATTAATGGCGCACCGATACTGTTTGGTCACGTATCGATACGGGTCTAAGGAATCTAACAGTATTAACGGTCATTGCTACTCATACCGATACCCCTGGGTGTGTATCAGTATGGGTTGTTGGAACTGGAAAACTGGGTAGTATTTTTGCCTTGGCATATCGATACGGCATGGGAGCGTATCGACACCTAATATAAATTTTGGTAAATTACCTTGATAAATCACCAGAAAGTATCGTTTGAACGTTCCTAAGTTTATAAAAGATATATTTTGATCCAATTGTAATATATTACTTTAACGTGTTTCTAAAATCCTCCAAATTTGTTTAGAATATTAAGCAAAGTAGCTGATAAGTGTTCAAAAGTACTATTTTTCTTACCCTTTTTACTCATATTATTGTTAGACTTAGGCTTATATTAGTTTCATAATTAGCCATTCATGCATTAATCCATGTTTCCTTCCATCGTTGAGCTTGATTACATAACTTGGTAGTTTTTGTGGGAAAAGATGCTGCTTTGGTGTGTTTTGTGTGTATGTGCAGGATCACTTGCCAAAGCAAGGCTAGAGCTAGTTGCCAGGGCAATACATGAAGGAGATGCCGAGCTAGTTGCCAGGGCAATGCATGAAGGAGACGCCGAGCCAGTTGCCAGGGCAATTGTCGACAAAGAATAAGGTGATATGGTAGTCGAAATTGATGACTAGACAAGCCCAAGATGACGTGGAGCAAAGCTAAATCCTAAAGGAATTTGATTTCCATGAAGAGATTAAAGAAGAATTCAATTCCAAGAAGATAGGAGAAGTTCTAGAAGGAATATAATTATAATAAAGAATTATATTCTTTAAAGATAATTTAATTCCTACTTAACTTCCTCCTCAAAGAAGGACTTTGACCTAGCCCTATAAATTCGAGGCCATATCATCAATTTCAAAAGAGAGCAAGAGAGGAGAATTTCCGACAAGCATCTAGGGCAAGGAGGATTTCGACAAGCTTCATTCTTCATCTTTTTCTTTCTTGTTCAATTCGGTTCATGCTAGGGATTATTTATCTTGTGTTTCTTTGGAACCTAGCCATGAACTAAATCTATTTGGCTATGGTTATTGTGTTTTGTGGTTGTGAGAAACTATTGGATTTTGTTTAGGTAATAAGAGTTTGCACTTTTCTATTCAAGGTTTATTCATTATTGGTTCTTATTCTTGCTTGCGAGTGAATTGGGTGAGGATCTCGTAACTTCATCTATTTATCTAATATCGAGAGAGTTAGATTCAAGAAACGAATTAATATGGTCTTTATTCAATCTATTGATGGTGAAGATTAATCCGGCTTAGGAATAAGTCAAGGATTTCAACGGCTAAGAGGAGCGCAAGATTGGTTGTTGTTCACCCTTGATTCACTCAGGGATGTATTATCAATGCATGCACAAGTAGCTAGAGTTTTGACTTAGGGATAAGAAGAAACCATTGAAGAAAGCTCTGTCGAAACTTGAAGGTTGCTGCTCAGACGCCCAAGTAGTTGCCCAACTAGTCGCCCAGGCAACCATCGATTAGTTGCCAAGGCAACCCTGTTGTGCAAGTTGCCACGGCAACTGAGTTGCCCGTGCACTCTTTTACCAAGACGATCCAATCGGCTATCACACCTCAACTCATGATAACCTGGCCTATCTCTCTCATTTGATCTCATTTATTCTTTTACTTTATTGCCTTCTAGTTTAGTTATTAGTTAAACTCCTATAATCTTCTATTTGTGTTTTTACTTTTTACAGTGCAAGAGACTAGATTCTTGAAGTGGCACCAATCCCTGTGGAGACGATATCTTTTATACTATAACTTGCAATGTGTATACTTGCACAATTACGTAGCACTTATTACGCGCAACAAGTTTTTGGCGCCGTTGCTAGGGATTGGCAATAGCGACTTTGTTTTTATTTTCTTGCACTTTCTTTTACTTTTCTTGTTTAATATTCAAAGGGCTAACAAACTTTGGTTTTGCATTGGTATATGACCAGGGCGAGACCGATTACACCAGAATATCCCATTGATCCAAAAATCGAACGAACCTTACGAAGACTTAGACGAAGGATAAGAGTAGCAATGGCTAATCAAGACGACAATATGAATCAAGATGTTCCAGCAGGAGGATGAGTGATTCTTGCACGAAACAGAACTATTCGAGACTATCTTGAAGAAGATCTTGATGGACTTAATCCAGGATTTGTCGCACCTGAAATTGAAGCCGACCACTTTGAGTTGAAACCGATAATGTTTAATATGATCAACACAATTGGTCAATTTGGCGGCTCAACAACTGAAGATGCACGACAACATCTTAAATCTTTCCTTGAGATTTGCAACTCGCTCAAAATACACGGAGTCACCCCCAATGTCTTACGATTAAGATTATTCCCCTATTCACTGAGGGATAGGGCGAAAGCATGGTTGAATAGCATTATTGCCGGATCAATAGCATCTTGGACTGATCTTTGTCGTGATTTCCTTGCTTGGTTTAATCCTACAAATTTGACTATTAAACTTCGTAACGACATTACTTCTTTTCGGCAGGCAGATGATGAATCCATGTACGAGGCTTAGGAGCGATATAGAGAACTTCTACACAAATGCCCCTTACACGGATTCCCGGTATGGACTCAAGTAACAATGTTTTACAACGCCATGAATACACCAACAAGGATGATGCTAGATGCCTCGGCAAACGACATACTTCTAGACAAGTCACCGGAGGAAGCAATGCAAATTCTAAACAGGCTGGCCAAGAATGATTATCAATTCCCCTCTACTAGAAGAGGAGGAGTTAGACGCCAAGCCACAATACATGAACTAGGATCATCAGATTCAATTTCGGCACAATTGGCGACTTTAACCAAGATGGTCCAGAACATGCAAAAACCAAACAATACACATGAGGTCAAGGTAATGGATTCTTTTTGTGAGTTATGTGGTGATAACCATGATTCTTCTGAATGTATGCAGAATCCGGAATCCAGCTTCTATGTGGGGAATTACAATCGGAACAACAATGTGATATCCAATACATACAATCCAGCTTGGAAGAAGCACCCAATTTTTTCATGGAGTAATCCCAACAATGCTCTAAACCAGAACAATTAGAATGCACAAGCATCGGGATTCCAGCAGAATATGCCACGGGAAGGCAAGACCTACAATCAGAATGCACAATACCCTATTCCATTGGAAACCACTATGTCGAGAAAGCATTATGCGACCTTGGGGCTAGCATAAACTTGATGCTTAAATCAGTTTTCCAGAAACTAGGAATCGGGAAGGCAAGACCTACAACAGTTATGCTACAGCTAGCCGACATATCCTATGTGCATCCAGAGGGAAAAATCGAGGACATACTGGTAAAAGTTGATAAATTTATTTTTCCCGCTGACTTTATTGTTTTGGATTGTGAAGCAAATGAGCATGCACCTATCATTCTTGGGAGACCATTCCTAGCAACAGGGAGAACCTTGATCGATGTTGAAAACGGAGAACTCACAATGAGGGTGAATGACCAGCAAGTTAAACTAAATGTGTTCCAAACACTAAGGCATGCCGATGATCCAGAAGAATGCCAACTTCTTCATGCCACGACAGAGTTTAACTTTGACGAGGAATTTAGTTTCCTCGGCAACTACATTGCCGATCAAGAGGAACCTGAGGAGTATGAAGAACCGGTCAATGAGGAATAACAAGAAGAGGCAAATTGGCTAGTCAATCGACCAGGTACATACTTTGAACCACTGGATTACTCAGGTAAGGAAGGTAAGCTAGAAAAACCATTTATTGAACAACCACCGATTCTTGAGTTGAAACAATTGCCAGAGCAACTAAAATATGCATACTTAGGAACCGATAATACATTGCTTGTAATTATTTCTTCTAAGTTACAGCCTGAGCGGGAAAAGAAGCTGATCAAAATGTTGAAGCTACACAAAAAGGCAATAGGGTGGACAATTGCCGACTTGAAGGGAATTAGCCCGGCAGTGTGCATGCACAAGATTTTGTTGGAAGATGATCACAAACCTTCAATTGAGGCCCAGAGGAGACTGAATCATGCCATGAAAGGGGTTGTAATGAAAGAAATCATCAAGTGGCTTGACGCCGGCATTATATACCCTATCTCTAATAGTACATGGGTAAGTCCGGTACAATGTGTACCGAAAAAGGGAGGTATAACGGTGGTAAGTAATGAAAACAATGAACTCATTCCAACCAGGACTGTGACCGTTTGGAGGGTTTGTATGGATTATCGAAAGCTAAACAAAGCCACTAGGAAAGATCACTTCCCATTACCCTTTATTGATCAAATGCTTGACCGTCTTGCAGGTAAACCCTTTTATTATTTTCTTGATGGTTATTCAGGTTACAATCAAATTGCCATAGCACTAAAAGATCAAGAAAAGACAACCTTCACATGCCCATACGATACTTATGCTTTCTGAAAGATGCCGTTCGGATTGTGTAACGCCCCGGTAACCTTCCAAAGATGCATGATGGCACTCTTTTCAGACGTGGTTGAAGACTTTCTTGAGATCTTCATGGATGATTTTTCTGTTTTTGGTAATGACTTCGACAGCTGTCTCGGCAATTTAGAGAAGGTGTTGGCAAGATGTGAAGAAACTGATTTAGTCCTCAATTGGGAGAAGTGCCATTTTATGGTAGATGAAAGAATAGTGCTCGGCCACAAGATTTCATCCAAGGGAATTAAAGTAGACAAAGCCAAGGTGGACGTGATCGAGAGATTGCCCCTACCAAGTTTGGTTAAAGGAATTCGAAGCTTTCTTGGACATGCAGGTTTCTACAGGAGGTTCATTCATAATTTTTCTAAAATCACTAAACCCTTATGCAATTTGCTTGAAAAGGATAAAGTCTTCGATTTTGATGATTCTTGCACCCAAGCATTCGAAACCCTAAAGGAAAAGCTTGCCTCGACACCCATTGTCGTTCCACCAGATTGGACGCTACCTTTTGAGCTCATGTGTGATGCAAGTGATTTCGCGGTAGGAGCAGTCCTAGGCCAACGCACAGGTAAGACATTCCATGCGATATACTACGATAGTAAAACTCTTAACAGTGCTCAAGTGAATTACACAACAACGGAGAAAGAGTTACTAGCTGTAGTTTTCACATTTGACAAATTCTGATCCTATTTGATTGGAACAAAGGATATGAAAGGAACAGAAAATCAAGTGGCCGATCACTTATCACGTTTAGAACGCAATAGGGAGGAGGACGCGGATCTAGAGATATGTGATGGATTCTCGGATGAACAAATTTTAGTTGCCTCGGTAACCATGGATGCGCATGCCTCAGCAACCCTCGACGCATCGGCAACTCTCGACGCCACAGTAGCCCTTGGCGCGCACGCCACGGCAATTTTAGCAGCAGTCGTCACGGCAGTACATGCCTCGACAATACTCTAGTACGCGGATTTAGTTAATTTCCTTGTTTGTGGTATTTTACCTTATTGCCTTACTCACCAAGGGAAGAAGCGGTTCCGCCATGATGCTAAGCATTACTTTTGGGACGAGCCTTGTTGCGTGTAATAAGTGCTACGCAAATGTGCAAGTAAACACGTCGCAAGTAATAAAGTGATATGAGTATCGAATATCGTCTCCACAGGGATTGGTTTGGGCCACTTTGCTTAAGTTACTGCACTGTGAAAATAAAAACACAATTGATAATAGAGGTTTTAATTAATGAGAAAAGTAAAAGCAATAAACTAAAAGAATAGATGAAAGAAAAGAGAGAATAGGCCAGGTTATCGTGAGTTGAGGTGTGATAGCCGATTGGATCGTCTTGGTAAAAGAGTACAAGGGCAACTCAGTTGCCGTGGCAACTTGCACAGCGGGGTTGCCTTGGCAACTAATCGATGGTTGCCTGGGAAACTAGCTGGGCAACTACTTGGGCGTCTGGGCAGCAACTTCAAGGTTCGGCGAAGCATTCTTCAATGGTTTCTTCTTATCCCTAAGTCGAAACTCTAGCTACTTGTGCATGCCTTGATAATACATCCCTGCATGAATCAAGGGTGAACAACAACCAATCTTGCGCTCCTCTTAGCCGTTGAAATCCTTAACTTATTCCTAATCTGGATTAATCTTCACCATCAATAGATTGAATAAAGACCATACTCATTCGTTTCTTGAATCTAACTCTCCCGATATTAGATAAATAGATGAAGTTACGAGATCCTCTCCCAATTCACTCGCAAACAAGAATAAGAACCAAGAATGAGTAAACCTTGAATTGAAAGTGCAAACTCTTATTACCTAAACAAAATCCAACTGTTTCTCACAACAACAAAACACAATAACCCCAACCAATCATGTTAGTTCATGGTTGGGTTCAAAAGATATACAAAGAATAATCCCAAACCATGAATCTAATGGAAGCAAAGAAGAAGAAGAAATCGAACTCTCTCCCTCCTTGCTATCTTGTCGAAATCTCTTCCTTCTTGCCCTTTGGAGTTGTCGAAAATCCTCTCCTCTTGCTCCTTATGGAATTGTCGAAATCTCCTTATTTATAGGGCTAGGCCAAAGTCCTTCTTTGAGGAGGAGTTTAAGTTGGAATTAAATTATCTTTAAAGAATATAATTCTTTATTATAATTGTATTCCTACTAGAACTTCTCCTATCTTCTTGGAATTTAATTCTTCTTTAATCTCTGCATGGAAATCAAATTCCTTTGGGTTTGGGCTTTGCTCCACTTCATCTTGGGCTTGTATAGTCATCAATTTCGACTACCATATCACCTTTGCTCTTGTCGACAATTGCCATGGCAACTGGCTCGGCGTCTCCTTCATGCATTGCCCTGGCAACTAGCTCGGCGTCTCCTTCATTAATTACCCTAGCAACTATCACTAGCCTTGCTTTGGCAAGTGATCCTGCACACACACAAAAATACACCAAAGCAGCATCTTTTCCCACAAAAATCACCAAGTTATGTAATCAAGCTCAACGGTGGAAAGAAACATGAATTAATGCATGAATAACTAATTATGCAACTAATATGAGCTTAAGTCTAACAATAATATGAGTAAAAAAGGGTAATAAAAATAGTACTTTTGAACACTTATCACGCCCCCAAACTCAAACTATTGCTTGTCCTCAAGCAATGCAAACTAACAATTACCTGCCAAGACTTTAATCATCAAAGACATGCTTCAAACTTGAATTCAAACCTCGGAACCGTGGCACAAAGTATTATCACCTTTTAATTTTTCGGACAACACAAAAATTACCCGGAACCAAACTATAGTGCTCGTGACAATGTGTGTGCGTAGTTGTGTACAAGTTGATTTTCAAGGTTCTATGTGAATAGTAGGCTTTTATCAATTTAATTACTGGGGCATTTATTTTAATTTTCACTAGAGCCAATTTCGGGCACCTCTAGTAAAGTAAGCAATTTCTCATTTTATTTTAGTCGACTAGAGCCAATTTCGGGCACCTCTAGCGATTCTTTAATGTGCATTAACTACTAGAGCAGTTTGGGCACCTCTAGCAAGAAAGTGCATTTACTACTAGAGCCGATTTGAGCACCTCTAGCAAGAATTTAACTTTTAATTTTCAAATTTACCCAAATTTTAAGCAACCTAAGTTCACTAAGTTTCTTTCAATCAACAAGCCACAACCGTGTAAAAAACATTCAGCATCATAGTAAAATTCTAAGTTCTTTTCATGTAATCCTAAAATTAAAGGTTCTTTCAATTAAGTGCAGTGGCAAAAATTCATCATTGGATATTCAACAAGTCTTAAGCAATTAAATCAAATTAAAGGCATGGCAAGTAACATATGCAACCATATGTGATTGCTAAAGATGAATGCAACTAAACATGAAACTAACTAGAAACCAACACCCACCCAAACTCGAGAGAAACATTGTCCTCAATGCACGTAAAAGTGAAACACAATTTAAAAGAAACTAAATGAAATGAGTTAGTCAGAGAGGTCGTCACCTCGAGTGATGAGTTTCCTTCGTGCCGTTTGCTTGATTCAATTTTCGATCAGTGGTTGAATGCTTGTGGCTGGTACCGCGTGAATAGCATTGCCTTGATTTGGTCCATGTTTGCCGATGCAGGTTTACTTGCATGTGCATCAGTAGTTGCCGAAGCCATTGTTGTTTCCTGGGCATCGCCAGTTTCTGTTGTGGTTGCTGTGGCGAGTAGTCGGCAGTAAATTTCCTTATTATGGTGGTTGTGAGTCTTGTTGTGGAAAAGAAAATAAAGAAAACCTGGAAACTAAAGATAATGAAGAAAAATAAAAATGAAAATAAAAAGAAAAAGAAAAAGAAAATATTGAAAGGAGAGCATGCTCAAGCATCTCCTAAAGTGACCACTTCTAATGTTACTGCATATCTGATAAAACTTGAGGAGAGTCGTTTCCGATACTTCTTATAGTCCATCCGTACCCTCCATCGGGTGACAATATTGCCCAAAAAGAGTTGGGCCAATGTGCTCCCAGCTACTCCCTTTTGCATTACCATGGTGGAGGTGTCTTTCTTCTTTGTTCGCTTGTAGTCCATGTATACTCTCCACCTTGCTACTATTCCTGAAGGCACAAATATATTAATAGGAAAAATTATATCCATTCTCAACCATTCAATTACCTCATTCTTGTCGACTTCTATCATGGTTGGATGTAGCCTTTGTTGTCGTGGCAATTGCTGCTCAAGCCAATTGCCGTGGCAATCAGTTGTCAAATTTTGGTTTAAGTCAAGGGAAGAATCAATTTTCTGAAGAGCTTTATGAATCCAAACACCTTTTTCTTTTGGCCTCTAAAAAATCTCCATCAGTAGAGATTTCGATGGCTTCAAATCTACCAACCTCGGTTCCTCAAGACATACCTGTAATGGACGAGGTGAGTTTTTAAAGAATTCAAAAGGTTCAACTATTACCTGCTCATATTCCATTGGCAAAGTATTATCATTTCGTTGATCTTGCATGTGGTCGTGTAATTGCCGTGGCAATTGTAGATGAGAGCAATCTACACATTCCTGCTTCAACATCAACGTTATAACTTTCCGGGCATCAGGTTCCTCAGAATTTGCTGTAGTATTGTTGTTCTCAGCTTCACCGAGTGTTGTCGCGGCATTGCTCTGTTCAGGCTCCTCAATCATTGCCGAGGCAATTTGTTGTTCAAGCTCATCATGTGTTGGGCAGTCTCTCTCATTGGCATCCTCTTGACTTTGAGGTTCTAGTTGTTCCTCACACATCGGAGAGATTTCTTGCCTTGGGACGTCAGTATCCCTAGGAATGAATTGTTGGAGCATGTTATCCATGACATATGTGGATCTCCCCAATTGATCTTCTGAATCCCCTAAGGTTGCATCCCACTGAGCTATCCTCGTATTCATAGATTTTGATAGCTCTCGAATCTCTTCAATTGATCCGTCAAGTCTAGCCAAGGAAGCTAGTAACGTTTCCTCCAAGGAATTGGAATGCTCTTGAAAAGGACTACATTGCCATGACATATCTGTTGCTGCGGCAAAATTGTTATGGTAAATTTTTTTTTGAGCTTTTTGACCATACCATGAAGAATTTTGCTGCTTGTTCCCTCTATGGTCCTCCATGTAGTTATATGCACCGAAAATGTGAGGGCAATTTTCAAACACATGATGTTCTCCACACATAGCAAAAGATTTTTCCACGGTATAAGTTTTTTGGGCTTTTCTCGGTTGGTATAGGTAATCATCAAAGGGTGCAAGAAACTCTTGATTTGATTGATTCATATCTTCCAACATCATCTCTCGAATAGATCGGCTTTTATTTCCTGACATGTTGATGTCCCTTAACTTAGAAGCGCACCTAAATTTTTTTTTTTGATAAAACAAACAAAAGAAAAGTTAGTAAAACTAATAGAAAAAATGCAATAACAAAAACAACTAACACCAATTGCCAATCCCAAACAACGGCGCCAAAAACTTGTTGCGTGTAATAAGTGCTACGCAAATGTGCAAGTATACACGTCACAAGTAATAAAGTGATATGAGTATCGAGTATCGTCTCCACAGGATTGGTTTGGGCCACTTTGCTTAAGTTTCTTGACCTTTGTGAAAATAAAAACACAATTGATAATAGAGGTTTTAATTAACGAGAAAAGTAAAAGCAATAAACTAAAAAAGAATAGATAAAAGAAAAGAGAGAATAGGCCAGGTTATCGTGAGTTGAGGTGTGATAGCCGATTGGATCGTCTTGGTAAAAGAGTGCAAGGGCAACTCGGTTGCCGTGGCAACTTTACTGTGGGTTGCCTTGGCAACTAATCGATGGTTGCTCGGGCAACTAGCTGGGGGCAACTACTTGGGCGTCTGCGGGCAGCAACTTCAAGGTTCGCGGCGTTCTTCAATGGTTTCTTCTTATCCCTAAGTCGAAACTCTAGCTACTTGTGCATGCCTTGATAATACATCCCTGCGTGAAACAAGGGTGAACAACAACCAATCTTGCGCTCCTCTTAGCCGTTGAAATCCTTAACTTATTCCTAAGCTGGATTAATCTTCACCATCAATAGATTGAATAAAGACCATACTCATTCGTTTCTTGAATCTAACTCTCCCGATATTAGATAAATAGATGAAGTTACGAGATCCTCTCCCAATTCACTCGCAAACAAGAATAAGAACCAAGAATGAGTAAACCTTGAATTGAAAGTGCAAACTCTTATTACCTAAACAAAATCCATTTGTTTCTCACAACAACAAAACACAATAACCCCAACCAATCATGTTAGTTCATGGTTGGGTTCAAAAGATATACAAAGAATAATCCCCAAACCATGAATCTAATGGAAGCAAAGAAGAAGAAGAAATCGAACTCTCTCCCTCCTTACTATCTTGTCGAAATCTCTTCCTTTTTGCCCTTTGGAGTTGTCGAAAATCCTCTCCTCTTGCTCCTTATGGAATTGTCGAAATCTCCTTCTTATTTATAGGGCTAGGCCAAAGTCCTTCTTTGAGGAGGAGTTTAAGTTGGAATTAAATTATCTTTAAATAATATAATTCTTTATTATAATTGTATTCATACTAGAACTTCTCCTATCTTCTTGGAATTTAATTCTTCTTTAATCTCTGCATGGAAATCAAATTCCTTTGGGTTTGGGCTTTGCTCCACTTCATCTTGGGCTTGTATAGTCATCAATTTCGACTACCATATCACCTTTGCTCTTGTCGACAATTGCCATGGCAACTGGCTCGGCGTCTCCTTCATGCATTGCCCTGGCAACTAGCTCGGCGTCTCCTTCATGCATTGCCCTGGCAACTAGCACTAGCCTTGCTTTGGCAAGTGATCCTGCATACACACAAAAATACACCAAAGCAGCATCTTTTCCCACAAAAATCACCAAGTTATGTAATCAAGCTCAACGGTGGAAAGAAACATGAATTAATGCATGAATAACTAATTATGCAACTAATATGAGCTTAAGTCTAACAATAATATGAGTAAAAAAAGGTAATAAAAATAGTACTTTTGAACACTTATCACGCCTCTTTTGTTTAAACAATGTACAGATCAAGTTATACGCCGATGTGTCCCTGAAGAAGAGCAACAGAATATACTCCGGCAATGCCATTCTTCTCCATATGGAGGACATTTTGGAGGAACTCGTATCGCGGCCAAAGTTTTGCAATCCGGGTTGTACTGGCCAACATTATACAAAGATGCCCAAAACTTTTACAAGCAATGTGATCGTTGCCAGAGGACGGGCAATATCTCTAGACGACATGAGATGCCGCTCCAGAACATCATCGAGGTGGAATTGTTCGATGTATGAGGGATCGATTTTATGGGACCTTTCCCATCTTCATTCGGCAACCTCTACATTTTACTTGCCGTCGACTACGCGTCTAAATGGGTTGAGGCAGCTGCAGTTCCCAACAACGATTCCAAGACCGTGCAACGATTCTTGCAGAAAAACATATATATACGGTTTGGGATGCCGAGAGCAATTATCAGTGACGAACGCAAGCATTTTGACAACAGACTTATTGCCAAGATGTTGCAACGCTTCGGCGTATCACACAAGATCGCCACGGTATATCACCCATAAACCAACGGGCAAGTAGAAATTTTCAACCGGGAATTGAAGGGTATACTTGAGAAAGTTGTAAATCCCTCTAGGAAGGATTGGTCATTAAGACTAGATGACGCACTTTGGGCATATCGCACTGCATTCAAAACACCCTTAGGTATGTCCCCCTTCCGACTTGTCTATGGCAAAACATGCCATCTACCGGTGGAAATCAAACACAAGGCATACTGGGCAATCAAGACCGTGAATATAGATTGGGAAAGTGCCGGACAAAAGCGTTTGTTGGACCTCAATGAGATAGAATAATTCTGTGCACTCGCCTATAACAATGCACGAATCTACAAGGAGAACACAAAGCAATGGCATGACAAGAAACTATTGTCGCGACAATTCATGCCAGGGCAACTAGTTCTCTTATTCAATTCTCGGCTAAAACTTTTCCCGAGAAAGCTGAAATCAAGATGGTCGGGACCATTCGAAGTTGTCAAACCATTCTCCCATGGTGCCGTGATAATCAAGTCCATCACTAACAAACATGAATTCAAAGTTAATGGACAAAGATTGAAACACTACAATGGTGCCCATGTGGAACGTAACAAAGAAGTGGTCACCTTAGGAGATGCATGAGCATGCTCTCCTTTCGATATTTTATTTTTATTTTATTTTTATTTTTATTTTTATTTTTAATTTTTTTGAACTATTTAATTTCTATTTTTTATTATTACTTTCGATTATTTGTTTTTTTAGGATATATTTATTTTCTTTTATTTTATCTTTCTTTAAGTTTAAGAATCCCTTTACACATCTTTATTTATTTTCTTTTATTAGTTTATCTTTAATTTTAATCCTTATTTGATTTGTCTTTGAATTGTAGGAAAAGAGTTCAAGAGAAAGAGGAATTTTGATCCAAGAAGGAAAACAACTTCAACAAGGAAATTAATGGGCTGAATCTAAGGCTTATATAAAGCCTCCAACTTACCCTAATTAAACCCCCTTGCCGTCACCCTTCCCCTAAACCAAAACCCTCTTTTTCGGCTTCCCCTAATCCCACCCACCATATTTACCACCTATCTTTTCTATAAAACCCATCACCCTTAATCTATTCCTACTTTTTATCTTGCAACTTTTTAGTTTCTTTTATTTTTTTTACAAAACTCACAACCAAGATCATCTATGGCATCCAAAATTAAATTTTTAGTTCATCCAAGTTCCTCCAAAGAACCAAGATACAAGAAGTTTGCTACACCTGTGGTTCAAGAAAGATTTCACTCCAAGTTTGAAAGCCGGAAGATTTATGAAGAACAAGGCTTTGAATACTCCAACTCTCATCAAGATTTCGGCCTTGAACCATTCATCTTCGAGAGGATTGCACATCAAAAGTGGCAAATCTTTTGCCATCAATCAGAACTGGGCAACATCTCATGGGTAAGAGAATTCTATGCTCACTCACCTAACCCGGATAATCCTTATGTTTTTGTTCGTGACAAGGCCATACTCATAAGCCCCGAAAACGTCATCACCTTTTACGGGCTTTACATTGAGAAGGACGAGCATCAAGCCTTCGTTGATCAAATCACGCCCAAGCAACTCGACAAGGTGCTTCAAGAACTCACTCAACCGGGAACTCATTGGAACGACGGTAAATACAAGGGCACGGTAAATCGCCTTCGGCTTAAACCCGAGGTAAAACTATGGAATAAGTTTGTTAAAACTTCTTTAATGCCCACCACACACAATACTATCGTTGATATACCACGTCTTTTGCTCATACATTCTATTTTGCATAATCGCATCATTAACATTGGAAAAATTATTTGTGATGAGATTTTTGTATGTAGCTCAAAAGATAAGGGTTCTCTTTTCTTCCCTTGCTTAATTTCTAATCTTTGCAAGGAGATGCATGTCCCAAGTGAGTCCACCGATGAAAAGGCCCTACCAAAGTCCGGTTGGAATCAAGCACAAATTCGAAAGCTAATGGGAGAGGCACCGGGAAAATCTTCAAGGCCTCCAATTGCCGCGAAAACTCCTGCCGCCCCGACAATCCCTAATGCCCAAGCGCCTAACGCCAGGGCAACTCGACCATCAAACCCGGGACACTTTGAAGCACTCTTGCAACCATTGGTGAGCCACCTAAGGCAAATTGAAGACCGATAACTAATGTTCATGCGGTACATGAAGGAGCACAACAATGCCATCACCCAAGTCATCCTAGAAAAGTACTCGGACAATCGCGTGGCATTCCCAATATTTCCTACCGAGATCCTTGCCCCGACAACCAATGAAGCAGTCGCCACGGCAACCGCAACAGATGATGCCGCGGCAACCTAGATCGTGCCTGCATAAGCTGATGCCACGACAACCAACCCTGAAGATGCCACGGCAATGAAAGCTAAAGAAATCCCAGCAACCACTGCAAAAGCCAAAGGTAAAGCACCTATGCCCGAACCAACTCCTATAGAATTATTTTATGATTTTTCAGATTCGGACGAGTCCTCCATTGCACCAACAAAGACCGCACCAATTGAATCCTCCAAGCGAAAAGCCAATGACATCGATGAAGAGGACGATGAGGACAACCCTATACGAGGATCGATTCCACCCCGGCAACAAGAAAACAACCATCGTGTTCAAGCAAGAGAATCAAGACACCAACCAAAAGGAAACTAATCATCCACGATGACAAACTCTCAGAGTAAGTCCTCGTTTGCATTTTATTTTTCGTTATTTTTATTTTTCTTTAATGCATGCATTGAGGACAATGCCTCACTCGAGTTTGGGGGGGGATTGTTATTAGCAGTTACCATGTTTAGTTACATTCATCTTAAGTATTACATTTAGGATACATAAATTGCCTGCCATGCCTTTAGTTGGAACAAGAATTGCCTAGATTTGATGAATATCCGATGATGACTTTGCCAATGCACTTAATTGATAAATTTTTTTATTATAGGATAACCATGGAAAAACTTAGAATTTTACTATGATGGTAAATTTGTGAAACACTGTTGTGGTTTGATTGATTTAAGGAATTCTAGTGAACTTAGGTTTATAATTAACAAATTGGGGGATTAGAATAAAAATTGGATGAATGCTAGAGGTGCCCGAAATTGGCTCTAGCATGTGCTAAAAATTGATCGCTAGAGGTGCCCGAAATTGGCTCTAGAATGTGTTAAAAAATTGATCGCTAGAGGTGCCCAAAATCGGCTCTAGTCGAATAAATTAACTTAAGAAAACTAAAAACAAAACACTAGAGGTGCCCAAAACTGGCTCTAGTTAAAACATGTTAAAAAGAACCCAATGAAGTAATTTGAAAACCTCTTGTTTGCATCGAATCTGAAAAATCAACTTGCACACAACTCCGCACACACTCACATGCATTATAGTTTGATTCCGAGTAACTCTTAAGTTTCCTGAAAAATGAAAAGCCAATCATACTTTGTGCCCCGGTTCTGAGAATTGAAATCAAGTTCAAAGCTAAGTTTGTGAAAATTGAAGTATTGGAAGGTAATTATTAGTTTGCATTGCTTGAGGACAAGCAATAGTTCGAGTTTGAGGGTGTGATAAGTGTTCAAAAGTACTATTTTCTTACCCTTTTTACTCATATTATTGTTAGACTTAGGCTTATATTAGTTGCATAATTAGCCATTCATGCATTAATCCATGTTTCCTTCCATCGTTGAGCTTGATTACATAACTTGGTAGTTTTTGTGGGAAAAGATACTGCTTTGGTGTGTTTTTTGTGTATGTGCAGGATCACTTGCCAAAGCAAGGCTAGAGCTAGTTGCCAGGGCAATACATGAAGGAGATGCCGAGCTAGTTGCCAGGGCAATGCATGAAGGAGACGCCGAGCCAGTTGCCAGGGCAATTGTCGACAAAGAATAAGGTGATATGGTAGTCGAAATTGATGACTAGACAAGCCCAAGATGACGTGGAGCAAAGCTAAATCCCAAAGGAATTTGATTTCCATGAAGAGATTAAAGAAGAATTCAATTCCAAGAAGATAGGAGAAGTTCTAGAAGGAATATAATTATAATAAAGAATTATATTCTTTAAAGATAATTTAATTCCAACTTAACTTCCTCCTTAAAGAAGGACTTTGACCTAGCCCTATAAATTAAAGGCCATATCGTCAACTTCAAAAAAGAGCAAGAGAGGAGAATTTTCGACAAGCATCTAGGGCAAGGAGGATTTCGACAAGATTCATTCTTCATCTTTTTCTTTCTTGTTCAATTCGGTTCATGCTAGGAATTATTTATCTTGTGTTTCTTTAGAACCTAACCATGAACTAAATCTTTTTGGCTATGGTTATTGTGTTTTGTGGTTGTGAGAAACTATTGAATTTTGTTTAGGTAATAAGAGTTTGCACTTTTCTATTCAAGGTTTATTCATTCTTGGTTCTTATTCTTGTTTGCGAGTGAATTGGGAGAGGATATCGTAACTTCATCTATTTATCTAATATCAGGAGAGTTAGATTCAAGAAACGAATGAATATGGTCTTTATTCAATCTATTGATGGTGAAGATTAATCCGGCTTACGAATAAGTTAAAGATTTCAACGTCTAAGAGGAGCGCAAGATTGGTTGTTGTTCACCCTTGATTCACGCAGGGATGTATTATCAAGGCATGCACAAGTAGCTAGAGTTTCGACTTAGGGATAAGAAGAAACCATTGAAGAACGCTCTGTCGAACCTTGAAGGTTGCTGCTCAGACGCCCAAGTTGTTGCCCAACTAGTCGCCCAGGCAACCATCGATTAGTTGCCAAGGCAACCCCGTTGTGCAAGTTGCCACGGCAACTGAGTTGCCCGTGCACTCTTTTACCAAGACGATCCAATCGGCTATCACACCTCAACTCACGATAACCTGGCCTATCTCTCTCATTTGATCTCATTTATTCTTTTACTTTATTGCCTTCTAGTTTAGTTATTAGTTAAACTCCTATAATCTTCTATTTGTGTTTTTACTTTTTACAGTGCAAGAGACTAGATTCTTGTAGTGGCACCAATCCCTGTAGAGACGATATCTTTTATACTATAACTTGCAACGTGTATACTTGCACAATTGCGTAGCACTTATTACGTGCAATAGTAGCGTATCGATCATTGTTTTTGTTCCGGTAACACTTTTCGAACTGGTTCTCTACAAGACTCGGTAGGGGTGTTATAGTAAGTTCGGATTGAGATCGAGGTGTTATATTTAGTGGTATCAGATCTTAGGTTTAGCCAGTTCAAGGAAACCCTAGGGTGGTATAGTGGTCATGGTAAAGTGTCTAATGAATACAAGCCCCTAAATTTAAGTTGTACTCTTCCAAGACTGGGAATCATGATGTTGTTGCCTTGTTTCCTTGTATTTTAAAAATAGTTCGATGGCGGGTGATGCCAAACGCGACCAGAAAAGTTGTGAGGAGAGCCATGTCTCTCAAGAGAAAGACTTCGATAAGAAGTCTATCCTAGATGTTGGGGACATAAGCCTTCCAGGAGGTACCAGAAGTGAAGGGGTGAACATCTTCTAAGATCTTACCTCTGCTCTCTTGCAAGTGGTGCAAGCTATCACGAGGCAATCTGAGATGCCTCACAAGACTCTTGTGGAAAGGCTTCATCGTTATGGACCTAAATATTTTGAAGGTTTGGGTGAGGATGACCCAATCAAGGCTGACTAGTGGTTAAAAGACACTCAGAGGATTTTGAGACAAATGAGAGGTAGTCCGAAGGACGACCTTGATTGTATTATCTTCCTTCTTAAGAGAAATACACACAAATGGTGAGAGACTATTGAGTTGGGTCTGTGACCTATACTCCCAACAAAGGACGTTTTCTTGGGTGAGTTCAGGAAGAAGTACATCAGTAAGGTTCACATTGATGAGATGAGAGATCAGTTTCTGCATCTAGTTTAGGGGGATCGTACAATATTTGAGTATAAGCAAGATTTTCTACATTTGAGTTGTTATGTCCTAGAGTTAGGTTCCATTGAGGAGTTGAGGTGTAAGAGGTTCAGACATGGATTGAAGGTTAACCTTCAGATGCACATGACAACGGGTCCACTTGGGATATTCTCAGAGTTAGCCAATAGTGCAAAAGCACTTGAACGACTTCAGGGTTTGACTTCGATTTAGATTGAAGAGTCTAGAAACCATGTTGTATGGACCCAGGATATCATAGGTTCTTCTTAGGCTCTGTCTAAGAGGTTTTGTGCACCAAGGGGTTCTAAGAGAGTTGCTTTAGATCAGCTACCGAGAGTCGGTTAAGGATCTAGATTGAGGGTTTGTAGGGGCTCTTTGATTTTTGCTCCTGAGGGGAGTACTAATGGTTCGGCCAGAGCATCGCTTTCACCGGCTTGTGAATATTGTGGTCGACATCACCTTGGGGTGTTCTTCTTGCTTCGGAGGGTTTTCTATAGGTACCAGACACCAGGTCATATGGCGAAGGATTGCCCAGTGATGGATGATAGTACACATGTTCAGTCTCAAAGATTGACTCCTCTCGGTATGGTCAAGGTTTTGTGAGAGGCAATGCCAGGGTGTCGTCTGGTATAAGGGTGAAGGTCCTGTGAGGTCTACGATCAATGTCGACGATCAAGCTATTGCTAGATAGTCTACCATTTAGGCTAGAGATGAAAGCCTTGCCATCGATGATATGTCAGGTACCTATATTCTGTTTTGGTTTTCATATGTTGCATTGATGGAAATTTGATTTCTCGTTCATATAATGGTTTTGGTTCTTGTTGGATAAGTGTTGTAGTAAGATCTAGAGGTTGATTTTAGATTGATTATCTTGTCAGATTTGTATGTGCTGGCAGATAACATTTTTACTGTGGATAGTGAGTGAGGTTTGGGAGTAACAGTCCCCGTAGGCTTCTTAGATTTATTCTCTTTCTCTCTCTCATTAGTGGGTGTTACCCTTAGTACAGGCTAGTCGTAAGAGTACGATATATGCCTTGGTTCTCGAGCGAGAGTCTCGAAGTTTTAGTGTTTAAAATGAACCAGGTTGTCGATAATGGATTCAAGGTACCATTGCCTCTCTAGTAGGAGCACGGTGCTCTTATTATGCTAGTTCAAGGAGAGCCTTGTAAGTTGCAAGACATTTTTAGCCCATGTAGTAGATACGGGGGTTGAAAGTTTGAGGCTTTAAAGTTATGGACGTTTAAGAGGATGTTGAGGTGCTCTTTGAGGGTTAAGAGGGCTTACCTCTTGATCATGGATTAGAACCCACAATAAAGGTAATGTCGAGTTCGCTGTTAGTGTCCATCACCTTGTGGTATGGCATCGACTAAAATTTTTGGAGTGATGACTCATTTGTAAAGATGAGTGAATACGGATGTCGTCGCAAAGTGGTTCACCTTGGGACGTGCACGTGCTGGTATGACAAAGAGTGGTGGCGATGGTTGTTGTGAGATGATGTACAACGGTGAAGGACCGTTACCCGTTTTTCAGGGTTGATGTAAATGGTTGAAGAGTTTTGAGGTTTTCGTAAGATCATTCAGAATTTGAGTATTGTAAGTCGAAGATTAAAGAGAAGTCATGATAAAGATTGGGTTCGATGTGATGTTTAGACTCTAAGGACAAGTCGTGATGTGGTTTAGACTCACGAGTGCGTCGATATAATCTTGAGTTTGATGATTTGAGTGTTGCTCCATCGAGTTTTGAAATGGGCTATCGACATGTATGGTAAAATAGTGTGAAGATTGTCTGAGTAGCGTAGTGGAAGCGTGGTTTATCGGTTATGGTTATGTGGAATCGAGCTTCTTATGTTGCAACAGATCTTGTTGAAAGAAACATTTGAAAATCCTTGAGGGCTTGTTAGAGTTTTAGCATGACGGTTCATGGGAATTATGTGGTTGGTTTGGAAGAGAATGTTCGAACCTTCAAGGATAGTTAGGTGAGTTTTGATCCTTAGTGGAGTTGCATGATTGTGAGTTAGCTTCCGTTAAGTTGGGGGCAAGTTCAGGTAAAGTAAAATGCTAAATTCAGTCTTGGTTAGCCAAGTCAAGAAAGAAATGTGGTTAGCTCATGATAGATCGGTGGTAGAGTACTAATGTCAGAGTTCACATGTTCTTAAAATGTTTGGTCATGGTGTTAATGATAGACGAAGAAGTTTTCCTAGTAGTATATCTTCGAAGAGGTGTCACATTTCGGGTACAGATGAGGCTTGAGTTCAAAGGTTTGAACTACGAATGATTGTAGAGAGGATTGCTAGCCGAGACAAAACTCAACTGAAGCGAGTTTCTTGAGTTGATGCTTCGACAATATCGTTTGAGTTTATCCTATATTTTTTTGATTTATGGTTTAGTATGAGTGTTGTTTGGTTGTTATGAATGAATCGTTAGGGATTCATGAGAGAGGTGTTAAGGAGTTCAGTGTTGTGAGTTTTTGCTAAGGAAGTTCTACTGAGGAATTTCAGAGTCAAGGTAAATGATTATAAGTTGGGTACAGGTTGGTTTTGTGATAGTCGCATCTCCTTCCTTTGTTTAATTTCGAGGACAGAATTTCTTTTTAGGAGGAAAGAGTTGTAAAAACCCAAATTTCTGAGTCAATATTTGGGTGTTGACCCGGGTTATGGGTATTCATGTTGATTGGGGTAATGGACCAATTGGGCCATGTTTGGGCCTTATTGGATGAGAATTTGGCTATGTGGGCTTAGGCGGCGATCACATTGTAACAAGGGAGAAAGTATGGGGTTTTATGAGGCAATTATACCCTTATTTAAAATAAAGGCTAAAATCCCATCCAATTCTATGATGGTTCACGTGAATTAAAGGGGCAGGTGAGATCACCATTTTGCTTCATCTTTCCTTCTCCTACTCACCATTTCTCCCATTCTTTTAAGCTTGTTTCAAACCTTAAAGATTCATTATTTCTATCTCATTTCTTCCTATCAAGGACCAAGATTCAAGTATGCTAATCTCTTCTTCAAGAGCTTCATGAAAAGTATAATTTTGTGGTAAGAATGTAAGTCTCTTAATAATAGGTTTTTTAAGGATTGAAGGTTTTAGGAGCTTCTATCCATTTTTATTGTTGCAAATTCATAGCTAAGTCTTCCATATCCTTAGTTCAAGTTTTAATTCAATTTCCATGTTTTTATGGCATGAGGAGGTGATATGGGGTTTATTCAAGTTTGAGCCCAAAAGAAAAAGTTGAGGAAAGTAAGTGGGTGAAGCAAATTCGAGATTTTTTTGCTAAAAGGTCATTACATATCCGACTCCTATTATTCTTGAGGATCATAAAGTAATTACTTTGCTGATTTTATGGTTTATGGGTATTGTATGGATAGAGCATGCTTTAAGTAATCAAAGTAATGAATTTGATGATGTGAATAGTGTTAGATGACTCTAATATACCCATAAATAACTTGGTAAACTTTAGTAACACTTTGAGGGCGGTTTGGATGCGATTAGAGACAAGTTAGGAGTAATTGCCGAGCCTTAGAAAGTGGTTATGGGCTTAAGGTTTCGAAACCATATGAACAAGTTTTGATACCCTATGAATTTCAATGAAAAAATAGATTCTGGAGCAAAGGTTTAGAAACCTCTGGGAAAAGGTTTAGAAACCTATGGGAAAAGGTTTTGAAACCTTTGGGCAAGGGTTTACATAGCTTTAGAAAGGTTTCCAAACCTATGGGTAAATGTTTCCATACCTTTAGAAAGGTTTCCAAACCTCTGGACAAAGGTTTCCATACCTTTGGGAAAAAGGTTTCTATACCTTTATGAAGGTTTCCATACCATACGAAGGACGATGTTGTGAATTGTTCTAAATGTTGAGAAATGTTTCGAGTAGACATAGAAGCGATGTTCAATCTATTAATGGCTAATGACATGATTAAACCCTTGAATAAAATGTGAATTCACTAAAGGTGATTATGTTGATTAATAAGTCGATGGTAATTCGATAATGAGACTTGAATTGTAGAAATGACTAGATATCTTCCATAATGTACTAAAGGCTTGATAATGGGGGCCTTGAGGCCTTTATCCCATGATGGGATGTAACAATGCCCGAGAAGCATTACTTATCTTATGAATGATGTATAAAGGAATTCGGATGTCCTAAGAGTCAGTACTACGGTACTTATATAAGGGGATGCGTACTCAGGGCTGTGTGATCGAGTACATCCGACGTACCCATGGGCTGAGTGATCTGGGTGCAATTAGAAACCTATCTATGGCTATGGTGATCCGGATAAGGTAATTAACCCGATAGGCTGAGTGAGCTCGAGTAACCTGATAGGCTGAGTGACCTTAGGTAAGGACTACTTGTGGCTAATGTGATCAAAGTATGACTAGGACGTATCCGTGGCTATAGTGATCCGAATATGGTCTATTAACCTGACGGCTGTGTGAACACAGGTAACCCGACGGCTATGTGAGCACGGGTAAAGTAGGGCTTTGTTGGCCATTATGTGGATGATGTATGGATGTATTTATGTATGATGTATGGATGCTATAGATGATAGCTTATGCACCCGATGGCTGAGTGACCAGGGTGTGGCATGTATTAACTCGATGGGCTGTATGAGCTCGGGTATCTCGATAGGCTATGTGATCTTAAGTATGGCACAGCTTTGTAGAAACATGTAAGACTTGTTGTTAGCTTAATGATACATTGAGATAGGTGATCAAAGAACTCTAGCTCGTGTAGGCTATATGATATCTCATTGTTAACTCCTCAAATGTACTAATTTTCATAAATATATATTACCATGCTTTTGCTTGACTTTGAGTACATATTTTTGCATTTAGCTCTTAGAATCATGCATTTGCAGATATGAGTTAGAGAATTTTTCTTTGCTAAAGTAAAAGTGTATTTCTTTGTTGTGGTATGCAGGGCAGGCTTGTTTGAGCAGGACATGAGCAATTGGAAGAGCAGAGCGAAGGAACAGAAGAGAAATGCTGAGCACCGTTGGAAAAAGTAGGACGAGGATTGCCAAGCTTAGTTGGCAAAAGAAGGATGGCTGATGTCCTGTCAGTTAGCCGTTGGTGAAAGAATTCAGTCAGCCCTAATTTTAAATGAGAGAATAAGAGGATAAGAAGATGACACACTTATCTTAAGTGTGTAACTAACTTCTAAATTCAAACCCAACCTAGGGTTTCCACGATTGCCCATATAAAGGAAGTCGATCATTGAGTCAAAGGAGGTTGCACCGTGGTGAAGAAAGAAGAGGGCAAACTGTTGTTCGACCAGGCTATGACCGAGAGCTTTGGATCCATTGAAGGCCTGCATCGACGGATCTCCTTCTTAGTCCATTTCTCTTTGTTTTAATTCTGATTTTATGATGATGTTAATTGAAAACGATGATATGTTGATGGTTCCCCAACCATCAACTATTTTTCTTAAGTTGGTTGAGGATGTGTTTGCGATTAACGCTTAGCTATTTTGTAGTTTTAATAGTTGAATGCTTTGGAAATTTTCTATCTACCCTGCTAGTACTTATTTTCATATATTCTTTGCCATATGACAGTTGGCATTGCATGCCTATTATCGCTTAATATCTTAACATACTTAGGAGATAACGATTAATTTCTAGGTACTAAGGAGAGATGCTTCGACGGAAGATGTTCAAGTAGATGAGCTTACTTCGGAAGTGAATATACCCCTTAAGAGTAAAGATTGAATCTTTGTCAAGTTAATTAATTGAAAAACATCACTATTGACATATAAGGGTTAATCATAATTAACTTAGGGTATTGCCATCGATAGATGCAATAGTACTTGAAATCTTTTCTATAATAAACCCAAGGCTAAAAGTTATAATTACTGCCATAGCTAGCATGAAATCCAAGCATCCCTTGCCAATGCCAACCATCCATTTGAATACATTTGTTTTCCAAATTGCCTAAATTTTCATTGCATTTGTCCTTAGTCATTTTTCTTAATCCAGAATCCGAATTCCAATTCAAACTCATTTGTTCCAATTCACAAGTGAAATATTGAGGCATTTAATTCCCGGACAGTCCCTGTGGATACGATACTCAGCTCACTACTGTATTACTTGCTGGCCGTGTATACTTGCACGCAAAAAGACCTAAACTTGGCATTATTCTCCGGCATTTTTACATTAATTCTTCAATTGTTTGGCAAATGTTAGTTAGTCGACAAGTTTTTGGCTCAGTTGCTGGGGATTGCAACAGAAATTATTGTTTTAATTTTTACTTGTGTTTGTTAATTTTACTTATTTTGTTTTGCTTGGTGTATGACCAGGAGCCACACTGCGAAGGAGGATTTTCCATTCAACCCATAATTTGAAAGAACCCTATGTAGGTTGAAAAAGAAACTTAGATAAATAGCTCTTAATGGAAATGGTGGAGTAGATGGTGTTATTAACAATCAAGAAAATCCGCCAATACATGAAGAAATACAACACACATCTACTATAGAGACGGAAGAAGAAAGACCTATCAGAGAACACTTGGCACCAACCATAGAAAATTTGATGCCAGAACTGATTAGTCCAGAGGTAAATACAACAAACTTTGAACTTAAACGATAATGATTCAGACGCTATTGAATGTAGTTCAATTTGATGGATCATCTATCGGAACAAAGGTTGCGGGAAGATTGGAGCTTGATTCCTTATCATCTATTAATGCTCGAATTGCCAATCTTACCAATATAGTAAAGACTATGCAAAAACCTACCGAAGTCTGAGAAGTAAAGGCACTAGAACCATTCTACACTATTTGTAGAGAGGATCATCATGTAGCTGAATGCCCATCAAACCTCGAATTAGTAAATTTTATTGGCATTTTTAATCTTAACTTTAACCTATATTCCAATATTTATAACGCAGGTTGAAAACAGCATCCTAACTTTTCGTGGGCAAACCAGGGAGGTAACCAATTTAATGCTCAATGGCAAAACAACAATGCTCCGTCTGGATTCAACTAGAATGCAATGCCACGAGAGCACAAAACAATTTCCAATCAAGGTAGAGATCTAACCAGGGAAATTTTTTAACATAGTACATGGAACAAAATGATGTCACTATTCAGAGTTTAGCAGCATCCATGCAAAACTTGGAAGTGCAACTGGGGTAGATTGCCAATACACCTGTCAAACAGTCAACTAATTGCCAGGACGAAGAGATGGTACTAGTAGATAAACCTAAAGAATTAGAGAAAAAGGAGGCAAACAATGATTATGCCAGACCTCAATTTGGTGTCAGTGCTACTTTGCCAAAACCAGTGGAGCCAGCATTTGCTTATCCATCACCACCTTTTCCACAAAGACTCTAGAAATACAAGCAAGATCAACAATTTAAGCGCTTCTTGGAAGTCCTTAAACAATTGCAAATCAACATACCATTGGTAGAAGGTCCCGAACAAATGCCCAAATACGTTAAATTCATGAAAGATATCTTGTCCAAAAAGTGGAAGCTGGGTGATTTCAAGACTGTTGCTCTCATAGAGGGATGTAGTACAATGATAACCAGTAGATTGCCACCAAAACTGAAAGATCTGGGAAGTTTCACTATTCCCTACACGATTGGCAATAGATTCATGGGTAAAACACCATGTGACCTGGGTGCCAACATCAATCTAATGCCAATGTTAGTATTCAGAAAGCTTGGAATTAAAGCCAGACTTACCATAGTAACACTTCAGCTAGTAGATCGATCTCATGCACATCCCAAGGGTAAGATTGAGGATGTCTTGGTAAAGGTAGATAAATTCATATTCCCTTCTAATTTTATTATTTTAGAATATGAGGCTGATGATAATGTCCCAATAATTTTGGGAAGACCATTCCTTGCCATAGGTAGGACTTTAATTGATGATCAAAAAGGGGAGCTTACTATGCGTATGAATGACTAGCAGGTTACATTTAAGTATTTCAAAAAGTGTGCGATAAACCTAAGGAATGCCAAGCTGTTGAGATGATGGAATCCATTTTCACTATGGACATGGAACAGATTTGCCATGATACTGATAATGATGCCATAGAATTGAAAGATGAGGATATGATGAGTGAAAAATCTGAAGAACCAACCATGTTGAATGAAATGATGAGTTATTTTTGTAGACCTGAGCCACTTGAGTTGGCTAGCAGAGAAATCAAGGCACCTAAACCGTATATTGCGGATCCACCATAACTAGAATTGAAACCTTTGACAAGCCACCTCAAATATACTTACCCAAGAGACAATTTCACTTTGCCAGTGACCATAGCTGCCGATTTGACTGATGACCAAGAAGAGAGATTGCTGGAGACTTTGGGTAATCACAAGAAAGCCTTGGGATGGACCTTGGCTGATATCCGAGGGATAAGCCCAACAATATGTATGTACAAAATCATTTTAGAGGATTACCATGACAAAATAATCGAGGCCCAGAGGAGACTGAACCTGAGCATGAAAGAGGTAGTTAAGAAAGAAGTCATAAAATGGCTGGATGCTGGGATAATTTATCCTATTTCTAATAGCTCACGGGTCAGCCTAGTGCAATATGTGCCAAAGAAGGGTGAAATAATAGTTGTCTAGAATAACAAAGATGAATTGATCCCCGCGAGAACCATGACAGGCTAGAGGGTGTGCATGGATTATAGGAAGCTAAATAAAGCCATCACTCCATAAGATCTGGAGAAAACTATGTTCACTTGTCTATATGAGACATTCACTTTTAGAAGAATGCCCTTTGGATTGTGTAATGCCCAGCAACATTTCAACATTGCATGATGTCCATTTTCTCGGACATGATCGAGAACAACTTAGAAGTATTCATGAATGACTTTTCAGTGTTTGGCAAAACATTCGAGGAATGTCTTTAGAGTTTGGAACTTGTTCTATGGAGATGTATTGAAACTAACCTAGTCCTGAACTAGAAAAAATGACACTTCATGGTGAAGGAAGGCATAGTTCTCAGACATAAAGTGACCAAAAAGGGACTAGAAGTTGACAAAGCAAAGGTTGAGGTAATCAAACAATTGCCACCACCCATATGTGTCAAGGGTATTAGAAGTTTCTTGGGACATGCAGGTTTTTATTGCCGTTTCATTAAATATTTCTCAAAATTTTCTAAACCTTTATGCTTACTTTTGGAATAGAATACCACTTTTGTATTTGATGATTCTTGTTTGAAAGCTTTTCAGTAACTAAAAGACAGGTTAATTAATGTCTGCACAGTCGTGGCACCTGATTGGAATTAGCTATTTGAGTTCATGTATGATGACAATGACTATGCCATTAGAGCTGTGTTAGGACAGAGGCGTGGAAAAATTTTCCATACCATTTATTATGCCAGCCACACATTGAATAAGACCCAGATTAACTACACCATAACTGAGAAGGAATTCCTTTTAGTTGTCTTTGCGTTCGACAAATTCCAATCTTATTTGGTGTGTAGTAAAGTTGTGGTGTACACAGACCATTCGACACTCAAGTACCTTTTGGCCAAAAAGGATGCCAAGCCCAGACTGATCTGATGAACACTCTTATTTCAAGAGTTTGACCATGAGATTCAAAATAAGAAGGGAAGTGAAAATTAGGTAAATGACCATTTATCTCTTTTAGAGCACCATTTAATGGTATGCTGACATTAGAGATGATTTCCCTGATAAATATTTGCTTACGATCACACCATTCCATGGTATACTGATATAGTTAACTATCTAGTCAGCAAAATATTGCCACCAGACTTGGCAAGCAATGTCAGAAAGAGATTTATGAGGGATGTCCGGCAAGATTATTGGGATCAGTTATTCTTATTCAAGCAATGTGCTGACAAGTCATTTGTCGTTGTGTGACAGAGAATGAACAACGAAATATTCTTCAACTTTACCATGCAACACATATGGAGGAAACTTTGCTGGAATGAAGACAACAACTAAAGTGTTGCAATCAGGATTTTTCTAACCCATATTTTTCAAAGACGCTCATTATTTTGCCAAGGCATGCAACCGATGCCAACGTACTGGAAACATTTCTATCAGACATCAATTGCCAGTATAGAAAATCATGCCTACAGAGCTATTTGATGTATGAGGGCTAGACTTTATGGGTCTTTTCCCCCATCCTTCGAATATTTACATTCTTGTGCCAGTCTATTATGACTCAAAGTGGGTTGAAGCTGTTGCTCTGCCAACAAATGATGCCAAGGCAGTTGCCAAGTTTCTACACAAGCATATCTTTACAAGATTTTGTGCCCCCAGAGCCATTATACCTGATGAAGGTACCCATTTTAAATGCCATTTAATCACTAAAGCTCTGTGCAGGTACGTAATCCAGCAAAGCATTGCCACTGCCTACCATCCTCAAAGAAATGGATGGGTAGAAATTTCAAACAAAGAAATCAAGAACATCTTGGAGAATATAGTGAACCCAATGAGGAAGGACTGGTCTTTGAGGCTAGAATATTCCTTGTGGGCATACAGAACAACCTTCAAAACTCTATTAGGAACTTCCCCATACAAGCTTCTATTTGGGAAGTCATGCCATTTACCAGTGGAGTTAGAACATCGAGCTTATTGGGCAACCAAGCAGTTGAACATGGAATGGAGGGCCATATGTAAGAAACGTGTATTAGACTTGAATGAATTGGAGGAGTTTAGAGCACAAGCCTATGAAAATGCCAAGCTGTATAAAGAAAGAATAAAATGATGACATGACAACATAATTTTGCCAAGACAGTTTGAAGAAGGTCAAAGAGTGTTGTTGTTAAATTCAAGGCTTAAGTTATTTCTAGGTAAACTCAAATCTAGATGGTCAGGGCCATTCGAAGTTGTCAAGCCTTATGCTCATAGAGCAGTGGATATCAAGAACTTGAAAACGAGGACAACGTTCAAGGTAAATGGCCAGAGATTGAAGTATTATTAGGAAGGAAGCCAAAAAATAACAAGGAGATTATTCTCTTGGCAGATATTGAGTAATTTTTTCGCCATCATTTGATTATTGTACATAGTTAGGTTATTTGTTTTTCTTTTTGATATTTTAGTTTATTTATTTTTTTCTTTTCTTTCTCTGCTTTAAAAGGTTTTTGTGAGTGTTAGTACAAGAAATTTTGCCAGGACAGTATGCCATACCAGTATGCCAAGACAAGTTGGTATTTGGGCACCCATCGTCACAAGATCGGACAACACGTGGTCCCTATGTAATTCAGGCCCAAGGGAGAGAGATTTTCGGCTGAAGCGAGAAAAACCCTAGCTGCCTAGGTTAAATCTTCATATTTTAAATTTTTACCCTAACCTTTCACCCCTTTTCTTTTTCCCGCGCCATCACTTCCATTAAACCCCAAACCCATCATTTTCCCACTTCCCTAAATATGCATAACTGCCACAACCATCATTATCCCCACTAACCTCTCCATTAACCATCCCAACTGTTTCCCTTCCTCTTGTTAAACCCCTATTTTTCTCAGCTAAAATCTTTACTTTCTTTTTTCACTCTCTTGCATGGCGAAAGAGAATCAAGAACAACATTTGTTTTCTAATTATCTTTCCCGATCATCATCTTCTTCCCTAAATCTTTTGCAATGACATCTTTTTCAGCACCGTTCAAGATTTTCTTCAATAAAGAAATCAAGAATAAATACAAAGAAAATTTCGTGGCCAGAACCTTTAGTTACGAGAAGGGTTTTGAATTCAAGAACGAACCTAACTTAGGGTTCTCACCAGAAGTAATTGCCATTGTCATAAAGCACAAATAGGAGACCTTTTGCCAGCAACCAAGAGAGGTTGATTCCACCGTTATTCGCAAGTTCTACGCTTATCTCATTATAAAGGATTCCTCTATTTTGTTTGTACGAGGTACGTGTGTTAGGTTTGATGAGGGATATGTTAATGATTTGTTTAAATTGGATGGTGCAAGAGAAGAACATTCGACATTTTCTGCATCTTTGGATGATACCAAGAAGAAGCTTATTTTGAAGGACTTATCGAACCTAGCACAAAATGGATCATTTCGTCCAAAGGTCGTAGGAATCTAACCATTAAAGCCACAACCAAGTGGTTAGAACCACTTTCTGAAGGCCAACCTTATGCCGGCAACGCACAATGAGACTATTTTAGAATAGAGGATGGCGTTACTACATTTGATAATGGTAGGGAGGAAAATCAATGTGGGAGATCTGATTATTGATGAAAACTACATGTGTGCCGATGAAGGAAGTGGCAGTTTGGTTTTTTCTTCATTAATCTATAAGATTTGCAGGTTACATAAGGTGCCAAAGTTCAATTCTGACAACACCCAAAAATGAAAAGGAGCCACTACCTTTGCGCTGTAGAGCCAATTAATTGCCAGGAGGCAAAGGAGAAGGGAAAGTGAAAGGCTATTAAGCTAGTTTTTGCTGCTAGAACGCCTAAGGTAGAACTTGTCACACAAATACCATTATCGATGCCAGTTGATGTCTTGGCATTACTTTCCCAGATTTTCAGCAACAAGAAATCATTCTCTAGAAACTAGAGAAGGCTGAGGAGCAGAATTTGGTACTTTGGCAATACGTGGGGGCCAGGGATCGTGCCCTTAAGATGACTCTTGAGGGCATCTCCACCAATCCTTTTCCATAGTTGCTAGAGTTCCCAGGCGAGTTTACTACCCTAGAAGAAATATAGCTAATAGTCTGTTCATACTTCAACGCAATAATCCGATGCCACTATCACTATTTCACCTATCCAAGTTGAATTTGCTCAAACGAAGACTCTATAGGGTTCTAACGAGGAAGTCCCTACCAAGATTGATGTGCCACTTACTGCACCTGCTTGGTTTGCCGCTCCCGTAACCCTTGCTACATTTGAGCCGATGAGAATAATCGAAGAGGTCTTCTATGATGTGAAGGCCTCCACGACTGTATCGAAGCCCATACTAAAGAGAAAAAACACTAGGATCTAAATCGTGGGAGCTTTATCAAGAGGAAGACCCGAGTCTTATGCATTAAACATTCTAAAGGGGAGTCTTCTTTCTCTTAACTCATTTACTTGCATATTTTTCATTTTTACCATGCATTTCATTTATATATATGTGTTTTCATGCATTGACATTCATGCATGTTTATATTTCTGTTTGCATTTTGTTGCCATGTAGATTAGATTAGGTTAACGCATGACATTCGTGCATGACTATATTTCTATTTGTATTTTGTTACCATGTAGATTAGATTAGGTTAATGCATGCATACCAAACCAATTTTTTTTTGCCTCAGTTTAATTTTGGAATGATAATTTTGCCAACATCTACGAGCATACTTAGAGTTTGTACTAGTATAACTTTGTCCGATGATGAAATTGGAATCTTTAGTTAGCCTCAGCCAACAGGTGCTTGGCAATTGATCTTTAGTTTAGGAAACTGTAGTCTCACTTAACACATAATATGCATCTAGTTTCCAAAATAAACTTAGTATTCTTGAAACCGAACTCAGAATAAAAAAAGGGAAAAAGAAAAAGAAAAAGAAAAAAAAAGAATAAGGCAACAATGTTTTGCCAAAGACAAGAAAAACATATATAGAACTCTCCTCTGCCTTAGAGATAATACATAGCTTGGGGCTTCGTGGTTTGCTCCCTCTTAGTTCTCAAGCCAACAAAACTTTAGGGTATGAGTGTAATACGTAAGCTAGTGATGTAGTCTAGATTAACTTGGGGGTTCATGGTATGCTCCTTCTTACTTCTCACGCCAAACATCATTGTGACGCAAACTCAACTTTAATGCCAGCAAAAAGAAACCCTTGGTGAATAAAAAATGAAAAAATAAAAAAATTATATGTTCTGAGTTTGGATAGTAAAGTTTTGCTAAAGGAGTTGAAGGATACTTGATGCATATTGCCTGTATTTCATGCACACTTCATGACCTTAGACTAGAGTTATATTGTTGCACTTGAATTTGCTTATCTATTGGCATTACTGCATAGGGATATCTGAGGACAGAACTAGGACAAGATTATGCTTTCCAGCATAGTTAGAGTTTGTACTAGTATAACTCTATCCGATGATTAAATTGGAATATTTAGTTAGTGTTGCGCGTAATAAGTGCTCCGCAATTGTGCAAGTGTACACGTCGCAAGTTATAGTATAAAAGATATCGTCTCCACAAGGACTGGTGCCACTTCAAGAATCTAATATCTTGCACTGGAAAATGTAAAAGAACACAAGTAGAAGATTGTAGGAGTTTAACTAACAACTAAACTAGAATGCAAATAAGTAAAAGAATACGTAATCAAATGAGAGAGAATAGTCCAGGTTATCGTGAGTTGAGGTGTGATAGCCGATTGGATCATATTGGTAAAAGAGTGCAAGGGCAACTCAGTTGCTGTGGCAACTTGCACAGTGGGGTTGCCCTGGTAACTAATAGACAGTTGCCTGGGCAACTAGTTGGGCAACTACTTGGGAGGCTGGGCAGCAACTTCAAGGTTCGGCGGAGCGTTCTTCAATGGTTTCTTCTTATCCCTAAGTCGAAACTCTAGCTAATTGTGCATGCCTTTACAATACATCCTTGCGTGAATCAAGGGTGAACAACAACCAATCTTGCGCTCCTCTTAGCCATTGAAATCCTTAACTTATTCCTAAGCTGGATTAATCTTCACCATCAAGATATTGAATAAAGACCATACTCATTCGTTTCTTGAATCTAACTCTCCCGATATTAGATAAATAGATGAAGTTATGAGATCCTCTCCCAATTCACTCGCAAACAAGAATAAAAACCAAGAATGAGTAAACCTTGAATTGAAAGTGCAAACTCTTATTACCTAAACAAAATCCAATTGTTTCTCACAATCACAAAACACAATAACCTTAGCCAAATAGATTTAGTTCATGGCTAGGTTCCAAAGAAACACAAGACAAAGAATTCCTAGCATAAACCTAATTGAAAAAGAAATAAAAAGATGAAGAATGGTTGAAGCCTCTTTGTCGAAATCTCCCCCTTTGATATTGTCGAAATCTCTCCTCTCCCTTTGTCGAAATTTCTCTATTCTCCCCCCTTGGAGTTGACGGCATGGTCTTTAATTTATAGGGCTAGGTCAAAGTCTTTTTTGAGGAGGAAGTTAAGTTGGAATTAAATTATCTTTAAAGAATATAATTCTTTATTATATTTAAATTCCTTCTAGAACTTCTCCCATCTTCTTGGGATTTAATTTCTCTTTAACCTCTTCATGGAAATCAAACTCCTTTGGGATTTAGCTTTGCTCCATGTCATCTTGGGCTTATCTAGTCATCAATTTCGACTACCATATCATCTTATTCCTTGTCGAAAATTGCGCTGGCAACTAGCTCGGCATATCCTTCATGTATTGCCCTGGCAACTAGCTCGGCATCTCCTTCATGCATTGCCCTGGCAACTGGTTCCGGCCTTGCTTTGGCAAGTGATTCTGCACACACACAAAATAACACACCAAAGCAGTATCTTTTTCCACAAAATTGAGCAAAATATGAAATCAAGCTTGTCCACCAAGGAAACGATACAAACATGGATGAATGACTAATAATGCAAGTTGATTTTTCGGATTCTATGCAAACAAGAGGTTTTCAAATTACTTCATTAGGTTCTTTTAACATGTTTTAACTGGAGCCGGTTTGGGGCACCTCTAGTGTTTTGTTTTTAGTTTTCTTAAGTTAATTAATTTATTTGACTAGAGCCGGTTTCGGGCACCTCTAGCGATCAATTTCTAGCACATACTAGAGCCAATTTCGGGCACCTTTAGTAATCAATTTTTAGCGCATACTAGAGCCAATTTTGGGCACCTCTAGTATTCATCCAATTTTTATTCTAATCCCCCAATTTTTTGACTATCAACCTAAGTTCGCTAGAATTCCTTAAATCAATCAAGCCACACAGTGTTTCATCAAGTTTAGCATCATAGTGCGATTCTGAGTGTTTCCATGTTTATCCTAGAATGAAAATTTATATCAATTAAGTACATTGGCAAAGTCATCATCGAATATTCATCAAATCTACGCAATTCTTGTTCCAACTAAAGGCATGGTAAGCAATTTATGTATCCTAAATGCAATACTTAAGATGAATGCAACTAAACATGGTAACTAACTAATAACAACCCCCCCAAACTCGAGTGAGTCATTTTCCTCAATACATACAATAAAGAAAAATAAAAATAAAGAAAAGTAAAATGCAAACGAGGACTTACTCTGAGAGTTTGTTGTCGTGGATGATTAGTTTCCTTTTGGTTAGTGTCTTGATTATTTTGCCTAAACGCGGTGGTTGCTTCCTTGTTACCGATGGTGAAATCGATCCTCGTACGGGGTTGTCCTCATCGTCCTCTTCATCAATGTCATTGGCTTTTCACTTGGGCTTGGAGGATTCAATTGGTGCGGTCTTTGTTGGTGCAATGGAGGACTCGTTTGAATCTAAAAAATCAGACAGTGATTCAGTACGAGTTGATTCGGGCATAGGTGCTTTACCTTTGGCTTTTGCAGTGGTTGCCGGGGCGACTTTAGCTTTGGTTGCCGCGACATCTTCAGTGTTGATTGCCGTGGCAACTGCTTGGGCAGGCGCAGTGTAGGTTGCCACAGGGTCATCTATTGCAGTTGCCGTGGAGGCTGCTTTATTGGTTGTCGTAGCAAGGATTTCGGTAGGAAAGATGGGGAACGACATGCGGCTGTCAGGGTACTTTTCTAGGATGACTTGGGTGATGGCATTGTTGAGATCCTTCATGTACCGCATGAACATTAGTTACCGGTCTTCAATTTGCCTAAGGCGGTTCGCCAACGGTTGTAAGAGTGCTTCAAGTTGTCCCAGGGCTGCTGTCCGAGTTGTCCGGGTATCAGTTTCTTGGGCATTAGGAGTTGCCGAGGCGGCAGGAGTTGCCGCGGCAATTGAAGGCGTTGGGGATTTTAGCGGTGCCTCTCCCATTAGCTTTTGGATTTGTTCTCGATTCCAACCAGACTTTGGTATGGCCTTTTCATCGGTGGACTCACTTGGTACATGCATCTCCTTGCAAAGATTGGAAATTAAGCACGGGAAGAAAAAAGAACCCTTGTCTTTTATGCTACATACAAAAATCTCATCACAAATAATATTTCCAATGTTAATGATGCGATTATGCAAGATAGAATGTATGAGCAAAAGACGAGGTGTATCAACGGTGGTATTGTGTGTTGTGGGCATTAAAGAAGTTTTAACAAACTTATTCCATAATTTTACCTCGGGTTTAAGCTGAAGGCGATTTCCCATGCCCTTGTATTTACCGTCGTTCCAATGAGTTCTCGGTAGAGTGAGTTCTTGAAGCACCTTGTCGAGTTACTTGGGCGTGAGTTGATCAACAAAGGCTTGATGCTCGTCCTTCTCAATGTAGAGCCCGTAAAAGGTGTTGATGTTTTCGGGGCTTATGAGTATAGCCTTGTCACGAACAAAAACATAAGCATTATATGGGTTAGGTGAGTGAGCATAGAATTCTCTTACCCATGAGATGTTACCCGGTTCTGATTGATGGCAAAAGATTTTCCACTTTTGATGTGCAATCCTTTCGAAGATGAATGGTTCAAGGCCGAAATCTTGATAAGAGTTGCAGTATTCAAAGCCTTGTTCCTCGCAAATCTTCCAGCTTTCGAACTTGGAGTGAAATCTTTCTTGAACCACCGATGTAGCAAACTTCTTGTATCTTAGTTCTTTGGAGGAACTTGGATGAACCAAAAATTCAATTTTGGATGCCATGGATGATCTTGGTTGTGAGTTTGGTAAAAGCAAAGAAAAGAAAGCAAAAGAAACTAAAGAGTTGCAAGATGAAAAATAGGAATAGGTTTCTTGGAAGTTAAGGTTGATGGGTTAAATAGAAGAGATAGGTAGTAAATATGGTGGGTGGGATTAATTTTGGAATAAAGAAGAATGAGGTTTTGATTTAGGGGAAGGGTGACAGCTAGGGGGTTTATTTAGGGTAAATTGGAGGCTTAATATAAGCCTTAGATTCAGCCCATTAATTTCCTTGTTGAAGAAGTTTCCTTCTTGAATCAAAATTCCTCTTTTATCTTGAACTTTTTTTCCTACAATTCAAAAACAAATAAAATAAGGATTAAAATTAAGGATAAACTAATAAAGATGTGCAAAGAAATTCTTAAACTTAAAAAGATAAATATGAAAGAAAGATGTAGTTTTAATCTTAAAGAAAATAAATAAATCTATTCTAAAAAGAAAAATAACCGAAAATAATAAATAAAAATAAAGAATTAAATAGTTCGAAAAAAATAAAAATAGAACGAAAAAGAAAAAGAAAATATTGAAAGGAAAGCATGCTAATGCATCTCCTAAGGTGACCACTTCTTTGTTACGTTCCACATGGGCACCGTTGTAGTGCTTCAATCTTTGTCCATTAACTTGGAATTCATGTTCGTCAATGACGGACTTGATTATCACGGCACCATGGGAGAATAGTTTGACAACTTTGAATGGTCCCGACCATCTTGATTTTAGTTTTCCTAGGAAAAGTTTTAGCAGAGAATTGAATAAGAGAACTAGTTGCCTTGGCATGAATTGCCGCGGCAATAGTTTCTTGTTATGCCATTGCTTTGTTTTCTCCTTGTAGATTCGTGCATTGTTATAGGCGAGTGCACGAAATTCTTCTATCTCGTTGAGGTCCAACAAACGCTTTTGTCTGGCATTTTCCCAATCCATATTCACGGTCTTGATTGCCCAATATGCCTTGTGTTCGATTTCCACCGGTAGATGGCATGTTTTTCCATAGACAAGTCAGAAGGGAGACATACCTAAGGGTGTTTTGAATGCAGTACGATATGCCCAAAGTGCGTCATCTAGTCTTACTGACCAATCATTCCTAGAGGGATTTACAACTTTCTCGAGTATACCCTTCAATTCTCGGTTGGAAATTTCTGCTTGCCCATTGGTTTGTGGGTGATATGTCGTGGCAATCTTGTGAGATACACTAAAGCGTTGTAACATCTTGGCGATGAGTTTGTTGTCGAAGTGCTTACTTTCATCACTGATAATTGCTCTCAGCATCCTAAACCGTGTAAATATATTTTTCTGCAAGAATCTTTGCACGGTCTTGGAATCGTTGGTGGGAACTGCTGCTGCCTCAACCCATTTAGACACGTAGTCAACGACAAGTAGAATGTAGAGGTTGCCGAATGAAGATGGGAAAGGTTCCATAAAATCAATCCCCCATACATCAAACAATTCCACCTCGATGATGTTTTGGAGCTGCATCTCATGTTGTCTAGAGATATTGCCCGTCCTCTGGCATCGATCACATTGCTTGTAAAACTCTTGGGCATCTTTGTACAGTGTTGGCCAATACAAATCAAATTGCAAAACTTTGGCCGCGGTACGTGTTCCTCCAAAATGTTCTCCATAGGGTGAAGAATGGCATTGTCGGAGTACATTTTGTTGCTATTCTTCAGGGACACATCGACGTATAACCTGATCTGCATATTGTTTAAACAAAAGAGGCTCATCCCAAAAGTAATGCTTAGCATCATGGCAGAACCGCTTCTTCCCTTGGTGAGTAAGGCCATAAGGTAAAATACCACAAACAAGGAAATTAACTAAATCCACGTACCAGGGTATTGTCGAGGCATGTGCTGCTGGGGCGACTGCTTCCAAGATTGCTGAGACGTGTGCGTCTAGAGTTGTCGAGGCATACGCGTCCATGGTTGCCGAGGCATGCACAACGGTGGTTACCGCGGCGTGTGCGTTGAGAGTTGCTGAAGCGGCGAGGGTTGTCGAGGCATGCGCATCCATGGTTTTCGAGGCGTCAGGGGTTTCTGAGGCGTGCACGTTCATGGTTGCCAAGGCGTGCGTATCAGTGGTTGCCGCGGCGTGCACGTCGAGAATTGCTTAAGGGTCGAGGGATGCTGAGGCATGCGCATCCATGGTTGCCGAGGCGTCAGGGGTTACCGAGGTGTGCGCGTCCATGGTTGCCGAGGCAACTAACAGTTGTTCATCCGGGAATGCATCACATATCTCTAAATCTGCATCCTCCTCCCTATTGCGTTCTAAGCGTGATAAGTGATCGACCACTTGATTTTTTGTTCCTTTTATGTCCTTAATTTCAATGTCAAATTCTTGTAAAAGCAATATCCAACGAATCAAATGAGGTTTGGCATCATTTTTAGCAAATAGATACTTAATTGCCGAATGGTCCGTATGAACAATTACCTTTGTACCAATCAAATAGGATCAGAACTTATCAAATGCGAAAACTACGGCTAGTAACTCTTTCTCCATTGTTGTGTAATTCACTTGAGCACTATTTAGAGTTTTACTAGCATAGTATATCACATGAAAGGTCTTACATGTGCGTTGGCCTAGGAATGCTCCTACCGCAAAATCACTTGCATCACATATGAGCTCAAAAGGTAGCGTCCAATTTGGTGGAACGACAATGGGTGCTGAGGCAAGCTTTTCCTTTAGGATTTCAAATGCTTGGGTGCAAGAATCATCAAAATTGAAGACTTTATCATGTTCAAGCAAATTGCACAAGGGTTTAGTAATTTTAGAAAAATTATGAATGAACCTCCTATAAAAACCTGCATGTCCAAGAAAGCTTCGGATTCCTTTAACCGAACTTGGTGGGGGTAATCTCTTGATTACGTCCACCTTGGCTTTGTCTACTTCAATTCCCTTGGATGAAATCTTGTGGCCAAGCACTATTCCTTCATCTACCATAAAATGGCACTTCTCCCAATTAATGACTAAATCGGTTTTTTCACATCTTGCCAACACCTTCTCTAAATTGTCGAGGCAGCTGTCGAAGTCATTACCAAAAACATAAAAATCATCCATGAAGATCTCAAGGAAGTCTTCGACCATGTCTAAAAAGAGTGCCATCATGCATCGTTGGAAGGTTGCCGGGGTATTACATAATTCGAACGACATCTTTTGGAAATCATAAGTACCGTATAGGCATGTGAAGGTTGTCTTTTCTTGATCTTCTGGTGCTATGGCAATTTGATTGTAACCTGAATAACCATCAAGAAAACAATAGAAGGGTTTACCTGCAAGACGGTCAAGCATTTGATCAATAAAGGGTAATGTGAAGTGATCTTTCCTAGTGGCTTTGTTTAGCTTTCGATAATCCATACAAACCCTTCAACCGGTCACAGTCGTGGTTGGAATGAGTTCATTGTTTTTATTACTTACCACCGTTATACCTCCCTTTTTCGGTACATATTGTACCAGACTTACCCATGCACTATCAGAGATAGGGTATATGATGTCGGCAACTGTTTCAAACTCTCCTAGCTTTGTTCTCTTGGACACAATGTCTTTAAGAAACTTGGCATAGTTCGACATTTGTTCAATCACCTCAACCAATGGCAAGTTGATGTGGACTTGCTTTAGGATATCAAGGAACTTCTTGAATTGATATTCTTGCTTTTGTCGCTTCAACCTTTGTGGGAATGGTGGTGGAAGTCGGATATCTTCGATCCTTTCATTGGTCTAGAACCTGATTGACGGCATTGCCGAGGCAACTAGAGTTACCGAGGCATTATCAACTGTTGTTGCCGTGGTGTGCCTATCGTTGGTTGCCGAGGCATCTTTATCGCCGGTTGCCGAGGCATGCTTATCGCTGGTTGCTGCGGCAATTCCTGATTCAGCACCTGAGGCTTTGCCGCTGAGTTCGTCTTGATCTTTTTGTGGAGTTTTGTTTGATGAGCGAGCTTGAGCCTCTTTAAGTTGGTGGCCACTTCTAGTGGTGATCGCCTTACATTGCTCATGGTCAGTTCCTCTTGCGACTTCAGTATTGCTAGGTAAACCTCCTTGCGTTTTAGTATTCAGGTTTTGAGCAAATTGTCCGACTTGATTTTCCAATGATTTGATTGCCGCCTCTTGGTTTTGCAATCTCATCTCGGTCCTGTTAATACAAGCATCAGTTCTTTTTATGAAGTTACTATTCTCATCCTTATAAGATTCAGTTTTCAACATAAAAGCATTGAGAGAATTTTCCAAAGAACTAGATGTTGTCGGTTGTTGCTGCGATAACTGTTGCCGTGGCATATTCTGCTGGAATCCCGATGCTTATGCATTCTGATTGTTCTGGTTTAGAGCATTGTTGGGATTACTCCATGAAAAATTTGGATGCTTCTTCCTAGCTGGATTATATGTGTTGGACATCACATTGTTGTTCTGGTTGTAATTCCCCACATAAAAACTGGATTCCGGATTCTAATACATTCAGAAGAATCATGGTTACCACCACATAACCCACAAAAGGAATCCATTACCTTGACATCCTGTGTTGTTTGGTTTCTGCATGTTCTAGACTATCTTGGTTAGAGCGGCCAATTGTTTCGAAATTGAGTCTGATGATCCCAGTTCATATATTGTGGCTTGGCATCTAACTCCTCTTCTAGCAGATGGGAATTGATAATCATTCTTGGCAAGCCTGTTTAGAATTTGCATTGCTTCCTCCGGCGACTTATCTAGGAGTATGTCGTTTGCCGAGGCATCTAGCATCATCCTTGTTGGTGTATTCACAGCGTTGTAAAACATTGTTACTTGTGTCCACACTGGGAATCCGTGTAGGGGGCATTTGTGTAGAAGTTCTCTATATCGCTCCCAAGCCTCGTACATGGATTCATCATTTGCCTGCCGAAAAGAAGTAATTTTGTTACGAAGCTTATCAGTCAAATTTGTAGGATTAAATCGAGCAAGGAAATCACGACAAAGATCGGTCCAAGATCCTATTGATCTGGCAGGAATACTATTCAACCATGCTTTTGCCCTATCCCTCAGTGAATAGGGGAATAATCTTAGTCGTAAAACATCAGGGGTGACTCCTTGTATTTTGAATGAATTGCAAATCTCAAGGAAAGATTTAAGATGTTTTCATGCATCTTCAGTTGCTGAGCCACCAAATTGACCAATTGTGTTGATCATATTAAACATCACCGGTTTCAACTCAAAGTGGTCAGCTTCAATTTCAGGTGTGACAACTCCTAGATTAAGTCCTTCAAGATCTTCTTCATGATAGTCTCAAATAGTTCTGTTTCGTGCAACAATCACTCCTTCTTCTGCTGGAACATCTTGATTCATATTGCCGTCTTGATTAGCCATTGCTACTCTTAACCTTCGTCTAAGTCTTTGCAAGGTTCGTTCGATTTCTGGATCAAAGGGATATTCTGGTGTAATCGGTCTCACCCAGGTCATATACCAATATAAAACCAACGTTTGTTAACCCTTTGAATCTTAAACAAGAAAAATAAAAAATGCAAGAAAATAAAAACAAAGTTGCTATTGCCAATCCTCGGCAACAGTGCCAAAAACTTGTTGCGCGTAATAAGTGCTCCGCAATTGTGCAAGTGTACACATCGCAAGTTATAGTATAAAAGATATCGTCTCCACAGGGATTGGTCCCACTTCAAGAATCTAATCTCTTGCACTGTAAAAAGGAAAAGAACACAAGTAGAAGATTGTAGGAGTTTAACTAACAACTAAACTAGAAAGCAAATAAGTAAAAGAATATGTAATCAAATGAGAGAGAATAGGTCAGGCTATCGTGAGTTGAGGTGTGATAGCCGATTGGATCATCTTGGTAAAAGATTGCAAGGGCAACTCAGTTGTCGTGGCAACTTGCACAGCAGGGTTGCCTTGGCAAATAATCGACGGTTGCCTGGGCAACTACTTGGGTGGCTGGGCAGTAACTTCAAGGTTTGGCGGAGCGTTCTTCAATGGTTTCTTCTTATCCCTAAGTCAAAACTCGAGCTAATTGTGCATGCCTTGACAATACATCCCTGTGTGAATCAAGGGTGAACAACAACCAATCTTGCGCTCCTCTTAGCCGTTGAAATCCTTAACTTATTCCTAAGCCGGATTAATCTTCACCATCAAGAGATTAAATAAAGACCATACTCATTCGTTTCATGAATCTAACTCTCCCAATATTATATAAATAGATGAAGTTACGAGATCCTCTCCCAATTCACTCGCAAACAAGAATAAAAACCAAGAATGAGTAAAACTTGAATTGAAAGTGCAAACTCTTATTACCTAAACAAAATCCAATTGTTTCTCACAATCACAAAACACAATAACCTTAGCCAAATAGATTTAGTTCATGGCTAAGTTCCAAAGAAACACAAGACAAAGAATTCCTAGCATAAACCTAATTGAACAAGAAAGAAAAAAGATGAAGAATGGTTGAAGCCTCTTTGTCGAAATCTCCCCCTTTGATCTTGTCGAAATCTCTCGTCTCCCTTTGTCAAAATTTCTCCCTTCTCTCCCCCTTGGAATTGACGACATGGTCTTTAATTTATAGGGCTATGTCAAAGTCTTTTTTGAGGAGGAAGTTAAGTTGGAATTAAATTATCTTTAAAGAATATAATTCTTTATTATATTTAAATTCCTTCTAGAACTTCTCCTATCTTCTTGGGATTTAATTTCTCTTTAACCTCTTCATGGAAATCAAACTCCTTTGGGATTTAGCTTTGCTCCACGTCATCTTGGGCTTATCTAGTCATCAATTTTGACTACCATATCATCTTATTCCTTGTCGAAAATTGCCCTGGCAAATAGTTTAGCATCTCCTTCGTGCATTGTCCTGACAACTAGCTCGGCATCTCCTTCATGCATTATCCTGGTAACTGGTTCCGGCCTTGCTTTGGCAAGTGATTCTGCACACATACACAAAAACACACCAAAGCAGTATCTTTTTCCACAAAATTGAGCAAAATATGAAATCAAGCCTGTCCACCAAGGAAACGATGCAAACATGCATGAATGACTAATAATGCAACTAATATGAGCCTAAGTCTAGCAATAATAAGAATAAAAAGGGTAATAAAAGCAGTACTTTTGAACACTTAACAGTTAGCATCAGCCAACATGTTAGTAATGCCAGGTTGATTGGCAATTGATCTTAAGTTTAGAAAACTGTAGTCTCACTTAACACATAATATGCATCTAGTTCCCAAAACAAACTTAGGATTCTTGAAACTAAACTCAGAATAAAAAAAAGAGAAAACGATGCAAGGGCAAAAAAAAGAATAAGACAACAATATTTTGCCAAGGGCAAGAAAAATATATATATATATATATATATATATATATATATATATATATATATATATAAAGCTCTCCTCTGCCTTAGAGATAATAATACGTAGCTTGGGGCTTCGTGGTTTGCTCCCTCTTAGTTCTCAAGCCAACAAAACTTTAGGGTAGGAGTGTAATGGGTAAGCTAGTGACATAGTCTGGATTAACGTAGGGGTTCAGGGTATGCTCTCTCTTATTTCTCACGTCGAACATCATTGTGACGCGAACCCAACTTTAATGCCAGCAAAAAACCCATTGGTAAAAAAAGAAAATATTAAAAAAATAAAAAATTATATGTTATGAGTTTGGATAGTAAAGTTTTGCTAAGGGAGTTAAAGGATACTTGATGCATATTGCCTACACTTCATGACCTTAGACTAGAGTTATATTGTTGCACTTGAATTTGCTTATCGATTGGCATTACTGCACTGGGATATCTGAGGACTGAACTAGGACAAGATTCTGCTTGCCAGCATGTGTTGTTAATCTGGACAATTTTGCTGAGGTACTTCGTTTTATTTTCTATTTTCTTTGTTTTTATTTGCATTACTTGAGGACAAGAAATGAGCTAGGTTTTGGGAGTGTTAACACCTCAAAAGTACTATTTTTCATATATATATATATATATATTGCCATGTTTTTGCTTGACTTTGAGTACATATTTGTGCATTTAGCTAATAGAAATCATGCATTTGCATATAAGAGTTAGGGAATTTTTTCTTTGCTAGAGTAAAGGTGTATTTCTTTGCTGTGGTTTCCAGGGCAAGTTTGGTTAAGCAAGACAGGAGCTGTTGGCAGAGCAGAACGAAGGAACAAAAGAGGAACGCCGAGCACTGTTGGGAAAAATAGAACGAGGATTGCCAAGCTTGGTTGGCAAAAGAAGGATGGCTGATGTCCGGTTAGTTAGCCATTGGCCAAAGAATCTAGTCAGCCCTAATTTCAAATGAGAGGATAAGAAGATAACGCGCTTATCTTAAGTGCAAAACTAACTTTTAAATTCAAACCCAACCTAGGGTTTCCACGAGTGCCTATGTAAATAAAGTCGATCATTGAGCCAAAGGAGGCTGCATCGTGGTAAAGAAAGAAGAGAGAAAACCTGGTTTGACTAGGCTATGACTGAGAGCTTTGGATCCATTGAAGGGCAGCATCGAAGAATCTCTTTCTTAGTTTATTTCTCTTTATTTTAATTATAGTTTTATGATGGTGTTAATTGAAAACAATGATTTGTTGATGGTTCCCCCAACCATGAACTAATTTTCTTAAGTTGGTAGGGGATGTTTTTGCGACGAACGCTTAGCAATTTTGCAGTTTTAATAATTGAATGCTTTGGAAATTTTCTGTCTATCTTGCTAGTACTTATTTTCATATATTCTTTGTCATACGATAGTTGGCATTGCATGCCTATTATCCTTTAACATCTTAACAAACTTAGGAGATAACTATTAATTGCCAGGTACTAAGGAGAAAAGCTTCGACGAAAGATGTTAAAGTAGATGAGCTTACTTAGGAAGTGAATCTACCCCTTAGAAGTAAAGATTGAATCTTTGTCAAGTTAATTAATTGAAAAATATCACTATAGACATATAAAGATTAATCATAATTAACTTAGGGTGTTGCCATCAATAGAGGTAGAAAGTTATTAGTTACTGCCATAGCTAGCGTGAAATCCAAGCATCCATTGTCAACGCCAACCATCCATTTGAATACATTTGTTTGCCAAACTACTTGAATTTTCATTGCATTTGTCCTTAGTCATTTTTCTTAATCCAAAATCCGAATTCCAATTCAAACTCATTTGTTCCAATTCACAAGTGAAATATAGAGGCATTTAATTCCTGGACAATCCTCGTAGATACGATACTCAATTCACTGCTGTATTACTTGTTAATCGTGTATACTTGCACGCAAAAAGACCTAAACTTGGCATTATTCTTTGGCATATTTACATTAATTCTTCAATTGTTTGCCAAGCGTTAGTCAGTCGACACTCATAGATAGTAAAGCCTTGTCTATGTTCTCTAGACTATATTTATCTTGTATGTTTATTTTATGATAGTCACGAATTGTGGTAGAGTAGAAATGCACCACTGAGCTTTGTTAGCTCAGTGTGCAGATGTGTTGTTTTTTCGTGCGTAAGTTGGCAGGTCACCCCCTTTTGGAGGAGCACATCGACGAGGATCTCCCAGCACCGCGTTCACTTTAGAGTACAATAGTTGTTATTTCAGTTGGGCTAATGTATTCATAGGACCTTACCACTGTTGAGTCTGTAACTCTATTTGAAATATTATTTTGATATACGGTGTTTTAAACTTGGAGCTCCTATTTTGCAAACTTATTTAATTACATGAATTTATGGATGATTTGATATTTTAAAAAGGCTAAACTTGTGATTTTAATGGATATTTTGTTGGGTTGGGTTTTGGGTGACCCGAATGTAGTACTTCGGATCTAGATCGGGATCAGGGTGTTACATGCCATGTTTCATTCGAAATGGTTTGTTTGTTGTTCATAAAATTAAATTTATTATTTATGTTTGTAATTTTGGAGATTTAATGTTGAGTATTTATTTAGTTATTAAATTTTGTTTATTTCTTATGAGTACGAGGATTAACCGAAAACCGTGGGAATCCGTAAGGGATGGGTATGAGTACGAAAAAGTCCCCAAAACGTTTAATGGGGATTCCCCAAAACCGTATCCTCAAGTATTAAGGACGAAGTGGGGAACACAAAACCGTCCCCGCCCCGACCCATTGCCACCCCTAAATATGGTCTGCATGGTATGTTTTTAAAGTGCTAAGTGTAAATAACATATACTACTACAAGGATGGACACACGATTTTATGTCAGTGGATGCGAACTGTTAGGGGGTTATACTAGAAATGCAATGGTGCAAAATTACAAGATTTTAGGTAAGGGTGACAATGGGCGGGTTGGGGACAGTTTTGCATTCCCTATTCCGTCCCAACACTTGCGGGTATGTTTTCGAGGAATCCCCTTTAAACGTTTTAGTGATTTTTTCTTCCCCATACCCATCCCTTACGGATCCCCGCAGGATTCGATTAATCCCCATACCTAAAAAAATAAACAAAACATAATACATTAAAACAAACACACAACATTAATTCTCCAAAATTACAAACATAAATGATAAATTTAGTTTTGCAAACAACAAACAAACTATTTCAAGACTATAAAACATGACTAAAATATTAATTATTGAAACATGGTAGTCTGCACTACCTTTAAAAGAAAATATGTAACTAATAATCTACAGTTCCAAATCATGATTATTTTGTTCTAAAAGGAACTAGATTTGATAATCTTTCCAACCATATAAATCACCTCTTCTAATTTTAATCATATGATTTATGGTGAATTTCTGAAGTCATTGGCATTGTTGTTTTTGAAAACAATCTGCTTTCTTTTCTTCTGACCTTTGCTTACTCAACAATTAATAACTCATAATATATAACTAAAAATGAAGAAACGTTTGTTTTAAACGAATCTAGACTTTCGTATGGTTATAAAAATATAAGGCTCTCTTTCTAATTTATCTTGCATAATTTTTGGTGAATTTCGGTAAATTTTCAAAGTCACTTCTAAAACTGTTTCTAAGAAATATGCAGCCAAGTTTTTATGACTTTCAACATTCAAATATTCATATCTTTTAAAATACATATCGAAATCAACCACCGTGTATTTTAAACAAAACTAGATTGAATCACGTATACAACAATGTATAGATCACTTTCTAATTATTTTTATGAAATTTATGGAGAATTTTTAAACTTACTCCGGCCGGTCATACTTAGGTTATGGGAGATTATATTTTTTTAAAATTAGTAAATTACCCTTATGGCCATCTAACTTTGTAAAATATCGGGGATCCCTGTAGATATTTTTCGAAGATCCCCACAGTGATTTATACCGGTACGGTTCGGTTATCCCCGCAGTTTGGATATAGCAATCCTCGTCCCCATCCTATTTAAGCTTCGATGATAAAACTTCCCCCGTCCTCGTCACCGTGGGTGAAGGTTTTGATTATTCCCTATTCCTATTGGTTCGGATCTCCATGGTTTTCGATTATTCTTCAACCGATTGCCACACCTAATTTTAGGGCTGTGGACTTAGATCATAAATAAAATTGCATAGAAAATACATACAAAGTAAATAAACTATATGAGAATTTGAAAATTTCAAAGGTACAATTGTCCCCTCCAGCATCCCTCAGTCAATTCTTATACTACTAAATAATCACACCAAAATATTTTTAAAAAATTAACACAGTTATGTTTATGTTTGATAAAAAAAATACAGTGATATTTAACCTTCTCTCTAACAAAGCGGTCCTCATTCAGCGAGGAAGAAAATTTGAATTTCGAGGGCTTCAATTTCTTGACAACTAGGCAATGGAATTTTGAGTTGTAGTGGGATAATTAACAAATTTTATTTATAATAATATTGATAGTTGTTTTACACTAATACTCGTATAATTAGGGACGAAATTGGAATGAGGGTAGAGAGCAAACACAAGTATTTTAAAAGTAAGAAGGTAAATTTATAATTAATCTATCTTTATTTATATATATATATAAATATATATAAATGTAAAAAAAAAAAAAAATTGGGATGGGGCATGATCCCCTTCCACTTTCAACATACCTCCGTGTGTGTATATATATATATATATAAAGAAGTTAGGATGGGGCATGATCCCCTCCCACTTTCAACATACCTCCCTACATGCGTATAATATTACTAGTTTTTCCTATATGATACGTTTTTTAAAAGTGTTATATAATTTTTCCTGTAACAGAAAAATAAGTTGAAATATTGTGATTAGAAAATTCACGATCAAATTGAATAAAAAATTTTATGCTAAAATAATAACAAATTACGACGTCAATAACTTAAATTCTATTAAACTTTTTATATTCTTGAATCCGTTTCAGCTATGTTTTTAATCAATTTGAATGGTTCTTAATTAAGTGGTATCTTGATGAATTGAAATCATTAATTTCTTGTTCATCCGAACAATCTAATCATCATTGTCAGCACTAGACTAGCTAAGTAGTTAATCATTAGGTCGAGCCTCAAAAAACAATCTAACCACTCTTGCATCATGATTTGAAACTAAGGGTCCGTTTGATTCATGTAAAACAGACTACGGAAAATAAATTCTGTAAAATGAATTACATTTTTTGGAAAGCAGATTCTGAAAAGTATTTTCTGGTGTTTGGATGATGCTGTGTAATTTATTTTTCGTTGTTTGGTAATTTTTTTTCCTGAAATCATTTTCTAAAATCTGTTTTCAGTGAAACAAACTCATAAATTTTATTGATTTTTTCACATTATAAATTTCTATGTTTTACAAATTTAAATATATAATATGATGTTTTATTTTTTATAAATACATTAAAAAATTAAACAAATTAAAATAGAGTACTCAACAAGTTAATAAAGATAACTATGAATTTGTTCTTTCCACAATATGCAAGCACAACTATCCATTTGTCTTAGTCAACAAAATGCAATTGAATACTAAGAAACTACAAAGAATTTAAAAGAAAATATATGTGATATTTTATTGATATAAGCTATAATGATCTTAAAAAATGAAGACCAACTCAAATTTTATACAAGAATTGTTAGAAACTATCCGATTGAGTTAGTACTAACAAGAATCTTAACTAACTCTTTCCAACAGACCTCAATGGAAATCAAAACATATTACATCATGTATCCGGGCCTCTTGTTCCCTGATATCTTTGGCTTGTTGAGCAATTTTTTATGCACAGATCTACATCTCTTTGTTCTTGTCCCAAAGAAGAATATACAGTCCGAGGATGACAACTACCGAACCCAACAAACTGGTCATTGGAGTGGTGGAAAGTTGCTTGTAAGTATATAAGCAAATGTATTCATTAGGTAGGACATAGTATAAGAAATATTTTCACACCCAACAAGAATCTATCTATCTATTGAATGAAAATAAAAATCATTTACCAGCAAACACAAAAGTGCCTAAGAATGAACATAGTAGAAGAAATATTTTCATATCCAAGCATATATACAAGATGGAAACAGTACATATCTAGTTTCTTTGTGTGGTAGCCAATACTCATACGCGGGAATCATCTGCTTGCTTGAACTAGAAAAGTATAACCTAAACATATAGCTGAAGAGTTGTGAAAGACTACATTCTCAATGTCAAGGTCGCAGCCAGCCAGAAACCATTCTTAGGGTCGACAATTATGGCCTTGGACAACAGGCTATCATTACAAAACGAGTCTCCTTAGTTTAGACCAAGAGTTCAAAAAATTAAAAATATTGGGTCATTTGGACTTTGCCTATATATTAACCTTTCATCAACAAGGTTTATTACCTAGAAAATGATTTTAATATTCCAATAAAAGGTTTAATCTAACTTGTGACAACATTCTTGTACCAGACTATGATACAAAGTAAATAAGTTAAATGCAATGAAAATCAACCATTCTTGTACCAGATCAGATCATTTGAAGAATCTATCCCTATTGATATGCCATACTGTGAACTATGATCATCTTCCATTTTCAAACATCTAAATCATAATTTGAAAGGCATTAAACTCACAGCTTGCAAAATGAAAAAGAAGACAACAGAGAACCATCAACTAAACTTCCACATATTCACTTACATTACTAAGATGCCACACAAACCTCAAAAAACAGTACTGCAACCAAAATGAAAATAAGACCAAGAACAACACCCCATGGGATCTCCAATATGATCGAAACGGCTCTACCAAAACATAGAGATGACACCATTGCTCTCGGTTTCTTTGTGCGGTCAATTTTAAGTGAAATTGAGAAAGAAAAAAAAGAAATACAAGAGTTGCAACAAAAATCTAAGCAGCAAATTATAAAAGACAGGAAGAGGACAAATTAAGGCAAGAAATTGGGGATTTTAAAAATTATTGAGAATATAAACGAAAGGAAAAGAACAACAAACATAGAGGCGATGAACGAATGTTACCTAAGTTATCGTCGTCGTGTCACCATCGCCGTTGAAGGAGAGATGTTGACGTCGGTGCCAACAAGGGAGAGATACCAACGACAAGAGAGAAATGTTGTTTTGAGTTGAAGAGGGTAGTTTGTTTTACCGAAAATGAGACGGTAAAACCAACTACAAAAATTGTAAAGAGAAAAATGTTGACCCGTAAATTAAATTGCATTGATCAGGTAGTTTTACGCAAACCAAACACCGTAAAACATGAAAAATGAATTCCGGAATTAGTTTTACGCGAATCAAACACAGCCTAATGTAAAGTTATATTTGACTCCATTTTTTAAAATTTAATCTTTATAAAAACTTCAATATGAAAATTTTGGTACTATTTTTTGAAAATATTTCGTAACAATTTTAGTTATATTAGTAAATACTCACTTGTTACACTTTGCAAAATCAAATTAAATACATTTAGAGTTAAAACTAAATTATTACGATAAAATTTTACAAATTATGAAATGAATTACAACACAAAAGTATATATATATATATATATATATATATATATATTATACATTGCTAGGTATTAGTTTTCAAACAACCAAACATGAAACCTGCAGAAACTATGCTAAATAGCAGTAAAGAGAAAGACCAAGCTTTTTTCTTTGACAAAAGCATTGTATACATACATGTTACCAAAAACAATAATACCAATACAACAGTAACATTTATTTATCTAATTTTCACCTATCTAGTTGACACTTGTTGAAATATAGAAAGGGACAACCATTCTTCTTAATTTTTTTAATATAATGATATTTTAGGTTTTTCTAGTTTAAAATTTAGTCAAACAAAGTGTCCCTTCTAATTTTTAGATTTAAATTTAACCGATTCTTAGCTCCTTCCAATGTTTAATCATAGTTCCGTCCCTGAGTATAGAAACTATTTCTTTTTCTTGAACAAGTTCTTAGTTTTGACGAAACACAGAAAATATGTTGACTAGTAAAGCTTTAGTCATTGTATCCACAAATTGAAGTTGAGGTGATATATAATTAACTTGTAGTTGTTTGCTAAGAACTAGTCCTAAACAAAATGAAGATCCAATTCTACATATTTAGTTTTGACATGGAGAACTGGATTGGCAGCCAAAGTAACCGTGCTAGTGTTGTCACACCAAATCTTTAAAATTTTATTGAGAACAATGACAAGATCATTGGACACAAATTTTAACCATTCTCTTTTTTACGCAGCCTCAACTAAGCTACGATATTATGCTTATGTTGGGATCGAGAGACAATCTTTTGTTTCTTAGTGCTCCAGGAGATAATATTTAACCCAAAATCTGCAGAATTTAGATATTGACCAACGATCATCATAACAAAGGGATAAAATAGCAACACATTATCTGCTAACATAACAGAGTGATTTAAATATAATCATATATGTAATATCTCCCTCAAGATGGAGCTTCATGAGTATCTAGAAGTCTCATTTTACCAATAAACTTGAAAAAGACTAGCACATAAAGGGGTTTATTAAAAATATCTGTCAATTGATGAGTAGATCGAACATGAAGTAGCTTGAGAAAACCTTCCTTCACCTTGTCGCAAATGAAATGAAAATGTAACTCGATGTGCTTTGTATGTTCATGAAAAAATAGATTACTCGCAATACGTAAGGCAACTTGATTATCACAACATAGAACGTCTTGTTAAATTGAAACATGAAATGCGACAAGCAAGTAACACAAATATCCAGGTCAACTCACATGCAACTAGAGCCATTGCTCGATACTCGCTTCAGTTGAGGACCTACTGATAATGACTTACTTCTTAGACATCCAAGAACTTAGAGTACGTTTGATTCATGGAATGTAAGATTACATCTGAAAATAGGATTTTCAAAATGTAACATTACCTGACACATTGTTGGGAATGTTACATTACCTGACACATTGTTGATTTAACATAATTATGAGGTTATTGTATTTGGTTAGAGGAATATAAGATTACATAGAAGTAAAACTTACCAAATTGTCCATGTGTTATATTCTCTTTTTAACATGTTAAACTTTCAACATTAAACTAAAAATATCTACATAAAAAGTCATAAAACTATTTTTGTTACACTATATAAAATTTATATATATATATATATATCATATTATTAATGTAATTATTATATTAACTTTTTTTAAAATATATTTTATACTTGCATACCCTCGTTACTCTACATTAAATATTTTTAAAATTTTCAAACGCTAAACGTTTAATATGTTTATTTTTATTACTATTTTTGATAGATTGCCAAATAAATGAATGTAAATAATAAAATAAATCTAAAAGTTGTAAATAGTGATAAAAATTTTAGATCATAAGTCTAACCTACTAAAATGTTTTATAAGATGATAAACATCTTATAAATCAAAGAATAAAATTTAACAAAGTAATATGCAATCCCAACATATAACCTATAAACATAATAAATATATTATTAATAAAAATATACTAAATATTAAAAGAATATTTAAATATGTGTAACACCATTTAAATATTAAATTAATATTGAATAAAAATATTTAATTAATGTAAAACCTATATTCGATTTTGATATAAAAAATTGTTTAAGGACCAAATTGTAAAAGAAAATAAATTTTTAAGTATTCAAAAGTCTCACAAATGACAAGGAAAAGTTTTTCTAAGTCTAAAACTTAAACCCAAAAATATTTCTAAGTATTTCAAAGCTAAACTCAACAAATACGCCCAGGCGTATCGATACACCTTAGGTGTTTCGATACGATTTTCACTATTGGAATTTATTTTTGCTAACCGTTTTGATACGGCTATGCCCGTATCGATACGAATATGTCTGTTTCGATACGACATTCATATGGGTTTAAGATATTGCTTAAGCGTACCGATACAGCCTCCATCGTTTCGATACAGGGTGTTAAAATCTTCAAAATCTTTGCATTTAAAATATGACCATTGCATTGTCAGTTATGGGAATCAACAAACTTTGAAAATTGGTTAACCCGTATCGATACGCCCCTAGAAGTACCGATGCAATTTTCACTAGACTTTTTCCTCAGATTCCAGTGAGCAAAAATCGTACCAATACGGCTATACCGTATCGATACGCCCTTGTTTTTACTCTTTATCCGTTTCGATACGCCTCGAAGTGTATCGATATGCTATTGCACAACGACTCTTTCTTCTTTTGACAGGTACCGATATGGCTCTTTGTGTATCGATACGGTAGGTCACCAGACAACATTTATTGCGGGAAAAATGGTCTCCAACGGCTCTACTGATGACCTCAACAACCTAAATGGTTAGAGATCAATGAGAGGGTATAAATTCAAGTCTCCAAAGCTGCTAAAACTACAATTGAACATCCATTGAACAACACTCAAGCATTCAAGCAAAATCCAACCAGTTTAAGATTTTAGAGTCAATTTTTTTACCAAACTTGTGTGTTTTCATTGTAATCTTTAGATTCAAGCTTGGGGTTGTGGGCATTTGTATTTGGGCAAACAAATTCACCTTTGAGAGGATATTTTTGTGTTTGCAAACCACTTCTTGTAAAAGAGTGAACCTTGATCAAGCTTTGGGTAGAAAGCTTTGATCTATTGTAACGATTGTCTTGTTAGCCTAGAAAAGGGGAAGAATTCGGTAGTGAATTGTTTGAAATCTTTAGTGGGGAGCTAAGGTAGTGGATGTAGAGCTTGTTAGAAGCTTGAACCACTATAAATTCTCCTGTCTTCAATTTCTTATTTTTCATTTGCTTCCCTTCAATTTTTTAATTGCCAATTCACCCCCTCTTGGCCATTCGTGGTCGATTGATCATCCTAACAATTCGTATCAGAGCCTAACTCATTGAGGGATTAACATCCACTTGAGACGTTCCTAGAGGTGATTCAATCAATAGATACTCAAGCCATGACATCTACTTCCGGCATGTATGAGTCACAATCTATCACTAAACCGCCCTTCTTCAACAGAGACAACTATTTGTATTGGAAGAACTAGGGGTGGTAATGAGCCTGAGTAGCTTGCGAGCTGCTCAGGCTCAGCTTGGTCAAAGCTCAGCTCGAGTGAGCTTGGCTCGGGCTCAGGCTCAGGCTCGGCTCGAGAACTTAACAAGCCGAGCCGAGCTGACCCAAGCTCAGCTCGAAAAGCTCGTGAACAGGCTTGGAATAATTATATATTAAATATATATGCTACATATACACTAAAAGTAATCTCTTTAGCAACAGAAAACAATAAAATAAATTAGGGGAAAATCCACTAAAAAAAAGTAACTAAAATAAATTGGGCACTCTTTTCCCCTTCCTCGATATTGAATTTCGTTTCAGTGTTGGTTATAAAAGGGGTTTTTAACGAGGCCCTATCTTTTATAAAAAAATTATAGCAAAATTGTTCATTTCGAGTCGAGCTGAGCCGAGCCTGACGAGCCCGAGCCCAATAGTATTGTTTCCGAGCCAAGCTCGAGCTTAAAATTTTGAGCTCACCGAGCCTCGAGCCCGAGCCGAGCCCAATAATAGTGTTTTTGAGCCCATCACCCCTAGGAAGAACCGAATGAGATTATTCATCAAATCCAACAATTATACCCTTTGGGATGTAATCGAAGATGGACCATCTATCTCGATGAAGCAAGAAGGAGAAAGGCAAGTTCCCAAGGCCAAGCAAGAAATGACCGATGAAGAAATAAAGAAGTTGCAAGTAAATGACAAGGCCTTGCACATGCTCTTTTGTGCGCTTGGAGTACTCGAAGATGTCTTCGTGTACAAGTGCAAATGAGGTGTGGGACAAGGTCGAGACCACCTATGAAAGCACCGACAACGTAAAGGAGACCAAGATTGGACTCCTCAACTTAAGTTACAAGAAATTCAAGATAGAGCCCGATGAGAGTGTCACCAAGATGTTCGATCACTTCTCCGTCATCGGCAACAGCCTCAAAGGTTTCAGAGAAATCATCCCCACAGACAAGCTTATTCGGAAGCTCATCTACTCTATTCTCGAGTCATGGGATGGGAAGAAGACTGCCATCATCGAGGCAAGGGATTTGAAGACCTTGAAGCTCAATGCTCTTATGGGTTCTCTTCTTACTCATGAGATCATGAAGCAAGAAAGAGAAAAATGAGGTAGAGAAGAAGAAACTCGGTATTGCTCTCAAAGCTTCTCTTGAGAAAAGTGATTCGAATGAGGAGGAAGACGAATAGATGGCTATGCTAGCCAAAAGGTTCATAAGGTTCATGAAGTCTAATAGAGGAAGAAAATTTCATCGAAGAGGAGACTTCAAGAACAAGAACAAGGAGGAGGAGAAAGATCAACTCATATGCTTTGAGTGCAAGAAGCCGAGGGGCATATAAGGACCGATTGTCCTCAACTCAAAAAGAAGAGCTTCAGAAAGAAGAAGAAGCTCAAGGTTCATGTTCCTACTTGGAGTGATGAGGAATCATCCGATGAAGAGGAGCAAGAAGTGGCCAATCTTTGTCTCATGGCTCTTGAAGAAGATCCTAAGGTAACCTCTAACCCATCCACTTTCGATTTTACATTTGATGAGCTTCAAGAAGCTTATGATGAGTTGCAAGAGGTTTATGACGAGTTGGTAGAAAAGTTGAAGGAATCAATTTTGAAAAACAAGAAAATGATTTTAGATTTGAAAATCCAAAACGATTATCTTTCTAAAACCAACTTAGAACTTGAAAACAAGGTTTATGATTTACAAGAAAATCAAAAGTATTTTGAAAAGGAAAATGTTGATTTAAACAACCTTCTTTCCGAGTTTCATGATCATTACCATAAAGAGGTGAATGATCTCAAAGCTTCATTGAACAAAGTTGGGAAATCTAGTTTTAAAAAAGGACAATCTTCAAAACCCAACTATGTGAAAAGGAACTTTGATGACTACAAACAAATAGGCTTCTAAAGGACCTCTAGAGGTAAAAGGATTAGAAGTGTTTGGGTTCCTAAAGAACTAATTGCTTTTAATGATATTCATGCTATTGCTTCTTGGATTCCCAAGGGAATCAATATTTTAGGAGCTAATACTCATGGACCCAAAATGATTTGGGTACCAAAAATCAAGACCTAATCTTTGTTTGCAGGGGGAGCATTGCTACAAGGCCAAAGCTTCAAGTGCAAATTCGTGGTTCCTTGATAGTGGATGCTCAAGACATATGACCGGAGACAAGAGTAGATTCTTGGATCTAAATCTAAAGAGAGGAGGATTAGTGACATTTGGTGACAACTCCAAAGGCCAAATTGAAGGAATTGGTTCTATTGGTAATCACTCTTCCATACTTATTGAAAATGTCTTATATGTCAATGGTCTTAAACATAATTTGTTAAGCATAAGCCAACTTTTTGATTAAGGTTTCGTAGTGATTTTTGATTTATATGGTTGCAAAATTATAAACATCGAAACCTACAAAATTGTGCGTTTTGATCATCGCATAGGAAATATTTACATGGTGCATTTAGATGACATTCATATTTCTAATGCATATTTTGTTGCTAATAATGAGCATGATCATGGTTATGGCATAGAAAACTAGGGCATGCAAGCATGAGTGTTTTGGAAAAACCAGTTTCAAATGATCTTGTAAGAGGTTTGCCTAAAATAAAGTTTTCAAATGAAAAAAATTGTGATGCTTGTGCAAAAGGCAAACGTAAAAGAGTTTCTTTCAAACCTATTAATGATGTTTCTACAAGTAGAGTTTTACAATTGATCCACATGGATCTTTTTGGCCCTATTAGGACAACTAGCTTGGGTGGAAAATCATATGCATTTTTTTAGTAGATGACTATTCTAGATATACTTGGGTTCTATTTTTAAGTACCAAGGATGAGGCTTTAGAAAAATTCATCACATTTTCAAAAGCAAATCAAAACGACTTTGGTCAATCTCTTTCACATATTCGAAGTGACCATGAAACCGAATTTTAAAATCTAGGTTTGAAGAGTTTTGTAACACAAGTGGTATAAGCCATAATTTTTCAGCCCCCTGAACACCTCAACAAAATGGGGTTGTTGAGAGGAAAAATCGTACTTTAGAGGAAATGGCTAGAACCATGCTTTGTGAAAACAATTTGCCTAAGTATTTTTAGGCGTAAGCCACTAATATGGCTTGCTATATTATAAATAGAGTAACGATTAGGCCTATTTAAAGAAAACTCCTTATGAACTTGTCAAAAACAAAAAGCCTAACATTATCTATTTTATCCACTTGGTTGTAAATGTTTTGTTTTAAACAATGGAAAAGATAATTTAGGCAAATTTGATGCTAAAAGTGACGAAGCTATTTTTCTAGGTTATTCTTAAAACCTTAAAGCCTATCGTGTATTTAACAAGAGAACTTTAGTTGTATAAGAGTCTATACATGTGGTTTTCGATGATAACCTCCTTCCGAGGAATGATTCTTGTGATGATGATTATGTAGGAATTTTTGATGCCAATGATGGTGGAGGAAAATCATCAAAGGTAGATGAAGTTCAATCAAAAGACGAACCACAAGATCCACCTCTAGAAGCCTTGAAGGACATGACTCTAGAGGAAAACGAGGTCTCCTAACCAAGGGAGTTCAACTATGTCAAAGGTGGTGAGATTTTGGGTGATCCATCCAAAGTGGTAACCACTAGACTCTCTATAACCCCCTCAACTCGGCCTAGACGCCCAACAAATCGAATGGGTCACACGGAGAAATCCAAAGTAAACCAGGTAGGTTTACTCCATAAAACAACCTTTTTTATATCTTGTATAGATGCCAATTAATCCTACATTTTTATGCTGACATCAGATGTAACCTCAACTCAATTGGGCATCGATTTGACATCCAATTACATTTAATTGCAATTTAGGGACCAAATTGCAATTACAGAAGATTATAGGACCAAAACTACTTTTTAAGTTACCAAACAATAATTATTTAGGGTTCAATCATACATCTCAAAGTTTAGCTCAATCCGATCACTCAAACACATTTAATTGCACAAACAAGATCCAGGGACTGAAATACAAGAAATCAAAATTGCTTCAAGATGACTTAACAGCTTTAACGGCCATCCGTACCGATATGGGTACACCTATACCGATACGGATTGAAACGCTCCGTTTTGATACACCTCTGTGCCGTACCGAAGTGTCCAACTAAAATACCGAAGTTTTGGAAATCCTTATAGACCGTGCCGATACGGTACCATGTGTTTCGGTATACGGGTTTGGGTTGAAAAAGCAAATTCCGGAAGCTATGACCCGAACTGGAACACCCTTTTCCATACCGATACGCTAAGGCCAAAATGGCCTAGACGTATCGAAACACCCTTAGCCTGTACCGATCCCTCAAGCTTAGAAATGCCCAGTCGTACCGATACGGTCCCCCCGCGTATCGGTATGCCTGGACCTGCAATGCCACTTTTTCCTGGTTTCTCAACCAACTAACACTCTCAAATCATTCCAACAAGCTTGCAACACAAAACCAACATACCAAACATACCACAAGCATTCAAACTACACAATCTTAACATTATCACATGGCATTTTGCATCAAAGAAAATCTATAGGCATGCACCCTATAAAACCATTCAAGCAACATATCAAATTCCAAACCATCACCATAAGCAATCCACAATTGTCACTTACAAGACATGGACAACAAACCAAACTTACTTTACCAGGGAGTTTAACAAAACGTATCCCAAAACGAATAAGGAAAATCCACATTGCCCTTATTATCTATAGTCTAATCCAAAAACATGCTTTGAATACCAAGTCTTGCTAGATCCCTTGCTTTCCGCTGCCTTCCAAGCCTTTAATAATCTGCATTGATGGACAAAGAGAGCATAAGTAAACTAGGCTTAGTGAGGAGCACTCAAAAACCAAAAGCACCATCAATGCAATTTAAACCATTTTACAACATCACATTGAAATCCCATTTCAATCATGTTCAAATCACATTTTAGACTGCATCGTGCGTTGTTAACCATGCACTTTACCCTTTTAAAACCAGCATATCAAACCATATGCAACATGTATCATTTTATAATAACAATCCCATTGCTCAACCTCAATTTAAGCCTTCTCATGCATAAATACCATATGCAAAGCTTAAAGAGTAAACATGTATAAATCACACTATACAATGTAAACCTTCCAATGATACATTAACAATTATATTGGCGTACAAGTGATCATTAAACAAGTCCAATAACAAAGAGTTCATCGGATACATGGATTCAACAAGTGTTAACCCAACACTTCAAGCCATCTCAACCGGAATAGCGATACAATCACAATCGCGGTACATTAACAACCGGGTACACTTTCAACCAACGGGGACACCAACCCCAATCATCGGTTGGACGCTTAATCCACTAACGGGATTTTTCGGTACCATATAACCCCTCAACCGTTAGGGTACTTGGATAGAGTATTCGGTATGCCGTATAAGCCCCTCAACATCCAAGGTGACTTATTTATAGTGCACTCAATCCGATGGCCGGCCAACTATATCCGATAACAATTTTAAAATCACATCACTTGGTAATATAATTAACCATTTACCATTTACCTCAATGTTTTAACAAGCATTCACCAAACCATTTTTCCAAAGCAACATCACATGTTTTAAACACAAGTATAAACCATATACTTACAAGGATCACTTACCATGTGCATCCTTCAACATTTCATGCTTAAAAACAATATCTCAAATACTTTAAATCATGCTTTAACAGTAGGTATAATGTAAATCAAAACAAGTGCATAAACCATTTCATAAAAACACAACCGAGAGAGAAAACCACTTTATACTTACTTCCGAGTTCAAACCAGCGTTTGAAGCTTAGTTTAAACTCCCATAAACCACTTTTAAAACATTCCAAGCTGGAATCCATGTTCTCACTCACCGTTACACGAAACCTTGGTTTGCCGACACAAAAACAAGTGTCTGAAGCCCCCCAAGCTTCACCGATCACTTTCGGATCAACCTTCCCTATTTTAACCACAATACCACAGAGGATTAATGCATCTCAACGCATTCAAAACACTGCAACATCAATCGTCCATGGATTCCTATTATCACCTCACAAATACCCAACCACAACAACCGAAAACATCACTTAAACTCTTCCAAACACAACCCAGCCACAAACTATCAATCTAAAATCATTTCTATCGTCAATCAACATCTAAAAACAAGATCAAAGTAGCCTAACACCTCCAGCAATCATACAGCCACCACAACACCTCAAGAACACCATTCTAACAACTTAATCAATTACAGATTCAAGAGTTTCGGGAGTCCTTTGATAAAATTGACTTAATAGCATCATTCAACATCCAAAATGTGATCAAACTCAATTCATATTACTAGAAATTAGATTCCATACGAATCTCTCAATAATTCATCAATTTTACCCAAATAATCTATTAAATCAATAGAAAACATGTAAATCAGATTGTAAACCACAAATCAAGGATCAAATACTTGGTAATATCAATAAAGAACCACACAGTAGAGGAGATCTCAGACCTTACCCCTATTGTGAAGTTTCTCCCTCAATTGATGTGATAAAAGCTAAGAAAACATAAGTTTAATGTAAGATTTTGTATAAACAACATTTATCAATCAATTAGAAATCATAAAACCAAGTTAAAACCATCTCACCTCTGCAATTTTATGAAAACTTGGGTGTTTAGCTGAGTAGAGAATGAAGAGAAAGGTGGAGAGAAAAATGACATGATTTCTTTTCCAAAACTAATAACCAACTTTTAACTAAAATCCTTTTTATTTAAATGATAAAACACATGTTAAAATAAGTATAATTAAGGGAGAAACTATCAGAAATAAATTGTTAAAATAGCTCATTAAAGATTTTAAGGATTTGATCTTTTTCATCTTGGTCACTTTAAAAATAGTTTTCAAAGATCCCATTTTGGTCACCAACAAAAATGTCACATTTCCAAATCTAATTTTCCAAAATTAATTCCACCAATATTAATAATATATTAAAAGATGATTTTAACCATTTTTTCATATTTTTCTCTTACCAAAAAATATATTGTCCCGAATCCGGCTCGAATCTCTAACCCAGTCCATCGGACCGTCTAATATGCCTCAAAACCGCTAGGCCCAAAACCGGGGCATTACACTCTCTCTTAAAAAAGCTTGCAATGTTGCATTTCTTTCATGCATTGAGCCTAAAAATATCAAAGAAGCATTAAAGATGATTATTGGACACTGGCTATGCAAGAGGAATTAAATCAATATTAGAGAAGTAAAGTATGGACATTAGTTGATAGGCCTAGTAATAAGTCTATCATAGGAACTAAATTGGTTTTTAGAAACAAACTAGATGAGAGTGGTAACATAGTGAGAAACATGGCTAGACTTGTTGCTCAAGGTTACACTCAAGAAGAAGGAATTGATTTTGATGAAACCTATGCACCTGTAGCTAGAATGGAAGCTATTAGGATGCTTTCTGCATTTACATGCTATCACAAATTCAAGCCTTTTCAAATGGATGTCAAAATTGTTTTTCTAAATGGTTTTATTAATGAAGAGGTGCATGTAGAACAACCGCCCAGTTTTGAAGATCCAAATTACCCAAACCATGTTTTTAAACTTTCAAAAGCTTTATATGGTTTCAAACAAGATCCTAGAGCTTGGTATGAATGATTATCAAGTTTTCTAATTGAAAAAGGTTTTGACAAAGGAAAAGTGGATACTACACTCTTTATTAAAAGAAATGGCAATGACATTTTAGTACTTCAAATCTATGTTGATGATATAATTTTTGGTTCTACTAATAAGTTGTTTTGCTAAGATTTTGCTAAGTTAATGGAAGGTGAGTTCGAAATGAGCATGATGGGGGAGCTCTCATTCTTCTTGGGACTCTAAATCAAACAAAGGAAGGATGTCATCTTCATCAATCAAGCAAAGTACATCAAGGACATGCTCAAGAAGTTTGGCTTGGAGAATGTGAAACCTCAAGCCACACCAATGAGCTCTTCTACAAAGCTTGACAAAGATGAAGGAGGTAAGTGTATTGATTTAAAGCTTTATCGCTCTATGATTGGATCATTGCTTTATCTTACCGCAAGTAGACTCGACATTATGTTTAGTGTTTGCTTGTGTGCTAGATTTCAAGCTAGTACTGGAGAATCAGACCTTATAGCCATTAAGAGAATCTTTAGATACCTTAGAGATACACCTTGTTTAGGCCTTTGGTATCCTAGAGATTCCTCCTTTGATTTGTATGCTTATTCGAATGTGGATTATAGAGGTTGTAAGATAGATAGAAAAAGTACTTATGGTACTTGTCAATTCCTAGGTAGTATGCTTATATCTTGGTTCTCTAAGAATCAAAATAGTGTAGCACTATCTACCACCGAAGCGGAATACATATTGGCCGGAAGTTGTTGTGCTCAAGTCCTTTGGATGAAGCAACAACTTTTAGATTATGGAATTGATGTAGGTACCATCCCTTTTAAGTGTGACAACACTAGTGTCATATGTCCTACTAAGAATCCCATCCAACATTCTAGTGTTGGAGTATGCCCAAATACCAATCATGAGATGGTTGTAAAAGACATACTTATTTTATCATGTTTATTAATATAAAGCCATTATTATTTTTCAGTCTTATTCTGTGCATTTATAAATAAACTGAATTATAATAAAGTCCTTAGAATAATATAGTTATTCTTGAATGTCCTTAGTAGAGTATTATTGTAGGCATGAACAACAATAATATATTAAGACTAATATGTAGTTGATTGATGACAAAGTGTTTTCATTGACATGAAGATGTCAAAATCAATACATAAGTATGTGTTAGAGAACGACATATTGGACAGACCCGCTATGAGCATGTTTCTTGGATTATTATGTGACAGTCACAACATTGCTCATAGTGATAACTACATGTATGATCCTCAGACTTGAGATCATCATTATTTCAACATCGTGAGTGACATATTTTGATGCGGTCAAACGTGTGTCGTAATTGACTACACTATAAAGACTAATATTGGATATGTCGCAATCTATGTAGCGGAATATGGTTGATCAAGATAGAATTTGTCCCTTCTACATAATAGGAGTAATATCATAGGCCACTTGATTGAGTGAGACTAGAAAATGCATGGTCATGCTCGAATAAATTGATATGAGATGTCATAGTTATTCGTTTATAATAGTCTACTCAAGATATCAATAAATATTAGATGGACTATACAAGTGTGACTATTCCATGACTTGTGTCCGATCTAGATATGAGGAAGAAAGGATGTAATACATGAAATAGTTATTCATGAAAAAAAGGTTATATCGAACCACGACTTCCTGTAACTTAGGTAGCAATGATGCATTGCTAGATGCCACTCATTGCTTGTAATATTAGAATTGTTCTAGATATTACTGCTAACGTTACATGAACCTACAAGGGTCACACCCTATGATTGAAACGAACAAATATCGACTAGATAGCATGTGTACAAACTTTTTGTACACTTAATAAGTAAAAACTTAAATTATTATAATTATTGTAATTATAGAAAATCTTGTTTATATATATTTTAATACTATATAATTATTGTAATTATTAAATACTATTAAAATATATATATCTCTAAAGAAACCTAATTAAAGTAGAATCATATTCTACATATTTAATTATATTCAGTTAAATATATTGTATATGTAATAAATCTGAATTTAATTAGAATTAGATTTTGAATGCTATATAAAGGCATAAGGTCGAGCAGCTGAGATAGGCCTTTTGCGAAAAACCTCTCTAACAGTTAGAGAAGTAAGATATTGTTCGTTTCATTCGGGTGGACTGCGTAGAGGTCAGAACGCAGTTGTGACGACTTGGATTCGATATCGTGCTAGAAGAATTGGATTCTCCTAACTCCGTGTGTTTTTTTAGATTTATTTAAGGTAACGTTTCATCCTTTTTCACCCCAGATTCATTCCTCGTACATGGATCACTAGCGGAATACACCAGCTAATTTTTTTGTTGCACTATGGGTTGTACCGGCGTTTCCCTACAGTGGTATCAAAGCCACTTGTACGATACGAATTCAGAATTAAATACTTGGATGATGCTTTTGTATGAGATGCATGTTTTGTTTTTCTATTTTGACGAGTATACGATATTTGTGCGAAGCAAAGAAATTGAATCTAGTCACAGTTAATATGTTAATATGTTTTAAATAAGTTTTTACAATCAATGGTTAAACGTTAATCACGTGTTTGTTGCTGTAAGGTTTTAATGTTCATATGTTAATTGTTAACATGATGAACATACGGTTCTGATAGTAGATCATTTTCGACAGAGGAACAATGGTTGTTCAAGTACGAAAAACCTTAGCGATTGAAAAATCCCAAAAATTAGATTTGCTGTACCACATAGGCAACAAAGGTCGTAAGAACTATTTTGGTAATTATAATTAACAAGATAAAATATGTGTATGTTTTGGATGATATGCATGGTTATAGCCCAATAGCCCATTTAATTTGGTTTTATATTTATAAATACTGCTTATGTGTCGTGCCTTTCTTTCATTTATTGTAATTCTCTTCTCATTTTATTCCCTCGTATGTAAAATGAGTTTTTGAAAAATTGTAATATTTGCGGAGAAATCGTGGATAACAAGAGCATAATGATGGGCTGATCAAAGGTGGATTAGATGCTTGAGAAGCAAGTTCTATCTTTAGTTTATTTTGGTTCTCCCATTGGCTTGGGATGGGCCACCTTAGTTTTACGAGATGTAACCATTGCATTTATATTTACTGCTTTACATATATGTGCTACAATGTATGTTTTAGCATGATGGCAACTGATTAGATCATACTTGAATGGTAAGATTAATATAACAAAAACCCTCTATATTTAATTAAAATAGCCATCCAATATTAGCCCTCATTAAAACCTCGATCGGTACTATGTAGGTTTTGCCAAAGCGAAGTACTTATGTTTATCTTGGTTAAACGCGAAGAATAAGCAAGTGATATTCATTGGTTGTAATATTGGTTAAACTAGGTTGTCCTAATGAGATTAGAAACCTAAAGGATAATGATTTGGATAATCATGAGATGATTAGGAACAATAGTTCACCAAATATAGGAATTACATGAGATGTAATTAGCAAGTGTTGCTTGCCTAAATAATTGAATTCTAGGAGTAAAGCCAAAGCTGACTTAGGATGAAGTGAAATATGGATCCTTACCCACTAGAAATACTTTTTAGTAAGTTTTTCAATTTTGAGGGTTTTTAATAGTGGGAATGTTATTACCTTATAAACATGATAAAAGGTACTTGTAAATCATATTTTATCATTGTAGATTTGTTATGGAAAACTCAAACTCATTATCATTGCGATCTGTCCTTGAGAAGGACAAATTGAGTGGCTTGAACTTCCTTGACTAGTTCCGTAACTTGAAGATTGTCCTCAAGTAAGAACAGAAATTACAAGTCATCGAAGAACCTGTCTCTAAAAGGCCAGTAGATGATGCCTCCAAAGATGAATTTGAAGCCTTTGAAAAATACTCAAGTGACATGGTAGATGTCGGGTGTTTGATGCTTGCGACCATGACTCATGAGCTTCAGAAGCAACATGAGGACATGGTTCCCTATGAGATAGTTAAAAATCTCAAGGAATTATATGAGGGGCAGGCTTGTCAAGAGAGGTATGAGATCTCTAAGGCTTTGTTTCGATGCAAGATGGTAGAGGGAACTCCGGTAGGAACTCATGTTCTCAAAATGATAGGGTATATTCAGACCCTGGAAAAGTTGGGCTTCCCTCTAAGTGTTGAATTGGCTACTGATGTTATCCTGCAATCATTGCCTGATAGTTTTAATAAGTTTGTTCTTAATTTCAATATGAGTGAAATTAACAAATCGTTGCCTCAGTTGCTTGGTCTGTTAAGAACAACAGAGAACAACATGAAAAAGGTTGGCTGCAAGCCCATTCTCATGGTTCGAAAGGATAATAGAAAAGGAAAGCCCAACACCAAGGCAAAGACAAATCCCAACAAAGCAAAGGCTACATTGAAACCCAAAGGAGGAGTTGTAAAAGAAGGAATCCATTGCAACAATACTGGACATTGGAAGAGAAATTGCCTTATCTATCTTGAGGACATCAAGAAGGCAAGAGAAAATGGACAGTTTGGATCAGGTATTTAAGTTATTGATATAAATATATCAACGTCTACTTCTTGGGTATTAGATACTGGTTGTGGTTCTCGCATTTGTACTTCTATGCATGGACTAAAAGGGAGTAGAAAATTGGCAAAAGGAGATGTGAACCTACGAGTGGGAAATGGAGCAAGAGTTACTGCATTAGCTATAGGAACATATACTTTTTCATTACTTAGTGGACTTGTTTTAGATTTAGAGGATTGTTATTTCGTACCTAGTTTGACTAAAAACATTATTTCAATTTCTTGTTTGGACAAGATTGGTTTTAAGATTATTATTAAGAATAATAGTTGTTCCTTTTATCTCAATAATGTTTTTATGGTACGACACATTTAATAAATGGCCTCTATATCTTAGATCAAGACAATTCCATAAATAACATAAATACGAAAAGATCAAAAACAAATGACTCTAATCAAACTCATCTTTGGCATTGTCGCTTGGGTCATATAAGTGAGAAACGCATATCAAAACTTCATAAAGATGGATTTTTGGATTCTTTTGTTTTCGAACAATTTAATATATGTGAGCCTTGCTTAATGGGAAAAATGACCAAATCACCATTTGACGGTAAAAACGAGCGAGCAAGTGATTTATTAGGTCTAATACATAATGATGTATGTGGACCAATGAATACACAAGCCAGAGGAGGGTTTCAATACTTTATTACTTTCACTAACGACTTAAGTAGATATGGGTACATTTACCTAATGCATCATAAATCTGAAGCCCTTGAAAAGTTCAAGGAATTTAAGAATGAAGTACAAAACCAACTAGGAAAGAGATTCAACGCTCTTCGATCAGATCTAGGAGGAGAACACTTAAGCTTAGAGTTTGATGAACTTCTTAAAGAATATGGGATTGTCTCACAACTTACACCTCCTGGTACTCCACAACATAATGGAGTCTCTGAAAGGAGAAATCGAACATTGTTAGACATGGTTTGATCAATGATGAGTCATGCTGATCATCCAACTTCTTTTTGGGGACATACACTAGAAACTGTTGCTTTCAGACTAAATCGTGTTCCATCAAATCGGTTCAAAAGACACCGTATGAGATATGGACTAGGAAGCATCCTAGTATGTCTTTTATGAAAATTTGGGGATGCGAAGTTTATGTTAAACATCAGATGTCTACAAAACTCGAACCTAAATATCATAGGTGTAATTTTGTGGGGTATCCTAAAGAAACTAAAGGATATTATTTCTTCAATCCATCTTAGAACAAAGTGCTTGTTGCTCGAACATGAGTCTTCCTCAAAAGAGAATTTATTTTCAGAAAAGAAAGTGGGAGAAATATTAAACTTAAGGAAATTCAAGATCAACCACATATCACTGAACCAGAGATTGAACAACAAAAAGTTCCACAAATAGTTGAGGAACATCCAATCATTTTTGAAACACAACCACTGTGAAGAACTATGCAAGAACGCAATGCACCTAAGAGATATGGATTTCTCATCACATTGCATGGTGATGTTCTCCTCATGGACCAAGATGAGCCTAGGACTTATCAAGAAGCAGTGGAGAGCCCAGACTCCGAGAAAGGACTAGAAGCCATGAAATCCGAGATAGATTCCATGTCAGAAAACCAAGTATGGACTTTGGTTGACCCACCTAATGGGATAAAGCCTATAGGGTGTAAATGGGTTTTTAAAAGGAAGACCAACATGGATGGCAATGTACAAACATACAAAGGGCGATTGGTCGCTAAGGGATTTCGCCAGATTCATGGTATAGACTATGATGAAACTTTTTCTCCCATTGCTATGTTTAAATCCATTCAGATATTTCTTGCAATAGCTGCATTTCATGATTACGAAATCCGGCAAATGGATGTCAAAACCGCTTTCCTTAATGGAAAATTAGATGAGGATGTGTACATGACACAACCTGAGGGTTTTGTCGATCGAAAAGATGCCCAAAAAGTATGCAAGCTACAAAGATCCATTTATGGGTTGAAGCAAGCTTCTCGAAGTTGGAATCTTCGTTTTAATAATGCAATCAAAGAATTTGGTTTTATTAAAAATGAAGATGAGCCATGCGTTTTCAATAAAACTAGTGGGAGCACTGTCACATTCTTGGCATTGTATGTGGATGACATACTAATAATAGGAAATGACATACCTACCTTGTAAACCCCCTTCCCTTATCCATACATTAAACACGAGTCAGGGATGCCACAGACTTTTAAAAATATCTTTTAAACTTAAAAATCGGAGTAATTTAAAAATTTTATAATAACTTCCAGGAGGTCACTCATCTTGAAATTTTCCTAATTCATGCACGCTTAACTTTATTTAATTTATAAATAAAATAATAAATTAATTCCTAATAATGAAACTTTTTACGTAAATATCATAGTCACATTTAAAACATATAATAATAAACAGTAAATATGTTTATCAACTATGAAAGGTTTATAAAATTATTACATACCCAATTAAAATATTTTATTAGAAAGACAGGTTTAACTAGTACATGCCACTACTAAACAAAAAATATGGATGTCATAAGTACTGAAATTAACCTGTCGTATCCGTACTCTTAAAGGAGATAGAGATGCAAAAGTCGTCTGCTCCTAAACTCGTTTACCTACGTGTATAATAAAAATACACGATGAGAATATACTCGGTAAGGCATAAGGTAAGTAACATATATAAAACATTATATAAACATGATAATCAGTAAAATCACTTACTTTATAATGCATGAATGTTTATGCAAGAAACATAATGAAATCGTTCGTTAACATAAAAGCATACTTCATCTTGTAAAATCACATAGCCCAAGGTAAACATCAAGTGTCTAATATTCGAGTCCGTACTTGAAAAGTACTACCCTTGACATACTTGTAAGACACAATAAAGTGCATATCTTTATGATACAATTTCAAGTGTCGATAACTTTATAATACACTTGAAGTATCAATAACTTACTTTATAATACTCTTAATGGTATACCAATATATTATCCTACTCGATATTGTATAACCAAGGGCAAACACTAAGAACAATTCCTGCAATTAATAGCAAGTAACCCAATTTCCATATATATATACATATATCATGTAAAACATCACTATATTAGAGCAGTTCCTACTCCAATATTTTATAACATTCATGGTATTGCCATTTAAAAACTGTATTAAATAAAATAACTTCGTCATACAATTGTCATGCTATAAAACATTTATAAGCATGAAAATATGTCATAATCTTAAAATCAATAAAGTCAAGTATCATGCTAAAAACATTTTAGGCTTTTATAAAATCTTTACCTTTAGGTCGACTTATCACAAGTCTTCCTATAAATTGTATGTTAACTAACATACAATTTAAAACATGTATGCACTCACCTTATCCTTGCAAAGACTTTCTTCACTATACGATATTACTCTCGAACCTTCTCTTTTCCTTTTCTATTAAAACGAGCTTGATTGATATCGTAATCTACAATAAAATAGCATATACCATTTTAAGGTATATGTTAGAACATACTCAAACCATATAAAATAATGGAAAGTAAATAAATAACTATCCATTAAATATAAACTTGATCCGATAAAACTTTCTATATTCAAATCATATTCTTCACATTTTTCCATAGTTCCACAACTTATTCCAAAATTCATATTTTAGTCCTTAAGGACTCTTTTAGGCATCCAACCACCATTTTCAAGTCCAATCCTTTCATTTCTCATCCTTTACACTTTAGGACCCAAACTTTAAAAATTTACATATTGATCCTTAATATTTCTAAATTTTCCAAAATGGTCCTAAAGTTATTATGAACTTCAAAATCAACATTCTAATTAATTTACTTAAATTTCCAATATAATATACTTCAAAAACAAATTCAACCATCAAGTCCCTAAACTTTCCAACATTTACAATTTGGTCCCTAATGCAAAATAATTAGGGATTTTCATTCCAAACAACTTATATCATCGTAATAAACCATTCTTCCTTCAATCGTGTTCTAAAATTCCAAACTTGGCATAAACCCTAATTTTCCATCTTTCAAGAACATGAGTATTTCTTCTTCCAAACAACAAAATAAAACTTGTATAACATCATTCTCATCATTTCCATCATCAAAATAAATTTTGCAAGAATTTCCCCTAATTCTCCTAATCTAATCGAATAGTCACTTAACCATTTTCCATGAAAATTTCATCATTTGAACCATAGAAACAACATCATAAGCTTATTTCTAACATGAACAACCATTAAAACACAAGTTTCCAACAAGTTCTTCATCCACCCAAATCACCAAACTCAACTTAGGAACATGAAAACTAAGCAAAACTTATACCAAAAGATAGAGAATTTGATGGAACAATTTCTTATTTCATGTCATAACCCTAAAACCAATCTAAAAAGCTTAAAAATTGAATTGAAAATTTCCTTACCTTTGCTTGGAACCTCACGGTAAGAAGAAAAAGATTATAGAATTCTCCAAACTTTTCTATTTATTTAATTTATGCCAAATGACATTATAATCCACCATATTTAATATAAAAATCCTTTTAATAGTCAAATGACTATTTTGCCCTTGAATTATGACCAATCACAAGCCAACACTTTCTTATTCTTATCCTTAAAAATCATAATTATTCATAAAGTAAGGGTGAAATGACCATTTTGCCCTTAATGAACCAACTTATCTTCAAAAATGCCATTTTCACCTATTTCACCCAATACTGCATAGAATCGAATTTAAATCGAATAAAAACGATTCAAAAGCCACAGTGTCATATTCTTCTAGTCTTTCTAAGATTCTCTTAAAATTTTCATAATTCTCTGAATTTGAATAATCATCCGAAATAATTTCCAAAACTTATTCCCCTTATAACTTTTCACACAAATCCCGTACCAAAAATCCGATTCCCACCAAAATTTTTATACTGGAATAAACTATTCATTTTTTCCATAAAAATAATTATTGGGAAAATTACCATGTTGGTCCCTAAACTTTTCCCAACTTTTCACTTTAGCCACCAAACTTTAAATTTTACGTTTTAGTCACTAAACTAAAACCACTAACTTTTGATTCTTTGCATTTTAGTCACTAAGAAAATATTGGGGTATTACAATTCTCCCCCTTAAGAAAATTGGTCCTCGAATTTTCAATACGTACCTGTCTTAAACAAGTGTGGATACTGCTTTTCCATTAAGTCCTTTGTTTCCCATGTTGCTTCCTCTACTTTGTGATTGTGCCAAAGAACTTTTACCAATGGTATTTGCTTGTTCCTCAATTCTTTGACACCATAAGCTAATATCTTGACCGGTCTCTCTTCATATGTTAAATCTGACTGGAGCTCATTTCTTCAGGTACAATCACATGGGATGGATCTGATCTATATCTCCGAAGAATCGAAACATGGAAAACATCATGAATTTTGATCATCTCTGGTGGAAGAGCTAGCTCATATGCAACAGGACCAACTTTCTTCAAAATTTCATACGGTCCGATATATCTGGGGCTCAACTTTCCTTTAGGACCGAATCTCATTATTTTCTTCTAAGGAGAAACTTTTAAGAATACTTTTTCTCCAACTTCAAACAGAATGTCCTTTCTTTTCAAATCTGCATATGTTTTCTATCGATCAGCGGCCTTTCTAAGATTGTCTTGCACAATCTTGACTTTTTCTTCCATATCTTGTAGCATATCCGGTTTGATCTGCTTGCTATCATGTAGCTCAAACCAGTTCAATGGCGATATGCACTTCCAACCTTAAAGAGCTTCATAAGGAGCCATTTGAATACTTGCCTGATAACTGTTATTGTAAGTAAATTTTGCTAATGGCAAGTAATTTTCCCATGATCCTTCAAATTCAATTATACAAGCTCTTAACATATCCTCAAGTATCTGAATTATCCTTTCAGGCTGACCATCTGTTTCAGGATGGAATGCAGTACTGAAGTTCAATTGTGTCCCCAAAGTTCTATGCAATGCTTTCCAGAATCTTGATATGAACTTTGGATCTCGATCTGATACTATGGATATAGGCACCCCATGTAGTCGGACTATTTCTTTAATATACAACTCAACATATTTTCTCATCTGATAATCTGTTCTAACTAGTATAAAGTGAGCAGATTTAGTTAACCTGCCCACAATTACCCAGATAGAATCTTTCTTGCTAGGGGTCAATGGTAGTCCTGTCACAAAATCCATCGTAACTCTATCCCACTTCCATTGCGGAATAGAAATAGGCTGCAATTTTCCAGATGACATTTGGTGTTCAGCTTTCACTTGTTGACAAGTTAGACACTTGGCAACAAACTCCGATATCATTCTCTTCATACCAGGCCACCAATATCGACTTTTTAAATCTTGGTACATCATGTTTCCACCAGGATGCATAGTCAAAGGACTGTAATGTGCTTCAATAAGTATATCCTGCTTCAGATCAGAATCTTCAGGAATATATACTTTACCTTTATAATAAAGGCATCTATCGGGTTTAATCTCAAAATCTTTAATTTTGCCTGACTCTCCTTGTTTCATCTTTGTTATACAACCTTCATCTTGATGCTGACTTTCTTTGATTCGGTCAAGCAATGATGATTTCAAATGCAGTTCCACCAATAAAGAACCCTCTGATTCGCCTTCTAATGGTGCATTTAAGGTTCTTAATGCAGCAAATGTTTTTTGACTCAAAGCATCTGGCACAACATTAGCTCGGCCTGGGTGGTAATCAATGATTAAATCATAATCCTTTATTAACTGTAACCACCTTCATTGCCGTAGATTTAGTTCTTTCTGTGTCATCAAATATTTTAAACTCTTGTGATTAGTATACACATGGCAACGTTCACCATAAAGATAATGTCGCCACACCTTCAAAGCAAATACTACAACAGCAAGCTCTAAATCATGTGTACAATAATTCCTTTCATGCTGCTTTAATTGTCGGGAATCATAAGCAATTACCTTTCCATCTTGCATCAATACGCATCCTAAACTATTATAAGATGCGTCACTGTATATAGTCAATTCCTTCCCCAATTTTAGCTGTACCAAAACTGGAGCTTCTATCAAAACCTTCTTTAACAGATCGAAACTTTCCTGGCACTTTTCAGTCCAAACAAATGGGACATCTTTTCTTAACAACTTTTTGAGTGGGGCAGCTATCATCGAGAAATTTTTCACGAATCTAAGGTAGTAACCAGCTAATCCCAAGAAACTACGAACTCCGGTAACATTCTTAGGAATTTTCCATTCAATAATAGACTGTATCTTTTTAGGATCAACTCTGATTCCTTTAGCTGAGGCTATATGTCCCAAGACAGCTACCTCAGATAACCAAAACTCACACTTGGAGAGCTTAGCATATAACTTGTTTTCTCTAAGAATTTGTAATACTATTCTCAAGTGTGTATCATGATCTTCCTTAGTCTTCGAATACACCAATATATTATCAATGAAGACTACTACAAACTAATCAAGGTACGACTGGAATACTTGATTCATTAAATCCATAAATGCAACCGGAGCATTAGTAAGTCCAAATGGCATTACTACAAATTCATAATGGCCATACCTTGTCTGGAAAGTTGTCTTCGGAACATCTTCCTCTTTAACTTTTAACTGATAGTAACCAGATTGAAGATCAATCTTAGAGAATACAGCTGCTCCTTTCAGTTGATCAAACAAATCTTCTGTCCTTGGCAGTGGATACTTATTATTTATGGCCACCTTGTTTAGCAGTTGATAATCAATACACAGTTGCAGCGAACCATCCTTCTTTTTAACAAAAAGTACCGGAGCTCCCCATGGTGATGTGCTAGGACGTATAAATCCTCTATCTAATAACTCTTGCAACTATGATTTTAACTTTCTCGATTCTGCAGGTGCCGTTCTCTATGGAGCCATGGATACTGGTTTAGTACCAGGAATAACCTCAATTCCAAACTGAACTTCTCTTTCTGGATGTAATCCTGGTAACTCTTCCAAAAATACCTCAGGAAAATCCTAAACTATCGGAATCACATTGAGTTCATTATTAATCTTCTTAGTATCCACCACATGTGCTAAGAAAGCCTCACAACCTTGCTCCAGTAATTTCTTAGCTTTAAAAGCCGAAATCACATTCTTTAAACACTGCGATCCTTCACCCAACACTATAATCTCTGAACCATCAGCAGTCTTTAAAATCAACTGATGTTGACGACGTCTCATGATAGCATCATGAGCATGAAGCCAATCCATACCCAAAATAATCTCAAGATTACTAAAGGGCAACTCCAACAAGTTAGCTGGGAATTTATTTCCCTAAACTACGAGTGGACACTTCTTACCTACTTTAGTTACCCGAGCACTTTGACCAAGGGGATTAACAGCTATCACATCACTCTAAGTTGATTCTAAAGGAATTTCGCTTTCCCAAACTAACTTAGAACTAATATAAGAGTGTGTAGATACAATGTCTATCAAAACAAATACAGGTTCACCATAGATTAGAAAAGTGCATGTAATGATACCAGGCTCTTCTCTGTCCTCTCTATCATCATATGTCCAAATATGATAAACTCTAGCTGAAGCTCGATCGTCTCGACCTGTAACAGCTTCATTCTTCCTTCAAGAACCCACTTTGGACGATCCAGCAGATCCTTGGCCTCAACCTCGTTGCATACCGATAGATCTTTCGATTTGAACTGATATGTCTTCCCGAGCTGGACAATCTTTAATAAAATGTCCCATTTTGCCACAATTGAAACAAGCTCCTGTAACTCTCCGACATTCTCCATAATGTCTTTTGTTACAATCTTTACATTTGGGAGGACCTTGTTTATCTCTAAAATTCTTTGCTGATGCCGAAGTATTCATGGACTTTCTAGGTTGGCTTGATTGTCCTCGAGATGATGAAAATCCATTGCTGAGGATATCCTTTACCCCGCTTTGATGATCGCGAAGCAAATGATGTCTCAGCACTCCTTTTCTGGTCTTGGGATTCTTTCTAAACTTTCTCCCGGACAATCTCCGTTGCTTTGGCTCTATTAACTGCTTCTTGAAAATCTCTGGGAATAATTGCCACTAACACCTCTTGATATTTGGCATCTAATCCACTGATAAAACTATCAGTGATGGCTCTCTCGTCCAGTAACAATTCAGAGGCAAACCTACTCAATCTATTAAACTCATATTCATATTCATACGCAGAGCGATCTTCGTGTTTAAGATCCAATAATCGCTGCCTCATTTCCCGAATAAAGGCATCTCCAATATATTTCCTCCTAAACTCACAGGGGAAAACTGCCAATCCACCTCTTCAAGAACACGAGCAGTGACATTATTCTACCATATCAATGCTTGTTCTCTCAACAAGGAAACAAATCCTTCCAGCTTTCCTCATTCATCACACCCAATACGAGACAATATTGTTTGTATGTCATTTAACCAAAGATCTGCCTACATAGGATCCCCATCGACGTCGCCTTTAAAACTAGGAGCATGCAACTTCTTTAACTCCTTCAGAACAGAAATACAAAAAGGTCTATTAATTATCGCGTCCAGGGCTTGAAGAAACATACCCCAATCATGCACCGGCATATCCTAGGCAGGTGCACCAGCCTCCTGTTGAACAGGTTGTTGTACCTCTTCCTCTACTTCTAGGGCATTCTTGGGCCCCACTTGTTGAGTAGCATGTCGGGATCCTACTCCCTCCGACATCTGTACTCATAACATACACTTAACTAATAAGCAATTGCATCAATCAAACAAGTATCATTTTCAAGTAAATACCACATCCTAGTGGCATGTACACACTATAACACTTTTATCAAATTCAATTTTAACTCTAGAACCGGCTAAACCTATAGCTTTGATACCAATAAATGTAAAACCCCTTCCCATATCCATACATTAAACACGAGTCAGTGATGTCACAGACATTTAAAAATATCATTTAAACTTAAAAATCGGGGTAATTTAAAAATTTTAGAATAACATCCCAGGAGGTCACCCACCTTAAAATTTTCCTGATTCAAGCATGCTTAACTTTATCTAATTTATAAATAAAATAATAATTTAGTTCCTGATAATGAAACTTTTTACGTAAATATCATAGTCACATTTAAAACATATAATAATAAACAGTAAATATGTTTATCAACTATGAAAGGTTTATAAAATTATTGCATACCCGATTAAAATATTTTATCAGAAAGACATGTTTAACTAGCACATGCCACTACTAAACAAAAAATATAGATGTCATAAGTGCTGAAATTAACCTGTCGTATCCGTACTCCTAAAGGAGATAGAGATGCAAAATTCGTCCGCTCCTAAACTCGTTTACCTACATGTATAATAGAAATACATGCTGAGAATATACTCAGTGAGGCATAAGGTAAGTAACATATATAAAACATCATATAAACATGATAATCAGTAAAATCACTTACTTTATAATGCAAGAATGTTTATGCAAGAAACATAACGAAACCGTTCTTTAACATAAAAGCATACTTCATCTTGTGAAATCAAATAGCCCAAGGTAAACATCAAGTGTCTAATATTCGAGTCCGTATTTGAAAAGTACTATCCTTGACATACTTGTAAGACACAATAAAGTGCCTATCTTTATGATACAATTTCAAGTGTCGGTAACTGTTGCGTGTAATAAGTGCTACGCAATTGTGCAAGTATACACGTCGCAAGTAATAAAGTGATACGAGTATCGAGTATCGTCTCCACAGGGATTGGTTTGGGCCACTTTGCTTTAGTTATCGCACTGTAAAAGCAAAAACACAATTGCTAGTAGGAGTTGATTTTAACGAGTAAAGTAAAAGCAATAAACTAAAAGAATAGATGAAATTAAAGTAGAGTAAATAGGCCAGGTTATCGTGAGTTGAGGTGTGATAGCCGATTCGATCATCTTGGTAAAAGAGTGCAAGGGCAACTCAGTTACCGTGGCAACTTGCACAGCGGGGTTGCCTTGGCAACTAATCGATGGTTGCCTGGGCGACTAGCTGGGCAACTACTTGGGCGTCTGGGTAGCAACTTCAAGGTTCGGCATAGCGTTCTTCAATGGTTTCTTCTTATCCCTAAGTCGAAACTCTAGCTACTTGTGCATGCCTTGATAATACATCCCTGCGTGAATCAAGGGTGAACAACAACCAATCTTGCGCTCCTCTTAGCCGTTGAAATCCTTAAATTATTCCTAAGCCGGATTAATCTTCACCATCAATAGATTGAATAAAGACCATACTCATTCGTTTCCTGAACCTAACTCTCCCGATATTAGATAAATAGATGAAGTTACGAGATCCTCTCCCAATTCACTCGCAAACAAGAATAAGAACCAAGAATGAGCAAACCTTGAATTGAAAGTGCAAACTCTTATTACCTAAACAAAATCCAATTGTTTCTCACAACAACAAAACACAATAACCCCAACCAATCAAGTTAGTTCATGGTTGGGTTCAAAAGATATACAAAGAATAATCCCCAAACCATGAATCTAATAGAAGCAAAGAAGAAGAAGAAGAAATCGGACTCTCTCCCCCTTGCTCTCTTGTCGAAATTTCTCTCCTCTTGCCCTATGGAGTTGTCGAAATTTTCCCTCTTCTTGCTCTCTCTCAAGTTGACGATATGGCCTCTTATTTATAGGGCTAGGTCAAAGTCCTTCTTTGAGGTGGAAGTTAAGTTGGAATTAAATTATCTTTAAAGAATATAATTATTTATTATAATTATATTCCTACTAGAACTTCTCCTATCTTCTTGGAATTTAATTCTTCTTTAATCTCTTCATGGAAATCAAATTCCTTTGGGATTTAGCTTTGCTCCACGTCATCTTGGGCTTGTCTAGTCATCAATTTCGACTACCATATTACCTTATTCTTTGTCGACAATTGCCCTGGCAACTGGCTCGGCATCTCCTTCATGCATTGCCCTGGCAACTAGCTCGGCATCTCCTTCATGCACTGCTCTGGCAACTGGTTCTAGCCTTGTTTAGGCAAGGGATTCTGCATACACACAAAAACACACCAAAGCAACATCTTTTTCCATAAAAATCACCAAGTTATGTAATCAAGCTCAATGGTGGAAAGAAACATGAATTAATGCATGAATGACTAATTATGCAACTAATATGAGCTTAAGTCTAACAATAATATGAGTAAAAAGGGTAATAAAAATAGTACTTTTGAACACTTACCACACCCCCAAACTCGAACTATTGCTTTTCCTCAAGCAATGCAAACTAACAATTACCTGCCAAGACTTTAATCATCAAAGACATGCTTCAAACTTGAATTCAAACCTCGGAATCGTGGCACGAAGTATGATCACCTTTTAATTTTTCGGATAGCACAAAAATTACCGGGAACCAAACTATAATGCTCGTGACAATGTGTGTGCGTAGTTGTGTACAATTTGATTTTCAAGATTCTATGTGAACAATAGGCTTTTATCAATTTAAATATCAAGGCAGTTATTTTTATTTTCACTAGAGCCAATTTCGGGCACCTCTAGTAAAGTAAGCAATTTCTCATTTTATTTTAGTCGACTAGAGCCAATTTGGGCACCTCTAGCGATTCTTTAATGTGCATTAACTACTAGAGCTAGTTTGGGCACCTCTAGCAAGAAAGTGCATTTACTACTAGAGCCGATTCAGGCACCTCTAGCAAGAATTTAACTTTTAATTTTCAAATTTACCCAAATTTTAAGCAACATAAGTTCACTATGTTTCTTTCAATCAACAAGCCACAACCGTGTAAAAAAAATATTCAGCATCATAGTAAAATTCTAAGTTCTTTTCATGCAATCCTAAAATTAAAGGTTCTTTCAATTAAGTGCAGTGGCAAAAATTCATCATTGGATATTCAACAAGTCTTAAGCAATTAAATCTAATTAAAGGCATGGCAAGTAACATATGCAACCTATATGTGATTGCTAACGATGAATGCAACTAAACATGAAACTAACTAGAAACCAACACCCCCCCCCAAACTCGAGAGAAGCATTGTCCTCAATGCACGTAAAAGTGAAACAAAATTTAAAAGAAACTAAATGAAATGAGTTAGTTAGAGAGGTCGTCACCTCGAGTGATAAGTTTCCTTTGTGCTGTTTGTTTGATTCATTTTTGAGTCGGTGGTTGAATGCTGGTACCGCGTGAATAGCATTGCTTTGATTTGATCCATGTTTGCCGATGCAGGTTCACTTACATGGGCATCAGTAGTTGCCGAAGCCATTGTTGTTGCACGGCATTGATTTACATTGTGGTTCTTTGTGGCAAGTAGTCGGCAGTGAATTTCCTTAGCATGGTGGTTGTGAGTCTTGTTGTGGAAAAGAAAACACTGGAAACTAAAGATAATGAAGAAAAATAAAATATATCTAAAAAAAAAAAGAAAAAAAATAACCGAAAATAATAGAACAAAATAGTTCGAAAAATAAAAAGAAAAAGAAAAATAAAATATCAAAATGAGAGCATGCTCGTGCATCTCTAAGGTGTCAACTTCTTTGTTACGTTCTACATGGGCACCGTTGTAGTGCTTCAATCTTTATCCGTTAACTTTGAATTCATGTTCGTCGGTAATGGACTTGATTATCACAGTACCATGAGAGAATAGTTTGACAACTTTGAATGGTCCCGACCATCTTGATTTTAGTTTTCCCGGGAAAAGTATTAGCCGAGAATTGAATAAGAGAACTAGTTGCCCTGACATGAATTGTCGCGGCAATAGTTTCTTGTCGTGCCATTACTTTGTTTTCTCCTTGTAGATTTGTGCATTGTTATAGGCGAGTGCAAGAAATTCTTCTATTTCGTTGAGGTACAACAAACGCTTTTTTCGGCACTTTCCTAATCCATATTCACGGTCTTGATTGCCCATTGGTTTGTAGGTGATATTGCCCATCCTCTAGCAACGATCAGATTGCTTGTAAAACTTTTGGGCATCTTTGTACAGTGTTGCCAATACAAACCGGATTGAAAAACTTTGGCCGTGGTACGAGTTCCTCCAAAATGTCCTCCATAGGGTGAAGAATGGCATTGTCAGAGTACATTCTGTTGCTCCTCTTTAGGGACACATCAGCGTATAACCTGATCTGCACATTGTTTAAACAAAAGAGGCTCGTCCCAAAAGTAATGCTTAGCATCATGGCAGAACCGCTTCTTCCCTTGGTGAGTAAGGCCATAAGGTAAAATACCACAAACAATGAAATTAACTAAATCCGCGTACCAGGGTATTGCCGAGGCATGTGCTGCCGTGGCGACTGCTCCCAAGATTGCCGAGTCGTGTGTGTCTAGAGTTGCCGAGGCGTGCGTATCAGTGGTTGCCGTGGCATCGAGGGTTGCCGAGGCATGTGCATCCATGGTTGCCGAGGTAAGCTTTTCCTTTAGGGTTTCGAATGCTTGGGCGCAAGAATCATCAAAATTGAAGACTTTATCTTGGTGAGGGTAGTCTCTTGATCACGTCCACCTTAGCTTTGTCTACTTTAATTCTCTTGGATGAAATCTTGTGGCCAAGCACTATTCCTTCATCTACCATAAAATGGCACTTCTCCCAATTAAGGACTAAATCGGTTTCTTCACATCTTGCCAACACATTCTCTAAATTGTCTAGGCAATCTGTTGAAGTCGCTACCAAAAATGAAAAAATCATCCATGAAGATCTCAAGGAAGTCTTGACCATGTCTAAAAAGAGTGCCATCATGCATCTTCTAATGTTAGTGCATATATGAGAAAACTTGAGGATGGTCGTTTTCGATACTTTTTATAGTCTATCCCACCCTCCATCGGGTGACAATATTGCCCAAAAAGAGTTTGGCCAATGTGCTTGCCACTACTCCTTTTTGCGTTACCATGGTGGAGGTGTCTTTCTTCTTTGTTCGCTTGTAGTCCATGTATACTCTCCACCTTGCTACTATTCCTGAAGGCACAAATATATTAATAGGAAAAATTATATACATTCTCAACCATTCAATTACCTTATTCTTGTCGACTTCTATCATGATTGGATGTATCCTTTGTTGTCGTGGCAATTGCTGCTAAAGCCAATTGTCGTGGCAATCGATTGCCAAAAATTTGCTGTAAGTCAAGGGAAGAACCAATTTTTGAAAAGCTTTACGAATCCAAACGCTGTTTTCTTTTGGCCTCTCAAACATCTCCATCAGTAGAGATTTCGATGGCTTCAAATCTACCAACCTCGGTTCCTCAAGACATACCTGAAATGGACGAGGTGAGTTTTTAAAGAATTCAAAAGGTTCAACCATTACCTGCTCATATTCCATTGACAAAGTATTATCATCTCGTTGATCTTGCATGTGGTCGTGTAATTGCCGTGGCAATTGTAGATGAGAGCAATCTACAGATTCCTGCTTCAACATCAATGTTGTAACCTTTTGGGCATTAGGTTCCTCAGAATTTACTGTAGTATTGTTGTTCTTGGCTTCACCGAGTGTTGTCGGCATTGCTACATTCGGGCTCCTCAATCATTGTCGAGGCAATTTGTTGTTCAGGCTCATCATGTGTTGGGCAGTCTCTTTCATTGGCATCCTCTTGACTTTGAGGTTCTAGTTGTTCCCCACACATCAGAGAGCTTTCTTTGCATTGCTTCTTATCCTCTTGCCTTGGGACGTCAGTATCCCTAGGAATGAATTGTTGGTGCATGTTATCCATGACATATGTTGATCTCCCCAATTGATCTTCTAAATCCCCTAAGGTTGCATCCCCTTTGAGCTATCCTCGTATCCATAGATTTTGATAGCTCTCGAATCTCTTCAATTATTCTGTCAAGTCTAGCCAAGGAAGCTAGTAACGTTTCCTCCAGGAATTGGAATGCTCTTGAACCAGGAATTGGAATGCTCTTGAAAAGGACTACATTGCCATGGCATATATGTTCTTGCGGCAAAATTGTTATGGTAAAAAAAATTTTGAGCTTTTTGACCATACCATGAAGAATTTTGCTGTTGGTTCCCTCTATGGTCCTCCATGTAGTTATATGCACTGAAAATGTGAGGGCAATTTTCAAACACATGATGTTCTCCACACATAGCACAAGATTTTTCCATGGTATAAGTTCTTTGGGCTTTTCTCGGTTGGTATAGGTAATCATCAAAGGGTGCAAGGAACTCTTGATTGGATTGATTCATATCTTCCAACATCATCTCTCGAATAGATTGGCTTTTATTTCCCGACATGTTGATGTCCCTTAACTTGTAACTCACCTAAATTTTTTTTGATAAACAAACAAAAAGAAAAGTTAGTAAAACTAAGAGAAAAAAATGCAATAACAAAAACAACTAACACCAATTGCCAATCCCCGACAACGACACCAAAAACTTGTTGCGTGTAATAAGTGCTACGCAATTGTGCAAGTATACACGTCGCAAGTAATAAAGTGATACGAGTATCGAGTAACGTCTCCACAGGGATTGGTTTGGGCCACTTTGCTTTAGTTATCGCACTGTAAAAGTAAAAACACAATTGATAGTAGGAGTTGATTTTAACGAGTAAAGTAAAAGCAATAAACTAAAAGAATAGATGAAATTAAAGTAGAGTAAATAGGCCAGGTTATCGTGAGTTGAGGTGTGATAGCCGATTGGATCATCTTGGTAAAAGAGTGCAAGGGCAACTCCGTTGCCATGGCAACTTGCTGCGGGGTTGCCTTGGCAACTAATCGATGGTTGCACAGGCGACTAGCTGGGCAACTACTTGTGTGTCCGGGCAGCAACTTCAAGGTTCGGCGGAGCGTTCTTCAATGGTTTCTTCTTATCCCTAAGTCGAAACTCTAGCTACTTGTGCATGCCTTGATAATACATCCCTGCGTGAATCAAGGGTGAACAACAACCAATCTTGCGCTCCTCTTAGCCGTTGAAATCCTTAACTTATTCCTAAGCCGGATTAATCTTCACCATCAATAGATTGAATAAAGACCATACTCATTCGTTTCTTGAACCTAACTCTCCCGATATTAGATAAATAGATGAAGTTACGAGATCCTCTCCCAATTCACTGCAAACAAGAATAAGAACCAAGAATGAACAAACCTTGAATTGAAAGTGCAAACTCTTATTACCTAAACAAAATCCAATTGTTTCTCACAACAACAAAACACAATAACCCCAACCAATCAAGTTAGTTCATGGTTGGGTTCAAAAGATATACAAAGAATAATCCCCAAACCATGAATCTAATGGAAGCAAAGAAGAAGAAGAAGAAAGAAACGAACTCTCCCCTTGCTCTCTTGTCAAAAATTTCTCTCCTCTTGCCCTATGGAGTTGTCTAAATTTTCCCTCTTCTTGCTCTCTCTCAAGTTGACGATATGGCCTCTTATTTATAGGGCTAGGTCAAAGTCCTTCTTTGAGGAGGAAGTTAAGTTGGAATTAAATTATCTTTAAAGAATATAATTATTTATTATAATTATATTCCTACTAGAACTTCTCCTATCTTCTTGGAATTTAATTCTTCTTTAATCTCTTCATGGAAATCAAATTCCTTTGGGATTTAGCTTTGCTCCACGTCATCTTGGGCTTGTCTAGTCATCAATTTCGACTACCATATTACCTTATTCTTTGTCGACAATTGCCCCGCAACTGGCTCGGCATCTCCTTCATGCATTGCCACGGCAACTAGCTCGGCATCTCCTTCATGCCTTTGCTCGCAACAACTGGTTCTAGCCTTGTTTAGGCAAGTGATTCTGCATACACACAAAAACACACCAAAGCAACATCTTTTTCCATAAAAATCACCAAGTTATGTAATCAAGCTCAATGGTGGAAAGAAACATGAATTAATGCATGAATGACTAATTATGCAACTAATATGAGCTTAAGTCTAACAATAATATGAGTAAAAAGGGTAATAAAAATAGTACTTTTGAACACTTACCACACCCCCAAACTCGAACTATTGCTTTTCCTCAAGCAATGCAAACTAACAATTACCTGCCAAGACTTTAATCATCAAAGACATGCTTCAAACTTGAATTCAAACCTCGGAATCGTGGCACGAAGTATGATCACCTTTTAATTTTTCGGATAGCACAAAAATTACCGGGAACCAAACTATAATGCTCGTGACAATGTGTGTGCGTAGTTGTGTACAATTTGATTTTCAAGATTCTATGTGAACAATAGGCTTTTATCAATTTAAATACTGGGGCAGTTATTTTTATTTTCACTAGAGCCAATTTCGGGCACCTCTAGTAAAGTAAGCAATTTCTCATTTTATTTTAGTCGACTAGAGCCAATTTCGGGCACCTCTAGCGATTCTTTAATGTGCATTAACTACTAGAGCTAGTTTCGGGCACCTCTAGCAAGAAAGTGCATTTACTACTAGAGCCAGTTCCGGGCACCTCTAGCAAGAATTTAACTTTTAATTTTCAAATTTACCCAAATTTTAAGCAACATAAGTTCACTATGTTTCTTTCAATCAACAAGCCACAACCGTGTAAAAAAAATATTCAGCATCATAGTAAAATTCTAAGTTCTTTTCATGCAATCCTAAAATTAAAGGTTCTTTCAATTAAGTGCAGTGGCAAAAATTCATCATTGGATATTCAACAAGTCTTAAGCAATTAAATCTAATTAAAGGCATGGCAAGTAACATATGCAACCTATATGTGATTGCTAACGATGAATGCAACTAAACATGAAACTAACTAGAAACCAACACCCCCCCCCAAACTCGAGAGAAGCATTGTCCTCAATGCACGTAAAAGTGAAACAAAATTTAAAAGAAACTAAATGAAATGAGTTAGTTAGAGAGGTCGTCACCTCGAGTGATAAGTTTCCTTTGTGCTGTTTGTTTGATTCATTTTTGAGTCGGTGGTTGAATGCTGGTACCGCGTGAATAGCATTGCTTTGATTTGATCCATGTTTGCCGATGCAGGTTCACTTACATGGGCATCAGTAGTTGCCGAAGCCATTGTTGTTGCCTGGGCATCGCCAGTTTCTGTTGTGGTTGCTGTGGCAAGTAGTCGGCAGTGAATTTCCTTAGCATGGTGGTTGTGAGTCTTGTTGTGGAAAAGAAAACCTGGAAACTAAAGATAATGAAGAAAAATAAAATATATCCTAAAAAATAAAGAGAAAAAAAATAACCGAAAATAATAGAACAAAATAGTTCGAAAAATAAAAAGAAAAAGAAAAATAAAATATCAAAATGAGAGCATGCTCGTGCATCTCCTAAGGTGTCAACTTCTTTGTTACGTTCTACATGGGCACCGTTGTAGTGCTTCAATCTTTATCCGTTAACTTTGAATTCATGTTCGTCGGTAATGGACTTGATTATCACAGTACCATGAGAGAATAGTTTGACAACTTTGAATGGTCCCGACCATCTTGATTTTAGTTTTCCCGGGAAAAGTATTAGCCGAGAATTGAATAAGAGAACTAGTTGCCCTGACATGAATTGTCGCGGCAATAGTTTCTTGTCGTGCCATTACTTTGTTTTCTCCTTGTAGATTTGTGCATTGTTATAGGCGAGTGCAAGAAATTCTTCTATTTCGTTGAGGTACAACAAACGCTTTTTTTCGGCACTTTCCTAATCCATATTCACGGTCTTGATTGCCCATTGGTTTGTAGGTGATATTGCCCATCCTCTAGCAACGATCAGATTGCTTGTAAAACTTTTGGGCATCTTTGTACAGTGTTGCCAATACAAACCGGATTGAAAAACTTTGGCCGTGGTACGAGTTCCTCCAAAATGTCCTCCATAGGGTGAAGAATGGCATTGTCAGAGTACATTCTGTTGCTCCTCTTTAGGGACACATCAGCGTATAACCTGATCTGCACATTGTTTAAACAAAAGAGGCTCGTCCCAAAAGTAATGCTTAGCATCATGGCAGAACCGCTTCTTCCCTTGGTGAGTAAGGCCATAAGGTAAAATACCACAAACAATGAAATTAACTAAATCCGCGTGCCGGGTAGGTATTGCCGAGGCATGTCTTGCCGTGGCGACTGCTCCCAAGATTGCCGAGTCGTGTGTGTCTAGAGTTGCCGAGGCGTGCGTATCAGTGGTTGCCGTGGCATCGAGGGTTGCCGAGGCATGTGCATCCATGGTTGCCGAGGTAAGCTTTTCCTTTAGGGTTTCGAATGCTTGGGCGCAAGAATCATCAAAATTGAAGACTTTATCTTGGTGAGGGTAGTCTCTTGATCACGTCCACCTTAGCTTTGTCTACTTTAATTCTCTTGGATGAAATCTTGTGGCCAAGCACTATTCCTTCATCTACCATAAAATGGCACTTCTCCCAATTAAGGACTAAATCGGTTTCTTCACATCTTGCCAACACATTCTCTAAATTGTCTAGGCAACTGTTGAAGTCGCTACCAAAACAGAAAAATCATCCATGAAGATCTCAAGGAAGTCTTCGACCATGTCTAAAAAGAGTGCCATCATGCATCTTCTAATGTTAGTGCATATATGAGAAAACTTGAGGATGGTCGTTTTCGATACTTTTTATAGTCTATCCGCACCCTCCATCGGGTGACAATATTGCCCAAAAAGAGTTTGGCCAATGTGCTTGCCACTACTCCCTTTTGCGTTACCATGGTGGAGGTGTCTTTCTTCTTTGTTCGCTTGTAGTCCATGTATACTCTCCACCTTGCTACTATTCCTGAAGGCACAAATATATTAATAGGAAAAATTATATACATTCTCAACCATTCAATTACCTTATTCTTGTCGACTTCTATCATGATTGGATGTATCCTTTGTTGTCGTGGCAATTGCTGCTAAAGCCAATTGTCGTGGCAATCAGTTGCCAAAATTTGCTGTAAGTCAAGGGAAGAACCAATTTTCTGAAAAGCTTTACGAATCCAAACGCTGTTTTCTTTTGGCCTCTCAAACATCTCCATCAGTAGAGATTTCGATGGCTTCAAATCTACCAACCTCGGTTCCTCAAGACATACCTGAAATGGACGAGGTGAGTTTTTAAAGAATTCAAAAGGTTCAACCATTACCTGCTCATATTCCATTGACAAAGTATTATCATCTCGTTGATCTTGCATGTGGTCGTGTAATTGCCGTGGCAATTGTAGATGAGAGCAATCTACAGATTCCTGCTTCAACATCAATGTTGTAACCTTTTGGGCATTAGGTTCCTCAGAATTTACTGTAGTATTGTTGTTCTTGGCTTCACTGAGTGTTGTCGCGGCATTGCTCTGTTCAGGCTCCTCAATCATTGTCGAGGCAATTTGTTGTTCAGGCTCATCATGTGTTGGGCAGTCTCTTTCATTGGCATCCTCTTGACTTTGAGGTTCTAGTTGTTCCCCACACATCAGAGAGCTTTCTTTGCATTGCTTCTTATCCTCTTGCCTTGGGACGTCAGTATCCCTAGGAATGAATTGTTGGTGCATGTTATCCATGACATATGTTGATCTCCCCAATTGATCTTCTAAATCCCCTAAGGTTGCATCCCACTGAGCTATCCTCGTATCCATAGATTTTGATAGCTCTCGAATCTCTTCAATTATTCTGTCAAGTCTAGCCAAGGAAGCTAGTAACGTTTCCTCCAGGGAATTGGAATGCTCTTGAACCAGGGAATTGGAATGCTCTTGAAAAGGACTACATTGCCATGGCATATATGTTGCTGCGGCAAAATTGTTATGGTAAAAAAAATTTTGAGCTTTTTGACCATACCATGAAGAATTTTGCTGTTGGTTCCCTCTATGGTCCTCCATGTAGTTATATGCACTGAAAATGTGAGGGCAATTTTCAAACACATGATGTTCTCCACACATAGCACAAGATTTTTCCATGGTATAAGTTCTTTGGGCTTTTCTCGGTTGGTATAGGTAATCATCAAAGGGTGCAAGGAACTCTTGATTGGATTGATTCATATCTTCCAACATCATCTCTCGAATAGATTGGCTTTTATTTCCCGACATGTTGATGTCCCTTAACTTGTAACTCACCTAAATTTTTTTTGATAAACAAACAAAAAGAAAAGTTAGTAAAACTAAGAGAAAAAAATGCAATAACAAAAACAACTAACACCAATTGCCAATCCCCGACAACGACACCAAAAACTTGTTGCGTGTAATAAGTGCTACGCAATTGTGCAAGTATACACGTCGCAAGTAATAAAGTGATACGAGTATCGAGTAACGTCTCCACAGGGATTGGTTTGGGCCACTTTGCTTTAGTTATCGCACTGTAAAAGTAAAAACACAATTGATAGTAGGAGTTGATTTTAACGAGTAAAGTAAAAGCAATAAACTAAAAGAATAGATGAAATTAAAGTAGAGTAAATAGGCCAGGTTATCGTGAGTTGAGGTGTGATAGCCGATTGGATCGTGTTGGTAAAAGAGTGCAAGGGCAACTCCGTTGCCATGGCAACTTGCACAGCGGGGTTGCCTGGGCAACTACTTGTGTGTCTGGGCAGCAACTTCAAGGTTCGGCGGAGCGTTCTTCAATAGTTTCTTCTTATCCCTAAGTCGAAACTCTAGCTACTTGTGCATGCCTTGATAATACATCCCTGCGTGAATCAAGGGTGAACAACAACCAATCTTGCGCTCCTCTTAGCCGCTGAAATCCTTAACTTATTCCTAAGCCGGATTAATCTTCACCATCAATAGATTGAATAAAGACCATACTCATTCGTTTCTTGAACCTAACTCTCCCGATATTAGATAAATAGATGAAGTTACGAGATCCTCTCCCAATTCACTCGCAAAAAAGAATAAGATCCAAGAATGAACAAACCTTGAATTGAAAGTTCAAACTCTTATTACCTAAACAAAATCCAATTGTTTCTCACAACAACAAAACACAATAACCCCAACCAATCAAGTTAGTTCATGGTTGGGTTCAAAAGATATACAAAGAATAATCCCCAAACCATGAATCTAATGGAAGCAAAGAAGAAGAAGAAGAAGAAATCGAACTCTCTCCCCTTGCTCTCTTGTCGAAATTTCTCTCCTCTTGCCCTATGGAGTTGTCGAAATTTTCCCTCTTCTTGCTCTCTCTCAAGTTGACGATATGGCCTCTTATTTATAGGGCTAGGTCAAAGTCCTTCTTTGAGGAGGAAGTTAAGTTGGAATTAAATTATCTTTAAAGAATATAATTCTTTATTATAATTATATTCCTACTAGAACTTCTCCTATTTTCTTGGAATTTAATTCTTCTTTAATCTCTTCATGGAAATCAAATTCCTTTGGGATTTAGCTTTGCTCCACGTCATCTTGGGCTTGTCTAGTCATCAATTTCGACTACCATATCACCTTATTCTTTGTCGACAATTGCCCTGGCAACTGGCTCGGCATCTCCTTCATGCATTGCCCTGGCAACTAGCTCGGCATCTCCTTCATGCACTGCCCTGGCAACTGGTTCTAGCCTTGTTTAGGCAAGTGATTATGCATACACACAAAAACACACCAAAGCAACATCTTTTTCCACAAAAATCACCAAGTTATGTAATCAAGCTCAATGGTGGAAAGAAACATGAATTAATGCATGAATGACTAATTATGCAACTAATATGAGCTTAAGTCTAACAATAATATGAGTAAAAAGGGTAATAAAAATAGTACTTTTGAACACTTATCAGTAACTTTATAATACACTTGAAGTATCAATAACTTACTTTATAATACTCTTAATGGTATACCAATATATTATCCTACTCGATATTATATTACCAAGGGCAAACACTAAGAACAATTCCTGCAATTAATAGCAAGTAACCCAATTTCCATGCATATATACATATATCATGTAAAACATCATTATATTGGAGCAGTTCCTACTCCAATTTTTATAACATTCGTGGTACTGCCATTTAAAAACTGTATTAAATAAAATAACTTCGTCATACATTTGTCATGCTATAAAACATTTATAAGCATGAAAATATGTCATAATCTTAAAATCAATAAAGTCAAGTATCATGCTAAAAACATTTTATGCTTTTATAAAATCTTTACCTTTAGGTCAACTTATCACAAGTCTTCCTATAATATGTATGTTAACTAACATACAATTTAAAACATGTATGCACTCACCTTAGCCTTGCAAAGCCTTTCTTCACTATACGATATTACTCTCGAACCTTCTCTTTTCCTTTTCTATTAAAACGAGCTTGATTGATATTAGAATCTACAATAAAATAACATATACCATTTCAAAGTATATGTTAGAACATACTCAATCCATATACAATAATGGAAAGTAAATAAATAACTATCCATTAAATATAAACTTGATCCGATAAAACCTTCTATATTCGAATCATATTCTTCACATTTTTCCATAATTCCATAACTTATTCCAAAATTCATATTTTAGTCCCTAAGGACTCTTTTAGGCTTCCAACCATCATTTTCAAGTCTAATCCTTTCATTTCTCATCCTTTACTCTTTAGAACCCAAAATTTAAAAATTTACATATTGATCCTTAACATTTCCAAATTTTCCAAAATGGTCCTAATGTTAATATGAACTTTAAAATCAAATTTCCAATCAATTTACTTAATTTTCCAATATAATATACTTTAAAAACAAATTCAACCATCAAGTCCCTAAACTTTCCAAAATTTACAATTTGGTCCCTAATGCAAAATAATTAGGGATTTTCATTCCAAACAACTTATATCACCATAATATACCATTATTCCTTCAATCATGTTCTAAAATTCCAAACTTGGCATAAACCCTAATTTTCCATCTTTCAAGAACATGAGTATTTCTTCTTCCAAACAACAAAATAAAACTTGCATAACATCATTCTCATCATTTCCATCATCAAAACAAATTTTGCAAGAATTTCCCCTAATTCTCCTAATCTAATCTAATAGTCGCTTAACCATTTTCCATGAAAATTTCATCATTTGAACCATAGAAACAACATCATAAGCTTATTTCTAACATGAACAACCATTAAAACACAAGTTTCCAACAAGTTCTTCACCCACCCAAATCACCAAACTCAACTTAGGAACATGAAAAACTAAGAAAAACTTATACCAAAAGATAGAGAATTTGATGAAGAACAATTTCTTATTTCATGTCTTAACCCCAAAACCAATCCAATAAGCTTAAAAATTGAATTGAAAATTTCCTTATCTTTTCTTGGAACCTCACGGCAAGAAGAAAAAGATGATAGAATTATCCAAACTTTACTATTTCATTAATTTATGCCAAATGGCATTTTAATCCACCATATTTAATATAAAAATCCATTTAATAGTCAAAGGACTATTTTCCCCTTGAATTACACTTTCTTATTCTTATCTTTAAAAATCATAATTATTCATGAAGTAAGGGTGAAATGACCATTTTGCCCTTAATAAACCAACTTATCTTCAAAAATGCCATTTGCACCTATTTCACCCAGTAGTGTATAGAATCAAATTTAAATCGAATAAAAACGATTAAAAAGCCACAATTTCATATTCTTCTAGTCTTTCTAAGATTCCCATAAAATTTTCATAATTTTCTGAATTTGAATAATTATCCAAAATAATTTTCGAAATTTATTCCCCTTATAACTTTCACACAAATCCCGTACCAAAAATTTGATTCCCACCAAAAATTTTATACCGGAATGAACTACTCATTTTTTCCATAAAAATGATTATTGGGAAAATTATCATGTTGGTCCCTAAACTTTTCCCAACTTTTCACTTTAGCCACCAAACTTTAAAATTTTATGTTTTAGTCACTGAACTAAAACCACTAACTTTTGACTCTTTGCATTTTAGTCACTAAGAAAATTTTGGGGTATTACATACCTTACAGTCTATAAAGACTTGGTTAGGAAAATGTTTTTCTATGAAAGACCTTGGTGAAGCAACATGCATATTAGGAGTCAAGATCTACAGATAATGGTCAAGACGACTCCTAGGACTAAGTCAAAATACATACATAGATAAAGTACTGAAAAGATTCAGTATGGAAGAATCTAAAAGAGGATTCTTACCTATGAGACATGGTAGTTCACTCTCAAAGGAAATGTGTCCTTCAACGCCTCAAGAAAGAGAGCGCATGAGTAAGGTTCCATATGCTTCGACTGTTGGATCTATCATGTTTGCCATATTATGTACACGTCCAGATGTATCATATGCATTAAGTATGACAAGTCGATACCAAGTGGATCCCGGTGAAGGTCATTGGGTTGCAGTCAAAAACATTTTTAAGTACTTAAGAAGAACTAAGGATACATTCCTTATGTATGGAGGTGAGGAACAGCTAAGTAAAAAAGGTTATACTGACGCAAACTTCCAAACTGATAAGGATTATTCTCGATCGAATTGGGTTTTGTGTTTTGCCTTAATGGAGGTGTTGTAAGCTGGAAAAGTTTAAAGCAAGATACAATAACAGATTCTACAACAGAAGCCGAGTATATTGTAGCAAGCGATGCTGCAAAAGAGGCTGTTTGGATCAAAAAGTTCATATTTGAACTAGGGGTTGTGCCTAGCATATCAAATGCTATAGATCTACGTTGTGGCAACAACAGAGCCATTTCACAACCAAAAGAATCCAGATCTCACCAGTGATCGAAACACATACTTAGGCGTTACCATCTCATTCGAGAAATCATTGATCAAGGGGACGTAGAAATATGCAGAGTACCAACGGATGACAATATCGCCGATCCAATAAGAAAGCCTTCGATACAACAGAAGCATGATTGTCACACTAAGAGTCTTGGTATTATATACATGAGTGATTGGTCTTAGTGCTAGTGGGAGATTGTTGGAGTATGCCCAAAGACCAATCATGAGATGGTTCTAAAAGACATACTTATTTTATCATGTTTATTAATATAAAGCCATTATTATTTTTCAGTCTTATTCTATGCATTTATAAATAAACTGAATTATAATAAAGTCTTTAGAATAATATAGTTATTCTTGAATGTCCTTAGTCGAGTATTATTGTGGGCATGGACGACAATAATATATTAAGACTACTACGTAGTTGATTGATGACAAAGTGTTGCCATTGACATGAAAATGTCAAAATCAATACATAAGTATGTGTTAGAGAATGACATATTGGACTACCCGCTATGAGCATGTTTCTTGGATTATTATGTGACAGTCACAATATTGCTCATAGTGATAACTACATGTATGATCCTCAGACTTGAGATCATCATTATTTCAACATCGTGAGTGAGATATTTTGATGCGGTCAAACGTGTGTCGTAACTGACTACACTATAAATACTAATATTGGATATATCGCAATCTATGTAGCAGAATATGTATGATCAAGATAGGATTTGTCCCTCCTACATAATAGGAGTAATATCATAAGCCACTTGATTGAGTGAGACTAGAAAATGCATGGCCATACTCGAATAAATTGATATGAGATATCATAGTTATTCGTTTATAATAGTCTACTCAAGATATCAAGAAATATTAGATGGACTATACAAGTGTGGCTATTCCATGACTTGTGTTCGATCTAGATATGAGGACAAAAGGATGTAATACATAAAAACAGTTAATTACGAAAAAAGGTTATATTGAACCACAACTTCTTGTAACTTAGGTAGCAATGATGCATTGCTAGATGCCACTCATTGCTTGTAATATTAGAATTGTTCTAGATATTACTGCTAACGTCACATGAACCTACAAGGGTCACACCCTATGATTGAAACGAAAAAATATCGACTAGATAGCATGTGTACAAACATGTTGTACACGTAATAAGTAAAAACCGAAATTATTATAATTATAGATAATCTTGTTTATATATATTTTAATACTAGATAATTATTGTAATTATCAAATAGTATAAAAATTTATATATCTCTAAAGAAACCTAATTAAAGTAGAATCAGATTCTACATATTTAATTATATTCGGTTAAATATATTGTATATTTAATGAATCCAAAATTAATTAGAATTATGATTTTGAATGCTATATAAAGGCATAAGGTCTAGCAGCCGAGATAGGCTTTTTGCGAAAAACCTCTCTAATAGTTAGAGAAGTAAGATATTGTTCGTTTCATTAAGGTGGACTGCGTAGAGGTCAGAACGCTGTTGTGACGTCTTGGATTCGACATCATGCTAGAAGAATTAGATTCTCCTAACTCCCTACAGTTTTTCAGATTTATTTAACGTAATGTTTCATCCCTTTTCACCCCGGATTCGTTCCTCGTACATGGATCACTGGCGGAATATGCCAGATAATTTTTTTGCTGCACCATGGGCTGTACCAGCGTTTCCATACATCTAGAACCAAGCACATAGAGATAGGGCATCATTTCATTAGAGATCATGTCTTGAAAAATGATGTTGTTCTAGAATATGTAGATACCTTAAATCTATTAGAGGACATCTTTACCAACACATTAGATAAAGAGCGATTTTGGTCTCTTAGGAGAGTGTTAGGTCTAACTAGCCTTTCTTGAGCCTTAGAGTCTTTTTGGTCTTAAAATTTGCTTGAATTTGATTGATTGCATTGCTTATGTGTTTTTGCTCCTATATGCATCTAAGTTTGTTGCTAGAGGTGTATGCATCTATTCATGCTCATACATGATGATCTCATATCATTTACATGCATATAGATTTGATTAAGTTCGAATTTTTGAGCAACTTGATGCCAAAAATGACATTTCTGGCACAAGTGTATCGATCAATGTATCGCGTATCGATACGGGTTCTTGAATGTGTTTCGGTATGGTTTTAGCCGTACTGATATGGGGTCGCGTATCGAAACAGCTAATAACCATTTTGGAACTGTGTTTTCATACGCCATGTGGCGTATCGGTACCCGCACCCGCTGGATAGTTTAATGGGCATTAAAAGAGGGTTTCCAACTTTAAATCAAACACCCTTTCTTTCTCAAACCTAGATACATTTTTGGCTATAAAAACCTCTCAAGTCTCTCTATTGTTTCACTCAAATCTTAAAATCTTTTGAGGGCTTTTTGGTTTCTCATTAAACCTAACAAAATCATCAAGTTTGGTGCATCATCATCTTCTCATTCATCCATAATCCCATATTCAAGGTATAAATTCTTTTTCTTTTCTTTTCGATTTCATTCATATACATATATAGTGTTTTTTATTCAAAATTGTATATTTAGTATGTATATAACTTTGTTTCAAAATTTTTGTAAAAACTTTTTCAAAACTAAATTTTTTTGTTCGAATATAAATTTATACCATATATTTTTCAACACTATTTTTCAAATTTTTTTCTCAAAAACTCTTTTTATACTTGTATAGGTTTTTAAACTACATTATATAGATTTTTAACAACACCTTGATCATTGGATTGCTTGTTGGATAGAATGTGTTGATTTATGCATACATTGTTTTTGGTTTGATTTTGATTTTAGGTCATGGCACCTAAGAAATGACAAAGAAAAGATATGTCCTCTAGTTTCAATCCTCCTAATCAAAATCCCGAAAATGTTGGTAATCGATCCAACCTTACCTATATTTTCCAAATGCCGTGGATCGTTTTAAACATTATCAAAATTTTAAAATCCAACGTGAGCGTAACTATCTCGATCCCTTTTTATCTTCTGAAAGATTTCAATTTAAATATCTTGGGTTGTGTAGCGATGTCCGTTTTGCTAAAAAAAATACTGGTGTTTTCGAAGTGTTTGTGATTTTTCGGATATAAAACGTTTATTTCGTGGGGGTTTTAAAAAACCGCATTTTATTTAAAAATTGGAGTCGCCACCGGCCACTTAGGTAGGCCGGACACCATAAAACCAGAAATTTAAAAAATATTGGGTTCAGGAGTCGGTTACGGATGGGGAAGGATTAGCACCCCCTACACCGCCCAAAATTGGTACTTTAATAATTACCACTTTATTAATGTTAGATTTTCCGGATTAAAGTGACGATTAAGTTAAGATTTGGTTATAAGTGCGAGTGGATTTTAAAGGCTCCGTTATCCGAGAGTAAACGCCCAACCACTATCACTACGCCTGATACTGGCCCCGTTTACGCTCGGATAAAAGGGCACTGCATTGACAATTTATGTTCCATTATGCAACTTTAGAGAAATAATTTGGAAACATGCATTCGCATTGACATGGTAAAAGACAAAATAAATAATAAAAACATGGATATCACAAAATTAAACAAATATGATAAAAACACGAACATAGCACATAATAATAATAATAATAATAATAACGAGGCATAAATAAAAAACATGTGGGAAATAAAAAACACATACTTCAAGAATACATACATATTAAAAATAAAAACACAATGTAACATATGCATGACATAAATGTATTATGATGTTAATTTCACGAATCAAAACAACATGCTAACAAAGAAACTAATATCTAGTACATAACATATGACATAATATGCATACACAAATAAATAAATAAAAACATGGCCTTATACATGACCAAAAAAGCACACTAATATGTAACCTAAAAACATAAAACACATACTAACATAAACAAACATGCCATGAAAACCAAACTAAAGTATGATATAAAAATGAATATGGGCAAAATAATAAAAAGAAAACAACCTATCTAAAACATAAATAAACACGGTCAAACATGACATTTATGAATACAACAAGTAATAGAACATGCTAAAAAACAAATAAAAACACAAGTAAGAAATGAATATTTAGAACACAAAAACAAGGACCGAAACGCTAAGAAATAAAACAGAAAGGCAGAAATTAAAAGGAAATAAAACTCGATTTAAGGACGTGATTACAAGCCTAAGGAAACTTAAAAGGACCGGTGCTGTAAAATACCCATGCGACACGCTTGAAATGAAATTTTCAAAAACGCGGAAGTCCTTGGGGCGTAATTTGACCATTTGAAAACTGATTTCATTTGATTAAGGGGCGAAAACGAAAGACTTTAAAAATTACGAGGGACCAGGATTGTGAATAAACCAAGGGGCAGACTCGGTTTGAAAAATTGAAAAACGCAAAACTCCTTATGTTGTAATTTTACCATTTTTAAAAATAAAAAAGTCTATAAATAGACATTATTAGACTTGGTTTAAGGGATTTGCCATTCGAAAATTTTGTTTTATAAAACAAAATCCTCTCCCCATTTTAATAACCTTGAAGCCGGCTCTTTCAAAATCTAGAAACCGTCACCCACAGCCGTGCCGTCCGCCGTTGGTCACCGCCGACCGCCGTTCGCCGGCGGCGGCGAAACCCAAAAAACCTTAAAATGACCTTCCTTTATTTCTAAACTCAGATTCGAACCCAAACTTTTAAGAAAATGAGTCTTTTGCCCTAGATTTACAAAAAACGAAACAAAAAGAAAACCTTTGAAAGTTTGAAGGACGGTGGAGTAAAGGAGAAGATAAAGAGATAGATGTGTGGGGACCGTTCATCAGCGATCCCAGCCTCGGCCACCGTACAAGGTGGCCGGCCGAAGCCGAAAGGGTATATTCTTTCCCTTTTTCTTTTATGTATTTGGTATTATTTTTTGGTTCGAATGAACATGCAAAAAAAGAAAGAAGAAGCTAACTTTTATGGGAAACTTTTTGTGTGTTTTTTTTAGGTCTGATAAAAAAGGTACAAAAGAGGTAGATCTCATTACATATATGCTATCTTTTTTTTTCCTTTTTGGTAGATCTAAAAAATAAATATCTTTATGAGATTTGGTTGTTGATAATCTATATTTTTGCCTCTTTTGCACGTCTGGTGGTTGGACTGGTGGTATGGCAGAGTGGTGCCGGCGTGGAGAGAGTATGGCAGCATCGTCTTCGGCCAGATTCACTCACGGCCGTTGGATCAGATCTGATCCAACGGTTGTGATTGCATGGGGAATGAACGGCTTAGATCTGGCCTTGGGATGAGCAAAGCTGCATCTGATCTCGACACGTGGCAGAGGGAGAATGAACGCACGCGCGAGTGGGAGACGAGTAGTCCCGAGGGTGAATTACACGCGCGCCAGCTGGATCATCTTGGTGTCATCTGGACCGTTGGATCAAATCTTGATCCAACAGGTTGGAAGGGTGACGGCTGCAAGGAAAAGAAGGGTTATTAGACTAGGTTTTTAGGGTTTTTTAGATATTGGGTCAGGCCAAAAATGGGCCTTGTAAACTATATTATATTTTTTGGTTTTTTTTTGTAATATTATATGGACTTGGACTGTTAATTAATGGGTTTTTATTAATAAAACTTTCTTGGATTTTATTTTAAATTAGCCCAAAAGTAATATTAATATTAATAATAATAATGATGATAATAATAATCATACACACACACATACAAACATACATGAAAACTATATATATCACATGCACACACATTCGGATACTCTCATGTAGCACATACATAATTAATACGAATACACACATCAATTAATATATACATGCAAACATACGTGACCACATACACCATACTAATTACTAATGCATATACATAGCTTATAATATACATGCACACATCACACACACACTATACGTACGCTAATCATAAACATATAATGTAATATGTATACATGCAATAATAATTATTAATTATTAAGCTATTATTAACATACTACTTACAAACCGGATAAAAATGAGTGATTACAGTTGCCCCTATTTGCTTGTTCTTGTGAAACGAGAATAAAGCAAAGACCGAAAGCACTCATTTTTATCCGACTTACCTGCTCACAACTTCGGAATCACGTGTTCTTCTGGAACTCTCCGCTTTTCCTTGGCCAGATCTTCAGGCTCGTAAGTTCTCCCTGTATAGAACTTCTTCACCTTTGGTTCTTTTTGAGATTCTGGAGTTAGGGCTCTTCCTCTATGAAACCTTTCACTGGGGCTTGAAAACGTAGGCTTCTCCTTTATATAACCTTTGTCTTCGATTTTTCTTTCCTCTTTTCTTTTTCTTCTTTTTCGTTTCTTCTGTTTCCTTCTTTCTTTGTTTTTTTTTCCTTTTTTCCTTTTTTCTCTTCTTTTTCTACTCTTTCTTTTTCTCCGTTCTTTTCCCTTTTTTTCTCATTTTCTACTTTTTCCCTTTTTTACGAGGCTGTTGACATTTTTGGACCTACGCTACTAAAGCTGCCGCATCATGCCCGAAGGACTTATTGATGGCCCGAAGGACTTATCACCATGCTCGAAAGACTTACTGATGGCTCGAAGGACTTAACATCGTGCCCGAATGACTTACCGATGACCCAAAGGATTTAACATCTGGGCCTCACGCCGCTATGGCTGCCGTTCTTTCGGGACTCACGCTACTCATGCTGCCGCATCATGCCTGAAGGACTTACTGATGGCCCGAAGGACGTATCACCATTCTGGAAAGACTTACTGGTGGCCCGAAGGACTTAACATCGTGCCTGAAGGTCTTACCGATGACCCGAAGGATTTAACATCTGGGCCTCACGCCGCTATGGCTACCATTCTTTCGGGACTCACGCTACTCATGCTGTCGCATCATGCCTGAAGGACTTACTGATGGCCCGAAGGACTTATCACCACGCTCGAAAGACTTATTGGTGGCCCGAAGGACTTAACATCGTGCCCGAAGGGCTTACTGATGACCCGAAGGATTTAACATCTGGGCCTCACGCCGCTATGGCTGCCGTTCTTTCGGGACTCACGCTACTCATGCTACCGCATCATGCCCGAAGGACTTACTGATGGCCCGAAGGACTTATCACCACGCTCGAAAGACTTATTGGTGGCCCGAAGGACTTAACATCGTTCTCGAAGGACTTACCGATGAATCGAAGGATTTAACATCTAGGCTTCACGCCGCTATGGCTGTCGTTCTTTCGGGACTCACGCTACTCATGCTGCCGCATCATGCCCGAAGGAATTACTGATGGCCCGAAGGACTTATCACCACGCTCGAAAGACTTATTGGTGGCCCGAAGGACTTAACATCGTGCCCAAAAGTCTTACCGATGACCCAAAGAATTTAACATCTGGGTCTCACGCCGCTATGGCTACCGTTCTTTCGGGACTCACGCTACTCATGTTGCCGCATCATGCCCGAAGGACTTACTGATGGCCCGAAGGACTTATCACCACGCTCGAAAGACTTATTGCTGGCCCGAAGGACTTAACATCGTGCCCGAAGGACTTACCGATGACCTGAAGGATTTAACATCTAGGTCTCACGCTGCTATGGCTGCCGTTCTTTCAGGACTCACGCTACTCATGCTGCCGCATCATGCCCGAAGGACTTACTGATGGCCCGAAGGACTTATCACCACGCTCGAAAGACTTATTGGTGGCCCGAAGGACTTAACATCGTGCCTGAAGGTCTTACCGATGACCTGAAGGATTTAACATCTGGGTCTCACGCCGCTATAGCTGCCGTTCTTTTGGGACTCACGCTACTCATGCTGCCGCATCATGCCCGAAGGACTTACTGATGGCCCGAAGGACTTATCACCACGCTCGAAAGACTTATTGGTGGCCCGAAGGACTTAACATCGTGCTCGAAGGACTTACCGATGACCCGAAGGATTTAACATCTGGGTCTCACGCTGCTATGGCTGCCGTTCTTTCTTTTCTTTAGTAAATTCTTTGACAATTCTTCAAATACGTGTCTAGGAACAAGCAAAAATTGACATGCCTCTATCTATATGATGCATGCAAGGTCGTGCTTTCTTCTTCTTCTTCTCTTTTTCTTTTTCTTTTTATTGTTAGTCTTGTTTTAAAATCTTATGTCCTGAAAAGGCATTCTTCGGATTTCTCTGTTTCCTTTCTTTTTGCGGTACGCTCAGTTTTGATCTTCATTTCTGTCAAATTCTTTTAAATGAGTACCCGCTCTTGTTCTTTTGCACGAGCACTTGCCTTTCTTCTTCGGGGTCTCTGCCTGCTTCACCAACAAACTCTATATCATGAGTGTGCAGAGATTCTTACTATTCTTTCTGCTCTGCATTGCCCCACTCGATCATGAGCTCGGCTACCTTCCAACTCTTTTGACCCAACATTCTGATTATTTTTAGTTTCATCATCGGGGTGAACAAAATGTTTCTTAACCTCAACCTTCTTGTTACCTTTGGACGGGAACCATTTCTCGATCCCTGTGCTTTAATCCTTTGGAGACTCAATGTTTACCTTTTATCGTCCCCATACTTTGTAAGCTCATTCTTGTCCTGTTTTGTCCTTCATTTTCTTGAACCAAACAAGGCATCATGGCCGGAACCCGCTTATGTCATCATCTTCATTCTATGCATTGTGAGGTCGCTTCTGGTTAGGGGCTCCAATAGTATCCGCAACCTTGTGTTCTGGATCTTATCCCTGAAGTAATACATGGAAATCTTTGTTGCTTTAACTTGTCAATTTGTTGATTGTTGTTCCACTGAAAGGTATCATTTAGATTAACATACAAGAACTTGAAAACACAGTATAGGAGCTCTGGATATCATGTGCAAGAGCGGCTTAGATTTAACCACTCGGTAATTCAAAGATGTGAAGTCTTCCCTGGTGACTCGGTTCATCCTCATGATTACCGCGTTGCTGCAGAGTACTACTCTTTCTCAATTCTCATTATCTACTCCGCCCCCAAAAAGGGTGGGCTTGTATAACCACTCGAGCGCATAAATATTACTCTAGGAATAGAGTTCTGGGTGGTGCGAGTCTTAATTTTTCCTATGATATCGTCTATTTTCTCTCTTTTCTTTTTCTTCATTTCTCTTTCTTTTTTCCTTTTTTCTTCTTTTTTTCTCTCTTTTTCTTATTTTCTTGTTTTTCATATTTCTCTTCCTTTTTTGTTTGTTTTTTTTTGTTTTTTTTTCGCTTTTATCATTATTTGAGGAAATCAATTCGTCACAGTCTTTTGTCTTGAGGACAACGATGGAGCAAACAACACTGCCCCAAGTTACTCAGCATAGTCACAATTTGAAAATATTACCATCACTCATGAAGCTAAGGTTTCTTGAATTGGATGATGTGTCTCCACCTTATCGCCTCAGCGGAGTGCCCCAAAATTTCCACACTCTTATCCGAACAAGCCTATTACCAGGTTTCGAACATAGGAGTGCTTTTTATTAATCTTTTCTCTTTCTTTCTCTCTTTTTTTCTTAATCCTTTCTCTTTTAATTCTTATTTTTACTTATTTACTACCTAGAAGATTATGCCTAGAGTTTCAATTTCAAGCGACTCTACATGGTTGACATTTGGAGCTTTTTCGTCCTTGAACATCATCGAGAGAGTAGTAGTCTCGCTTTGCTGACCAGAGTCTGGTAGGGAAGATTACACCCCACTAAAATCTATCTAATGTCACATCTTGCAATTGATATCCAGTGTCCTACAACGGCGAGAAAATATATATCTATGTACTTTCAAGAACATTATATGTTAAGCGAAATGTGTTCTTCATTGGAATAAAAATCAACAAACATGCCCCATCACAAAAGATCTTTACCACATGTGGGCCACATGTAGTAAAGTTGATTCCTTGTATTGCTTCAGGGAGATCTTTTAATGTAGAGACATCTCTGGCTTCTTCAGCACTATACAGACTTGCCCCTCATCCTTGGTCCTCCACTGTTAGACCAACTCTCGTGTCACGGTTCCATCATTGACCAGCTTCTTGATTTCCTCCAATAAAGGTCTACATTTTCTGGTGGGATGCCCCGGTGCCCCCATATGGAATTCGCATGTGCTACTCGAGTTAAAACTATAGGCAGACGGATCAGGTGCAATCTTCATCGGTCTACGAGCAAGATAGTGACCCCCTACCAAATGAGGCCAAATGTCTGAGATAGATGTTCCAAACATTTCCAAATTTGCGCTCGTCCAAGGAATTTTCCTTGATGACTCCGATTTGTCAGTCTGTCTCCTTCTTTTACGGCCACGCGAACCCTGGAGATGACACTCATTTACCTCTCCATCTTTATCTATCTTATCTTCGATTCGGTCCTTAGACTTAGACCCCAATTTTCCTTCTTTGATTGCATATTCTATTCTCTCTCCAATCGTCATGAAATCTTTGAATTCGTTTCTCGATTTCTCCAACATCACATCGAAGAAGGGAGAGGGAAGCGTTGCATGGAATAGGGGAGTCAACTCTTCTTCCGCTATAGGAGGTTGGACTTGGGTCGCCAAACATCGCCACCTTAGTGCATATTCCCTGAAGCTTTCATTTGGTCTCATTTTCTCATTCTGAAGAAACTGACGACAGGGTGCTAAATCTAAAGCATATTTGTATTGACTTAAGAATGCATTAGCGAGGTCACCCCATGACCTAACTTGGTTTCTGTTCAAACGGTTATACCACACTGCTGCAGGTCCCGTCAGGCTATCATGGAAGTGGTGGATCAACAATTCTTCATTCTTCACGTATCCTTCCATTTTTCTACAGAACATGGTTAAGTGAATCTTCGGGCAGCTGGTTCCGTCATACTGCGCAAATCCAGGAACCTTGAAATCTGGAGGAATGACCAAATCAGGGACTAGGCAGAGTTCCCTCGTATTGAAAACATTTATCTTTTCTTTCTTCTTAAGCTCTTTCTCGATTTTTTCTTCTAGCTGGTCAAGACTTGACTCTTCGGTTCGTTCCATTTTCCAACTAATTCTACCATCGAACCCCAAGTGTTAAATGATGAAGTGCCATGCGATGATAAAATTATTACACAATGCAAAGGACGTAATGCAAATGCAATGCATGAATGCAATAAAGCATCGATTCCGCAAGTGATTTGTCCCTATAGGACATCTTTCATTCAGAACATAAGGTTTCATTACATCCGGTATTAGGGTTTTACAGATAGCGGTGAGCCCTGGCACCTAATGTCTTGACCTCATTCAACAGTCCTGTCAGCTTTCCTTCGCGGTCCAATGCTGGATCCATATTCTGACTTATTGGTGCTGCTGCATTGGCTAAATCTGCTACCTATTGAGCTACTTGTCGGGCTTGAGTTGTAACCATCCTCATGTCCCGATCTTTCTCCCGTACTATTTGCTCGGCCTTCTGTAGCTGAACGGTCATTGCCCCAACACAGATCTCACTGGTACGTAAAGAAGTCTCGAGCCTCGCTACCTGTTCTTTGAGAGCTGCGTTTTCCATTTGAAAGGCTTGTGATTCATTCCTTTCCTGCTGCAGACTTGATTTCAGGATATCTTCCATGGCCAGACTACTTTCCAACTCACTTTGGAGAATGTCGCGTTGGCCCTCAGCTTCTTCCAACTTCTGTGATAATGATCTGACTTTATTCTTACTATTCTTGCATTTCTGCTTCCAACGTTCTGAACCGTTCCTTAGTTGAATCATACCATTGACCCACTCTTCCACGGTGTCACCCAGACCGACACTCTGGAATTCAAAGTGCAGCTTCTGGTACTCGTCTTGTACATTTTTCAATTTTATACTCAGATCGTGCCTCTCATGCTCGAGCTGGCCGTACTTGCGTGCAAGTTCATCTTCTGAGACGCTTTTATTCTTGACTCCTAAGTTTATCCCGCTTGAGTGACCCACTTTTGTGTTACCCGAACCTTGGGCTGGGTATTGACCCTCCTTCGACTTTTCCCCTCGGGCAACGGCTGGCTTGCTGTAGAAACAGGGTTGTCCGTTTTCGAAACCCAAAACTCCCATTCTGCTAAGATCTCGAACTCTGTCCTTTAGGGCCCTACAATCTTCAGTGTGATGACTCGAATCTCCTATGCGGTAGCTGCACCCGACACGATTGTTGTAATCCTTCGGATAAGGAGGTTTTCTTGGTACAGACTTCACTGGTATGATAAGGCTCCTTTCGACAAGCAACGGAAGTAACTCGGTGTATCTCATGGGTATAGGATAATGCCTTCTGATGTCATTAGATTCTCGATCTTCCCCTGGTTTTGCCTCTGTTCCCTTGGTATCTACCCAGATATGCTACTTGTCTGCTTCTTGAGATTGATCACAAAGGGATTCGATTTGTCATATTTAACGGTGTTGTCTGTTTCGACATTCTGACCATTCTGTTCCACATTCTGATCCTCGATCGAATCTTTTCTGAGTTCGGCATGCTGCTTGCCTTTCATCATAGCATTCATCTGGTCCATCATCTCGGACATCTACTTCTTTAGTTCTTGTATTTCATCTTGTTTGTCACCAGAATTGACACTGCTTACCGAATCTGTTCTGGAGTCCTTGAATGATTCTTCTTTGGCTGTCCCTGGTCTAGTCTCGGGATGGAACTCTGGAATTGGACCCCTTTCCTTCAGGTCAAAGAACCTTTGGTCCATCATGAACAATCTTCTATTATGGGAGAAATCACTCGGGAATCAATGCCCTGTGTAATGCGAATGCGATGGTATGCAAAAACAAAGCAAAAGAAAACAAGTCAGTACCGGGCAAAAATGATAAGTACGTAATAAAAGGGCAAATTAAATGCGATAAGCAAACAAGGCAATCCTATTTACATTCCATCTAAGACACCTAGGTTATCCGCATGGCTCTAACAGGGTGGGTTTCTATGTGTTCTCTATATGCAGTTTCGGTTTTAGGAGGTACCCGAATTGTCCTCGCTGTCCTCTACTAAGAGTAGCACGGCCCCCGATCATCACCCATTATAGGCTCCTCTCAACCAGGTTCAATTTAGGGGGACCCATTCGCTTATGCCCGTACGAAGGAACGATATCCTTACGAAAGCATAAGGTACTCGAGCCCCAAAGGTACTTGCTAGGCCCATACGGGAGAACGATATCTCCATGAAAGCATTAGCGTTTTCCCCCCACTAAAAAAATGGGTTTATATGCCATATTTTAAATGCGTTAAAATAAACGCGCAATTATAACCGAATGTTAATTTAATAGTCACTTTAACCCGGAATTTATAATATTAATAAAACGGTAATTATTTTAAAAAGCTTGACTCTCTTCTTGTTTTCGAAAAACAAAAAAATTGTCCCCAGCGGAGTCGCCATCTGTAGCGATGTCCGTTTCGCTAAAAAAATACTGGTGTTTTCGAAGTGTTTGTGATTTTTCGGATATAAAACGTTTATTCCGTGGGGGTTTTAAAAAACCGTATTTTATTTAAAAATTGGAGTCGCCACCGGCCACTTAGGTAGGCTGGACACCATAAAACCAGAGATTTAAAAAATATTGGGTTCAGGAATCGGTTACGGATGGGGAAGGATTAGCATCCCCACACCGCCCAAAATTGGTACTTTAATAATTACCGCTTTATTAATGTTAGATTTTCTGGATTAAAGTGACGATTAAGTTAAGATTTGGTTATAAGTGCGAGTGGATTTTAAAGGCCCCGTTATCCGAGAGTAAACGCCCAACCAATATCACTACGCCTGATACTGGCCCCGTTTACGCTCGGATAAAAGGGCATCGCATTGACAATTTATGTTCCATTATGCAACTTTAGAGAAATAATTTGGAAACATGCATTCGCATTGACATGGTAAAAGACAAAATAAATAATGAAAAACATGAATATCACAAAATTAAACAAATATGATAAAACACGAACATAACACATAATAATAATAAAAATAATAACGAGGCATAAATAAAAAACATATGGGAAATAAAAAACACATACTTCAAGAATACATACATATTAAAAATAAAAACACAATGTAACATATGCATGACATAAATGTATTATGATGTTAATTTCACGAATCAAAACAACATGCTAACAAAGAAACCAATACCTAGTACATAACATATGACATAATATGCATACACAAATAAATAAATAAAAACATGGCCTTATACATGACCAAAAAAGCACACTAATATGTAACCTAAAAACATAAAACACATACTAACATAAACAAACATGCCATGAAAACCAAACTAAAGTATGATATAAAAATGAATATGGGCAAAATGATAAAAAGAAAACAACCTATCTAAAACATAAATAAACACGGTCAAACATGACATTTATGAATACAACAAGTAATAGAACATGCTAAAAAACAAATAAAAAGACAAGTAAGCAATGGATATTTAGAACACAAAAACAAGGACCGAAACGCTAAGAAATAAAACAGAAATGCGGAAATTAAAAGGAAATAAAACTCGATTTAAGGACGTGATTACAAGCCTAAGGAAACTTAAAAGGACCGGTGCTGTAAAATACCCATGCGACACGCTTGAAATGAAATTTTTAAAAACGCGGAAGTCCTTGGGGCGTAATTTGACCATTTGAAAACTGATTTCATTTGATTAAGGGACGAAAACGAAAGATTTTAAAAATTACGAGGGACCAGGATTGTGAATAAACCAAGGGGCAGACTCGGTTTGAAAAATTGAAAAACGCGGAACTCCTTATGTTGTAATTTTACCATTTTTAAAAATAAAAAGTCTATAAATAGACATTATTAGACTTGGTTTAAGGGATTTGCCATTCGAAAATTTTGTTTTATAAAACAAAATCCTCTCCCCATTTTAATAACCTTGAAGCCGGCTCTTTCAAAATCTAGAAACCGTCACCCACAGCCGTGCCGTCCGCCGTTGGTCACCGCCGACTGCCGTTCGCCGGCGGCGGCGAAACCCAAAAAACCTTAAAATGACCTTCCTTTATTTCTAAACTCAGATTCGAACCCAAACTTTTAAGAAAATGATTCTTTTGCCCTAGATCTACAAGAAACGAAACAAAAAGAAAACCTTTGAAAGTTTGAAGGACGGTGGGGTAAAGGAGAAGATAAAGAGATAGATGTGTGGGGACCGTTCATCGGCGATCCCAGCCTCGGCCACCGTACAAGGTGGCCGGCCGAAGCCGAAAGGGTATATTCTTTTCCTTTTTCTTTTATGTATTTGGTATTATTTTTTGGGAAACTTTTTGTGTGGTTTTTTTAGATCTGATAAAAAAGGTACAAAAGAGGGTAGATCTCATTACATATATGCTATCTTTTTTTTCCTTTTTGGTAGATCTAAAAAATAAATATCTTTATGAGATTTGGTTGTTGATAATCTATATTTTTGCCTCTTTTGCACGTCTGGTGGTTGGACTGGTGGTACGGCGGAGTGGTGCCGGCGTGGAGAGAGTATGGCAGCATCGTCTTCGGCCAGATTCACTCACGGCCGTTGGATCAGATCTGATCCAACGGCTGTGATTGCATGGGGAATGAACGGCTTAGATCTGGCCTTGGGATGAGCAAAGCTGCATCTGATCTCGACACGTGGCAGAGGGAGAATGAACGCACGCGCGAGTGGGAGACGAGCAGTCCCGAGGGTGAATTACACGCGCGCCAGCTGGATCATCTTGGTGTCATCTGGACCGTTGGATCAAATCTTGATCCAACGGTTGGGAGGGTGACGGCTGTAAGGAAAAGAAGAGTTATTAGACTAGGTTTTTAGGGTTTTTTAGATATTGGGTCTGGCCAAAAATAGGCCTTGTAAACTATATTATATTTTTTGGGTTTTTTTTGTAATATTATATGGACTTGGACTGTTAATTAATGGGTTTTTATTAATAAAACTTTCTTGGATTTTATTTTAAATTAGCCCAAAAGTAATATTAATATTAATAATAATAATGATGATAATAATAATCATACACACACACATACAAACATACATGAAAACTATATATATCACATGCACACACATTCGGATACTCTCATGTAGCACATACATAATTAATACGAATACACACATCAATTAATATATACATGCAAACATACGTGACCACATACACCATACTAATTACTAATGCATATACATAGCTTATAATATACATGCACACATCACACACACACTATACGTACGCTAATCATAAACATATAATGTAATATGTATACATGCAATAATAATTATTAATTATTAAGCTATTATTAACATACTACTTACAAACCAGATAAAAATGAGTGATTACAGGTTGGTGCAACAATGGAAGTTTATACAATTTTTGAATTTACCCGGGATTTTATACCGAAACCTTGTTTTGATCTTCTACTCCAATGTCCGATGTATTTATAATGAAAGTAGATCTGAAGTTCTTGCTATCGAATATTATCTTATGGGTAAAAGGTTTCAAATTGATTCATCCATTTTAGCAAACTTTTTGGGTTTTGAGAATGTGAGAATTGATGATGAGGATTCATTGGGACATGTTCTTGGTGGCTCCGTGACCGTGCTCGATGCTCATGATCACATCCTTCACCTTATGATAACTTGGTGGTTTCGTCCATCCAGTGGAAAATTCTCTACGATCTGTCAAGTTGATGACTTTTGGATCTGATGCTTTCGTGAGGGTAAGCGGCCGAACCTTGCTCAAATTATGTTTGCAGAAATTGTCTTCCTTGTGCAAAACAGCCATACAACTCTTGTTTCATCCTTCACATATGGCACCGCCCTGAGTTTTCTATTTCACAAGATGGGAATTGATTGCTCCTATGATGATGCCAAACCTCTCACTAATCCTATTGACGAGCGTTCTCTCCATCGCACAAAGTTCACATTCTATAATAGAGAATAGGTCTGGAATGCCAATCTTCCTCGGGGTGTTCAAACCGATCCGGTGGTGGCTCCACAAGCGGTTCTGGTTCCTCAAGCTTCGATAGCCCAACCTTCTTATGATTCTTTCATGGCCTATCTCAACGAGCAATTCACATCATTGGGCACTTCCATTGCATCTTTAGATACTACCATGACTTACGGGTTTGCCGTGATTGACACATGTTTCACATCTTTGTAAGAAAGAGTAACTACCATTGAGAATCGCCAAAATTCGATAGATATCTCTCTTACCGCTTTTCATGAAGAGTGGCGTCAATCTCTTGGAACCCATGCCAATGATGAAGATGAAGACGAAGAAGATGAAGATGATTCTTAGGCATCTTCCATATCATATCATATCATATCATATTAGGATTAGTTTTATGCACCTATGTCTTTATGTTTTTGAACTCCTATGCTTTGGTTTATTTCCTTTTGTTTATGTTTTTAGGACTTAAGTTGGATTTGATTATGTTGCTTTGAATTATTCTTTGAAAATTAATGCATATATTGTTTCCTTTAAGTGCTTGGAGTTACCTTATTGCTTATATCTATTGCTTTAATTTTATATCCTATTGATTTTAATCTAACAAAAAGGGGGAGAAGAAATTGAGCTAAAATTTTTAAACTCTTTTAGTCTTAAAGTAAGGGGAGGTACTTTTCAAACTTTTCAAAATCACTTAAAAATTTACTTTGGTTTTGTTATATCAAAAAGGGGAAATTGTAAACCTATATTAGATTTTGATATAACAAATTGTTTAAGGACCAAATTGTAAAAGAAAATAAAATTTTAAGTATTCAAAAGTCTCACAAAATGACAAGGAAAAGTTTTTCTAAGTCTAAAACTTAAACCCAAAAATATATCTAAGTATTTCAAAGCTAAACTCAATAAATATACCCAGGTGTATCGATGCACCTTCATTTGGACATGTATTTTTGGTTATGCGTATCGATACGGATATGTCTGTTTCGATACGGCATTCATCTGGGCTTAAGTTATTGCTTAAGCGTACTGATACGGTCTCCACCGTTTCGATATGGGGTGTTAAAATCTTCAAAATCTTTGCATTTAAAATATGACTGTTGCCTTGTCAGTTATGGGAATCAGCAAACTTCAAAAATTGGTTAACCCGTATCGATACTCCCCTAGGCGTACTGATGCAATTTTCACTAGACTTTTTCCTCAGTTTCTATTGAGCAAAAATCGTACTAATACGGCTATACTGTATCGATACGCCCTTGTTTTTACTCTTTATCTGTTTTGATACACCTCGAAGCGTATCGATACGCTATTGCACAGCGGCTCATTCTTCTTTTGATAGGTACCGATATGACTCTTCGTGTACCGATACGGTAGGTCACCAGATAGCATTTATTGAGGGAAAAATGGTCCCCAACGGCTCTATTGATGACCTCTACAACCCAAACGGTTAGAAATCAATGAGAGGGTACAAATTCAAGTCTCCAAAGCTGTTACAACTACAATTGAACATCCATTGAACAACACTCAAGCATTCAAGCAAAATCCAACCACTTTGAGCTTTTAGAGTCAAATTTTTTACCCAACTTGTGTATTTTCATTGTAATCTTTAGATTCAAGTTTGGGGTTGTGAGCACTTGTATTTGGGCAAATAAATTCACCTTTGAGAGGATATTTTTGTGTTTGCAAACCACTTCTTGTAAAAGAGTGAACCTTGATCAAGCTTTGGGTAGAAAGCTTTGATCCATTGTAACGGTTGCCTCCTTAGCCTAGAAAAAGGGGAAGAATTTAGTAGTGAATTGTTTGAAATCCTTAGGGGGGAGCTAAGGTAATGGATGTAGAGCTTGTTAGAAGCTTGAACCACTATAAATTCTCGTGTCTTCAATTTTTCATTTTCCATTTGCTTCCCTTCAATTTTTTAATTGCCAATTCACCCCCTCTTATCCATTCGTCGTTGATTGATCATCCTAACAATTAATTTATACCAAAAACAATTAATCATCTAATTAAAAATTTAGCAAAGGATCCATATGAACAAAATTCATTAACTTAAGGGTAATATGTTCCAAATGGGTGGGAATTGATAAATACCTAAGAAATTGGTGGGAATTCCCACCATTTAGGGTATGTTTGGTTCATAGAATGTAAGATTACCTCTGGGAATGAGATTCCCAAAATGTTACATGACTTAATATATTACTGGGAATGTTACATTACCTTGTTTGGTTTATTTGGTAGTAATATAATATGACAATGTTTGGTTGCGGAAATTTAAGATTACTTGAAATTAAATTTGGCCATATTATCTTTATGGTATATATTTTTGTAACAAGTTAAACTTCTAATTTAAATTGAAAAATTTTAAATGAAAATTCATTGAAATATTTCCGTGACACTATCTAATTTCTAAAAAATATATATTTTTAACATATTATTAATTTAATTAATATTTTAAACCTAAATTTTTAAAAATAATCATAATTATTATATTTATTTAAGCATAATAAATTAATTTTATTATGAAAAAATGTTGTGGTTTGAGTGCACAAAAATCTTATTTTTTAATGTATAACATATTGCTTCAATAAAAGAATTTTAGTAAAGCAAATAACTTTGTTGCCTACAATTCGACTAGGGCAGTGGTCTTTTGCAATGCAAGCATTTACAACAATAATACAATTTCCATAAAACAAATATTGAATACAATTACAGTAACTAGTAATTCAAAGAAACTGATGTTGGAAAAAGGAGAACTTTTTTTCTTAAAAAATACAAAAATAAGTGCACAATGCATATGCAATATACATTTTGCAAAAAAAAAAAAGACTTTTGACAAAAGGTTTAACTTGTTTTTAATTTGTTTCTAATATATATTATAATGAACTGTACAATATCAATACAAAAAATTTAAAAAATGACGTGTCACCATAAAGTAAAAACAAATATCAAATTAACATATATTCAGTAGCAATTATGTTTAGGCTTACAAAAACAATCTAAACTTAAACATATTGTTGGCTATATTGTACGCAAAAATTACCAAATTATAAGCTACTTGGCAATATGTTCCAAAAAAACTACACAAGAAAGTTGACAAATCATAATCTACTTGAGAATATGTTCTCAGTGAAGCCATACAAAAAGTTGTTAAAAATATTTTAAAGCCAACGTATGTTTTATAGGTGTAATACCCGAATTTTATCCGGATATATACATACACACACATATATATATGGGATATGATCCTCTTACACTATGTAAAACTTAAAAGTTTTACACCTTTTTTGGATCGTTGGATGAAGGTAGATCGATGAATGAGATTAACAATAAAAAATGTGAAGATTGTCAATTGGAAAAAATAAAGAAATAATCTTAGCCATTTATTACCCTCATCCAACGGTCCCAAAAAGGTGTAAAAGTAATTGAGTTTTATGCAATAGCTAGATCCTAACCCTATATATATATATATATATATATATATATAATACCATAGACCTAATAAATAAATCCAAAAGTCCCATACGAATGTCCATTTTACATATATAAAGCCTATTTACAGTTTAAAGGCCCAAATTCCCATTTCTACAATATGTTAACAGCTCATTTTCTTCTCAAATTGGATAAATCCAGTCCATTTACAGATATAAAACCCAAAAGCCCAGTCTACAATTGTTTCCCGCCTATTTTATCATCCATGTATCCCAACAAAACCAGATTTGGATATGATATCCATTTTCCCGCCCAATTTGAGCCACATGACATCTCATCATTGGCTAAAAAACCTAACACACAGATTGTGTTTCTTTCTATAATAACTGGCGCTAATGTCATCAAGATGACGTAAGTTATGATATCACTTGCCACCACCTATAAAAGGAAAGAGAGAGAGTTTGTCAGACATTAATGACAATTAATAATAAATAAAATAATAATAATAAATATATTAATAATAATAATGAAAAAGAAGAGAGAGAAGATTGAACTCGGTAGTTGAATCGCTTGGGTAGTCGAACCGTCACCAGAGCTCCAACACAGAAAATGTGAACGGCTGTCGTGAAGGTATTTCTCCTCTCATAATTTGATTCCTGTAAAAAAGAGAAATTCAGTCTATTAAACACAATGAAATGAAAAGGAAAACAAACTGAAAAATATAAAAACAAATTATCAGAGCTTACCTCCGTGGTTGTCAGAATGTTTAGAGGTCGTCGGAGTTGAAGAAGGTTTAGTGTTAGGATGATCAATCAATGTAAATGTTGGCCAAGAGGGGGTGAATTGGCTATTTAAAAGTTTGGAAGCAAATCGGAAAAGATAGACAATGGGACACAATGATTTATAGTGGTTCAAGCTTCTAACAATCTCTATTCCACTACCTTAGGTCCCTACTAAGGATTTTCAACCAATTTCACTATGAAATTCTTCCCCCTTTCTAGGCTTAGGAGGCAACCCTTACAATTTCAAGCTTTCTACCCAAAGCTTTGAACAATTCACTATTGAATACAAAGAAAGAAGTGACAAATGAATAAAAGCCCTCACAAGGTAAATATTTGTTCAATTTACAAGAACACTCAACCCCAAACTTGAAATAAAAAAGATTACAAAGGATTACACAAGTTGGGTACAAAGATTTGACTTTTTGAGCACAAGGGTTGGATTTTTCTTGAGTACTTGAATGTTGTTCAATTGAGTTTCATTAGTTGTTGCTGCTGCATTGAAGACTTGTATTTATACCCTCTTATTGAATTCTAGTCGTTTGGGTGGTTGAAGTCATCAATAGAGCCGTTGGGGATCATCTTTCCCGCAATAAATGTAGTTTGGTGAACAATCGTATCGGTACACGAAGGCCCGTATCGATATCTGTTTCAACAAAAATATAGCCGTTGTGGAAAGCGTATCGATACGCGTAAGGCCATATCAAAACGGTTATAGTGCAAAATGGGGTGCGTATCGAAACGACAATGTCGTATAGATACGAGTTTTTGCTCACTGGAATATTGGATGAAAAAAATGCATTGGTACGCCTAGGGGTGTACCGATACGGTTTCAACGGTAAATTAAAATTGGGGATTCCAATAACTGACAAGTAACGGTCAAAAAATTTAATGCAAAGATCTTTGAAGATCTTGACAAACCGTATCGGTACGGAGCTAGCCGTATCGGTACGTTTTGAAATTCTTAAATCCAAATTTCAAACCGTATCGAAACATAGTGTACCGTATTGGTACGAGTACAAATTTTTTAAACCTATATTTCAAATCGTATCGAAACATAGTGTACCGTATCGGTTTGAATACAAATTTCTTAAACCAGATTTCAAATCTTATCAAAACGACTGTGATCCATATCGAAACGCTAAGCTAAAAATGTTTGCCCAGATGAATCCTGAAGATTGTATCGAAACAGCCAAGGCCGTATCGAAACGTTTTGCAAAACTAAATTCGAGTAGCTGAAATCCGTATCGAAACACCAAGGGGTCTATCGATACGCCTTGCAAAATTAAATTCCAGTAGCTTAAATCTGTATCGAAACACCAAGGGGTGTATCGATACGCCTGGGCGTATTTGTATATTTTTAGCTTGAAACACTTAGAAACTTTTTGGGTTTAAGTCTTTAACTTTGGAAAACTTTTCCTTGTCATTTTATGAGACTTTTGAATACTTAAAAATTTATTTTCTTTTACAATTTAGTCATTAAACACTTTGTTATATCAAAATCAAACATAGGTTTTACAATCTCCCCCTTTTTGATATAACAAAACCAAATGAAATTTTTTAAGTATCTTAAAAAAATTTTTGAAAATTTACTCCCCCTTAATTTAAGGCTAAATTTTTTTGGCTCTTTAAATCTTTTCCCCTTTTTGTTAGATAAAAAATCAACATAGTTCAATAGGGTATATTTATCAAAGGAACATAGTAACTCCAAGCAATGTAAGATAAGCAACATAATCATTAAAATTCAAAGAATAGTTTAAGCAACATAAGCAATCCCAACTCAAATCCTAAAAACATAAACCAAATCAAAAGCAAAGCATAGGAGTTCATAAAAAACATAAAACAAAGGTGCATAACTTAAATCCTAATATGATATGCAAAATGCCTAAGAGTCCATTCCATCGTCTCCATTGTCTTCATCCTCATCCTCATCAATATATGTGGCTAGAGGTCCATGGGATTGACGCTACTCACCATGAAAGGCGTTAAGAGTGATGTCCATAGATTTTTGGCGATGTTCAATAGCCGTCATCCTTTCCTCCAAGGATCTGATGTGAGTGTCGATCGCAGCAAATTTGGAGTCTATAGTGGTGTGTAAATAGGAAAACTTCTCATTGAGGAAACCCATGAGAGCGTCAAGATTTGGTTGGGCCACCGAAACTTGTGGAATAGGAGCTTCTTGAGGAGCCACCACCGGATCGGGTTGTACACCACCCAGAAGGTCGATGTTCCGAATCCATTCTCTATTGTAGTAGGTGAACCTTGCACGATAGAGAGAACGCTCATCAATTGGATCCGTGAGAGATTTCGAAATATCGTATGAACAATCAATACCCATCTTATGGAAGATGTAGCTCAAAACTGTGCCGTATGTGAAGGATGTAACCAAGGTGGTGTGGCGATGTTGGACAAGAAAGACGATCTCAGAGAACATAATATGAGCAAGGTTGGTTCGCTTCTCTTCACGAAAGCATCGAAATACAAAAATCATCGACTTGGCGATGGTAAAGTATTTCCCACTGGATGGACGAAACCACTAAGTGATCATCAGGTGAAAGATACGGTCATGGGCATTAAGAACGGTCACCGAACCACTAAGGACATGTCCTAACTCACTCTCATCATCTATTCCTGTATCCTCAAGACCCAACAAATTTGCTAAAACACTTGAATCAATTCGGAATTTCTTACCCATTAAGTAAGATTCAATTGCACTGACCAAAGTTCATTTTTTGTTGTAAATACACCGAGCATTGGAATAGAAGATCAAAACAAGATTTCTGTATAAAATCCCGGGTATACTTAAAAAACTCATAAATTTCCAATTGTACATTAGATGAAGATATTTGAATGGAAATCTTTCAGAGGATAAAAACGGGATTGAAGTAACACGCTCGGGGATAATTTTGTAACTTTGGTATTCTTTAAAATTTTCCATGGCGTCTGGAAATTGAGGTTCATTAAAATAATTTTGATAAATGTGGGTAAGATTGGGTCTATTACCAATATTATCGGGAAGAGGACGTGGAGGATGTGAACTAGAGGTAATGTCCTTTCGTGCTCGTTTCTTAGGGGCCATAATCTGAAAACAAAATCAAACCCAAAACGATGTATGCATAAATCAATACATTCAATCCAAAAAGTAATCCAATAATCAAGGTATTGTTAAAAATCTATACAATATAGTTTAAAAACATATATAAGTATAAAAATAATTTTTGGTAAAAGAAAATTTCAAAAATAGTGTTAAAAAATATACGACATAATTTTATATTTGAATCAAAAAGTTTTCGATTTGAAAAAGTTTTTGCAAAAATATTAAAAACTATACTAGATAGGTTCTAAATCTATTATTATATTACAAAAACAATGTATATATATGTACGAAAATTGAAAAGAAAAAAGTTAGGGTTTATACCTTGAAGTTGAGATTTAGGATGAATGAAGAGATTTGGATGCACAAACTTGATGATTTTAGCCTAAGTTTGATGTAAAAACTAAAAACCCTCAAGAATTTTGAAGATTGGTATGTGAAAAAGTGAGAGATTTAGAGGATTTTATAGAGGATTTTTGAGTTAGGGTTTTGAAATAAAGTTGGTATTTGAGTTAAAGTGAAAAACCCTCTTTTAATACGCTTAAAACTGCCCAGCGTGAACGCGTATCGATATGCCAATGTGGCATATCGAACCCAGTACCGAAACATTTTTAATGCTGTTTCGATACGCGACCCATACTGGTACAGTTAAGCCTGTACTGAAATGATTGTAAACGACCTGTATCGATACTCAGAACACCTATCGTTATGCCTATGCCAGAAATGTCAATTTTGGCTACAGGTTGCTCAAAAATTCTATTTTTAATCGAATCGAAATGCATGTGAATGATATGAGACCATCATGTATGAGCATAAATAGATGCATACTCCCCCTAGCAACAAGCATATATGTATATAGGAGCAAAATCACAAAAGTAATCAATCAAACAAATTTAAGCATATTTTTAAGACCAAAAGAGGCTCTAAGGGTCAAGGGAGGCTGGTTAAGCCTAACTCTCTCCTAAGAGACCAAAAATGCTCTTTGTCTAATGGTTTGGTAAAAATATCCGCTAATTGGTTCAAGTTGTCTACATATTCTAGAACTAAATCATTTTTCAAGAATGATCTCTAATGAAATAATATCTTATTTCCATGTGTTTGGTTCTAGAATGTTGGATGGGATTCTTAGTGAGACAAATAGCACTAGTGTTGTCACAACTAATGGGGATGGCACCTACATCAATTCCATAATATAAGTGTTGTTGCTTCATCGAAAGGACTTGAGCACAACAACTCCCTACTGATATATATTCCGCCTCGGTGGTAGATAATGCTACACTATTTTGCTTCTTATAAAACCATGATATTAGCATACTACCTAGGAATTGACATGTATCGGAGGTACTTTTTCTATCTATCTTACAACCCCCATAATCTGCATCCGAGAAGACATGTAAGTTAAAGGAAAACTCTCTAGGATACCAAAGACCTAAACAAGGTGTATCTCTACGGTACCTAAAGATTCTCTTAACGGCTATAAGGTGTGATTCTCTAGGACTAGCTTGAAATCTAGCACACAAGCAAACACTAAATATATTGTCGGGTCTACTTGTGGTTAGATAAAGCAAAAATCCAATCATAGAGTGATAAAGATTTAAATCTACACACTTACCTCCTTCATCTTTGTCAAGCTTTGTGGAAGAACTCATTAGAGTGGCTTGAGGTTTCACATTCTCCAAGCCAAACTTCTTGAGCATGTCCTTGATGTACTTAGCTTGATTGATGAAGATGTCGTCCTTTCTTTGCTTAATTTGGAGCCCCAAGAAGAATGAGAGCTCCCCCATCATGCTCATCTCAAACTCACCTTGCATCAACTTAGCAAAATCTTGGCAAAACAATTCATTAGTAGAACCAAAAATTATATCATCGACGTATATTTGAACTACTAAAATGTCTATGCCAATTCTTTTAATAAAGAGTGTAGTATCCACCTTTCCTTTATTAAACCTTTTTTTTAATTAAAAAAACTTGATAATCTTTCATACCAAGCTCTAGGAGCTTGTTTCAAACCATATAAAGCTTTTGAAAGTTTAAAAACATGGTTTGGGTAATTTGGATCAACAAAACTGGGTGGTTGTTCTACATACACTTCTTCATTAATAAAACCATTTAAAAATGCACTTTTTACATCCATTTGAAAAAGCTTAAATTCATGATAACATGCAAATGCTAAAAGCATCCTAATGGCTTCCATTCTAGCTACGAGAGCATAGGTTTCATCAAAATTGATTCCCTCTTCTTGAGTGTAACCTTGAGCAACAAGTCTAGCCTTGTTTCTCACTATGTTACCACTCTCATCTAGTTTGTTTCTAGAAACCCATTTAGTTCCTATAGTAGATTTATTACTAGGCCTATCAACTAATGTAAAAACTTGACTTCTCTCAAATTGGTTTAATTCCTCTTGCATGGCCATTATCCAATAATCATCATTTAATGCTTCTTTAACATTCTTAGGCTTTATGCATGAGATAAATGCTATATTACATGCATTTTTAAGAGAAAGTCTATTGGTTACCCCTTTGGATGGATCACCCAAAATCTCACCACTTTTGATATGGTTGTACTATCTTGGGTAGCTCACTTCCTTTTCCTCTAGGCTCATGTCCTTCAAGGCTTCTAGAGGTGGATCTTGTGCATCTTCTTCCTTGGTTGGAACTTTATTCACCTTTGATGATTGTCCACCATTATTGGCTTCAAAAATCCCTACATCGTCATCATTACAAGAATCCTTCCTTAGAAGGAGGTTATCATCGAAAATCACATGTATCGACTCTTCAACAACTAAGGTTCTTTTATTAAATACTCGATAGGCTTAAGAGTTCAAAGAATACCCTAAGAAAATAGCTTTATCACTTTTAGAGTCAAATTTGCCTAAGTTGTCTTTTCCATTGTTTAAAACAAAACATTTACAACCAAATGGATGAAAATAGCTAATGTTAGGCTTTTTGGATTTTAAAATCTCATAAGGAGTTTTCTTTAAAATAGGCCTAATCATTACTCTATTTATGATATAACAAGACGTATTAGTGGCTTCTGCCCAAAAGTATTTTGGCAAATTGTTTTCACAAAGCATGGTTCTAGCCATTTCCTCTAAAGTTCTATTTTTCCTTTCAACAACCCTATTTTGTTGAGGTGTTCTAGGTTCTGAAAAATTGTGGCTAATACCATTTGAGTTACAAAAATCTTCAAAACCTAAATTTTGAAATTCGGTGCCATGGTCACTTCGAATGTGAGAAATATTTTGACCAAGGTCATTTTGAGTGATTTTTGAAAATGTGATGAAATTTTCTAAAGCCTCATCTTTGGTACTTAAGAATAAAACCCATGTGTATCTAGAGTAATCATCAACTAAAACATATGCATACGATTTTCCACCCAAGCTAGTAGTTCTAATAGGACCACAGAGATCCATATGAATGAATTGTAAAACTCTACTAGTTGAAACATCATTAATAGGTTTGAAAGAAACTCTTTTATGTTTGTCTTTTGCACAAGCATCACAAATTTCATCCTTTGAAAACTTTCTTTTAGGCAAACCTCTAACTGGATCTTTTGAAACCATTTTTTCTAAAACACTCATGCTTGCATGCCCTAATTTTCTATGCATAACAATGAATCATGTTCACCATTTACAACAAAGCATGCATTAGAAATATGAATTTCATCTAAATGCACCATGTATATATTTCCTATGCGATGACCAAAATGCACAATTTTGTGGGTTTCGACATTTATAATTTTGCAACCAATTTTATCAAACATAACTATGAAACCTTTATCACAAAGTTGGCTTATTCTTAATAGGTTATGTTTAAGAACATTGACATATAAAACATTTTCAATAAGTATGTAAGAGTGATTACCGATGGAACCCATTCCTTCGACTTGACCTTTGGAGTTGTCACCAAATGTCACTAATCCTCCTCTTTTTAGTTCAAGCTCCACGAATCTACTCTTGTCTCTGGTCATATGTCTTGAGCATCCACTATCAAGGAACCATGTATTTGCACTTGAAGCTTTTGGCCTTGTAGCAATGCTCCCCTACAAACATGGAATCAAACTTTGATTTTTGATACCCAAATCTTTTTGGGTCCATGAACATTAGCTTTCAAGATCTTGGTTCCCTTAGGAATCCAAGAGGCAATCTCATTTACATTTTTATAAGCAATAATATCCTTAGGAATCCATATACTTCTAACTTTCTTACCATAATAGAGCCTTGAGTGCCCTCAATGTTTGTACCCACCAAAGTTCCTTTTTACATGGTTGGGTTTTGAAGATTGCCATTTCTCAAAACTTGGTTTCCCAACCTTATTCAAGGAAGCTTTGAGATCATTAACCTCCTTGAGGTAATAATCCTTTAACTCGGAAAGAAGGTTATTTAAATCCATATTTTCTTGTTCAAAATACTTTTTATTATCTTTTAAATCATTAACCTTCTTTTTAAGTTCCAAAATGGTTTTAGATAAGGAATCATTTTGGTTTTTCAAATCAATGATATTTTTCTTATTTTTCAAAACGAATTCCTTATATTTTTCAACCAATTCATCATAAGCCTCTTGTAACTCATTATAATCATCAAATAATTCATCATATGTAGGATCATTTAATGAGTTAGAGGTTACCTTTGGATCCTCCTTAAAGGCCATGAGACAAAGGTTGGCAACTTCGTGCTCCTCATCACTTGGAGACTCTTCATCGCTCCAAGTGGCTTTCTTTTCTTCTTGAAGCCCTTCTTCTTGAGTTGGGGACTATCAACTTTGATGTGTCCCGGCTTCTTACATTTGTAGCACACGATCGGATCCTTCTCCTCTTCTTTATTTTTGTTCTTGAGATCCCTTCTACGGTTGAATTTCCTTCTTCGGTTGGATCTCATGAGCCGAGTGAATTATTTGGCTATCATAGCCAATTGTTCGTCTTCCTCCTCACTCGAATCACTCACTTCTTGTGAAGCTTTAAGAGCGATTCCCATCTTTTTCTTCTTCTCTATTTCATTCTTCTCGACCTTCATTTACTCCTTCTTTTTTTTCTTCCTCTATTCTTTTCTTCATTATCTCATGGGTGAGAAGAGATCCTATGAGAGCATCGAGTTTTAGAGTCTTGAGATCCTTTGCTTCTATGATGGCCGTTCTATTACCATCACAAGACTCGGAAAGTGAGTAGAGTAGTTTTCGAACTAGTTTCTCCTCTGGAATGACTTCTCCTAGACCCTTGAGGCCATTTACAATAACAGAGAACTGTTCAAACATTTTGGAGATGTCTTCATTCGGGTCCATCTTGAAATTCTCGTAGCTCAAATTAAGAAGTCCAATCTTGGTCTCCTTAACTTCATTAGTGCCTTCGTAAGTGATCTCTAGCTTATCCCAAATTTCTTTGGCACTTGAGCACGATGACATCCTGGAGTACTCATCTGGTCCAAGAGAACAAAACAACATATGCATTGCTTTGTCGTTGATTTGGAGTTTCCTTCAATCTTCATTGGTCATCTCGTGCTTCGACTTCAGAACTAATCGATCACCTTCTCTCTTCATCGAGATTGTTGGTCCATCTTCCACTATATCCCATAGGACATAGCCATATGATTTCATGAAGAACTTCATACGGTTTTTCCAATAGGGATAGTTATCCCCATTGAAGTATGGAGGTTTGGTGATAGATTGAGACTCATATAAGTTGTTGCTGGAGGTGGATGCCATGGCTTTGACTTTGATTGATTGGATCACTTTCTAGGATCGCCTCAATGGTTGTTAGACCTTCGGTTGAGTGTGGCTCTGATACCAATTGTTAGGATGATCAATCAATGTAGATGTTGGCCAAGAGGGGGTGAATTGGCTATTTAAAAGTTTGGAAGCAAATCGGAAAAGATAGATAATGGGACACAATGATTTATAGTGGTTCAAGCTTCTAACAAGCTCTACGTCCACTGCCTTAGCTTCCTACTAAGGATTTTCAACCAATTTCACTATGAAATTCTTCCCCTTTTCTAGGCTTAGGAGGAAAACCTTACAAGTTCAAGCTTTCTACCCAAAGCTTTGAACAATTCACTCTTGAATACAAAGAAAGAAGTGGCAAATATATAAAAGCCCTCACAAGGTAAATATTTGCCCAATTTACAAGAACAGTCAACCCCAAAATTGAAATAAAAGTATTACAAAGGATTACACAAGTTGGGTACAAAGATTTGACTTTTTGAGCACAAGGGTTGGATTTTGCTTGAGTACTTGAATGTTGTTCAAAGGAGTTTCATTAGTTGTTGCTGCTGCATTGGAGACTTGTATTTATACCCTTTTATTGAATTCTAGCCGTTTGGGTAGTTGAAGTCATCAATAGAGCCGTTGGGGACCATCTTTCCCGCAATAAATGTAGTTTGGTGAACAACCGTATCGGTACACGAAGGCCTGTATCGATACCTGTTTCAACAAAATATAGCCATTGTGGAAAGCGTATCGATACGTTTAAGGGCATATCGAAATGGTCATAGTTTAAAATGGGGGGGCTTATTAAAACTACAATACCATATCGATATGAGTTTTGCTCACTGGAATCTTGGATGAAAAAAATGCATCATTACGGGTTCAACGGTAATTTAAAATTAGGGATTCCAATAACTGACAAGTAACGGTCGAAAAATTTAATGCAAATATCTTTGAAGATCTTGACAAACCATATCGGTACGGAGCTAGCCATATGGGTACGTTTTGAAATTTCTTAAATCCAGATTTCAAACCGTATCGAAACATAGTGTACCGTATTGGTACGAGTACAAATTTCTTAAACCCAGATTTCAAACCGTATTGAAACATAGTGTACCGTATCGGTACAAATACAAATTTCTTAAACCCAAATTTCAAATCATATCAAAATGGCTGTGATCCGTATCGAAATGCTAAGCTAAAAACGTTTGCCTAGATGAATTCTGTAGATCATATCGAAACAGCCAAGGCCGTATCGAAACGTTTTGCAAAACTAAATTCCAGTAGCCAAAATTCGTATCGAAAGACCAAGAGGTGTATCGATACGCCTTGCAAAATTAAATTCCAGTAGCTTAAATCCGTATCGAAACACCAAGGGGTGTATAGATACGCCTGGGCGTATTTGTATATTTTTAGCTTGAAACACTTAGAAGCTTTTTGGGTTTAAGTCTTTAACTTTGGAAAACTTTTCCTTGTCATTTTGTGAGACTTTTGAATACTTATAAATTTATTTTCTTTTACAATTTAGTCCTTAAACACTTTGTTATATCAAAATCAAACATAGGTTTTACACTTAGGCTCGTGTAGCTACGATTATATTCAGGTGGGGGAATAAGGGTGATTCGATTGAATCGGGCCTAGATCTAGGTTTTAACATTGAAAAGGGAAGTTTTTGAGTTCGGGAGCGACGATCAAAATTTTTTGTATGCCGGTCAAAAATCACCCTATGATGGTCTAAGGAAGGTTAGGGGTGATCGGGAATTTAGAAGGTGGCTGGCGAATATCGAAACTTGACCAGAATGGTGGGCTGAGAGGATCTAAATAACGAACATAACGATGGATGATGACGTTGTTCATCGTGTTCTTCATGGAAGTGAAGAACATTCGTTGAACACCATCCAAAAGATAATATTTGATTCATTTTAGCCAATGATTCTAGGTAATGAAGAATTACGGGCAGAGAGAGTTAGAGTGAGAGAGAGGGTTCGGTTGAGGCGAGAAAGAGTAAAATGAAAGGAAAGGGATTTTTGGCCTAAAATGGCCTTTATATAGATGCTGCAAAATTTAGCATTTTGATACTAGGTCAAGGAGGACTCGCGTATTTTAAACATGTCGGCTATTGACCCGTACCCTTCTTTATCCCGGTTCTTCCAATTTTGTCCCACAACTTTATTTGTTTGTAATTTGGTCCTTTGTCTTAATAAAATCAGATTTTAAATTTCAATTTATTCAATTTTATCTTGTTTTATTTAACTATTTAATTTAAATTCAATTAAATGCTTATTGATTGATGCACGTTTTTAATTAAGTCATATAGTATAATTATTAGATAATTAAAACACTTAGATTTAATTATTATGTTAGAGCCTTAGTATTTTAGGTACTTTATTTGGCCTTTAATAATTCAATTAAGTAGACAATTATAAAAAACTAATGGGTATTGAATGAGAAGCTTTGGGGTTTCAAAATTGAATGGTGTCTCAATGTAATGGGGTGTTGTTCAATATGAGCTCTTAAATAGAGTATTCAATGTTCATTAAAACCCTAGAAAATTGATAAATAATTTAGATTAATTAATTAGAGCTTTAAATAATTAGAATAATTAATTAATAAGAGGATATTATCTATAACTTTGGAGTTTAATTTGTATGGTACTCAAAAGTAATTGAGTGTTATCTCATGCAAACTTTGGAGTTAAATAATATTCATAGATTAAATAACATAAATTTAAATTAGAGCCTTTTTAGATTAGCACTTAAAATGAATTATACTATAATTAATCATGCATAAAAAAACTTGTATATGTGAGATATATTTTTGGAATACGAATGTAGGTACCCTGGGCATAAAGGGGTGTTTCCAATTTATATTCGAATCAAAAATATATTTCCTCATAATCAATGATTAAATTAAATTCAAATTGTTATTACAAATGCCAATATGTCGCACAAAATTAAAGGTACCGATATTGCGTGTTTGTTGGGGTGCTAATCCTTCCCCACACGTAATTGACTTCCAAACTCCAATTTTTAAAAAAGAATCTCTGGTTGTCTTTTTATGGTGTTCGGTCTACCAAAGTGGCCGGTGACGACACCAATTTTTTTTTAAAATCAGATGTAAAAGAAAACCCCTAATTTTAAAAATAATCGTCCAAGCTATTTTTTATCTGTTAAAAATGATTTCGACAGCTTGGCGACTCCACTGGGGATCACTTCGTGAGTCAAGCCTTAATTATTTTTGTGTGGCATTTTGGCATTCTAGAATAATAATTGGAATTTAATTTCTTCATTAATTATTGGATGTGTTTGAAGGAAGGATTAAAATGTGCTTTTTATTTGTATGATATAACTGTCATTCATGCATAAGCCTTCTACCCCAACTTTCTCCTTTAAGTGGGAGCGAGACATGATCCTACGTGGGGTTTTCCACCTCCATGCAGGAATTTTGTCTTTCTTCCTGTATACCAACCATATACACAATGGGGTGTTCACCTCCGCTATAAGGGAATATATACTCCCGAATTAATGTCTTGTTGTCGTAGTAGACAGTAAGGACAGTTCGGGTACCCAGAGTCTAAGCCAAACCACATTTTGTAAATCTAAAAGCCCATCCTACTAGAGCCAGACATGAAACCTTAAAATTAGACAGCGTGTTGTTAGAGTACTGCAGTTTTAAATACACTTCTCTGGTTATTTCTTTGCCTGAAATATTTTATTTTAATTTCCAACAATTTAATTTCTGTTTATACAATTCTTTCATCGTACCAACTCATTTCCTTTGTTCTTTGTTTTCGTTTTGTTTATGCATTCATGCATTGCATTACTTAAACATTGCATTTAAAAAGAGATTGCATTTTTTTTAAAAATTACATTTTTTCAAATAATATTGCATTTGTTGAAAACCAACATTCTGAGAAACATGGGCAATGGTTTGGTTAAGGTTGAGCAATCTCATAAGGTTATCGAGGACCGCTTGGGTAGTGTTGAGTAAAGGATCGACCATTCACATAATGAGATGGTAATTTAAGCTACCACTTTGCTTGGAATTAGGGAAGCCAGAAAAAGAATGTTTCAGATGGAAGTATCGGTATAGATGGGCAAGGAGGTATCACATGAGGATTCTGCCTGAAATGATTCTTCTTGCAAAAAAAGAAAAAAGACAAAAAAGTTAAAAAAGACAAAAAAAAAGACAAAAAAACAAAGGAAAGAGAAAAATAAAAAGAGGAACAAGTTCAGATCAATATAGGTGGGGCATCTGCAAGAAATCCATTAGATCTAAAAGAAATAATGAAGTGTTTGACCTTAATGCACTATGGGATTTCGAAAATGTTGAGATGAAGGTAGTCAGGTGTAGAAGGACCAAATAAAAGTCAGAATTTTGGTGTTTCTGCCAAAGTCAAGTGATTGTTTGAAGACATAATGATTCTAGAAAAGTTGAAGGAATACATAATATTTCTCCAAAAAGATGAAAGCCATGGATTCGATTGAAGATCAAAATTTTCTCACAAAGGAATTGACTACAAGAAGAGCAGAGGGAAAAGAAACACGAGACAGAGAGGCCAAAGAGTTTAGAAAGAAAAGAAAGATGGTTAGCCCTATCTCAATGCTATATTTAGATTTGTTGCCTTACATCGTGCAGAATCACCTTTTGAAAACAGTGCCCCCAAGGTTTTACAAGTCTTTTATGGCATAGTTTTGAATTACAAAGTCAACAATCTCATCAAGAATGGGTATTTATGTTTTGAGAAAGGAAAAACTCGATTCTATAAAATTCCTTTATTTTCAGGAAGAATTCAGATAAAAGAGAAAGGGCAGAATCTACAACAAGCTTTTGTGGGTAATTCGTTACAGTTCGGGGTCTACTAGAATCAGAGTAATGTTTGACGTGATTCCTTCAAAGTCTTTTTTTCTAAATAATATGCCAAGGTCATATTCTTAAGACGCTCATGTCAGTGGAAAATCAAAGTCTAAATTGGATTTCATTCATGTTTCCTATCATGAGATGTACTTCAAATTGCTTGAAGCTTTGCCACATCATGTAAAACCTTCAAAGCCTCATCACCCAAGTTGTTACAACATTAGGAATCATTGGGATTTTGTAAGTCGATACTGAAAGTCAATCTATTAAGATTTGTAACTCAACAGGTAGTCACCTGATTAGAACCAATGCAGTTGGATTGCCTGGAAATCAAGTGCTGAAAGACGTCAAGAAATGATAGAGAAGGAAGAATGAGGTAAAATTAATTGAGAACTACCAGTCATCAAGGAAGAAACCTCGAATAGACATGCCCGTTAAAACCTTCAACATATCCAGCCAACATCTTGTAAAGTAGAGTTCATCTAGACACCAGCCAGAAAATGTTGTTAATTTCCACATGCAAATCATCGAACATTCTATGGAAAAGAGCAAGCAATTGATTCAAGAAACAAGGAAACTCATAGGCATGATAGTCTTAATTTAGGATCCGATGAGAACATAAGAACATAAACAAGAAATGGCATGTCTTTATGCTGGCAAAGGAAATAAATGAAGACTTATCGATAAAACAGGAGTGGCTGAAATTCACTCAGGTTTTCCTTGATAATTGGTCAACAATTGGACCACATAAGATTTGTCTGTAGTTTTAGGACCATTACAGAATAATACCATGAACCATCCCAATCACTTTTTCCCGCGAGTATTAGGGGTCTTTAGTAAGGGGGGCTATTTTGGTTTATTTGTTTTCGATGCTTGTTTCTTACATATTTTTTCTCAAATGGCAAACATGCACTCTTAAAATATTCATTCACTTCAAATATATGTACATATTCCCAATTCCTTTGAAGGGCCCTACTATTAATTGTATGAATGAATCAGACTCTAATCCCAAAATAGAGCAATCCATATAGAGGTAAATGAATGCGAAGATCAAGAGGAAACTAATGTCCCTGAGGAATTATAAAGATTGATCAGAAATGAGGAAAAATAAATTCTGCCTTACAAGCAAGAAATTGAGATTCTGAATTTGGGGGACTAGAGATGAAAAGCGAGAAGTGAAAATCAATATAATGTTCTCAGCTAAAACCAAGTATGATTTGATTGAATTGCTTCAAGAATTCAAAGACATATTTGCATGGTCATACCAGGATATACTAGGGTTAGATACAAACATTGTTAACACAAGTTACTCAATAGGCCTGAATGCAAGCCCGTTCAACAAAAGCTTAGAAGAATAGGGCCAGAAATGTTGTACAAAAGCAATTTGATGTTGAATTCCTCAAGAGCTCCAAGACCTTAATAAAGTGGACCCGAAAGAAAATTTTCTTTTGATTCGAATGATGCAGAGAAAACAACATTTACAACCATTTGACACTCATTTTGTTACAAGCTAATGCCATTTAGATTGGAAGTATTGGGCAACATATCAGAGGGCCCTGGTAGCCGAAATAGAGATGGATGCAAAATTCAAGAAAGATTCCCCCAAGGATTGAAAAAGTATTAGTTGAAGCCCAATACGTCAAAATATACTTTTAGAGCCATAATTGGGAAACTCATGGGTCAAAAAAAGTGGAACTAAAATTAACCATGACAAAGTGAAAGCCATTCAGAATCTTTTTCCTTCGGGTAAAAAAAGCAAGAAAAGTAAAAAAAAAGAAAGCAAAAAAAAGAAGAACCAAAAAGCAAAAAGAAAAAGAAAAAAGAAACAAAAAGAAAAAGAAATGAAATGAAAAGAAAAAGAAACAAAAAGAAAAAAGAGGAAGAAGCCCAGGGAGATTGAATTATACATCGTGACTAACTGACAAATATGATCTAGTGTTCAAGTTGCTAATAGAGACTGATCCAAGATTATGGAATGTAGAATGCTAGAAAACCCAAGAAAGATCAAGAAACATTTATCAAGAGCCAATTCTGATAGCACATTTTTTAGATAGGCCGTTTATCCTTTATTTAACAGTCTATAAAAACTCAATGGGGTGTGTACTAGGCCAACATGATGAAATTGAGAAGAAGGAAATAACTACTTATTATATGAGCAAATATTCACAATTACAAACTGCGGTAACCACCAATTCAAAAGCATTGTTGTGCTTCGCTTTGGGTAATTTGAAGGCTCAGACAATATATGTTGTATCATTCTACTTATTTGATCTCAAGAATGGATCCTTTGAAATTCTTGATGGGAACACTAGCGTTGACTAGAGAATAGCTTGTTGGAAAATGTTATAGCTAGAAAGAAATGGTGGGTTTTTTGGCAAGATGTGCTTCAGTTGATCATGAGTCTTTGAACTTTAATTTCTCATATGGATGTGAATAGCAGAGGGTAAAAGGGAATAAACTCTTGGAAGCTTATGATTGAAAGAACGTACAGTGCCTTTTGTTGTATAAGGCAAATTTATCCAAAAGCCTCCAATAGACACCATGTTATCCTGGTCATGATTAATTACTTTACCAAGTGGGTAGAATGTACTTCCTATGCTGGTTTTACAAGAGTAACAGTTTGTAAGATGTTGAAGAGAGATTATTTGTCGACATGGTTTGCCAGAGAGAATCATCATTGATAGTGCCTCTAGTCTAAACATCAAGATAATATTATAAGTTTTATGAGCATTTCAAGATAAAGAACCATAATTTCGTGACTTATTGCTCAGAGATGAACTGGGCAATGTATTATCTAAGAAGCTTGCAAAGACTGGTATGAGAAACTATCGATGGCCTTGTATGCATACCAGACCACAATGTGCACTTTAACAGGGGAAACATTGTATTCTTTGGACTATGGGATGGAAGCAGTATTACCAATTGAGTTTCAGATTCCATCACTAGGTATTGATAGATGTGAAAATGGACGACACATAATCAGTATAAGCTCAATAAGGTCAGTTCAATCTCATTGAAAAGAGGAGACTAAAAGTAATTTGCCATAGTTAGATGTACCAAGAGAGAACAATACGAGCTCACAACAATGAAAGTTCGTCCAAATGAATTTCAAAAAAAGGGATCTAGTGCTTAAAAATATCTTGCTAATTCATAAATATTTCTCTGGGAATGGTGCCTAATTGGGAAGGGCTATACATCGCCAAGGAGGCCTCTTTTTGGACGAGTGTTAATTCTAACAATAGATGATGGAGATGGGTTAAGTAATTCAGTAGACTTAGATTCGGTCAAGAAGTCTTACGCTCGAAGAATTAAAAAAGATTAAAAAGGAAAATAAAAGAAAAAACAGAGTGAAACCCCAAAAAAGGTGTTTCGCAAAATGAAAATATTTATGCTGAAAGCCCAAAAAGGGCGCATTAGATATAAAAAATAAAAAATAAAAAGAGAGAAAAAAAATCTAAAAGAAAAATGGGCTTCAAGATGAAAATTTGTAAAGGGAACCTTGAAACTAAAGGAGGATTTGAGTTGAAAACCTAAAAGGGCAACTCAAATGCATTTTGAGAGTAGGCATCGACTAGAAACCTTCTTAGAATCTACGATTTTGAGGAATCTCATGGTTGAGAGCTCTATTTCAGTTGATAGGCTCTCGTGTCCTTCATAAAGTGGATATATGGGGCATTGCATTGATTTTGTTTTCTCATGTTTTCCATGACTTATCAAATTGTTCCATTTTCTCAAACTTAGTAAAACAATATTTTGAGTCAGTCACTTATTGTTTGAACAAGCATCTAGTAGATAAATTGATTTATGGGTATTATTATGATGTACTAATCCTTTAAGTACAAGTAGAATAAGAGGTGACCTCGGTACTTGTTTAATGATAAATAGTATGTTTAACGCCCCAGTTTTGGGCCTAAGAGTTTTGGGATGGTTTAGTCGGTCTGGTGGAGCGGAATTAGAGGTTTGAGTCAGATTCAGAATTAGAGGTGTGGAACAAGTACTACCTGTGCTAGATGGGCTAGTGTTGGGTGATATGACGCCTTTGATACATGCAATGACAAGAGCATTTCAGGCTGCGATGGCTGGGGTACATGTGCCTGCACCAACACCGGTTGCCTCTTCTAATTTGGGATTACCATTAGAGTGTTTACGTGGCCTGGGAGGGGTCGAATTTAGAGGGTTCACGCCCGAGGCTTCTGATGAGTGGTTTGCCAGCACAAATCGTATCCTGGATCAGATGGGTTGTTCTAATGACCGTAAGCTTGTGTGTGCTGTATCTTTATAGTACGGAGATACGTATAGCTGGTGGACTACAATGATTGCAGGAATGGAGCCTGGCAATGTGACATGGGAAACATTCCAGACCATCTTCATAAAGAAGTATCTCAAAGCTAGATACCAAGATGAGAAGAAATGCTAGTTTATAGCCTAGGTGTAAGGTTATATGTCGATATCTGAGTATGAGATACAGTTCGTGAGACTAATTCAGTATGCTTCTAAGTTGGTGCTTAATGAGAGGAGTCGTTGCGACTGCTTCCGTTATGGATTGACTCGGGAGGTTAAGACATATATGCTGTCTACTGAGTATGTTGATTTTGATGTGTTGGTTTCGAGAGGCAAGGATATTGAGCAGATTTTAGGCTTAACATCTCGTGTTGAAGGATTTGGCCATGGTAAGAGAGTTGCTGATTCTAATGTTGGCGGTGGTCGGTATAAGAGGCATCATGACCAGAGACATCGACCTGAGCTTAAGCGGAGAGGTCAGCCAGGATAGTGTTCTGAAGGTGGGATACCCGAGTGTGCTCAGTGTGGGAAGAGACATTCTGGGGTTATGGATCTTGAGACCATGTTAGACGCAATTGTCCTCAGGTAGGACGAGTTGGTCCAGTTCCTGCACTGGTTGCAGCTAGTGCTTGTTGGAGTTGTGTGTCGACTGGTCATTTGAGGCGTGATTGCCCTATGTTAACTAGAGGTGTGCAGGCTCCTACACCTGTTGTGGTCGCCCCGAGGGGTCGAGGGCATGGACAAGGACATTTTTAGCAGAGAGATGGTGGGCGTAGGACTGTCGCTCATACTGTTGCTATCCAGCCGGAGGGTAGAGGTCCTGCAAGGGTGTATGCGTATCGTGAGGGACGCAACAATACCGATGTGATTGTAGGTACCTTTACTTTGCAATCTTTGCCGTTATTTTCATTGTTTGATTATGGCTCCACCCATTCATATATTTTGAGTGAACATGCACAGTTACTTGATATACCTGTTGAGATTTTGAATGTTGGTGTTCAAGTGACTAGTTCTTTTTGGTCGAGACAGTTGTGGTTAGGAAGTTATACCGTAGGTGTCCTTTGACGGTGCAAGATCATGTTTTTGCCGTGGATTTGATGAAGCTGTCATTCCATGGTTTTGATGTGATTTTGGGGATGGACTAGTTATCCGAGCATAAGGCGTTTGTGGATTTTGAAACCAAACGGATATCCTTGCGTCTTACCGATGATTATGAAGTTGTGGTGGTTGGCGGGAATACAAAATTCCTGGCCAATATTGTTTCAGCTTTGGAAACAAGTAGAATGTTGGAACTTGGATGCCAGGCGTATTTGGCCTATGTTATGAATCTTGGATCTAAGGATGTGCGTATGCAGGACATCCGTACATTTTGTGATTTTCTGAAAGTTTTTCCTAAAGAGTTACCAGGGTTGCCGCTGGATAGGGAGGTAGAGTTTAAAATTGAGACGTATGTTGATATGGCTCCGGTCTCCATTGCGCCTTATCGCGTGACACCTAAGAGTTGGTTGATCAAGGTTTTATTAGACCTAGTATTTCACCCTGGGGTGCACCGGTGTTATTTCTGAAGAAGAAGGATTACACGATGAGGATGTGCATCGATTATCTCCAGTTGAATAAGTTGACGATGAAGAACAAGTATACGTTGCCGCGGATGGATGACTTGTTCGATCAGTTTCGTAGAGCAGCAGTGTTTTCCAAGATAGATATAAGATTGGGGTATTACCAGTTGAAGGTTAAGGACGTGGATGTGCATAAGACCGCGTTCCGTACGAGGTATGGGCATTATGAGTTTCTGGTCAGACCTTTTGGTTTGACAAATGCCACGGCTGCGTTTATGGACATGATGAATAGAGTGTTCCATGAGTACCCTGATCAGTTCATGGTGGCGTTCATAGATGATATTCTTGTGTACTCTCGTACTGAGGAAAATCATGATCAGCATTTGCGGATAGTGTTGCAAGTGTTGAAGGATAATCAGTTATATGCTAAGTTGAGCAAGTGCGAGTTTTGGCTTAAGGAGGTGAAGTTCCTTGGTCATGTGGTTTTCACGGAGGGTATTCGCGTTGATCCACAGAAAATTGAGGCTATTCTCAATTAGGGGTGACCTAAGTCTGTATCAGAAATGCGTAGTTTTCTTGGGTTGGCTGGTTATTACCTCTGCTTCGTTGAGGGTTTCTCGAGTATTGCATCACCGTTGACCAAGTTGTTGCAAAAGAATGTTCCTTTTGTGTGGATGGAGAGGCAACAACAGAGTTTTGAAAAGTTGAAAGAGGTTTTAATATATGCTCATGTGTTGATTTAGCCTGAATCTGGGAAGGAGTTTGTGGTTTATAGTGATGCATCATATGTTGGCTTGGGTTGTGTGCTGATGGAGGATGGGAAAGTTGTGGCCTATGCATCGAGGCAGTTGAAAGTTTATGAGTGCAATTATCCAACCCATGATTTGGAGCTTGCAGCTGTGGTGTTGCTTTGAAGATTTGGTGACATTACCTCTACGGTGAGAAGTGTGTGGTTTATACGGATCATAAGAGCCTAAAATATTTGATGTCATAGAAGGAGTTGAATCTTAGGCAACGTAGATGGTTGGAGTTGCTTAAGGATTACGGTTTGACCATTGAGTATCATTCGGGTAAAGCAAATATGGTGGTGGATGCTTTGAGTAGAAAAGCTGTGGTTGAATTGAGAGCTATGTTTGCTCGGTTGAGTGTAACTTGTGATGGAGGTTTTTTGGCCGAGTTGCAAGTGAAGCCATCGTTGTCGCAAATGATAAAGGAGGAGCAACCATACGATTATGAGTTGGTATCTCATGTTAAGGATATCATGGATAGGAAACCATCGAAATTCCATTTTAATGATGATGGAGTGTTGTATTTTAAGGATCAAATAGTGGTGCTTTGTGATGAGGAGTTGAGACGTAACATTTTGACCGAGGCTCATTCGATTCCTTTTGCTATACAACCCTGTAGTACCAACATGTATCGGGGTTTGAAGGATGAGTATTTTTGGGTTGGTTTGAAGAAAGATATGGCTGATTTTGTGGCCAAATGCATGGTATGTTAGCGTGTTAAGGCCGAGCATCAATATTCTTCCGGGTTTTTACAACCGTTGAGGATACCAGAGTGAAAATAGGAGAGAATCACCATGGATTTTGTGTCGGGGTTACCTTTGACTCCAACTAAAAAAGATTCCATTTGGGTGATTGTTGATCAGTTTACAAAGTGTGCACATTTTCTGCCGGTGCATACGACGTATACTTTGGATAAATTGGCTTATCTTTATATTGCTGAGGTGGTGAGGTTGCAGGGGTTCCCAAGTAGATTGTGTAAGATAGAGATCCGAGGTTCACAGCGAGGTTTTAGGAATGTTTGCATCGAGCTTTAGGTACTCGGTTGCATTTTAGCACTTCGTATCATCCTCAGACGGATGGATAGTCAGAGCTTGTGATTCAAATCTTGGAGGATATGTTGAGGTGTTGCATTATTGAATTCCAAGGAACCTGGGAAAAACAGTTGCCTTTGGTGGAACTTGCTTACAGTAATAGCTATCAGGCGAGTATCCAAATGGCTACGTATGAGGCCCTATATGGTAGGAGGTGTCGTACACCTTTGTGTTGGGCTGAGGCTGGGGAAAAGTATATTTCTATGCCTCATGTTTTGAAGGACACTAATGAGAAAGTGAAGCTTGTGTCTGATCGCTTGAGAGCGGCATCCGATCGATAGAAATGTTACGCGAATTTGAAGCATAGAGAAGTGGAGTATGTTGTGGGTGACAAAGTGTTCTTGAAGGTTTCACCTTGGAAGAAGGTGATGCATTTTGGGCGTAAAGAAAAGTTGAGTCCGAGGTCTATTGGGCCTTATGAAATTCTGGATCATGTTGGTCTTGTGGCTTAACGGTTGAGGTTGCCTCCCAAGTCGGAAAAGATTCATGATGTGTTCCATGTTTTGATGTTGCAGAGGTATCGCTCGGATTCATCGCATGCTATGTCGATTGAGGATGTTAAGTTGAGGCCGGATTTTTCTTATGAAGAGGAACCGGTAGAGATCCTTGATACCAGCAGTAAAGTTCTACGTGGGAGGACGATAGAGCTTGTTAAGGTGTTATGGCGGCATCGAGGAGTTGAGAAGGTCACATGGGAGAGTAAGTCTGACATGAAAGAACAATTTTCGCATCTTTTTCCTCCAGGTAAATTTTGAGGACGAAATTTCGTAAGTGGGGGAGAGTTGTAATGCCCCAGTTTTGGGCCTAGGAGTTTTAGGATGGTTTAGTCGGTCCGGTGGACCGAAATTAGAGGTTCGAGTCAAATTTGGGATTTAAATTGGATTAAATGTTTTTATTAGAGATAAAAATATAGAAAAATGATCTAAAATCATTATTAAATATATAAATGATTTTGGTGAAAACAATTTTGGAAAATGAAAGTCAAAAATGGGACATTTGAGTTGGTGACCAAAATGCAAAGTTTGCAAAACTATTTTTAGTGACTGTTTTGAAAATGGGTCAAAATTTTGAATCTTTAAGGAGCTATTAATCCAAAAAGGGTTTCATCAGATTTCTCCCTTTAATTAACTATTTTAATTAAGTTTTTAAGAGATATAAATAGTGGAGACAATTAATTAAACACAATTAAGCTTTTCAAAAGAATTTCATGTAACTAACTTTGTAACTTCTTTCTCTCAAATTCTCTCTAGCCAAACATATTTCCAGCTTCAATTTCTTCAGGTAAAATTAGGATTTCAAAGAGTTTTTGATTTCCAATTTATTTCTAAAGCTTTTACATCAAATACTTATTGTTTCTACCTTGATTTTTCCTCGTTTATAAAGCAATTGAGGGGAGAAATCAGCATTGGAGGTAAGGATTCATTCTTCTCCTCTAATGAAAGTTTCTTTATTGAAATTCCTAAGTTCTTGATCCATTTTATATGATTTTCATTGGGTTTTGATAAATTAAACTCGGATGTATGGTTTAATTGGTGATTTATGATAGAAATTGAGGAAATTCATAGTTGATCTATTTTTCTTAAGTTAAGGATTGATTTTTAACTTGATTTTGGTGTTTAAAATGTTGATAAAGTGAGTTTTGATGATAGAATCCCAAAATCTAGAGAATCTCTAATTTGTTAGGTTGATAGTTAAGAAATTTTGAGATGTTGTGGTTGAATATTGTTGCTAGAGGTAAGAGGTCGGGTTGAGTTGTTGATTTGATGATATTTAGAGGTTGAGATTCGTAGTTAATTGCTGGGTTGAGGTTAGAGATGAATCGATGATGTTTTCGGTTGTTAAGATAGGGTGTTGTGGAGGATTATAGTTGGATAAATGTTAGTTGTTGGTTGTTGTGAGTTTGGATGCATTATAATGCATTGGATCCTCTGTTGTGATGTGTTTGAAACAGGGGAAGATAATCCGGAAGAGAACCTTGATGTTGAGGAGTTGCTGGAAGCAATTTAACATCGACAAGGGAGGCATTGCTTTGACAGTGAGTGAAACGGATAAGAATGGCTTTTCAAAGATTTGAAAAGGTTTAATGGGATTCTAGACTAGGCTTGATACGCTGGTCTAAGGCTTGAAAGTAAGTAAAGTGGATTTCTCTCTCGATTTCGGTTGGCAAAGGATTTATGAATGCACTTGTTAAATGATTGTTTACCTCATGTTTTATGCATGAAATGAGCATGGTTTAATGCTGGGAATTGATATGAAATGATGTTAGATGGATTTGGAAAGTAGTGCATGATTTTAAAGAATGTTTATGAACATGGCTTATGCATGGTTTAATGCACAATGAAATGATTTGAATAATGCATATGAAAATAGTGAGGTATGTTTATAAAGTGGATTATATTGGCAAGTGATGAATTGAAAATGTTATGGAAATGCTATCGGATATAATTGGCCGGCCATAGGATTTAAAGTACACTATAATAAGTCGTCCGTGGTTGTAGAGGTAGTACGAGAGGTACTTACTCCGATCACGTGAACCCCAATGTAGTTGAGGTAACTCTTAGATAGCTTTTACTCCAGCCATGAGATGTAGAGGTTGATGCGTCGAATGTGTGTGCTCCAAGTTGGAGGATTAGCCTTGGTAGTGTAGAGGTGGTGCGTGTGTTGCATAACTCCATGCCATTGGGTTGTAAGAGATTGCGAAATCTCTTGGGAGATCCGTGTATCCGATGTTAATGATGATTTATGGAAAGAATGAATATTGAAATGGATCACTTGAAAGCCAATATAATGTTTTAAATTGTATCATGTTGATGGATTGGTTTCAATGATGTCATTTATACGAGTTATACTCCTTAAGCTTTGCATAGATGTTATGCTTGGGAAGGCTTAAGTAGAGGGAATTGCATATGGGATTATGCTGTGGAATCCATGATACATGTTGCATATGGTTTAATATGTTGATTTTCTTTGTAAAGTGTAAGCGCGTGTTTTGAAAGACTAACATGATGGTTTGAAATGGTTTTAAATTGATGATGTTATGTACTTTGAGCACTCCTCACTAAGCAGTGATTGCTTACGCTCTCTTTATCATCAATGCAGATTGATTAAGTGCAAGTGGCCTAGCAAGCAAGGAGGGGATTCTCAAGACTTGATTTACCAAAATATGTTGGGTTTTAAAGTAGTAATAAAGGAAATGTGGCTTGAATGTTGTTGGGAGGGTTTGAGTGGTTACTTCTCCATTTGAGCAAGTTTATGTTGATGTTTTGGACATGTGTTAAGCTTGGTTGGTTGGATTTTGCATATGGTTTATGTTTTGGTTGCTTGAGTTCTAGGAAGCATGCCTATAGTTATCCTTGAAGTATGATGGTCATTTATTGATGTTTGATCTATGGTAAATTGATGGTAAACGACCTATGATGATGTTGCCTAGTTGTTAGAAGCTTGCTTAAGTGTTTAGAATCTCAAAACAAAGGTTAAAACAACAAATTTTGACATTTCAGGTCAGGGTGTATCGATACGCGTATGGTCGTATCAATATAGGTAAGTGGTTTTGGGCACAGCGTATCAGTACACGGGTAACCGTATCAATACGGGTAAGTGGATTTTCAAGCCTAGCGTATCGGTACGCATATGACCGTATCGATACGGGTCTACAATTTTAAACATAACATATCGATACTCGAGGAGGTGTATCAATACGGTTTTGAGCTACTAGAATTTGGAATTGTTGAGAATGCTTAAGCGTATCGATACAATTGCCCGCGTATCGATACGGGCAGCTGTTAAATTAGCTAAAAGTGGGCTCTAAGGTTTCTATTTCTCTCATTTTAGTCCTTGATTGTTATGCTAGCAATTCAATGAGTTTGAATGATCATTTTGACCTGAGATTGCATCAATATGCATGTAATTGGTTTAATCACGGATTGGTAACTCTAATTGCGGTTTTGGTCCTTCAAAATAGTAAAATTTACATTTTGGTCTCTGGTGTTATGTATGCAATTGGATGAGTTTGGATGCTCGTTTAAAGTTGAATTTTGGCATGTGTGCTTGTAACCTGGCTAATTGAAGATTGGTAAAGCAAATTTTAAGTAAGCCCTTATAGATTTGTAGATTTACGTTTTGGTCCATATTCTTGCAAACGTGTTCAATTGGATATCAATTCGATGCCCGATTGAGTTAGGTTTTCTTTGGTTGTATGTATGAACACGTAGGATTTTAACCAGCATCTAGATAAGATAAAAGAAAAAAATGGTCACGTTTCAGGTTCTTATTCTCAGTTTACTTCGGTAAACATATGCAGCTCGCTCGGTTTGGTCTTGCGACTAGGCCAGGTCGAGGGGGTTACAATATGTCAAAGAAAGGACACAATTTCTAGTGTCAGAAAGATTCAAACAAAAGCTGCAAGAAAGTGACACAAGTAATCTTGGGGCAAAGTGAGAACCTGGACATCTTTTGGGCAAAATTTGCAACAAGATCAATATGTTAAAGGTTGATATTATTCAAAAGCAGAAATCATTACTTCTAAGGCATTGCAAGGCAAGAAAGTTTTATTCTGGTGAATAGAGTCCGCAAGATGGAACAACAAAAGTGATGATCTCTTTTGGAACCATGAGAAAGAATGTTGTCAAAGAAGCTGAATGAAGAAATATCATGAGTGGCTTTCTAAGAAAGGAGTTATCACCAGTACTAGAGTTTTGAGAAATGCATGGTGAGATACGAAAAAAGAAGGGTTTATGTGTTGAATCCATGAAAAGGCGTATACGAGTTCTATCAAAATTGAAGTTAGCCTTATTTGGAACAAATGAAAAACATCATTGCAAAGAAAAAAGAAAAGAAATAAACGAGGTGAAAAACTACAAGGGCAATTCCAAAAAAAGAGAAAAAAGAAGAAAAAAGAAGAAAGAAGAAAAAAATAACTGAAAGAAAGAAAAACTGAGGTGAAAACTCAAAAGGGTGCCTTGAGAAAAAGAAAAAAAAAAGAAAAAATCAAAGTGAAAACCCGAAAGGGCACTTTGAGAAAAGTAATCTAAATTGAAAACCTGGAAAGGTACTTTAGAGCAAAAAATGTAGAAATCGTGAAGATTGAACCTGGGTGTTAGATGGGTTACTTTGGCAGCAAAATGAGTTTTAATGAAAAATAAAGCAAGAAAATTTTGAGCTTTCCTGAATGTGAAAGCTCACCTAAGTGGTCTTCAATTGAAAACATTTATGCATCATATATAGTCAGGCATCCATAAGATAGAAGCATGCTAACTCATACTTTCAAAGAAATTTTTTATGATTCGATAGGAATTTACAAATCAACAAAGAACGAGGAAAGATTTTAATCTACAACTTCAGGATTAAAGGAGTAGACCTATTCATATATGTTCCAAGCACAGAGGGAGACCAATCAACAGAGGAAGAGAAACAAAAGATCTTATGTGAGCTTTAGATTGAAAGATCGAGAGACTTTAGGTAGAGGAAGCAATGACACTAAAGATTTCAGTGCTTCAAGCTAGAAATCTACTATATTTTATATTGCTTCAGGTTGAATTCTTATTAATTGATGATACTTCTTTTTACAGTTTTAGTTTTTCCCCAGAGGAGGAGGTGAATCAGTATTCCTAGCAAAGAATGAAGAGCTCCTAATAAGAAGAGTTCGCCCAGCAATGACAAAGTTCCTAATGAGAAGAACTCATTCAATAAAGAATACAAAGTTCCTAATGAAAATAGTTTGCTTGTTCAACACCTTGGCAGAGAGGTGTATTACCATTTTAGAAATAGGAAGAGTGTAACTGTTCCAGTCTTCATCAACATTTCATAAGAATAAAAAGTGTAACGATTCCACGTTTTGTCGTATTTTAGAAGAATGGATAGTTTAGCTTTTTCAAACTTTGTCAACATTTCAAAGGAATGGGGAGTTTAATGATTCTGGTCTTCATAGCATTTCAGAAAAAATAGATGGTTTGACTTTTCAGACCTGATCAAAATTTCAAACGAATGAAGAGTGTAACTATTCTAGGTTTCGCCACGTTTTAGAAGAATGGATAGCTTAGCTTTTTCAGACATTGTCAAACATTTCAGAAGAGTGAAGAGTGAAACTGTTCCTGGCTTTGCTGTATTTTAGAAGAATGGATGGTTCAACTTTTTCAAATTTCGTCAACATTTTAGAGGAATGAGGAGTATAATGATTCTGGACTTAGCCGCATTTTAGAAGAACAGATAGTTTGACTTTTTCAGACCTTATCAAACATTTTAGAAAAATAAAAGAGTGTTATTATTATGTGCTTTGCCACATTTCAAAAGAACAAATAGTTTGGCTTTTCAAATTCCACAAACATTTCAGAGGAATAAAGGGTGTCACTGTTTTGGGCTTTGCATTATTTTAGAAGAATGAGTAATGTAGCTTTTTTAGACTTCGTCAACATTTCCAAAAGGATGAATAATTTGATTTTTCAAACTTCACCAACATTTCAAAAGAATAAAGAATTAGTTTGTTTCAGACTTCACCAACATTTTATAAGAACTTACAGCTCAGATGATAATTAAATGGCTCGGACAAAATTCAATCCTTTTCAGTCTTTGCCAAAATTTTCATTCTACAGCAATGAGCAAATAAGGGCAGTTGTAATACCCAAATTTTATTCGGGTACATACATATATACATATATATACTATAAATAAAATACCATAATCCCAATAAATAAATCCAAAAGTCCCATATGAATGTCCATTTTACATATATAAAGCCCATTTATAGTTTAAAGGCCCAAATTTTCATTTCTAGAATCTAATGACAGCTCATTTCCCTCCCAAATAAGATAAATCTAGTCCATTTACAGATATAAAATGCAAAGGCACAATTTAGGCCCAATCTACAATTGTTTCCCGCCCATTTTATCATCCATGTAGCCTAACAAAACTAGATTTGGATATGAAATCCATTTTCCCGCCCGATTTGTGCCACGTGGCATCTCATCATTGGCTAAAAAACCCAACACACGAATTGTGTTTCTTTCCAAAATAGCTGGTGCTGAAATTAAGATGACATCAACCATGACGTCACTTTCCACTACCTATAAAAGGGAAAAGAAAGTTTGTCAGACATTAATGACAACTAATAATAAATAAAATAATAAGAATAAATATATTAATAATAATAAAAAGAATAGAGAGAGGATTGACCTCGGTATCTGAATCGCTTGGGTAGCCAAACCGCCTTTAGAGCTCCAAGCCGTCATTAAAATCTAAATCGACATTGGAGAAGTGAACGATCGTCGTAAAGGTATTTCTCCTATCTGACTTCGATTCCTGCAAAAAAAAGAGAAATTCAGTCTACTAAACACAATAAAATGAAAAGGAAAACAAACTGAAAAATATAAAAACAAAGGCAAAATGATTGGAGCTTACCTTCGTGGTTGCCGGAATGTTTAAAGGCTGTCAAAGTTGAAGAGGGCTTGGGTTCGGGTAGCTAGGCTGAGATTTAGGTGGGGAAAAGGGATGATTCGATTGAATCAGGCCTAGATCTTGGTTTAAGGGTTGAAAAGGGGAATTTTTTAGTTTAGGGATGTTCGATACACGGTGGTCAAAAATCATCGTATGGTTGCCAGAGAAAGGTTAGGGGTGATCGAAAGTTTAGACGGTGACTGACGAACATCGTAGCTTGATTGAAGAGGGGCCGAGAAGATCTGAGCCATGGACATAGCAGTGGCCTGTGATGGTGTTCATCGTGTTCTTTACGAAAGTGAAGAACATTCAATGAACACCATCAAAAAGATGGTGTTTGATCCATTTTAGCCAAGAATTCTGGGTAATGAAGAGTTATGGGCATAGAGAGTTAGAGTAAGAGAGGGGGTTCAGTTGAGGAGAGAGAGTAAAATGAAAGGAAATGGGATTTTTGGCCTAAAATGGCATTTTTATATATGATGCAAAATGTAGCATTTTGGTACCAGGTCAAGGACGACCCCCACGTTTTAAACGGGTCGGGCTCTTGAGCCGCGCCCTTCCTTATCTGGGTTCTCCTAATTTTGGCCCACAACTTTTTCTTTTTTGTAATTTGGTCCCTTGTCTTAATAAAATCAGATTTTAAATTTCAATTTATTCAATTTAGTCATGTTTTATTTGACTGTTTAATTTAAATTCGATTAAATGCTTATTGATTGATGCATGTTTTTAATTAAGTCATAGAGTATAATTGTTAGATAATTAAACACTTAAATTTAATTATTATGTTAGAGCCTTAGTCTTTTAGGTACTTTATTATGCCTTTAATAATTCAATTAAGCATACAATTATAGAAAATTAATGGGTATTGAATGAGAAACTTTGGAGTTTCAAATTTGAATGGTGTCCTAATGTAATAGGGTGTTGTACAACACGAGCTCTTAAATAGAATATTCAATATTTATTAAAACTCTAGAAAATTGATAAATAATTTAGATTAATTAATTAGAGCCTTAATAAGATTAGAACTTTAAATAATTAGAATAATTAATTAGTAAGAGAATACTATCTATAACTTTGGGATTTAATATGGATGGTGCTCAAAAGTAACTGAGTGTTATCTCATGCAAACATTGGAGTTAAATAATATTCATAGATTAAATAACACAAATTTAAATTAGAGCCTTTTTATATTAGCACTTAAAATAAATTAGACCATAATTAATCATGCATAAAAAACTTTTTATATGTGAGATATATTTTTGGAATATGAATAGAGGTACCCTGAGAGTATATGGGTGTTTTCAATTCATATTCGAATTCAAAATATATTTCATTATAAAAGGAATATTTCTATTTGGAGCATGAACCTATTTAATAATCAATGATTAAATTAAATTTGAATTGTTATTCCAAAATGCCACACAAAATTAAAGGTACCGATATCGAGCCTTTGTGTGTGTGTGCATGGGTGCTAATCCTTCCCCACACATAATCGACTTTCGAACCCCAGTTTAAAAAAAAAGAATCTCTGGTTGTCTTTTTTATGGTGTTCGGTCTACCAAAATGAGCGGCGGCGACTTCAATCTTTTCAAAAATCAAATTTAAAAGAAAACCTCTAATTTCAAAAAAATGATCATCCAAGCTATTTTTTATCGGTTAAAAAATGGTTTCGACAATAGGTAAACGCCAAATCTACATATCCATAAAAAAATCAAAGTGAAAGAGTGATCGATAGGAATTACATTCAAACGAATGCTTAAACACGTAATCTCTTTTAAATTCCTTTGACAAAGAAAAGAATAAATATACCTTGTACGTATCTTTGTTGATATAATATTCTACTACAAACATTCTATCTTTATACAGACCTTCAATTTTCATGATTTTTGTGAAAATTAACATTCTACGATCATTTCTCTCTGTCTCTTTTTTGAAGAATACAACAATTCTCTTAATCTCCTATGCAATTTCTCAGTATGCAACATCGAAATTATCTATCTTCTCAACAAGATCAGACGACCCATCATCTCTTTGAGAACTTTTCTGCTGGATACATCTCTTTTTATTGTAGTGGCAGCATCAACAAAAGATGTTTGACAAGTTGAAGCACCTTCCTCTTCTCTTGATTCAGAATCTTTTACTCTTTCTTCTTCAACATCAAGTGCTTCTAAAAATGCATTGTATTATGCATCAAAATCTTCCATTGCATCAGTTGTTGTCTCAACTGTAGCTCATGTTGCTTTTTTTGCAAATATTTTAACCAAGTCATCAAAGAATAGAAATGTCTTGTTTTTCAATCCAATAACGGTTGGATGACTCTACAAGATAAAAAGCAGATTTTAAATTATATAATTTTATAATTATTTATATGAATAATAGAGAAAGTAATGAAGAATAGAAATTCAATTGAAACATTATATACTTGCCCTAACTCATTCATCATAAACAACCTTCGATGCAGTTAAACATTTTTCTTCTTTATTTCAACCAAATTCACTTCCACTGTTAAGCATTGTATTATCTTTTTAGCAATTTTACTCTAGATTTAATATGTGGATTAACCTTAATTTACGTCATAGGAAGCTTAGTCCCCAACATTTTCTCAAGATAAGAGAGATATTCTGATCTGAAAGTTCCATTGTCCCCTTTTCAGTATGGGTCTTCAGCCAAAGTGTGTAAACATTCAACAAGTGCATCATCTTCTTTTTAGTCCACATCCTTTTAGTAGATATGAACTTAATCCTTCTAGTTGTTTTTTCCCCTTTACGACTCCATATTTGATGTTGACATGTTATGTTTCCAAGCAATCTAAGAAGAATTATACCAAAAATTGCATAACATGGCATAAAACATACAACTAATGTCAAATAAAATAAATGACCTTTAAAGTAGTCAAATAGGTTAAATCAATAAAATTGATGATAGAAAATGTAACAAATGTCAACATAGTTTTTTTAAAAAAGACAAACACATGAAATTTAATGAAATGTCATATTATAAATTTAAAGAAAATAAAGCATCATATTATAAATTTAAAGAAGTGAAATACATGACATTAGCGACTAATTACATTGAAAAAGAAATAAATTACTGCCGATAAATAATATAAATTAAAACTTATCCTAAACTATGTGAGGCCAACCAACTAGCTGCACTCAGTCCAAGCAGTGCTTGACTCACAATACATGATCATTTCTGACTCGTTAACTTTTGCAGCTTGATTACTTTCTAATTCAACATAGTTAGCTTTAATAGGGCCAAATGGCATCTCAGATCTAATAAAATTATGGAAAAGACAACAAACATAAATGATTCTATATTGTGTTTTCACGGAATAAAATGATTTGTCTCTTAAAATGGCCCATCTCGATTTCAAAATGTAAAAATATATTTCAATGAAATTTCTTGCTTGAGAATGTTTCATGTTGAAATATTCTTTAGGGGTGGGAGGTTGGCGTCCTTGTCTCGGTCATTTAAGTGATATATTTGACCTCTATATAGTGCAAGTCTCGATCATTTAAGTGATATATTTGACCTCTATATAGTGCAAGAAATCCTTCTCCTTTCGTGTATCCAACATATCATAAGTAGTAACACACTATATATAAAAATTTAAAAATGCATTAATATATACCACTGGAAGTTTTATTTTATTATTATATATATTAATTACTTAAGTATTACCTTGTAGAACATTTAAACCATTTCTTCTACTAATGACATCTCTTGGTACTCTACCATCAGCCGCAAAACCTTTTCACCCAGGTTAGATATAAACGAATTGCATGTTTGGTGTATAAACACCAAGTACATTTGTTATAATTTTATTTTTTTCCTTGTTCTGTATCTAGGTCTATCAACTGAAGTAACATTGACTTTAATATATGTTCCATCTAAAGCATCCAAACATCCTTATATTCATGAAACAAATTAAAATTATATTATTAGTATCTATTTATGTATGAAGTTGATCACATATTATATTAGTAATATAAGAATCATGAGATAATACCTTAAACCATTTTCATCTATCGTATGTTGAATTCTCTTGTATTGGTTCTGATTTTTTAAAAAGAATTGAATGTAACCTCAAAACTGAGTTTAGCACCACATGAAAAACTCTATTTACAATTTCACCAGATCTAGATGTTTAACTTTTTAGAATCATATTCTTAATATGGTGGGCTATAATATAATAACAATTTCTTCGGTACATTATGCCTATGAAGTCTTTCATCTGCATAACGTATTTTAGGTCTAGTCTTACTTTTTCTAACGATAAGTGCAATAGCCACAAGCATTGGCATTAGAAACATAGATTCCATCATTTGTAGTTGTAAAATGAGATTTGTCACGTTGCACATTTTTTTAGTAATGCTAAACGAGTCATAATTTTTTTTAAATACAACATTTAATATTAGAAAAAATAATTGTAATATTAAATTAAAATCAATTTTAATATTAGGAAGAAACCTTAAAACAAATTGGACAATAAAGCAACATCTAAAAGTAACATTGAATCACCATATTATCACAAATAAAGATTCAGAATTAAATAAATTTAGTACTTATAGATTTAAAAAAAATCAAATATGCAACAAACATTTCACATTTTAATTAGAATGAGAACAAGATTCAACTGATTGATTAGTGTTTTTTTGCTCAATAATGTATGATTTTATTAGATGCAAATCATACAAGGATATATCAACACGTGCCTCGTTAAAACCCTTAAACCTAAAATGGGAGAAAAAGTACAAATAGTAATATTACAAAACGGGAAAAGACAACCGAACGTGACAACATATGATCTTAAGATGAATTCACGACCAAGAGAAAAATCCAGCCACCACATGGACCCATATGGCCACAACTCCATACTGTCAAGACCATCGAGCACCGTGCCAAACTATATGCCAACCAGCAACAACCCTCCATCAAACGCCCTATACCCCATCGTTCCACCAAGCTCAAAGGAATGCACGAAACCATGAGGTTCAACCAACCCCCCTTTGCCAAGGCATCCTAGAAATATTCACCTCACGAAATACATTAGTGAAACACACACATGATAATACACGTCAAACTTTATCAGTTTGATCAAACCAACACCACAATTTCCAAGGACGACTAACCTGATGTAAGACCCAAAAGATGACCACTGTAGAAATAAGACTCAATAGTTATTGTCGTAGCATAACGCCACTCCAAGTCTACCAACATATCCAACGCATATGGAATAGCTTGAAGTTCTGTCATATTTGAATCCACCACCTCCAATGGACCTGAAAACATTGCTAACACGCGAGCCTCACCATCACGTAAGACACCATTGTTGGAGTATGACCAAAAGCCAATCATGAGATGATTGTAAAAGACGTACTTATTTTATCATATTTATTAATATAAAGTCATTATTATTTTTTAGTCTTATTCTGTGCATTTATAAATAAACTGAATTATAATAAAGTCCTTAGAATAATATAGTTATTCTTGAATGTACTTAGTCGAGTATTATTGTGGGCATGGACAACAATAATATATCAAGACTAATATTTAGTTGATTGATGACAAAGTGTTGTCATTGACATGAAGATGTCAAAATCAATACATAAGTATGTGTTAGAGAACGACATATTGGATTGACCCGCTATGAGCATGTTTCTTGGATTATTACGTGATAGTCACAACATTGCTCATAGTGATAACTACATGTATGATCCTCGGACTTGAGATCATCATTATTTCAACATCGTGAGTGACATATTTTGATGCAGTCAAACGTGTGTCGTAACTGACTACACTATAAAGACCAATATTGGATATGTCGCAATCTATGTAGCGGAATATGGTTGATCAAGATAGAATTTGTCCCTCCTACATAATAGGAGTAATATCATAGGTCACTTGATTGAGTGAGACTAGAAAATGCATGGCCATGCTTGAATAAATTTATATGAGATATCATAGTTATTCGTTTATAATAGTCTACTCAAGATATCAAAGAAATATTAGATGGACTATACAAGTGTGACTATTCCATGACTTGTGTCCGATCTAGATATGAGGACAAAAGGATGTAATACATGAAAAGAGTTAATCACGAAAAAAGGTTATGTCGAACCACGACTTCCTGTAACTTAGGTAGCAATGATGCATTGCTAGATGCCACTCATTGCTTGTAATATTAGAATTGTTCTAGATATTACTGCTAACGTTACATGAACCTACAAGGGTCACACCCTATGACCGAAACAAACAAATATCGACTAGACAACATGTGTACAAACAAGCTGTACACGTAATAAGTAAAAACCGAAATTATTATAATTATTGTAATTATAGATATATTGGTTATATATATTTTAATACTAGATAATTATTGTAATTATCAAATACTATTAATATATATATATCTAAAGAAACCTAATTAAAGTAGAATCAGATTCTACATATTTAATTATATTCGGTTAAATATATTGTATATTTAATGAATCCGAATTTAATTAAAATTAGGTTTTTCAATGCTATATAAAGGCATAAGGTCTAGCAGCCGAGATATGCCTTTTGCGAAAAACCTCTCTAACAGTTAGAGAAGTAAAATATTGTTCGTTTCATTTGGGTGAATTGCGTAGAGGTCGGAACACCGTTGTGACGACTTGGATTCGATATCGTGCTAGAAGAATTGAATTCTCCTAACTCCCTGTGGCTTTTCAGATTTATTTAAGGTAACGTTTCATTCCTTTTCACCCTAGATTCGTTCATCGTATATGGATCGCTGACAGAATACACCGGATAATTTTTCAGCTACGCCATGGGGTGTGCCGGCATTTCCCAACAACCATCACATCTAGCAGACCTAGGTTTACCTCACGCGGAAGCATCCACATTAAATTTTATCGTACCTATTGGCAGCACCTCCCAAACCAGACCCCTACAGCCAGCTCCACTCCCACCAAATAGCAAACATAACACAGGCCATTCCCACCATTGTGACTCTATAATTAAGGTCTCACACAATGACGCCTTAATCCAATACAAGATATGTAATTTAATCAAGAAAAACAATTCACCATAAAACATTTTTTTCTTGTTAAATCTAAGCTCATTACGGGCTAACCAGAGTGACCAAACTACCGAAGCAAATCCCGTAATCCACCTTTGTCGCAAAGAGCCATCAAAGCAGCACCCATATCCCTGCAAAATAACGTCTTTAACCGAAATCGGACGAACAAAACAGAACTGCCACCACATGAAAAACAAATCCCAAATCTTTTTCGCAAAGGTACAAGATTACAAAATGTGCTTCATGTCATCCTCGCCATCCTTACACCATTCACATTGAATCGAAACATCACCTAGCATCACACCCCGATCCCTTTGGAAGCATAGGGTGGGGAGGCAATGCAATAAAATGAACCATAAGAAGCATTGAGTTTTTAGCGGGACTACAATTTTCGAAACCATGAAGCAACTCAAATCCGGTGTGTCCAAACCAAACGAAGACATCAAATGTGCCAAGTCCCTTGTCGAGAACGCCCTCTCTCATCCTAACACCAAATTAGCCTATCATTACGCGACCGGTACATCCAATTTGGCCAAATTATGGCCCACAAATCCGCTGCATACTGCATCTCAAAAGAACGCAAAGCACGCTTGAAGAATGACAACCACTCTTCGTAATCAATGGAGCCTTGTCGAGCATAATCAGTAAGTGTTGCCACCTTGTTCAAAGATAACCGAAACAAGCGCGGAAACAATTTACAATCCAAGTGAAATGCCCAACACCCATAAAACGTTTGACACAACCATCCTCTTGTAGCTCAAATATCTGAAGGTATACTGCGAGCATTTTACTTTTCCCAACAAGATTAAAATGCCATGCCAGCACTTGCTCTCCATACTTTGCTACAATCAGAAAACGCTACAAAGAATTCTTTTCAAGAGCATAACGCCATGCCCATTTAGGCAGCATCGCCAAGTTTCGGATATGCAAATCAAAAACTCTCACGCCCCTAAACTTCTTCGGACGACACACCATTTCCCAATTAACACCACTCATTTTATGTTTGAGGTTTATGTCACCCCACAAAAATTTTCTACGAATACGATCAATCCTTTTTATTACCCTATTCGGTATCCTGAAGATGCCTATGTAGTACAACGACAAAGCTAATAAAACAGAAATAATCAAGACTAAAAGCGCTGCGAAGGATAGAGATTTGCATTTCCAACCTTTCAAACGGTCCAAAATTTCAATATCACTACTTCCCACATTTTCATACTACGTGGATTAGCTCCAATCGGCAATCCTAAATATATAAAGGGTAACTCACCAATCTGACACCCAAAGCACGACGCCATATCCAATACAATATCCGACTCAATACCTATGGCATAAAAGCATCATTTGGAGCCCCAAACAATATTGGAAGCATGTCAAGATTCTTTTCAAATTGCGCACATCCGCTATATTTCCATGCAAAAGAATCAATGTGCCATCAACGAATTGCAGGTGTGACAACGAGACTCAGTCGTAACTCTCACACCTTGTATACATCTCTTCTCTTACGCACTAAGCTGGAATTAGTGTAAAGCTTCCACGACAACCAAGAATAAAAGAGGCGACAACGGATCCCTTTGTCGAACTCCACACTCTATATCAAATTCCTTCGTAGCACAACTATTTACCAACACTAATAGGCGCGCAGTCCCAACACAAGTACCAATACATCCCCTCTATCTCGTACCACACCCTATTTGCGCCAAAATTTGGTCCAAGAACTTCCAATTCAAGCAATCATAAGCTTTTGCAAAGTCGAGCTTCAGCAAAGCACCCCTCCCCCCCCCGCCCCAAAAGAAGAGTTGTCATGTCTCAGTGAGTGAACCATTTTGTTAACAAGCCTACCTTTCAAAAGTGTCGTTTGCGTATCACTGATCAAAGAGCTCGCCACCTCTTGAAACCGTGCCGCTAAAACTTTAGCTAATATTTTATAAGCCTAGTTTAGTAAACAAATTGGCCGAAACTCACTAGTCTCTATTGGGTTGTCCTTCTTCGGAACTAACACCACAAACGCAGAATTCAACCCCCTTGGCAAGATACTTGTCACATAAAAAGAACTGAATAGATTAATCACGTCCCCCTTCACGAAATTCCAACATTGCTTATAAAACTCAAATGCAAATCCATCCGGACCTGGTGCTTTAGCCTCATCACTGCTCCAAATAGCCCTTCGTATTTCATCCTCCGTAAACTCCACTTCCAACAACTCTCGTTGTGCTACAATAAGGGACTGAAAATTAAGCTCACAATCAAAAGACCCTGCAGAATTTACCTGGGCAATGTGATTACAGAAACTCTGACTGAATATGTTGTTTCGAAATTCTTGGCAAAGTTTCCCATTGCCTATTTATTCGCAGACCCAGAATATTATTACGCATACTCTGAATCTTTGCCGAGTGCTGAAAGAAACTCATATTACGACCTCCTTATTTCAACCATACCTCCCTTGACTTCTATCGCCAGATAGATTCTTGGAACTGATACAATTTCCATAATTCTGCATGTAGCTGATGTCTCTCCATATTACATTCCACAGAAACCTCTCCACGTCCCACTTTCTCGAATAGCTCTTCAATAAGAACCTTGGTTGTGCTAATCTTGTCCTCAATCCTACCAAATGAAGTTCGATTCCACACTCGGAGGAATTTGTGCATCAGACGCAATTTATGTAGAAGTGATGGCTGTACATATGAGAAAATATGACAATTGAGCTCACTGGTGTTTTCTACAAGGAATATGACAATTTTGTCTCAAAAATTAATTTCTTTACAATTGAATGTTGGCAATATGTTTCTTGATCTTCCATAGCTGCTTGAAGATCCTTTTATGTCCTCTAATGAGTTCATAACCATTACTAGCCGTTGGGATGTTTTAGAGCTGTTGGTAACTCATAAAGTAGAGATTTAAATGCTCACATGCACAAAGGTTTTAAAACCTTTGGGGATTTTCAAAAAAAAACAAGTCGTTACAGTACATGGTTTTGAAACTATACTTGGGATTTTGAAACTTTAAGCCCAATTCTTGATTTCAGACCTTACAATCTGAATGGTTTTGAAACCACCCAAAGGGTTATTGAAACTTTCATTAATACACTGAAAATTGACTATATTTTGACTTTTTGAAGATATATTCGATATAGGGTTTTACTTAAAATATTTTAAACATATTTTTTAATTTTTGTTAACTTTAAATTATTTTTGAAATATTTTTAAGTCCAAAAACAATTTTCATAAAAGTTATATCAAAATCATTATCTAAAAAAAGGTAAATTGATTGTCCATGATGTGAAAAACAATTAACAATTAAAGACAACATATTTCCAAACAATGTTACAGAAACAGAAAAACAAAAAGGTTTTCCTTTTTCAATTTTTCTCTTTTAATTTTACAAATCTCACTCTTTCAATGATTTTTTTCACTCAATAAGCTATTTATATAGAAAGAAAATAAATAACACTGCCAAAACAACAACAAGCCACTGTATTGCTAGTATAAGAAATCTAATAAACTCAATGCAGAAAAAAATAGGGATGTTCGATACACAGTCAAAACACAACAGAGCCATCTTAAAATCTACTCATATAGTAAAGTAAACACAAACTAACCTTAAAAAATTTAAAATATCACCACCAAAATTTTACAGTAAAAATAATTACAACAAAGAAAAAGATGAGAGCAATGGGTGAAAAATATATAAAGGCATATTAAACCAAATAAGAAAAAATTCAACAAAATGAAAAAGTTAAAGGAAAATGAAGCTTATTAGGAGAAGAGTTAAATAAAGAAGGAAATTCAATAAAAGAAAAAAGGTGAGGAAAATGAAGCTTACCAGGTAAAGAGGAATTAAACCACTATGGTTTTTTCAGTGGAAAAGCACTTACTACTTTGTGTACGATAATGCTTAATAGGTTTTCATAGTGAAATCAGTACACAATAGGTGTCTGTCGTTACTCACTATGGTTACTTCAGTGCCAAACACTTACTACTTGTATTCCGATGATGCTTGCTTGGTAATTATATTGGAATCAGTGCATAGAGATTTCTGTCATTAACCAAAATGATTATCTTAGCATGGTATCACTCAAGAAATAACACATTATTTTGCTCATTCAATTTCAGTGCAGAGGCGTTTGTTGCGTTAATAAGAAGGATGTTTGTTGGGTTTTGTGGCATAATGGTGCCTAACTTTATCAATGGTACACTAACATTTATTTGTATCTTAGAACAATGGTGCTTATATGTGTTCTCAAGATACAATGATGCTTGTATATATTCTCCAAAATGGCTAGAAGTCAAAATAATCGGTCAATGGATCCTACTAAATTTGAAGAGCTTGAAGCCACTGTGACTACCTTAAGAGCTCACATGGTCTCGAGCGACAATATCAGGGAAATGCAACTCAACAGAAGTTGGCAGGCGCCATAAAGGAACTCATTAATGAAGCAAAGAAAGCTATAAGTGAAATCAAGAATGGATTGGATGAACTCAAGTGTCATGTCAACCTGATCCAGGTAGCCGTAGGAATTCAACTACAAGTTTTAGAGGCCAGAGGGCTAGGGTCCAAGAGTGCCAACGATTTGAAGGGAACATGGATGCCAAAGAGCTTGAGATTTTTTTTGTTTAACTTCGAGCAATGCTTTTCGAGTAATGCATACCACATCAGAGGAGGACAAGGTCTCCAGACTCTATGAAATTGATGTATTTGATAGAAGATGTCAAGTAGTGGTGGCGGTCCAAATTTAATTGTGGTGTGTGTTCCAACAAGACTTAGGAAGAGATGAAGAAGGAATTGAGGAACTCATTCTTTCTTGGGAATGTGGAATAACATGAAAGAAATAAGCTAACAGATTTTTTTGCACATGAGAACAGTACGTGAATATATGAGAGTTTTTCGTGTTAATTTTAGATATCAAAGACATGTCATAGAAAGACAAAATGTTCTACTTTCTTGAAGGGCTCAAAATGTGGGCAAGAATAAAAATCCAGAGACAAAGACCATAAAATGTAGATGAGGCAATAGTTGTTGTCAAACGACTTAGTGACTACAGTGACGATTCCACGAAGCATAAGGTTATATTTACGAATGCTAATGGCACCAGTCAGGGTCATGGAAATGGTAAAAATATAGAGAGCGGTAATGGCAACATCAATGGTACTGGCAATGGAAATGGTCATGATAACGTCAATGAAATTGGGGTGGCAAATTACAAAGTGGAAAGAATGGACAAACCTTCATGGGGAAATGATAGAGGACAAAACAATGAGGATCATAGGAAAGGGCTACGTAGTTTTCTTTGTCAGGGTCATTATCGACTAGCAGAATATCCGTTGAGAAGTACGCTTACTAAGTTGAGGACTTCTACACAAGATCCAAACCAATTTGACCACCCTAATGGTAAGAATGAGGACTATCTAGCTAGAATGGGTTCTATATGCTTTTGTATGCTTTGCGTTCATAAAAAGACAATGCAAGGAAAGAGCCAGAGAGGGGCCTGATATATGTGAACATAGTCTTGAATGGGAAAGCCACAAAGGCCTTGGTAGACACGACATCAATATATACATTCATTTTTTAGAAGGAGCTGATAGGTTCAACCTGAGACTTAACAAGGACGTGGGGCAAATGAAAGCGGTAAACTCAGAATCCTTGATGATACGAGACAATGTAAAGAATGTGAAGACTAAGATTGGATCATGTGGGAGGGGGAATATCAACTATACAATGTCTCATATGGATGACTTTGACGTTGTCATAGGTTAGACTTCATGATATATGCTAAAGCCATTCCATTTCCTTCTATGATGTTCAACAGGGAGCAACCGAGAATAGTAAAGGCCATGATACTTCTGAAGGCTACTAGAAATACATTGTTAGCAATGTAGTTGGAGAAGGATATAGCAAAAAATTCTACGGAGCATGGAGTTTAAGACAGCCTAGTCGATGAGGACGTTAACAAATTAGGTGGCGGGGGGATATTGTGGCCATCCATTTTATAGGGTCACAACTGGGTATATGCACCATGGCCAACTATGTATAAGGCCTCATGGTTGGGTAATAATAAAATGTCTCTATTTCAAGCACTGTAATGTTTAGGGAAAAAAGTCTGCATATTAAACATTTTTATTGTTAGGGAAAATGTCATCATTTCTAGAATTTTAATGCCTGCTTGGGTCATTTCCATAATGTTATTTTCGCATATATGTAGGGGGTGGACAGTCGACATATAGTTGGGCTGATCTATAGGTAAAAATATGTGTATGAGGCACACCATCGAGGGTGGCCCCTACTACCCCAATCGTTGATGTTGGGTGAGTCTTCTTTTGTAACCCGATGCATTTCCTTTATATAATAAAGCCATTTTTTCCTTCAAAAAAGGTGAAGGTCGACTATGGGTAGTCATTATGCCCTACGATATTGACTTGTGGCTTGAAGGATCATGTTGTGGCTTTTATGACTGATGCGCTGCTTTGTTTGTAATGCCCTGATTTTGGGCCTACATGTTAGACAGATTGATTAGATGGTTCGGGAGAACCAAATTAGACAATTTGAGCAATTTTCTGGAAATTAATCTTAATAAATCGTTTTTGGCTTAAATAAAATATGGAAAAATGCTAAAAAATAATTAATTAATATTTTAAGTATGTTGGTAAATTCAATTTGAAGGAATTAAACGATTTTGAGACATTTTGGTTTCTTAAAGCTACTTGATTTCTTTGATTCCTACAACAAAACCTACTTGATTTCTTGAAGCTTTCATCCTATCTTTGCCAATTAAGGGAAGAATCAACAATTAGAGGTGATTTTCGTTTCTCTCCTCTAATTAAAGGTTCTTTAATGAAATTCCCAAGTTCTTGATCCTTTACAACTGATTTATGTTATGGAATTATGATTAAAACATGTGTATGGTGATTTAATTGAGTTTTGATATGGAAATTGGATTAACACTATTTTGGATTTGTTTTGTATTAAATCTAATTGATTTAGATCTCTAATAAGACGTGTTTTAATGTTTAAAGAATAGATTAATCAAAGAAATCTCGAAACTATGTGAATTGCTAATTTTCTAGGTTGTAAATAGTTAGATTTTGGTGTGATCTTGATGTTGCTGGAGGTATAAGGACGTTATAGGAATGTTTTTGGATGTTAATTGATGTTGTTAAGATGATGGAATCAATAGGTTTTGGCTGGGCTATGTTTATAAGAAGTTTGGGGATAATTTCGGTTGTTTTAGAGAGGCGTTTGGTGGTTTCTTGTGAGGCGAAGTTGTGTTTGTTGGTTGCTGGAAATTAGAGATGCATGAAGTGCATTAATCCTGTGTTTTTGATTGGGTAAAGTAGGGGAGTTGAATCCTATAGCTTTTAGAGAGGTTGCGGAAGCTTGATTCTCGCAACGGCAAGAGAGCTTTGGATTGTTGGTGAGTGGAAACACGTTTTACTGATTTTAAAAGGTTAGAAGATGGTTGTTGGGAGTTTAGAATAAGTTTGAAACACTTACCTAAGCTCGAAAGTATGTATTGGTTGAGCTCTCTCTCATTTTCGATTTTGCAAAATACAATCTCATGCACATGTTTATAGATTTGATTACTTACTATTATATACATGTTTTAGAAAAAAAAAGATGTTGCAAATGATTATACATGATGAGATTTGAGCATAGCAAATGATTTATGAAAGTATTTTTGACAATGCTAGAATACATGGTTTAATGTATTGGAAAATGGTTTGAATTGATGCATATGTAAAATAGTAAGTTAATGTGGTTTATTGAGTATATTGGCAAGTGACTGAGATAAACTACTATCGGTTATAGTTGGCTAGCCATAGGGTTTAAAGTGCACTATAATAAGTAGCCTCATGTGTGTCGAGGGGTCAAGAGTGTGCCATGCTCCACCATGAGAACCGCAGCGGTCGAAGGGTCAAGAGTGTGCCAGTTCTCCCCCTGGTGGATTTATAAATTATAACCGTTGAGGGCTGCTCCAGTTCAAGGACGTATTAGAAGTGGTCAAATGAACCACTTGGGAAATCCTTGTATCCGATGTGGTTTTTATAAAATAGAATGAAACTTGTTTTGATTCACTTGAATGCCAATATATGAGATGATGAATCATGAGAAATAGATTATGTTTGTATAACGTGGTTTATAAAAGAGATGCTCTTTAAGCTTGCTATTTAGAGATTTTGGCATATGAAGCTTAAATTGAGGTTTATGATAGAAATCCATGATACATGTGTTGCAAATAATTTAAATGTGCATAATTGAAGAGATTATAGAAGCATGAGATGATTTTTCCATGAGACTTATACATATGGTTTGAATTAAAATGATTCTAATTGCATTTACGAGTGTTCCTGAGATTCCCTCACTAAGCCTATAGCTTAGACTCTCCTTTAACTTCAATGCAGAGAAATAGACTCAATTGGACAGCAAGTAAGCAAAGGAGGATCCAAGGATTTGAAGTATTTACAAGTATGATGTTACAAGTGCATAGTAGTAATAAGAGGCGATTTGTCCAAGTTGTAATTGGGAGGTTTATTTTAGGTACTCCCTGTTTGTACAAGTTTGGTTTGATGTTTTGGAATTGTATGATGCTTAATGTTTAGTTTTGAGGGGTTTGGAAACATTATTCATGCTTGGGTAGAAATAATGCCTATAGGAGTTATGTTTGGATTTGATATGTAGTGTATGATCTTCTACCATACTTCCCTGTCTGAGGAATTGATGTTTATGAAGTAGTGTGATGATTAGATACTGTTTGGAGTATGTTAGATTGAGCCAAAGCATCATATGTTGGACCAAGAGGTCATTACAGGTCTATCTGTATCGGTCCTTAGAGATCAGTATGCGGGGACTTGTCTCAGCTCAATCTGGGGAAAATTGCCTTAGCGTACGTATAGGGACCGTATCGGTACGTGATGCTAGAATTTTGGCTTGGTGTCGGTACACGGGCAACCATATCTATACGCCTTTTGGCTACTAGAATCCCAATTTTCAAGAATAGCATACCCGTACCGATACGCTTGAGGATCATATCAGTAAGCCTTTGTATTTTGCATCCATTGTAATACGATAAGTGCCTGTACTGGTACGCCAACCATTAATTCAGTTAAGATGCCTTCTAAAGTTTGATTTCTTTACAATTTAGTCTTATTTCTTGATTATGCAATTAAATGAGTTTAAATGATTATTTTAAGTTAAAATTTAACCTGATTGTATGAAATATGACTAACTAAAGATTGGTAACTTTAATTACAAAGAAGTATTTTTAATTATCAAAAATTACATTTTGGTCCCTACAACACAAATTCATACAATTGGATGTCATTTCGACACCGATTGATTTGAAATCTTCACCATAATTAGCATGATCACCTTAGGACTTAAATATGCATTTAGATAAGATAAAAGAAAAAATTAGAACATTTTCTAAGTAAATCTTCCGGGTTTGTCATGGCAAACCCTAATATAGCTTGTTCAGTTTGGTTTTATGACTAGACTAGGTAAAGAGGGTTACATTTGTTGGTATCAGAGCTAGGTTATGATTGTTGGGAGGTGGGTTATGGCTGTTTGATGTATTGTTGATGTATGATTCTGTTGATTGCTATGCGGTGTTTGGATCTGTGAGATCATGTATGAAATGTGATATGTTTGGGGTAGAAACTTGAGGGACACATTGCCTTATTACTATTAGTGTTAAATGATTTTTTTAAACACGAGTGACTTGGATTCTTGATGCAAGCTGGTCTAATTGTATTATTTTATTGCATTATCATGTTTTAGACTCATATTTTTGTGAATGGGGCCGAGACGAGAGATGAGAGCTTATATAGGAAGTATTGTGGATAAACAAGATGATGAGTTGCCTCCTCCTCCACTGATTTCTCCTACTAGACTTAGAGTTGAGGGTGGTGCACCTCAGGCACCGCAATGATCTATTTTTGGTGATATGCCACCGTTAATCTAGACAATGACTGAAGCTTTTTAGGCAACCATTGCTGGAGGGCAAGTACCTACTCCGACACCTATAGCTATTAATACCAGGCTACCTTTAGAGCGTCTATGTAGCTTGGGTGGTACTGAGTTTAGATGTTTGGCTTTTGAGGCAGCTGAGGAGTGGTTTGCTAGCATGGAAAGGATCTTTGGTCAGATGAAGTGTATAGATGTCTGCAAGTTGGGTTGCATAGTGACATTACTTCAGGGTGATGCTTATAGTTGGTGGACAAATGCTATCGCGGGTTTGGCACCTGCTAATGTAATATGGGAGTTCTTTTGTACTGCCTTTCGAAAGAAGTATCTGGGATCTCGATATCAAGATAAAAAGAAAAGGGAGTTTATGGCTTTAGAGTAGGGGAACATGTCTATTTTCGAGTATGAGATCCAGTTTGTTCGATTGAGCAGTATGCTCTTGAGTTTGTTCCTAATGAGTGATAGCGATGCGACCGATTCCATTATGGGTTGGTGAAGGAGTTGAAGACTTACATGTTGGCTACGGATTATACTGAGTTTGATATCCTAGTTTCTCAAGCTAAGGATATAAAATAGAATTTAGGGTTATCTACTCGTTCTAGGAGTTCTTTTACGGGGAAAAGGAATGTTGAATCAGATGTTAGTAGAGATAGATACAAGAAGCATAAAGATAAGAGGTATCATTAGAATCAGAGACGTAGAGGGAGTTGTGCTGGGCATGGGCAACCTGTTCAGAATACCTTTGTTCAAACACCTGAATGTGGGAAATGTGGTAGATGACACACGAGGGAGTGCTGGGGTACTCTTGGTACTTGTTGAAGCTGTGGTTCACGGGATCACATCAGGCGTGATTGTCTGCAGTTAGCTAGGGAAGGTTAGGCTCCTGTACCAACTATTGTGCCACAAAGATGTCATAAGCACGGCAGCGGACATTTTCAGTGTAGGGAGGATGGTCAGAAGGTAGTTGCTCATACCGTAGCGGTTCAGCCCGAGGATGGTAGGCCATCGAGAGCTTTTACGCGCCATGTGGGAAGGAATGATATCGATGTGATTGCAGGTACATTTACTTTGTAGTCTATACCAATGTTTTCTTTGATAGATTATGGTTCTACACATTCATACATTTTGCACGAACATGCATGCTTGCTTGATATACCTGTAGAAGTGTTAGATGTTGGTATAAGGGTAACTAGTTCTTTTGGTGAGACAGTAGTTGCTAGGAGGTTGTTTAGAAGATGTCCTTTGATGGTTCAGGGTCATGTGTTTGAGGCAGATTTGATAGAGTTACCGTTCTATGGTTTTGGTGTAACCTTGGGGATGGATTGGTTGTCGGAGTACCGAGCTCTGGTTGATTTTGAGACCAAGCGAGTTTCATTGAAACTTGCTGAGGATTACGAAGTGGTGGTTATGGGCGAGAATGTCAAATTATTGTCCAATGTTGTTTCGGCTTTAGAAGCACGAAAAATGTTAGAATTTGGGGGTCAAGCATACCTAGCTTATGTTATGAACCCTAATATGAAGGAAGTGCGTGCCCAAGATATTCGCACCGTTTGCAATTTTCCAAGAGTTTTTTTGGAAGAGTTGTATGATTTGCCACCGAATAGGGAGTTAAAGTTTTGCATTGAGACGTACGCGGATACGGCTCTAATATCGATTGCACCATATCGCATGGCACTAAAGGAATTGAAGGAGTTAAAGACACAGCTACAGGAGTTGTTGAATCATGGTTTCATTCATCTTAGTGTATCACTGTGGGGAGCACCGTTGTTGTTCATGAAAAAATATGGCACAATGAGAATGTACATTGATTATCGGTAATTGAACAAGTTGATGATTAAGAACAAGTATCTTTTGCTAAGGATCGATGATTTGTTTGATTAGTTTCGGGGTGCTATGGTGTTTTCCAAGATTGATTTGAGGTCTGGGTATTATCAGTTGAAGGTGAAGGATAAAGATAGTTTTTCGCAAGCGCTATGGGCATTATGAGTTCTTAGTGATGCTGTTTGGGTTGGCAAATGCGCCAATAGCTTTCATGAACATGATGAATCGGGTGTTCCATGAATTCTTGGATCAATTTGTAGTAGCGTTCATCGGTGATATCCGTGTGTACTCTCCTACCAAGGAAGACAACGATCGACACCTACGGATTGTGTTACAAATTCTGTTGGATAATAAGTTGTATGCCAAGTTGAGTAAGTATGAGTTTTGGATCAAGCAAGTGGTTTTTCTTGGTCATGTGGTTGCAGCCGAGGGTATTCACGTGGATCCGCAGAAAATTTAGGCAGTGGCAAATTGGAATCAACCAAAGTTAGTGTTAGAAGTTCGTAGTTTCTTGGGGTTGGCAGTATATTATCGTCACTTTGTGGATGGTTTCTCGAGGATTGCTTCTCGTTTGATGAAGTTTTTGAAAAGGGATGTAAGTTTTGAGTGGACAGAATCTAGACATCAAGCTTTTGATAAGTTGAATAAGGCTTTGGCGCAAGCTCTAATCTTGGTTCAACCCGAGCCAGGGAAGGAGTTTGTGGTTTATAGTGATGCATCCTATATGGTTTTGGGGTGTGTGTTGATGCAATAAGGTAGGGTTGTGGCTTATGCATCTAGAGAGTTAAAGGTGCATGAGCGTAACTATCTTACGCATGATATTAAGCTTGCTGCGGTAGTTTTTGCGTTGAAGATTTGGCGACATTATCTTTATGGTGAGAAGTGCATTGTATACACGGATCACAAGAGTCTGAAATATCTGATGTCACAGAAGGAGTTGAATCTTAGGCAACAAAAATGGTTGGAGTTACTTAAGGATTATGATTTGACGATAGAGTGTCATTCGAGAAAGGCTAATATTGTAGCCGATTCCTTGAGTAGAAATGTTACGATTGAGTTGAAGGTGATGTTTGCTCGGTTGAGTGTGATGCGTGATGGTGGTTTGTTGGCTAAGTTGTAAGTAAAGCCATCGTTGTTGCCGTTGATCAAGGAAAAACAACTGTATGATGATTCTTTGGTACTGCATGTCAAGGATATAATAGATGGCAATCAAACGAATTTTTGTTTTAGTGATGAAGGTCTTTTGTGTTTCAAGAGTCGACTGGTTGTGCCAAAAGATGAGGAGTTAAGGTACAAAATGTTGGCCGAGGCTTATTCGAGTCCTTTTGCTATGCATCCGGGGAGTACAAAGATGTATCAGGATTTGAAAAAAGAGTATTTCTGGTTTGGTTTGAAAAAGGATGTTGCGGATTTTGTTGCTCATTGTATGGTTTGTCAGGGCGTTAAGGCTGAGCATTAGTTTCTTTCGGGGTTGTTGCAACCGTTAAGGATTCTGGAATGAAAGTAGGAGAGAGTTACCATGGATTTTGTGTCCAATTTGCCTTTGACGCCATCAAAGAAGAATTATGTTTGGGTGATTGTGGATAGGTTTACGAAGTGTGCACATTTTCTGGCTGTGCATACGACGTATACTTTGGATAAGTTGGAAGAGTTGTATATTGCTGAGATTGTCTATTGTATCAGATAGAGATTTGCGTTTTACAACAAGGTTTTGGGAATGTTTACATAAGGCTTTGGGTAAGCGGTTGAACTTTAGTACTTTGTATCATCCTCAAATGGATGGTCAATCTAAACGCGTTATGCAAGTGTTGGAGGATATGTTGCAGTGTTGCATCATTGATTTTCAAGGATCATGGGAGATGCAGTAACCTTTGGTGGAGTTTGCTTATAGCAATAGTTATCAACCAGATGGCACTGTACGAGGCTTTGTATGCTAGAAGCTGTCACACGCCACTTTATTGGACAGAGGCTGGAGAGAAGTATGTTTCTTTGCCTGATGTGTTTAAGGATGCCAATGAGAAGCTGAAGCTTATCAGTGATTGGTTGAAGGCAGCCTTAGATCGGCAAAAGTCATATGCTGACTTGAAGCTTAGGGAGATTGAGTATGCTGTTGGTGATCGCGTGTTCGCCAAGGTTTTGCCTTGGAAGAAGGTGATGAGGTTTGGACGAAAGGGCAAGTTAAGTCCTAGGTTTATTGGGCCTTATAACGTGTTGGAGCGAGTTAGTACAGTTGCTTATAAGTTAAGGTTGCCTACGGAGTTAGAGAAGATACATGATGTTTTCCATGTATCAATGCTTCAGAGGTATAGATTGGATTCTTCACATGTGATGCTTGTTGAGGAAATTGAGTTGAATTCGAATTTGACCTATGATGAGGAGCCAGTGAGAATTCTAGATTCAAGCAACAAGGTTCTTCGTGGGAAGACCATAAAGTTGGTGAAGGTGTTGTGGCTACATTGTGGAGTCGAAGAAGCCATCTCAGAAAGCAAGAAGGACATGTTGAAACAGTTTCCTCACCTTTTTCGCCAGGTAAATTTTGAGGAAGAAATTTCTTAAGGGGGGAGATTTGTAACGCCCTGATTTTGGGCCTAGATATTAGACGGATCGATTAAACGATTCAGGAGAACCGAATTAGACAATTCGAGCTATTTTCAGGAAATTAATCTTAATAAATTGTGTTTGGCTTAAATAAAATATGGAAAATGCTAGAAAACACTTAATTAATATTTTAAGTATTTTGGTAAATTCAATTTGAAGGAATTAAATCTGATTTTGTGACATTTTGGTCTGGTGACTAAAATGTAAAGTTTTCAAAACTATTTTTTGTGACTAAACCGTAAAAGGGTCAAAACTTAGAATCTTTAAGGAGCTAATTAACCATAATTTTCCATCAGATTTTCCCTTAATTTAGGCTATTTTATAAAGGTTTTTAATTGGTTTTAATATTAAAAGAAAATATAATTAATAAAAATGATTTTCAATTTAATAAATCACTTTCTCACGTAACTAACTTTGCTATCACTTTTCTCTCTACTTTCTCAGCAGCCAAACTATCAAATTCTTTCTAGAATTTCTAAGAATCAATCTCTTTTGATTACCTCTTTGATTTCTTTGATTCTTACAACAAAACCTACTTGATTTCTTGAAGCTTTCATCCTATCTTTGCCAATTAAGGGAGGAATCAGCTAGTAGAAGTGATTTTCGTTTCTCTCATCTAATTAAAGGTTCTTTAATGAAATTCCCAAGTTCTTGATCCTTTACAACTGATTTATGTTATTGAATTATGATTAAAACATGTATATGATGATTTAATTGATTTTTGATATGGAAATTGGATGAACACTATTTTGGATATGTCTTGTATTGAATCTAAATGATTTAGATCTCTAATAAGATGTGTTTTAACGTTGAAAGAATAGATTAATCAAAGAAATCCCAAAACTATGTGAATGGCTAATTTTCTAGTTTGTAAATAGTTAGATTTTGGTGTGATCTTGATGTTGTAGAGTTGTTGGAGGTATAAGGACGTTATAGGAATGTTTTTGGATGTTAAATGATGTTGTTAAGATGCTGGAATCAATAGGTTTTGGCTGGGCTATGTTTATATGAAGTTTGGGGATGATTTTGGTTGTTTCAGAGAAGCGTTTGGTGGTTTCTTGAGAGGCAAAGTTGTGTTTGTTGGTTGCTGGAAATTAGAGATGCATGAAAGTGCATTAATCCTCTGTTTTTGATTGGGTAAAGTAGGGGAGTTGAATCCTATAGCTTTTGGAGAGGTCGCAGAAGCTTCGGAAGCTTGATTATCGCAACGACAAGAGCGCTTTGGACTGTTGGTGAGTGGAAACCCGTTTTACTGCTTTTAAAAGGTTTGAAAATGTTTTTTTCAGAGTTTAGAATAAGTTTGAAACACTTATCTAAGCTCGGAAGTAAGTATTGGTTGATCTCTCTCTCTCGTTTTCGGTTTTGCAAAATACAATCTCAAGCACATGTTTATAGATTTGATTACTTAATGTTATATGCATGTTTTTAAATGAAATATGTTGAAAATGATTATACATGATAAGATTTGAGCGTAGCAATTGATTTATGAAAGTATTTTGAGAATGCTAGAATACATGGTTTAATGTATTGGAAAATGGTTTGAATTGATGCATATGTAAAATAATAAGTTAATGTGGTTTATTGAATATATTGGCAAGTGGCCGAGATAAAATGTTATCGGATATAGTTGGCTAGCCATAAGGTTTAAAGTGCACTATAATAAGTTGCCTCATGTGTGTCGATGGGTCAAGAGTGTGCCATGCTCCACAGTGAGAACAACACCGGTCGAGGGGTCAAGAGTGCTCCAATTCTCCCGCTGGTAGATTTATACGTTATAATCGTTGGATGTTGCTCCGGTTCGAGGACGTACGCGAGGACTTCTCTCGGCTCAATCTGCGCAAAATTACCTTGGCATACTGATACGCCTATGGACCGTATCAGTATGCAATGCAGAAATTTAGGCTTAGTGTCGATACACGAGCAACCGTACCGATACACCTTTTGGCTACTAGAATCCCAATTTTCGAAAATAGCATACTCGTACAGATACGCTTAAGGACCGTATTGGTACGCCTTTTTATTTTGCACCCGTTGCGATATGAGAAGTGCCCGTACCGGTACGCCATCCATTAATTCAGTTAAGATGCCTTTCAAAGTTTGATTTCTTTGAAATTTAGTCCATGTTTCTTGATTATACAATTAAATGAGTTTGGATGATTATTTTTAGTTGAAATTTAACCTGATTGTATGAAATATGACTAATTAAGGATTGGTAACTTTAATTGCAAGGAAGTCATTTTAATTATTGAAAATTATGTTTTGGTCCCTGCAGCGCAAATTCGTGCAAATGGATGTCAATTCGATTGAGTTGTAATCTTCACCATAATCGGCATGATCACCTTAGGACTTAAATATGCATTTAGATAAGATAAAAGAAGAAATGGACCATTTTCTAAGTAAATCTTTCGATTTTGTCGTGTAGCTCGCTCGGTTTGGTCGTTCGACTAGACCGGGTCAAGGGGTTACATTGTTTATCTTAAACAAGTTGACACAGAATAAGGTTGACTTGGTCGGGAAGCGTCCCTTTCAAGTGATGCATGCCATATCGATTGAGTGAATGAAGGTATGTCCGTGAAGTATAGAAAATTGATAAATTTCATGTGTAAATGAATCTAGACTTTTATTAATAAATAAGTTTGGAAACATCTTAACAAGATAATAAAAAATGGGATGTACTAACCTATAATACCATAAAAATGTGCCTTGAGGAGTCTGAAATAGTATGAAAACAAGAAAAAGGATATATACAACTTGGATTTGATTGTCTACTTTGAGAATTCTACCCTTGGAGGATATATAGAGGCCACCACACAAACTAGCGTTTCCAATCACTTTCCTCGAGTCTATAGCCTAAAATTCAGAAATATATGAAGAGAATTTAGCTGTGTATTTAAAATCAATAGATAACTTACTGATTGAAAGAATGTTTCAAACTATTTTTGTAATGATTGATTCTAAATTGTTGTGAATAAAAAATTAGTAACATTAACTGATCATTCACGGTATGATTGAAAGAAAATATGAGAGTGCATGTATAGGATTGGTTCTTTGAAAGACTTGGTATTTAAGCGTGCCTTGTGCACCACCTCTCTTTTCATAAGTTATCTATCTAGTGTACTATTCATTATTGTTCTTTACATTGGATTGTGTGAACTTTTGTTTTAGGTTTCTAATTTATTAAATTCCTATTGTCTAACAAAAATTGGATATTATGTTTCTATTTCTAGTTTTTAATTTCTAACTAAATTCCTAACGTTGACCATATTCATAATTTTTTGTTTCTGATTTGTGACTATGAGCCACAATGAAAACTAGAGAAATTCATTGGAGAGAATTTCAAAATGTGGAAAAATAAGATGTTGTATATTTGTCCATGCTAAATCTATCCAAATATTGAAGGACGATTCTCCTATTTTTAGAGAGGACAAGGTAAATATTGCCACCACTTTAAAATGGTACTAAAGAAAATATTGCTAAGACAAATATTACTAAGGAAAATGTTGTTGAAACAATAGAGGTGCGACTAAACAGTCAATCCTAATTTTGCCAAGGCAAATGCCAAGACAAGCATAGTAGAAGTCAAGAAGGGACTTCAAGAAAACAAACCGTAGACAAGTTCTTATCTCGAATTAAAATCAAAGTATGTGCAAGAAGCAAAATTTCATGGGAAATGTTTTAATTGCCATAAGATGGAGAAAAAGTCTTCGGGCTATAAATGTTGAAGTTTTGTGCCCTAGGTGAAGAAATTTATGTAATTGCTGAATTATTTGGACTAGAATGAAAAAAATAAAATTTCTATATGTTATTTATATAATACTTTATTATGTACATTGTCCTTAAACTTGATATTGCATGTAAAGCGATAAAGTGATAAGAAAATATCGGCACATTGATTACCTATGGTTTAGCTGAATATAAATGGGATTATAAGGTTTATTATAATACGGAAGACAACTTATATTATTTGGTAATCTAAACATGTCTGTAGTTCATAGAATTATCTGAGCAAATAATTCGGAAGAACTATTACGTTCTCTAAAGTCCAAATGGGGAGATAGCTTATCTTTGTTGTCCGAGTGGTTGACTCTCGAGTAGAGACGTAGATGTGTTTCGGTGGAATGAAGAAACATTGAACTGGACTCAAGATGAATTAAGATCTTAAATCCATTTAAATATTAAATTCATTTGTGGCATTCAAAATATATTTACCTTAATCATGAGTAAATGGAGGACCATGTATGTGTGACTTGCTTGCTTTGATATATCAATATCCGATGCGTCTTGGAGTAGTAAGCTGATGGATGATATGTTGGGTATATGGCTCATGCATAATGTGGATGCATTTATATATATGGAATCATAGCTCGATTAAAGAGTAAATGGTATCATCTCAACGGCATTGTAATGGTTTGTGAAAATAAAATGTGGCCATGGGTCGTTGGTAAAGGATGAATGACTTATTATTACTTTGTGTAATAATTATTTTCACTATTTAGTTTACAATGGAACCTTGAGATAAAAGTGATTAAACCGGATGAAAGGATTCAATCTAACGGGATCGCGAATATCCTATGAGGGTAATATATTTATGACATGGTCTTGGACAAAAGCTACATGGTAAGCTTTCAGTAATATTATATGTGTGGGAGTTCGGTCTTGGTACTATAGTGGAATGACTCCTTGACTTAAATAATGGAGACGTAATTAATTGACGAGAAGTCTAAAACTAATTACATATTATTTTGCCCACATCATATAAGTCTAAATAGTCCCTTTGCTAGCTCAATTTAACTCGATACGAATTGCATGATTAAATTGTAAACTAAGAGGAAAATTACTAATTCAAGTCATTGCATTTTCTTATGGGTGGAAGAATTAAAATGATTTAGAAATTAATTTAATAACTATGGGAAATTATTTAATAGGTTCTAAAGTGGAATATTAAATTAATAAATCATGATTTAATTTAAATGGTTTGAAAATTAATTTGATAATTTTGGTTCAGTATCTAATGGAGTCTAAAATAAAATATTAAATTAACAAATAATATTTTTGAATTTTTTGATCAGCAAGCATGATTTTATTAGAGTAAAAGTCATATAAATAAAATGTTATCATGTGCCTCATTAAAAACTTCCCTAAACCTACGATGGAGGAAAAGAGTACAACATGGCAATATTAAAAGGACAAAACACCAAACCAAAAATAAAGAAACAAAACACCATGGTAAAAGCACATTATCCAACCTACTCAGTGTCTAACTCTACAAAATACCATGCACATTTAACACATAGCAACCAACATCTGACGAACCAAACACCCTTATGCTTGCATTACCAACAAGAGAACAACCCAATAGCACCAAAGCAACACCAACTATACACACAGACAAGCCACAGCTCCCCATACTCAAAGCTACACAATAACGATCATTATCGCATAAATAAAAACCAAGTATTCAGAACTTAAAAGTGGAAGAACCAATGCAACATTACCCAAAGGCAGCCCAACAACACCATAAGTAACCATGAAGTCTCCAATTCCTATTAGAGTGCAAACATCATGAGAACAAAACAAGATTTCATCACCATCGCATGTTCACTTATAGAATAGCACAAAACCAGGAAGCATGATCGACCCCCTAAGCCATCTCATCCATCATCTAATTAGCCCCACGCAATACATTATTAAAACAAGCGCATGGAAAATAAAATCCATTGAACAATCGCAGCATATCTCGCATTGCTACTACTCATGCTCCATTCTCTCTATTAATTTTACAATATCCTTCATGATTGCCTCCTCTTTACCTATTGTTTGTAATCCCCTCGACCCGGCCCAGTCGCTAGACTTGAATCAAGGAAATTACATTAGTTTGCAGAAGCAAACCCGAACTGACTTATTCAAAAATTAGGTCTATTTTTTATTTTTATCTTATATAGATGCATTATTAGGACCCATGGTGTACATACAAGCAACAGCTAAAACTCACTTGAATCGATCTCTAATTAAACTAACATGCGATCTAGGGACCAAATTACAAATATTGAAAAGTACAAGAACTTACTTAGATTTAAGGTTACCAATCCTTAATTAATCATGTTTCATGCTTGAATGTCAATTTTCAGCTAAAATGGATCGTTCAAACTAATTCAATTAGCCTACGAACAATTAGGGACTAAAATGCAAGAATGTGAAACTTCAGTGTCCACTTAACTGACATAACTGCCTTCGATATCGGAACACGAGATTTCATACCACTACCAGGCTTCAAAACAAAAGGGTCATATCGATACCAAAAACTCAGTTTCGATACCAAGCTTCACAATAACAAGGGTCGTATCAATACGGTTCAAATCATATCGATACCCAAGCTTATTTTTGCAAACTCTTAAATTCTCGTAGCCAAATGCCGTACCAGTATGGATCACCCTGTACCGATACCGAAGCTATTTTCTCACTATCCTAGCCTGGTTCAGTCCCCGTATGCCGATTTAGAAGGGCCCCGTACCGGTACTGGTAGATCTGTAATTCCCAAAATGTCTGGTTTATGCCTTCAAACCCTATCAAGCTTGACCCAAACATTCTAGAATGCATTCTAAATAGATTTAACATACTTGGCATACACCATCAATCATTCAAACCATCAATTATACGTTCTCGTATACAAACCCACAAACTAGAGGCATGCTTCCTAAACACTTAAATCAACATACTTGGAGTGCAATCCAAAGCTTGATTTAAACGCAACATCAAACAAACAAAATGACTTTTCAAGACTTGATTGAGTATCCAAAGCATAGGCATATGCATTCTTTCATAACATGCTTTTATGTCATATAAAAAATGTAAAAGCATAGCAACCAAGGATTCAAATCAATCAACATGCTTCTAAATCCAACATGATAAACCAACAATCAGCAAGGTATAAACCTTAAATGTCCATAGCAAAATATATTACCAAACCCCCAAATTTAGTTAACACGTTGCCTTATTACCAAAAGTTTAAAACTAGAACCATACTCAACGCCAAAGGTGTCTTTAGGATCCCCTTGCTCCATATGCCGCTTCAACACTTAATTCTTTGCAAAGAAGAATGAGAGCGTAAGCAACACATGCTTAGTGAGGCTGCTCTACCAATATTCATCAATGCACTATTATACTATTGATAAAAACATGCAACAATTGCAAAGTGAAGTATGAATGCATAAACCAATGCAATTTGCTTACTTTCTTGCAAAACATGACATGTATAACAACCATATGCAAAATAGTATTCCCTCTTATTTCTCATATATTGTCAATTAGTATGACTCATGATAAATCATAATTTTTATTTAAAACCTCATCGGATATTCATATTTCCTCAGTGATACCTTTAAACCACAAACTTTCTTGCCTTCATCCCGGGTAGGTCCACCTCTACCAACACGCCACATATTCCATCAGCCTGAGTAGTTCTACCTCTATACTCAAGGGCCGCAGGCGATCGACTTATATTATAGTGCACTTTAAACCCTATAGCATGCCAACTATATTCGATACATTATTTTGTGTGTCATGTTGCGTGATTTAAGTGCTGATTGGTGTGAAAACGTTCCACTATTGCTACACTATCGATGCAAGAATTGAAACAAGGAAATCTCGTTTTAATATCGATCCCACGAGGATGGTGTATTACGCTTATGCTTATGTGACTACAATATAATACTGTGAGAGTGGTAGTTATGGGTGCAATGGTGGTTGCAATAACAGGATAAAAAAGAGAGTAAATGATTTAATGTGGTAGTAATAACAAAGTGTAAAAAAAGATAGAGAAATATGAGAATAAAGCCTGAATCTCCTTGGCTTAGCTCGACAGAAATCAAGTACACTTCAATGTAAAATATTGGTTTAATCAGCGATATGGTGGTCAGCTTGAGTATTAGCTTCCATTTAACCTTCATCCATTGACTCAGGGATGTAGTTGGCTTTAACTTTCTTCGTAAGTCGAGCCTATGGCCCTTAGTACAAGCGGACCAACTTTTGTTGCACCTAATAAACTTTCATTGTAAAAACTAGTTAATCTGACTCGTCATTGCATTCGTCGATGTCAGTGGCTGGTTTAACACTCTCATGCAAAATGTAAATCAGATCCAACAATTAAAGCTTAAGAAAAAGCTAACACAGATATATATTAAACTAAGAAAATAATTTAAGCAAGTTCATGAAGCTCTAGAAAATTAAACCAATGTCAATATGAGCTCAAAATACAAAGTAAATCTCCAAAAACATCAAATAGAAAAAGAGTTTAAGAAGATAACAATATATTTCCTCGAATAAGAACTCGACTCCCTATTTCTTTGGATAGATTTGCCTCACTTTGCCTCGGATCTCTAGAAATAAGCTCAAGCCGCCATGGATAGAGGAATAAAGCTCTGAGGTTGAAGATGATATGGAAAATTGGAATAGCATGACGCCCTCTCTCCTCTAAAATATTCCTGTTTAGGCCACCCATGAAATGACACGTCTTGCAGGTTATTTACGTGCCCATCATCGTACAAATTTTTTTGTAACAAATTGGACAGCTGGCATATTTGTCCTTAGCATTAAGCATACTGATAGCTGGCAGATGTAGTGTCGAACTGGCAACAGTGGTGAAAGCTTCCTCTACAAGAAAATTAGTAATGTAGCGATAACTATGCAAAAATAGGCAGAAATATACAAAACATGAGCCACTGGAACTAAGTTAGAAAAAAATGCATAAATAAACATGACAATGAATAAATGGATGCAATGGATACTAATGTGGGGACAATTAGACCTATAAATCAAGGGAAAATACATGTTCTTTAAATATCTATCACACCCCTAAACTTGAGTTTTTAATTGTCGTCAAGTAAAGATCAAAACAACAAGGTCCAACAACAAATCAAAGGCATTCTATGTACTTAAATCATTCTAAACAATCAATAAATCATATGCATTGACAAGAGAGATAATTGCATAACCAACTCCACATTAGTAGATAATCTAGAGATTCAAGGATACCTAACATCATCCCTAACAACTCAGATTCATTCCTCATATCAGCATTTATTTAGCATCACACATAATAGTATAAATATCATATATATTTTTCTTCTTTTTTTCTTTTCTTTTTTTATGTAGCAAGGGATATCGAGCAATGAATGTACCCTAAACCCTAAGAAGTAAAATGTTGTTCTACATACCCCCAGGAAGTACTTCATTGTAATGACACAAACTCATGTGGTGACGACCTTTGGACAGATTCATTTTTCTAATGCCTGCAGAGGAGTGTTCCCATTAAAGCTACTTTATTTATTTCATTGCACTCACATTGGAATGTCTTTTTGTTTATACTTAATACGATATACAAATATAGATATATATCACACATGCTGAAACAAGAGGGAGTCATCAAAAATCAAAGGAATGATGCAAGACATTCTCTAATCAAACCAACATATATATCAATTTAGAGTTGAGAAATGCAATCATCCTTCAAGTATATCCAAAAACTTATCAATAGTTAGAACAATTCAAGATTTACACATCAAATGCAAGCAAAATAATTTTTTAGAACAAAACGAACCTTGCATTTGCATAGAATTTTTTTCGAAATGGTGGCACATTTCAACTCCTAGGCGTATACCCCCAAACTTAAAGGTTGCATTGTCGCCAATGCAAAAGAAAATAGAATATAATGAATGAATGCAATGACATAATGTAATGACAAAATACAATAACAGAAATATAGTTGCAAAGATGAATGCAATACAATTACAACTACATGTTGTTACAATGACAATGCAAATGCAATGACAATACAAAAATACAGAATGAAATTATACTACATGAAATGCATGCCTACAAAAACTAAAAATTGACTAACTCAATTCTCTGGCTCATGGGAGAACAAGGTGGAGCATCTCTTCTTCTTTTTGCTCATTTTCCCTTCTATTTTCTTCTCCTTGGACTTGGAGCTATTCCTATTCTTTTCTTTCTTGGGCAGAGGAGTCTCTTCAACTTCTTATTCAGCTTTTTCATCTTTTTCTGGCTCTTATTACACTTCGGCATCATTGGACGCATCCTAAGATAGAATGAACTAAGCCTTGTAGAGCACCATTGCGAGAGGGTTTACCTCTTTTTCATCCTGTGGGCGCAACTTCCACCGGTCTCGCCACAACTGGCTCAAATTTAGGTCCTTTTATGGTTGCATCCACAGTCTTGGATGCAACCAAAACTTTGTCAAGAACTTTCTTTATGGCAGACTTCTCAGCAGTAAAACTATCATCTTTATCAACGTCCTCAACAAGGACGTTATCCTTAACAGTAGTAGTGGGTATGGCATTAACATCCGTATGGATGTTCAAATTGAACAAGCAATCCTTGATGATCTTACTCAATGCTTTCTCTCATGGTGGCTCGCCAGCTTCGCAGAAATTGTTAGGGGAATTTATTGACTTTGCTGGTACATCTTTGGTGGTAGCATCTGAGGAGAAGTCATAACTTTGGATGATTAGAAGAAAAATGAGAAATTTTGGTAGATCAACCGGAGTGAGGTGGCTCATATCAACAAGTGCAGACTTGTGCCATGTTCTCAAATAGGCCTAGAACAAGTTTTGTGCCAGATCCATTGTTTGCATAGTGGAAGCTACAAGTCCAAGTTTACTCATTACTACATTGAGTGTGTCCTCTATTTTTAAAACTTTGCGCCAAACATAATCACACGTTGGAACATTTTCTAGTGTAGCATTCACCTTGGCTTTACCCTTTTCCTCCCTCATTGCAGTACCTATCCTTGGTGTAGGAACTTCAGAAGCACAAACCATAATTTTGATGGCAACCCCTTTATTGGTAGTCCTCTCTTCATTTTTTGGGGTTTGACCCCCTTCAATGTACAGAGCTAAATGATCAGAGATGGAAAAGCCAATATACCAACCTTCTTCTCAATGAAACCCTTAATCTTCTTGTGTACGATTGCCCCACATCAATCTTTCTCCCTTGATTATAGAATGTACGAGACACATTCTTTCAAGAGAAATCGTTGTGCTATGGGTGGAGAGCAGCAACCTAAAGTTGATAAACTGAAACCATATCTTAGTAGGTAAAGTCAAAAACTTCCTTAGCATTGTAAAATTTTCAGCATTGGTCCCTAACTATAATGCACCTGCTAGAGATAAATCTTCAACTAAAAGAGTAAGTTTTTCATCACTAATTTTAACCACAAACAATACATGTTCATCAACACTCACAACAGTATTAAATAACTTGTTAATAGAAGAAGCACTCCAAGGAATAGAGTGTTCCCTAACAAAAACAAGTTTCAAAGAGGATTCATATAGATTTGCGTAAAATTCTCTTATCAAGGCAGCGTTGTAGCTGCTAGGATGAGCGCAAAATCTGCTCTATTTGTGAAGTGCAATGGTGTTGTGGATGGATTTCCTAGGTTCTTCATTAGTAGAGAGGTCGATTCCTTTCTTGGGGAGGATGCTTCTTTTTTGGATGTGTTCTATGAAGCGTTCACCCGCAATCCCAGTTTGGAAAGCCTCATACTCAAGAATTTCTTTTGGAGCAACAGGGACTTCTGCGTTAAGGATTGACTCCGAGCTCAAGATATCTTGAACATGGGTTTCCCTTGAGATTTTTAGGGCTACTCTTCTCTTGGCCATGAAGTATTAGAAGAAAGAAGATGAAAAAGAAAAATCTTGCATAGAAAAAAGCAAACTTTACAACCTTTAAAACTCGAAGATAGCAGAAAATGAAGTGAAAAATTAATGAGACTTCAATCTGCTTAATAAATAAGAAAAAATGAGGGAAAATGAAGAGGCATAATTGTTACCGTCTGATGCGATGAGTTTCAATGGCTTGATTGAGGCATAAAAATCATGCCTGTTCATTGTGTTTCTCACGCATGTGATGAAAGGCTGTGATTATTAGGGATAAATCGGTACAATTGAATTACCCGATTTGCCCCCAAATTTTTTCATACAAATCTTGTGAGTCCTTCCACCGTACAAGTTGTTAAAGAAGAGACAAAGCAAAGAGATTTTTATTCTACAAAAAGGGAAATAACAAAAATTAAACAAAAAATAAGGGAAATAAAATCTAAAGTAATAAAGAAATTAAAGAGAATATCAAAAAAATTTGACCAACTTAATGGTCTCAATATTTCTAGGATCAAAGTCACCACAATAGAGCTTTAGTTATTGGCCATAGACTTTGAATGGAGTTCCCCCTTTATTATCTTTGATTATGACAGCACCGTGTGGAAATGCTTCCACAACTTCAAAAGGTCCATACCATTGTGATCTTAATTTCCTTGGGTGAAATTTCAGTCTAGAGTTGCATAGCAAAACCAACTCTCCTTGTTCAACTTGTCCATACAAAATTATCTTATGTGCTAGCGCTTACTATTGTCCTTGTAAATAGAGGCATTTTCATAAGCGTTGAGTCGAATTTCCACTAATTCAGTAATGTCTAGCAATCGCTTCTTTCCTGCTGGTTCATAATCAAGATTGACTTGCTTAAGAAGAGTCCACAAAGCCTTGTGTTCAAGTTCTACAGGCAAATGACAAGATTTTCCTAAAACAAGTTGATATGGTGATATTCCTAATGGAGTTTTGTATGCAGTGCGTATAACCCATAATGTATCATCTAAATGAGAGGACCAATCTTTTCTAGTGGTATTCACCACTTTTTCCAAGACATTTTGAATTGCCCGATTAGATACCTCTGCTTGTCCATTCTACTGAGGATGATACGTTGTGGCCAGTCTATTATTTATTCCGTAGCATTTCAACGCAACAACCTCCTAGTTGCAGCAGAAATGTTTACCGTAATCATTGATCAATTCTTTTGGTGTTCCAAAGTGAGTGAGTATATGTTTGTGAAAAAACTTCAATACTATTTTTTCATCATCTTTAGGCACTGCAACAACTTCTATCCACTTTGACACATAGTCAATGGCAACCAAAATGTATAAATTTCCAAAAGAATTAGGAAAAGAACCCATAAAATCCAATCCCCAAACTCCAAATAACTCAATTTCCATTATTGGCTACTGTGACATCTCATTTCTTCTAGATATGGATCCAGTGCATTGACATATATCACAACATCGAGCAAACTTGTGAGCATCTTTGAACAATACCGGCCAATAAATTCTAGATTGTAGGATTTTTGCAGCCGTTCTCATTCCACCAAAATACCCTCTATACGGAGTATTATGACAATGTTGTAGAATATATTTCATCTCTTCCTCAGGGACACATCATCGAATTATATTGTCCTTACAAATCTTGAACAAGTAAGGTTCATTCCAATAATATTTAGTAGCATCTTTACGGAATCTAGTCTTTTTATACCCAATTATACCAACATGAGTCTTTCCACAAACCAAGTAATTCACTATATCAGTGTACCATGGTATTGCATTCACAACAAAAAGATTTTCATCAAGGAATGCATTGATAATTTGCAACTTATTGTCGCCTTCGTTGCCAGCTTCCAACCTTGAATGATGATCGACAACTTGATTTTCTGACCCCTTACATTCTTTAATTTTAATATTGAACTCTTACAATAATAAGATCCAGCGAATTAGTCTAGGTTTCACATCTTTCTTCACAAAAAGGTATCTTAAAATCGAATGATCAGTAAAAACTATAATTTTTGCACCCACAAGATAAGAACAAAGCTTATCAAAAGCAAAAATTACTGGTAGTAACTCTTTCTCAGTAGTAATATAATTGATTTGAGCTTCAGTGAGTCTTACTAGCATAGTAGATTGCCTGAAATATCTTATCCTTGCGTTGTCCCAAAATTACGCCCACAACGAAATCACTGGCATCGTACATAAGCTCAAACAATTGCTCCCAGTTGGGCACAACAATGATCGTTGTGTTCACAAGCTGTGCTTTAATTTTATTAAATGCATCCAGACACACATCATCAAAAACAAATTTTCTACCTTGCTCCAACAATAACCATAGAGGTTTGGTAATCTTTGAGAAATCCCGAATGAATCTCCTATAGAACCCATCATGGCCTAAAAAACTTCGTATACCTTTCACATTTATAGGAGGTGGAAAATTTTCAATTATATCCACTTTGGCTTTATCAACCTCAATTACGGCCTTCAAAATTCTCTGGCCTAGCACAATCCCTTTAGTGACCATAAAATGATTTTTCCCAATCTAGAACCATATTGGTATCTTCACATCACTGCAAAACTCTCTCCAAATTGTCGTTGCAATGGTCAAAATTATTCTCGTACACCAAAAAACCATCCATAAATATTTCAAGGTAATTATCAATCATATCTGAGAATATTGTCATCATGCACCTTTGAAATGTGGCTGGTGCATTGTAAAGACCAAAAGGCATGCGACGGAAGACAAATGCACCAAAAAGGCATGTAAAAGTAGTCTTCTCTTGATCCTCAGGTGCAATAGTAATTTGATTGTAGCCAGAATATCCATCTAGGAAGCAATAATACTCCTTGTCCGGAAGTCAGTCTAACATCTGATCAATGAAAGGAAGAGGAAAAATGATCTTTTCTTGTGGCTATATTGAGAAGCCTATAGTCCATATAAATACGCCAACCTGTATGAATGCGAGTTGGAATCAGCTCATTAGCATTGTTATGAACTATAGTGATACCACTTTTCTTAGGGGCGCAATGGACTAGACTCACCCATGCACTATAATAAATTGCATAGATAATACCAGCGTCTAACCATTTAAGTATTTCCTTATTGACTATTTCCTTCATCTTTTCATTCAATCTTTTTTGCGGCTCAATGGAATGTTTGTTATCATAATCCAACTTAATCTTGTGCATGCATAGAGATGGGCTAATGTCCTTGATTTCATCAATTGTCCAAGAAGCAACACGCTTGCATTGCTTAAGAATATTTATCAGCTTAGCTTCTTGTGTTGGGTCCAGAGTTGCAGAGACAATGTTTGGGAGTGTTTCCATATCTCCAATGAATACATATTTTAGATTAGCTAACAATGGTTTGAGTTATAGAGTGGGAGCTTCTTTAATAGACAATTTAAAAGTAGGAATTGACCGATGAACTAGATCCAAAAATTCAATTTTCCATTTATGATGAACTGTCATAGTAACAACTTCAAAAATATAGTCACAATTTGGGAGGCATTCTTCTACCGTTGTTAGTGCATATCTTCAGCAACGAGAATACCACGATGATGCGGGTCTTCTTGAATAATATGTTCAAGAATGTCTATATGATGACATTCTTCAGATTTCCTTCCCATATCAGCTTTGAACATCCCAAAAGTAACTTGGTCATTATCAACCCTCATTGTAAGTTCTCCTTTCAATACATCGATGACTGATTTCCAGTAGCTAAGAATGGGCAACCTAGAATGATAGGTACATCTTTGTTAGCCTCGTAATTAAGAATTGTAATGCCCCAGTTTTGGGTCTAGTTGTTTTGGGTTCGTTTTAAGGGTCTGGTGGACCAGTATTAGGGATTCGAGTCGGTTTCGTGATTAAATCAGATTAAATATTTTTGAAGGTGATAAAAATATAGAAAAATGTTCTAAAATCATTATTTAATATATTAATGATTTTGGTGAAATCAATTTTGTAAAACGAATTTCAGAAATTGGATATTTTGGACTTGTGACTAAAATGTAAACTTTGAAAACTGTTTTTACTGACTGTTTTGTAAAGAGTCAAAACTTTGAATCTTTAAGGAGCTAATTGCCCAAAATTCTAATCTCGGACTTTATACATTAATTGGCTATTTTAAAAGTGTTTTGGAAATATAAATAGGTTGGGAGAATGAATTTGATAATTAAATATTTAAACAAAAATCACGTAACTAACTTTCTCTCGAAATCTTTTCTCTCAAAGTATCTCCAGCCAAACACCACTCTCTTCTACTAAATCTTAAGGTAGAATCATGGTTTCTTTAATCCTTTGATTTCAAATGATTTCTTGTTGATTGTTTATCAAAACCTTATTGTTTTAATTTTATTTTCTCATGTAAATCATCCAATTAAGGGAGAAAGCATCCATTAGAGGTAATGTTCGTTCTTCTCCTCTAATGAAAGGTTCTTTATTGAAATTCCCAAGTTATTGATTCTTTACAATTGTTTTCTAATGTGCTTTGATAGTGTAATTAAGGAAAATTGGTTTAATTGTGTTGTGATTGAGAAAATTTATATATTTTCAAAATAGATCTGTTTTGTTGGGTTCTTGTTCAGATTAGATCATGATTTTTGTGTTTGGTAATGTTGAAGGCTTGGTTTTATCAATATAATCCCGAAACTAGTTGAATCCCTAATGTTAACAGTTGTTAGTTAAGGGTTTTGTGATGCTAATGGAGTTTAATCATTGTTGGAAGTAAAAGAAAGTTGAAAAAGGGTATTTAGATGTTAATTGCTGAGATTTGATGTATTGAATCGTTGTTTTGTGCCTAGGTTAAGATTGGAAAGCGTTTGAAGTTGATTTCGATAAGTTCCAGATGTTTTTTGAGTGGGAAACTTGTGAGTTGCGAGTAATTGCTTTGAGGTAGGGGCTTGAATGCATTTTGATGCATGTTTCCTATGGCTTTGTGTGACCAAAACAGGGGATAATCAAGGTAAAGTAGCTTGAAGTGGATTGTTGCTTGCCGGGAGCTAGATTTGCATTAGCGAGCAAGTCAAGGCGTAATTAGTGAGTGGAAACAGGTTTAAAAGTCTTTCAAAGGTTTGAAAGTGGTTATGGAAGTTTAGGTTAAGTTTGAAACACTTACCTAAGCTCGAAATTAAGTTTTGCCTCTTTTGCTCTTTAATATCGGATTGGATATGAGCATAGTTGATTACATGTTTGGTTTTAAACATGGTTTGATTTACTTACTATAAATGCATGGTTCGAATACATATGCAATGGTTTTAAAGTATATGAAATGCTAGTGAGTATTGGTTTTCATTCCGGTTGGTAATGTGGTATTGCTTTGGCAATATGGTTTGCATATGTGGTGATTTTGTATAATGCATTGTGAAACAGCGAGTAAATGGTTTTGGGAATGATATATTGGCTATGTGATAGGGTGAAAACAATTGGATATAGTTGCCATGCCATAGGATGAAGTGCACTATAATATATATACAAAATCGATCGTGGCCATGAGTCCTTAAGGTCTGGCGGTTTAACTAGGCCACTCGGACTATTGGGACATCTCTTGGGGTATGCGGTTTAACTAGGTGGCCCAAGAAGATGGTGATCTTGCGGTTTAACTAGGCGAGGCTGTCAAATCTTACGGTTTAACTAGGCAAGGTTTGGGATATCATAAGGTTTAACTAGGCATGGTATGAGAGATCTGTGTATCTGATATGCAAGGTTAACAGTTGGTTAACCAATGATTAGTTGTTGGCTAATTGGGGATATTGGTCAACTATATGGGGTCACTATAATTGCCAATATATGAAAGTTTATGTGTTGAACCTACATTATAATGCTTTGGGATTTAAGCATGATAATATGATTTAATGCTTTGGGATTTAAGCATGGTAATATGATTTAATGCTTTGGGATTTAAGCATGAGATGATTTAATGCTTTGGGATTTAAGCATGTGATTTGTAAATGTTTTTTCGTAAGGTTGTTATGCATGTTTTAAGTTTGAATAAATGAAAATGCTTTGGTTGTAAGCATAGTTTGAAAACAAGTGTTTAGTTTTCAAAGGTTTTAAATGTGTCATTATTTTATGAGCATCGTCACTAAGCATGTGTGCTTACGTTTTCTTTTTCTAATGATGCAGGGCATTGAAGTTTGTGGCAGCAAAGGCAAGGTTAAAGTGATCCAAGAGCAAAGATTATTTGAGTATGAACTCGGTTTAAGTTTTCGGTTAATAAGGCAATGTGTTTGCCATGTTTTTGGGATTTGTAATTCTATTTCCCCTGGTTTTTGAGCATGTTTAATGTTGTGTTTGGAGTTGGATTGATGTTGATAAGCATGTAGTTGATTATGGCTTATGGTTGATGCTAGGTGGTTGCTTAGGTATGCATCTAGTTAGCCTTGGTTGAATGCCATGTTTTGATGGTTCTAGCATGTTACTTTTGATGCAATGGATATGTGAGTAGTTGACATATGCTAGTAAATGTTCAATTGAGTGTTTCGTAGCATGCCTTTAGGTTGATCTTTTGGAAGCTTATGTTATGTTGTGGTTGCTAAATCTTTATGCTAATGTTGGTTTATGATGGGATGGTTGGTTGTATGCATGAATGTGAGTTGCTAGGATCCAAATGCATCTAGATTCGAGTGAAAAACTAGCTAAAAATGACCTTTCAGGTCCAGGCTTATTGGAACACGTCCCTTCGTATCAGTACGGCTAGGCCATTTTAGGCTTAGCGTTTCAATACGAGGGAGAGGTGTTTCGATACGGGTAATCCCTTTTAGGCATAGCATTTCAATACGCGGGGAGGTGTTTCGATATGGGTAAGCCCTTTTATGTATAACATTTTGATACGCGAGGTATTTCGATACGGGTAGGAGCAAACTGGCTTAGTGTTTCGATACGCGAGGCCACATCGGTACAGTTTTGAGCTACTGGAATCTGAGTTTTGAAAATTGGCCAAGGCGTACCGAAACACCTATACACGTACCGATATGGGCTGTAGTTAAATAAGTTATTGAGACGTTTGGAAGTTTCTGTTTCTTTCATTTTGGTTCCTGATTGGTGTGAATGCAATTGCTTGAGTTTGGTTGGTCGGTTTGAGTCGAGAATTGACACGCAAACATGTAATTTAACTAATTGAGGAATGATAACCCTAATTTCAGTAATGGTCCATTAATTTACCATTTTACATTTTAGTCCCTAAAATGTATCGTAAGTAATTGGTTTCTTTCCATGGTCCGTTTCCTCTATAAATTCATCCGCTACAAGCATGATCACTTAGGGTTAATAAAACCCATCTAGACAAGATAAAAGGAAAAAATGGACCGATTTTTGTAATCTTTCTCCGGTTTGCTTCGGCAAACCTAATGTAGCTCGCTCAGTTCGGTCGGGCGTTTAGGCCGGGTCGAGAGGGTTACAAGAATAATAAAATTAGTTAGGAAAACAAACTTGTCTACTCGATCAAGAACATCCTTGATTTGACCATTCAGATGAGTCAAAGATCTATCAGCCAATTGAAATGTGACTGCAGTGGGTTTCATTTGTCCAATGCCCAACGTTTGAAAAGTAGAAGCGGCATTAAATTGGTACTAGCCCCCAAATTACAAAGAGCTTTACTAAAGTAATTGTTACCAATCAAGCAAGGTATGATAAAGCTACCTAGATCCTTCATTTTTCTTGGTAGAGGGGTAGATATTAGCACACCGCACTCTTTAGTAAGCGCAATGGTTTCCATTGCATTGAGGTTTTTCTCCTTGGACATGATATCCTTCATGGACTTTACATGATTCAGAATCTGTGTGAGAGAATCAATCAAAGGATTTTGAACTGCAAGTTGTTGCAAAGTATCATGAAAGAATTGAAATTGAATGTCTGACTCAGTATTCTTAAATCGTTGAGGAAAAGGTGGAGATGGATTATCTAATTGCTGCGCCGACATTGGACATTGTGGGGACAACTTCGGTTGTAAAATAGATGGAACTAGAGTAATAGTAGGAGGTATATTACTCGTCTTGCCATCATTATATTACTCGTCTTGCCATCATTCTCTCCATCCTTAATTCTATGATCAAGTACAGATGACTCTCCCTGTTCATGAGTAGACATGGAACTGGTTGCGTCGAGTCAGTAGTCTGTTTGCCACTATAAAGATTAACAACTTTGCAATGCTCCTTAACCTTGTGCATCGGACTCTCAGTGTTGCTAGATAGTGTGTCCGGCTGTCTAGAATTCATGTTAGTAGTTAACTGTCCCAACTGAGCTTCCAAAGTGCTTATTGATGAAGAGTGACCTTGACTATAGCTTCGATACGAGACAAATGATAATACATCATCTCTTCAAGAAGAGCAAATGGGTTAGAGATACTTGATGGAGCATAATGACTCATCTGAGACTGAGTTTGAGATGGTGCTCCATATTGTGATTGCATGCCAAACTGTGATTGTTGAGATTGTGAGGCAATATGTTGAGGTTGCATTCGATTCTGTTGTGGCTGTAATAAAGTCTACGGTGTGAACTATTACTGAGGTAACTAAAATTTCCTTGGGGCACTTTAAAATTCTCTTGAAAGGAATTATTTATAGAGCGGAATACTCCTTGATACGGTGCAAAATTAGAGTTTCCCCAAGACTGTCTATTAGCTATGTTGTAATATGTGCCCATGTTGTTGCCTCACATGTTGCATGCTGTGGACAATCATCAAATCTATGGTTCTCGCCACAAATCTCACAGGAAAACATAGGGGTTGTTGTTTGTTGAGCTAGGTGGATAGGAGCAACAATACTTGTCCCCTCCATAGTCTTGATTTTGTTCTTCAAAGTAGAAAGCTGTGCCTTTGGAGAAGATAGATCATAAAGCTCAAACACTCTCGGTTCAGCTTTACATAATGCAGCACTTGAGATAGGATATTACGAATCATTTTGAGCAAATTACTCCAAGACACCAACAGCGGCATTGTAGGTGGAATCAAGTAATGGGCCATTAGATGACCCATCGACAAGATGTCTTGTGGCTGCATTCAACCCATTATAGAAAATTTCATTCTGAGTTTCCTGTTGAATGTTGTGATTTGGACATCATTTCAACAAAGATTTATATCTTTCCCATATAGTGTGAAGAGTCTAATCATCCAACTGATAATAGGCTGTAATGTCATTCCTCAAGCGTGAATTCATTGTCGGTCGATTAAAGTGCAAAACAAAATTCGTTGCAAGATCATTCCACGATACAGTAGAGCCGACAGATAATCCTCTAAATCATGTGCGAGCTCTACCCTGCAACGAATAGGAAAACAATTACATCTGTAAGGCATCATCAGGAATGCCTTACTGGCTAAATGAAGTACAAATTAAAAGAAAAGAGTGAAGATGCTCTCGAGCATCTTCATGTGGTAACCCTGCAAACTGCCCGTTGGAGTTGGGCATTTGGAACATAAACGGATTTAACTCAAAGTTCCCAACCTAAATAAGAGGTCTAACAATGTCTGGTTGTAAATAATCCAATTGGGGTACAACAACCTCACCGATAGTTTTTTTTGGGCTAGTGGGTGCAGTGGTGGGTTTTTAGAAACATGAGGAATTCCCTCATTGTTGTTTGGATTTCTCGTCATTCCATTATCTTCGTTCTCCCAAGTTCTAGATATGGTACGACAAGTGGCGTAGTAGAACTTATGGTCATACAACACCTACACAAGGTAATGAAAAGAAAAGGAAAAACAAAAATAAAGCTATTAGAAACAACTACAAACTTAAATAAAGAAAACATAATGCAAGCATAAATATAAGGACATAATAGAGCTATCCCTGGAAACGACACCAAAACTTGATAGGTGTGAGAATGTCACGCTATTAGTGCAAGCTACACTATCGATGCAATAATAGAAATAAAGAAAACTTGTTTGAATATCGATCACTTGAGGATGGTGTATTATGCTTATGTGACTACAATACAATACTGTGAGAGTGGCAGTTGTGGGTTGTTAATTCATAAAAAATACTATTTAAGTTTGTAGTTGGTAAAAGATCCAGTCGGCCCTAATTTCAAAAGAGAGGAAAAGAGGATAGCTTGGTTGGTAGAAGAATCATGATGATTCTAGGTTAGTTAGTCGTTGGTAAAAGATCCAGTCAGCCCTAATTTCAAAAGAGAGGAAAAGAGGATAAGAAGATAACACGCTTATCTTAGTGCATAACCAACTTTCAAATTCAAAACCTAAAATAGTGTTTTCACGCGTGCCTATATAAAGGAGGTGTATGATCGATCAAGGAGGCAGCACTGTGGTGAAGAAAGAAGGTAGAGGGTAAACCGTGGTTGGACCAGGCTGTGACCGAGAGCTTTGGATCCATTGAAGGGATGCTTTGACATGTCTTCTTCTTAGTCTATTTCTCTTTATTTTAATTCTGATTTTATGATAGTGTTAATTGAAAATGATGATGTGTTGATGGTTCCCCCAGTCATGAACTAATTTTCTTAAGTTGGCTGGGGATGTTTTTGCGATGAACGCTTGGCTATTTTGCAGTTTTTAATAATTGAATGCTCTGCATTTATTGTCTATCTTGATAGTACTTATTTTAATATATTCTTTGTCATACGATAGTTGGCAATGCATGCCTATTATCCTTTAATATCTTGAGTTAGTAGTTTACCAACTTTGCCTTTCTAATTTTCCAAAATTACGATCTTACCCTTTTTCATCCAACGGCTCATATTTAGCATGGAAAATCAACTTAAATCCAAGGTTCAAGCTCGTCCAACACAAAGAAAATATATTAAACATGTAATATGACATAATCAACCTTGGATTATCATCCTTCAAAATATCCTGGATATTCGATTCGATCCGAATATCCTAATATTCTTCTAAACTTTATCGCTTTACAGCCAAAAATACAAGCCCCGTAAGAAAAATCTGAGTAACACGGAAAGGTCACTCTTGGGCGTGAACTAGTCATTTACGGGATCAAAATACATAACTTTTGAAAATTACACTTTGGTCCCTAAACTTTTCCAACGTTGACACTTTAACCACAAAACTTTCATTTTGGTCACTAAATTTTAAACTTCAATTCCCATTCCAATTTTCCTCGAATTTCAACCAAACTTTGCAATTACCCTAATTAACTTGCCCTCTATCATCTGATGCTTTTAAATCTCAGAGATTCCTTTTCCATAACCCATAATCGAAGAAATCCTAATTTTTGTGTTTTTGTCATTTTAGTCACTAAGATAACTTTTAAGCTATTATCTTAGTACTAAATGATCCTTAATCAACTTAGTAAAATTTGGGGTACTACAATTCTCTCCCCCTTAAGAAAATCCGTCCTCGAATTTTCAATGCGTACCTGATTCAAAAAGGTAAGAAAACTACTTTCTCATATCATTTTTCTCTTTCCCAAGTCGCTTTTTCGACTTCAAATTTTTTCCAAAGAACTGTAACAAGCGAGATTATCTTATTTCTTAGTCCTTTGACTCCATGTGCCAATATCTTTACCGATTCTTCCTCATAAATCAAATCTGGTTGAATCTCCATTCCCTTCGAAGTAATGATAGATGCAGGATCTGATCGATACTTCTTGAGCATCGATACATAAAATACATTACGAATCTTGTCCATTTCGGAGGTAAAACTAACTAATAAACCGTCGGACAACTATTTTCACAATCTTCTATGATCCACTAATTCTCGGACTCAACTTCCCTTTTTGATCCAAACTATAACACCTTTTTCCAAGGTGAAACTTTTAAGGAATACTTTTATCCTTAACTTCATATTAAATATATTTTCTTTCAAGATCAACATATAATGTCCATCATTCTAAAACAATTATAAAACTACTTCTAACCATTCTTACTTTATTCTCTGTATTTCTGAAATAAATCAGATTCAGAATCCTTTTTGTTCTCTTTCTAACTCCACATCATCAGGGATATAAATTACCCCTTGATATTATGAACATCCTTTAGACTTAACACTGAAACCTTTAATATTCCCGTTTCACCTTACTGAATTCTTTCCAGACATGTCTTATCTTTCATCTGTAAATCTTTGATCTGATATATCAAAGTAGATATGAGCTGAAGCTATGTAATCAATATACTATTTTCTTCCAAAGATAATTATGCATTTAATGCTTATAAACCAAAGAATGGCTTTTGGCTAAATATATCAACTACTACATTAGCCTTATTACATCAATACACATCCCAACCTGTTAAGAGACGTAATATTGAATAAGGCAGAATCTTTACTGGATTCATAATGCACTAATACTAGTGCTACTATCAAATCTTCTTTTATTGGTAATAATATAATTATAATTTAACCTTAGAAGAATATTATTGCTCCTTTGACTACCCTCGCTAGAGCTTCCCAACATGATATACCGTGTCGTATAAAACCTCAATCTAATGACCCTTGCAACTGGGTCTTTAGCTTCCTCAATCTAGTAAGAGCCATTCTGTAGAGTATAATAAATATGGGTCCAATATTGGATTAAATCCAATCCTAAACTTAGCCTCTCGATTAAGCATCAAGCCTGACAGCTCCTCTTGAGTAACCCTTTTTTAAAACTTACAAACAATATGAATACTCTCTCCAACTTACCCTTGACGCTCGATATTGATAACATAAGTTAAATCATTTTCACATTGGTAACAAATTCCAATAAAACTCGGCATGCTCATGCATGCCAATTATCACAACACTCACTAGATTGGTTTTGTGGTTTTCTTGAGTCTCCAACATTAATTATAAATGTTAGAAAATTCTTAATTTTCCTTGTCCCGATCTCTTAGCGGAACTAAAGAATAAATTCAGCTTGATATCTTTGTCGGGAATCCTCACGACTTCTTAGATGTGGTGAAATACATAATGATTCACTATTCCTCTTTTCGAGCTGTAATCCTCTATTTAGATATTTTCTCATTCTGAACCCTTTCTATTGCATTCAACATAATTTACTACTTCATAGAATTTTGAAATACATAGTGCAGTCAGTACTTCTTTGTACCTAACCTCTAACCCTCTATGAACTATCATGGCATGCTCTCTTTCTATCTGTAGGAAACAGTTTAGAAACAAGGTAGCTCATTTTATTAAACTTGCACTCATATCCATAATAATCCAATTGCCCAAATTAAGATGCAAGAACTTCGTTGCATCTCTAGAATAAACTTTGTTATGGAACACTCAAATAAAGAACTTCTACCTAACACACTTTTGAGTATGTACTGTAACATTACTTTATCAAATACGGGTCTAATCCTTTCAGATGAAATACTACTTTACTTTTAATCTTCTCTGATCATCAATACAAAGTTCTTTCAACCTAACCTTTATATCATTAAACCATATATTAACAATCATAAAATCTTCACCAATATCTTTCTGAGAATCTATTGTGTCAAAACTCTCAATACTTTTGCAATCCATGCCTAAGCAGGCTGATTCTCAATCAAATCTAATGTCTAGAATAAAAATCTTAATCTAGAACATACACATTATGTTACCTGGTGCCTCTGCACCATGCTAAGCTGAGGGTAGAATATTATCATTAACCTTATCATGCTCGTGAATCTCTTATTGATTAACATGTCTAAACACCTGGCATAATTCTTTTACCCGCACACATTGGAAGTTAACATTATTATCATAGTAAGCAATTGCATCCATTCCAACAAGTAAAATCATCAGTAATTCTGACATCCTAGTGGCATGTATACACTTTTGACCTTCACCATACTTCGTTTAGCTCTAGAACCGGCTAAACCTATAGCTCTGATACCAATAAATGTAACACCCCCTTCCCGTATCTGTACACTGAATACGAGTCAGAAATGTTATGACTTTTTTTATTCAAAGATCAGGGTAATTTAAAATTTTCATAAAACTTCTCCGTGGTCACCCATCCTAAAATTTCTCTAGCCCAAGCACACTTAACTTTATTTAAAATTGACATAAACTATTTATTCGGGTTCCAAATCATAAATCAATTATCTTAGCAAAACTCATCACCTGAGTTTGCTCTTATTTTGAATCTTTCCAGAAATGTCAATTATCATGAAACCATAATAGCTTTAAAGGCCAATTAGAACTCCATTGTGTGTAGTAAGTATACATGCCACTATAAAAACCAAATCCTAATTAGGATGTCGTTACTATGATTACCTGTCGAGCTTTCCAATATTGATGCAATGCCCCTCTCACTCTCAGCTTGATTTACCTACGTGTGCACAACCAACACACACTTAGTACGAACTTAGTGAGGCAATATAGAAAGTAATAGCAATTATTTAAACTTTATTTAACTTCATGGCTACATTTATGTAGCATGATATATGGCAATGCATTCACTTTCACATTGCATTAGTAAATATTTACTATATGTCAATGTCATAAGATTTTCATGCTTGCCCGTTTATCATAATATGCCTTATATGCATGATGATCACTAGATAAGTATTACCATCATATAAATCATATATCAACATAATATAATCCGAATATAATTTTTTTTACCGATATACTTGCCATATGTCCCGATAGTTCATATCCTCTCTAACCTGTTTCCCGATTTATTATCCCTTTATTTATAGCCTGATTATCAATGATTTCCCGGTTTCCCGATTTCATAGCCCAAATATAACCTTGAGGACCCTGGGTACGCAAGTCAAATATGCACCGAAGTGCTAACCCGTATGTGTATAAGGACATGCTAACCATTATCCCGCACGTTTATAAGGTCGTGCTAACCATTATTCTGCACGTTTACAAGGCCGTGCTAACCATGCACTAAGTGTCCTTTATATACACTATAGTGCTATCCCGAATTCCCGATTATGCAGCGTGCTGCTGGACTCTATGGCATGCCAACTATACCCTGTCCCTCAATGACTTATTTGGGCATAATTTTCGTATTTATTCCTTCCATGGCAATGTATATCAATATAATTGAACATAAGCAGTTCATACCCGAATTAACTTTCATAGCATTCCATCATCAATAACTGGTGATCAATGCATTTGTTTTCAACCTTTGACATATTTAAAATATGTCAAATATATGATCAATGACATAAATATCATGACATTATATAAACCAGGTAGACTCATCGCAAGTCCTACCTGTGATGTATAAAACATCCATGTATCATGTTATGTATGCATTGCACTCACCTGGGCCATTTATTAGCATGTCTCACTAAATTCTACTTGATCCTTTCCTTTATAGAACCTCGAACCTTCTTTGATTCGAACTTGACTTCGTTAATCACATGAATAAGATAAAATATTTTTTAGATTCAAATCTAACAATACCTTAACCATACTGTCTAATATAATCATTCGAATATAAAGTTTCCAAGTATTTTTCCTTTCTTCCTTGTCTTGTTCAGAAACTCCATATGGTCCCTAGTGACTAATTTGAACTTCCAAATATTCTTCTGAGCTTGCTAACTAACATTTAAATACAAAATGTTTCAAAATCCATTTTTGGACTGCGTGCGCTACCTTTAAAGATTTACTTATACCGTGCAGAATACATATCGGATCTTAATTTCCTTTATACTGGAAAAACTAGATTCGATAAGAGTTCTAACGGTATAAGCCACATAAATTAATAAAATCTACAAAAAGTATGAAAATTCCTCAAACTCCCGTCACAGTACTGTTTTGACAGAAACTGCTCTGTAAATTTTCTGACATTCATTCGATTAAAAATTCATATCCTTTAACTCAGAACTCGAAATCAGTTTCCGTTTGTTGGAGGCAAAACTAGAAGAACACATCTTTATAACGGTATAAAATTATTCATATAACAATTTTGTAGAATTTATGGTGAATTTTCAAAATCATTGCCAGATTTCAATCTTCTACATAACTTTCCATAATAAACTTCTAATTTATACAAACTTCTTTTTATTTTTCTACTTGTCAATTTAGTCCCATCACTTGCTTCAAACCATCACTTCATCAAATAATTATTCAAAATATTTCCCTCTAATTTTCTTTCTTTGCCAAAATAGTCACTAAAATGCAAAGGTAATGATTCAAACTTCTTATCTTTGCAATTTAGTCCTCTAATCACCATTACTACCTTAATTCTATTATTTTAACCAAAAATCAGATTTACTCCCCATCCAAGAATTTATTTCCTATTTGGTCACTTGATTTTGACAAATTGTCAAAATGGTCACTAATTCGATTCAACATCGATTTAGCATTATAACCTCAATTTCACATCTCCATCATCATTAATTACATAAATACACCTCAATTTCAAAAATTTCAGATTTGGTCCCTTAACTTTGAAGCTTGTCGAATTGGTCCCTATATTTTTAACTCAGGGTTTTACTTCCAATCAACAAATCAAGCTTACTAGATAATTAATCCAACATCACAAACCCTAAATTAAACTTGAATCCATAAACCCTAATTTCATCATCATCATACTAGCTCGATTTCAATTTGAATTCAATCATGGAATCATAAAATCTCAAAAGCCCCAATTTCATCCATAAACCCTAATTTCTTTCTCATGTAAATTCTCATCAATCAAGCATGGATTCCATGAATTATTGATATCAAAAGATAGAGCTTGAAGAGTAGAACAACTTTGTAGTTCAAAAGATTACCTGAAAATCGAGTTTCGGGGCTTAAATCGAGCTTGGAAAATTTTCTTCTTCTATCCCCTCTTTCTCCACGTTTCAAGGCTGGAAAAGATGAAATTTGTTCATCTTTTAACTATTTTCAACTATTAAATGAATTTAAAATTCATTTAAATAGTGAAATTACCAATTTAGCCTTTAAATCCAATGGCTAATTTAATCACATATAAAATCAAGGGCCAAGATTAAATCCATGTGTATTTCATCTTCCAAAAATGTCCTCAAAATTTCAAAAATATTTCAAAATTGCCATCCTTGCCAAATGACCAATTTGCCCTCCAACTATTCTTTATTTACTAGCTTGTTTAAAAATTGCCATTCCATTAAAATCTAACTAAATTAGTTCCTCCTCAACCGGCCACCATTCTATCAATATTATTTTATGATTTTCCATGGCTTATGGAACAGCCTCTGAAATTTTAATCCAATCTGATTTCCTGATATTCACAAAATACTTCTACTACGATTTTACCTTTATCGAGCTATCAGATCTATTCCGAAAATTCCATATTTCCATAATGCTCCTCATATCATCATCTTTCATCCAATGACATAGATTAAATCTTGAGTTAGTAGTTTACCAACTTTGCCCTTCTAATTTTCCAAAATTACGATCTTGCCCTTTTTCATCCAACGGCTCATATTTAGCATGGAAAATCAACTTAAATCCAAGGGTTCAAATTCTTCCAACATAAAGAAAATATATTAAACATGTAAAATGACATAATCAACCTTGGCTTATCATCCTTCAAAATATCCTGGATATTCGATTTGATCCGAATATTCTTCCAAACTTTATCGCTTTACAGCCAAAAATACAAGCTCCGTAAGAAAAATCCGAGTAACACGGAAAGGTCACTCTTGGGGGTGAACTAGTCATTTACGGGATCAAAATACATAACTTTTGAAAATTACACTTTGGTCCCTAAACTTTTCCAAAGTTAACATTTTAACCACAAAACTTTCAAAATTTTCATTTTGGTCACTAAATTTTAAACTTCAATTACCATTCCAATTTTCCTCGAATTTCAAACAAACTTTGCAATTATCCTAATTAACTTGCCCTATATCATCTGATGCTTTTAAATCTCAGCGATTCCTTTTTCACTACCCATAATCGAAGAAATCCTAATTTTTTGCATTTTTGTCATTTTAGACACTAAGATAACTTTTAAGCTATTATCTTAGTACTAAATGATCCTTAATCAACTTATTAAAATTTGGGGTATTACATAATCGACAAGTTTTTAGAGTAATTGTCGGGGATTGCAACGAAAATTATTGTTTTGATTTGTACCTGAGTTTGTTTATTTTATTTATTTTGTTCTGCTTGGTGTATGACCATGAGCCATACCACGACGGAGGATTGCCCATACGGCCCAAAAATTGAAAGAACCCTATGCAGATTGAAAAAGAAAGTTTGAGAAATGGCTATTAATGAACAAGGTATAGTAGATGGTGTCCCAAACAACCAGGAAAATCCACTAATACACAATGGGATACCGCCCTTTCCTGTTATCACTGCTGATAATCCTGAAGAAAGACTTATTAGAGAACATTTGGAACCAAAAATGGATAATTTGATGCCATGCCTGATTGTGCCAGAGGTAAATATAGCTAATTTTGGTATTAAACCACTAATGATATTGACGCTATTGAATGTAGGTCAATTCGATGGATCACCTATTGGAGACCCAAGGCAACACTTGAAGCAATTCATGAAGGTTTGCCAATTATTTCAGCAACCTGGTGTAGCTAAGAGATAATGAAGTTGAGACTATTCTCATTCTCTTTGAGAGATAGAGCAAAATTGTGGCTAAGTTCTTTGCCACCTGGTTTAGTTACTTCATGGGCATAATTATGCCAGAAGTTCCTTCTGAGATTCCAATCACCTAAAATTAATGCCAAGCTCTGGAGTGATATCATTACTTTTAGACAGGCTGATGATCAGACTTTGTATGACGCATGGGAGCATTTTAAGGATCTGTTGAGGAGTTTTCCCATGCATGGATTCCCCACTTGGACCCAAATAGAGTCCTTTTATAACATACTCAATGCTCATGCCAAACTGTGTTGATGCTTTGGCAAATGGTTCATTGCTAGACAAGAATTATACGAAGCCATTTGACATTCTGGAAAGGGTTTCCACCAATGACCTCCAGTATCCTACTGGCAAGCTAGGAACCAGAACAAAAACTAATTGAAAATTAGAGCTTGATGCACTTTCATCTATCAATGCTCAGATTTCTAATCTCACTAATATAGAGAAAACAATGCAAAAGCCTATTGAAGTTCGAGAAGTAAAGGCACTAAAACCATTTTGCACTATTTGTGGATAGGACCATCATGTGAATGAATGCCCATCAAACCCCGAATTAGTAAATTTTATTGGCAATTTGAATCGTAACTTTAACCTACACTCCAATACTTATAATACAGGTTGGAAGCAGCATCCTAACTTTTTATGGGCAAATCATGGAGGTAACTAATTTAATGCCTAGCGTCAGAATAAGAATACACTCCCAGACTTAAATCAGAATGCAATGTCAAAGAGAGCGCAACACAATTTCCAACATGGGCAGAGATATACCTAGGGGAACACTTTAACTGATTACATGGAGCAAAATGATGCAACTGTCCAAAGTTTAGCAGCATCTATACGAAAGTTGGAAATTCAGATAGGGCAGATTGCCAATGCACTTAGTAACAAACCCTAAAGAAATTTTCCAAGCGATATGGATAATGCACGACAAAAGGGTCGAGAACAATGCAAAGCAATTACTCTTTAGAGTGGAAGAAAATGTGAGACTGAGACACCCATCAAACAGTTAACTACTTGCCAGGACAAGAAGATGGTACCAATAGATAAACCCAAAGAATCAGATAAAAATGAGGCAACCACTGATAATGCCAGACCTCAATCTGATGCCAGTGCCGCTTTGGCAAAACCAGTGGAGCCAGCATTTGCGTATCCACCACCACCTTTTCCATAAAGACTCCAAAAACACAATAAGACAAACAGTGGAAGTCCTTAAACAATTACAGATCAACATACCATTGGTAGAAGCTCTCAAACAAATGCCCATCTACATTAAATGCATGAAAGACATCTTGTCCAAAAAGAGGAAGCTGGGTGACTTTGAGACTGTTGCTCTTACTGAGGGATGCAGTGCAATGATAACCAATAGATTGCCACCAAAATTGAAAGATCCAGGAAGTTTCACCATTCCCTACATGATTGACAATAGATTCATGGGTAAAATATTGTGTGATCTAGGAGCCAACATCAATTTGATGGCAATGTCAGTCTTCAGGAAGCTTGGGATTGAAGCCAGACCCACTATAGTAACACTTCAGCTAGTAGATCAATCTTATGCACATCCCAAGGGTAAGATTGAGGATGTGTTGGTAAAGGTAGATAAATTCATATTCCCTACTGATTTTATTATTTTAGAATATGAGGCTGATGATAATGTCCCAATAATTTTGGGAAGACCATTCCTTGCCACATGTAGGACTTTAAATGATGTTAAAAAATGTGAGCTTACTATGTGTATGAATGATCAACATGTTACATTTAACATTTTTCAAGCTCTTAAGTTTGCAGATGAACCTGAGGAATGCCAAGCTATTGAGATGATAGAATCTATTTTCACTGTGGACATGGAACATATTTGCCAAGATACTGATAATGATGCCATAGAACTGGATGATGAAGATATGATAAGTGAAGAATCTAAAGAATCGACCACACTGAATGAAGTGATAAGTTATTTCAGTAGACCTAAGCCACATGAGTTAACTGGCAGGGAAATCAAGGCACCTAAACCATCCATTGAGGAGTCGCCAGAACTGGAGATAAAACCTTTGCCAAGCCACCTTAAGTATGCTTACCTAGGAGATAACTTCACTTTGCAGTGATCATTGTTGCTAATTTCAGTGATGACCAAGAGGAGAGATTCCTAGAGACATTGGGCAAGCATAAGCAAGCCTTGGGACAGACCTTGGCTGATATCCGATGGATAAGCTCAACAATACGCATGCACAAAATCATTTTGGAGGATTACTATGGCAAAACAATCGAGGCCCAGATAACACTAAATCCTAGCATGAAAGAGGTAGTCAAGAAAGAAGACATAAAATTGTCAGATGTTGGGATAATTTATCCCATTTTTAATAGCTCATGGGCTAGCCCGGTGCAATGTATGCCAAAGAAGGGTGGAATGACCGTGGTCCAGAACAACAACGATAAACTAATCCCCTTAAGAACCCTGATGGGCTGGAGGGTATGCATGGATTATAGAAAGCTAAATAATGTCGTACAGAAGGACCACTTTCCATTGTCCTTCATCGATCAGGTGTTGGACAGGTCGGTAGGTAAGGCATTTTATTATTTTCTAGACAGCTACTCGAGTTACAATCAGATTGCCATCGCTCTAGAAGATCAAGAGAAAACTACGTTCACTTGTTCATATGGGACATTCGCTTTTAGAAGAATGCCATTTGGATTGTTCAATGCCCTAGCAACATTTCAGCGTTGCATGATGTCGATTTTCTTGGACATAATCGAGAACAACTTAGAAGTATTCATGGATGGCTTCTCAGTGTTTGGAAAGACATTCAAGGAATATCTTTAGAGTTTGGAACTTGTTCTACGAAGATGCATTAAAACCAACCTAGTCTTGAACTGGGTAAAATGCCACTTCATGGTGAAAAAATGTATAGTTCTTGGACACAATGTAACTAAGAAGGGGCTAGAAGTTGACAAAGCAAAGGTAGAGGTAATTAAGCAATTGCCACCACCCAAAAGAATCAAAGGTATTAGAAGTTTCTTTGGACATGCAAGTTTTTATCATCTCTTTATTAAAGATTTCTCAAAAATTTCTAAACCTTTATGCTTAATTTTGGAACGAAATACCACTCTTACGTTTGATGTTGAAAGCTTTTCAGGAACTAAAAGACATGTTAATTAATGCCCCCATAGTCATGGCACCAGATTGGAATGAGCCATTCGAGCTCATGTGCAATGCTAGAGACTACGCTGTTGGAGCTGTGTTAGGACAAAAGCGTGGCAAAATTTTCCATACCATCTATTATTCTAGCCGTACATTGAATGAGGCCCAGCTTAACAACACCACAATTGAGAAGGAATTCCTTGCAGTTGTCTTTGCGTTTGACAAATTCTGATCTTACTTGGTGGGTAGTAAAGTTGTGGTGTATACAGACCATTCGACACTCAAGTATCTTTTGGCCAAAAAGGATGCCAAGCCCAGACTGATCCGATGGACACTATTGTTGCAAGAGTTTGACCTCGAGATTCAAGATAAGAAGGGGAGTGAGAGTTAGGTAGCTGACCATTTATCTCGTTTAGAGTATCATCATAAGGATGGCAACACAATTGCTATTAGGGATGATTTCCCTGATGAATATTTGCTTACGATCACCACTATTCTATGGTATGCTGACATAGTCAACTACCTGGTCAGCAAAATATTGCCACCAGATTTGCCAAGTAGTGCCAGGAAGCAATTTCTGAGGGATGTCAAATAATATTATTGGGATGAGTCATTCTTATTCAAGCAATGTGCTAACCAAGTCATTCTTCATTGTGTACCAGAGGATGAACAATGAAATATTCTTCAACTTTGCCATGCAACACCATATGAAGGACACTTTGCTGGAATGAAGACAACAACCAAGGTTTTACATTCAGATTTTTTCTGGTCCACACTATTCAAAGACGTCCATTATTTTGCCAAGGTATGCGACCGATGCCAGCGTACTAGAAACTTTTCTAGCAAACATCAATTGCCACTACAGAACATCATGCTTGTAGGGTTATTTGGTGTATGAGGGCTAGACTTGATGGGTCCTTTTCCCCCATCATTCGATAATATTTACATTTTTGTGGTAGTCGATTATGTCTCGAAGTGGGTTGAAGTTGTTGCTTTGCCAACAAATGATGCCAAGGCAGTTACCAAGTTTCTACACAAGCACATCTTTACTAGATTCAGTGTCCCCAGAGCCATCATACATGAGGAAGGTACTCATTTTAAATGCCATTTAATCACTAAGGTTCTTTGCAGGTACGAAATCCAGCAAAGAATTGCCACTGTCTACCATCCTCAAACAAATGGCCAAGTAGAAATTTCAAACAAAGAAATCAAGAACATCTTGGAAAAGACAGTGAACCCAACGAGAGAGGACTGGTCCTTGATTCTAGATGATTCTTCGTGGGCATGTAGAACAACCTTCAAAACTCCATTAGGAACTTCCCCATACAAGCTTGTATTTGGGAAGTCATGCCATTTGCCAGTAGAGTTAGAACATCGAGCTTATTAGGAAACCAAGCAGTTGAACATGGAATGAGGGCTACAGGTAAGAAACGTTTGTTAGAATTGAATGAATTGGAGGAACTTAGAGCACAAGCCTATGAAAATGCCAAGATTTAAAAAGAAAAAACAAATAAGTGTCATGCCAACAGAATTTTGCCAAGACAGTTTGAAAAAAGGGCAAAAAGTGCTATTGTTCAATTCAAGGCTTAAGTTATTTCTAGGTAAACTCAAATCCAGATGGTCAGGGCCATTTGAAGTTGTCAAGCCTTATGCTCATGGATCAGTAGGTATCAAAGATCTAAAAACGGGGACAATGTTCAAGGTAAATGGCCAGAGAGTGAACCATTATTGGGAAGGAAGTCAAAAGAATGCCAAGGAGATTATTCTCTTGGCACAAATTGGGTAATTTCATCGCCATCATTTGATCATTGTAAATAGTTAGGATAATTGTTTCTCTTTTTTTTATTTTACTTTTTATTTTTTTCTGCTTTGAAAGGTTTTTGTAAGTGTTAGTACAAGAACTTTTTCTAGGAAAGTATGTCAAGACAGGCTGGCATTTAGACACCCATCGTCGCAAGATCAGACAACACGTGGACCCTATGTAATTCAGGCTCAAATGAGTGAGAATTTTGGCTGAAGTGGGAAAACCCTAGACGCCTAGGTTAAATCTTCCAACTTTGAATATTTACCTTAACTTTTTACCCATTTTCTTCTCCATTAACTCCTAAACCCATCCTCATCCCACTCTCCCATAAACGCATAACTGTCATAACCATTATTACCTCTACTAGCCTCATCCTTAAACCAGCTCAATCATTTCCCCTTCCCCTTATTAAACCCCTATTTTCACTTAGCAATAATCTTTACTCTCGTTTCACTCTATCGCACGACAAAGAAAATCAAGAACTAACCTTGTGTACCAAAATTTCTTTTCCGGTCATCATCTTTCTTTTTTAATCTTTTGCAATGACATCTTCTTTTGCAACATTTAAGATTTTCTTTAATGACGAAATCAAGAAGTATGAGGAAAATTTTGCTGCCAGAACCAGAACCTTCTGTTATGAGAAAGGTTTTGAGTTTAAGAATGAACCCAACCTGGGTTATTCTCCAGATGTTGTTGCCATAGTTAAGAAGCATAAGTGTGAAGCTTTTTGCCAACAGTCAGGGGAGGTTCACTCCACTATCGTTCATGAATTCTACGCTCACCATACTACAAAAGATTTGCCCTTTCTATTTGTTTAAGGTACGTGTGTGCAATTTGATGAAGGATATATTAATCGATTATTTCAATTAAATGGTGCAGAGGAAGAACATCTTGCTTTTGTTGAGTCGATGGACGCTACCAAGAGGCAATTGCTGTTAAAAGATTTGTACGAGCCTGGCACAAAATGGAATGTTTCTTCCAAAGGTCATAGAGCTGTGAAACGACTGGCATTGAAGCCATAACCGAGGGGCTGAAACCACTTTTTGAAAGCCAACCTTATGTCAACAATGCACAATAATACAATTTTAGAGGAAAGAATGGCTTTACTGCATTTGATAATGGTGAGGATCAAAATCAATGTAGGTTATTTGATTATGGATGAGACCTATAAATATCCATGCAAGGGTTACAACAGTCTGATTTTTCCTTTCTTGATCTCATGAATTTGCATCTTGCATAACGTGGCAAGGCTTGGCTTAGTTAGTGTTCAAAAGTGCAAGGGAACCAGTACTCATGCTTTGTGGCAGCAATAGATTGCCATAGAAGCCATTAAAAAGGGAAAAGGAAAGCTACGGAGCTGGTGTCTGCTGCTAATACGCCAAAGGCAGAACCTATCACGCTAATGCCAACTGATACATTGGAATTACTTTCCCAGATTTATCAGGGATAAGAGTTTATTCTCTAGAAACTTGAGGAAGCTGAGGAGCAAAGTTTGATGCTTTGGCAATACGGCGAAGCTAGGGATTAGGCGCATCACCACCGATCCTTTGCCATAGTTCCTTGAGTTCCCATCTAAGTTCGATGCACCAGAAGAAATGCCGCTTAGCCCACAATCTATTCACACTTTGACGCGACAATCTGATGCCATTGTCCCTGTTTCACCTGTCTGAGTTGAATCTACTCAAACGGAGACTCCATAGGGGTTCGATGAGGAAGTCCCTACCAAGATCGATGTGCCACCTATTGCACCTACTTCATTTGTTGCTCTTGTAGCCCCTACTGCATTTGAGCCGGTGAGGATAATCGAAGAGGTCCTCCATGATGTGAAGGCTTCCACTTCTGTATCCAAACCACAACTTAAGAGAAAGAAGCACCAGGCTCCAAATTGTGGGAGCTTTATCAAGAGGAAGACTCGAGTCTCATGCATCAAACATTTTGAAAGGGAGTCTTCTTCCCCTTAACTCCTTTACCAGCATATTTCTCATTTTATCATGCATTTCATTTGTATATATATGTTCTCATGCATTAAGGACAATGCACACCTTTGGTTTAGGGGTGTGTGTTGCCTTACATCTTTTTCCATGTTATTCATTCATTTTTATATTTATGTTCACATTTTGTTGCCATGTAGATTACGTTAACACATGCATACCAAACCGTTAATTTTTTTGTCTCGATTTAATTTTGGAAAGATAATTTTGCCTACACATTTGCTAGCATAGTTAGGGTTTGTACTAGTATACTCTGTTTGATGATGAAATTGAAATCTTCAGATAGCACAAGCCAATAGATTAGTAATGCCAGGTAGCTGACATATGCTAGTAAATGTTCAATTGAGTGTTTTGGTAGCATGCCTTTAGGTTGATCTTTTGGAAGATTATGTTATGTTGTGGTTGCTAAATCTTTATGCTAATGTTGGTTTATGATGGGATGGTTGGTTGTATGCATGAATGTGAGTTGCTAGGATCCAAATGCATCTAGATTCGATTGAAAAACCAGCTAAAAATGACCTTTTGGGTCTAGGCGTATCGAAACGTGTCCCCTCGTATTAGTACGGCTAGGCCATTTTAGGCTTAGCGTTTCAATACGAGGGAGAGGTGTTTCGGTACGGGTAAGCCCTTTTAGGCATAGCGTTTCAATACATGGGGAGGTGTTTCGATATGGGTAAGCCTTTTTAGGCATAACATTTCGATACGCATGGAGGTGTTTCGATATGGGTAGAAGCAAATTGGCTTAGTGATTCGATACGCGGGGCCATATGGTACGGTTTTGAGCTACTAGAATCTGAGTTTTGAAAATTGGCCAAGGCGTACTGAAACACCTATACACGTACCGATACGGACTGTAGTTAAATTAGTTATTGAGATGTTTGGAAGTTTTTGTTTCTTTTATTTTGGTCCTTGATTGTTGTGAATGCAATTGCTTGAGTTTGGTTGGTCGGTTTGAGTCGAGAATTAACATGAAAACATGTAATTTGACTAATTGAGGATTGGTAACCCTAATTTCAGTAATGGTCCCTTAATTTACCATTTTACATTTTAGTCCCTAAAATGTATCGTAAGTAATTGGTTTCCTTTCCATGGTCTATTTCCTTTGTAAATTCATTCGCTACAATCATGGTCACTTAGGGTTAATAAAACGCATCTAGACAATATAAAAGGAAAAAATGGACCGATTTTCGTAATCTTTCTCCGGCTTGCTTCGGCAAACCTAATGTAGCTCGCTTAGTTCGGTCGGACGTTTAGGCCGGGTCGAGAGGGTTACAAGAATAATAAAATCAGTTAGGAAAACAAACTTGTCTACTCGATCAAGCACATCCTTGATTTGACCATTCAGATGAGTCAAAGATCTATCAGCCAATTGAAACGTGACTGTAGTGGGTTCCATTTCTCCAATGCCCAACGTTTGAAAAGTAGATAGCGACATTAAATTGGTACTAGCCCCCAGATTACAAAGAGCTTTACTAAAGTAATTGTTACCAATCAAGCAATGTATGATGAAGCTACCTGGATCCTTCATTTTTCTTGGTAGAGGGGTAGATATTAGCGCACCGCACTCTTTAGTAAGTGCCATGGTTTCCATTGCATTGAGGTTTTTCTTCTTGGACATGACATCCTTCATGAACTTTACATAATTCAGAATCTGTGTAAGAGAATCAATCAAAGGAATTTGAACTGTAAGTTGTTGCAAAGTATCATGAAAGAATTGAAATTGAATGACTGACTCAGTATTCTTAAATCGTTGAGGAAAATGTGGAGATGGATTATCTAACTGCTGCTCCGACATTGGACATTGTGGGAACAACTTCAGTTGTAAAATAGATGGAACTAGAGTAATATTAGGAGGCATATTACTCATCTTGCCATCATTCTCTCCATCCTTAATAGTATTATCAAGTACAGAGGACTCTCCCCGTTTATGAGTAGACATGGAACTGGTTGCGTCGAGTCAGTAGTCTGTTTGCCACTATAAAGATTAACAGCTTTGCAATGCTCCTTACCCTTGTGCATCGGACTCTCAGTGTTGCTAGGTAGTGTGTCTGGCTGTCTAGAACTCATGTTAGTAGCTAACTGTCCCAACTGAGCTTCCAAAGTGCTTATTGATGAAGAATGACCTTGTACTATAGCTTCGGTATGAGACAAATGGTAACACATCATCTCTTCAAGAAGAGCAAATGGGCCAGAGATACTTGATGGAGCATAATGACTCACCTGAGACTAAGTTTGAGATGGTGCTCCATATTGTGATTGCATACCAAACTGTGATTGTTGAGATTGTGAGGCAATATGTTGAGGTTACATCTGATTCTGTTGTGGCTGTAATAAAGTCTACGGTGCGAACTATTGTTGCGGGTAACTAAAATTTCCTTGGGGAACTTTAGAATTCTCTTGAAATGAATTGTTTATAGAGCGGAATACTCCTTGATACGGTGTAAAATTAGAGTTTCCCCAAGACTGTCTATTAGCTATGTTGTAAGATGTGCCCATGTTGTTGCCTCACATGTTGCATGTTGTGGGCAATCATCAAAGCTATGGTTCTCGCCATAAATCTCACAAGAAAACATAGGGGTTGTTGTTTGTTGAGCTAGGTGGATAGGAGCAACTTTACTTGTCCCCTCCATAGTCTTGATTTTGTTCTTCAAAGTAGAAATTTGCACCTTTGGAGAAGATAGATCATAAAGCTCAAACACTCTCGGTGCAGCTTTACATAATGCAGCCCTTGAGATAGGATATTACGAATCATTTTGAGTAAATAACTGCAAGACACCAACAACGACAATGTAGGTGGAATCAAGTAATGAACCATTAGACGACCCATCGACAAGATGTCTTGTGGTTGTATTCAACCCATTATAGAAAATTTCATTATGAGTTTCCTATTGAATGTCGTGATTTAGACATCGTTTCAACAAAGATGTATATATTTCCCATATAGTGTGAAGAGTCTCATCATCTAATTGATAATAGGCTGTAATGTTATTCCTCAAGCGCGAATTCATTGTCGGTGGATTATAGCGCAAAACAAAATTTGTTGCAAGATCATTCCACGATATAATAGAGCCGGCAGATAATCCTCTAAACCATGTGCAAGCTCTACCCTGCAACGAATAGGAAAACAATTACATCTGTAAGGCATCATCAGGAACGCCTTACTGGCTAAATGAAGTACAAATTAAAAGAAAAGAGTGAAGATGCTCTCGAGCATCTTCATGTGGTAACCCTGTATACTGCCCATTGGAGTTGGGAATTTGGAACATAAACGACTTTAACTTAAAGTTCCCAACCTAAATAAGAGGTCTAATAATGCCTGGTTGTAAATCATCCAATTGGGGTATAACAACCTCGCCGATAGTTCTTTTTTGGGCTAGTGGGTGCAGTGGTGGGTTTTCAGAAACTTGAGGAATTCCCTCATTGTTGTTTGGATTTCTCGCCATTCCATTATCTTCGTGAATCCTTCTTCTAAAAGTTCTCTCAAGTTCTATATATGGTATGACAAGTGGCGTAGTGGCACTTATGGTCGTACAACACCTACACAAGGTAATGAAAAGAAAAGGAAAAACAAAAATAAAGCTATTAGAAACAACTACAAACTTAAATAAAGAAAACATAATGCAAGCATAAATATAAGGACAAAATAGCGCTATCCCTGGAAACGATGCCAAAACTTGATAGGTGTGAGAATGTCACGCTATTAGTGTAAGCTACACTATCGATGCAATAATAGAAATAAAGAAAACTTGTTTGAATATCGATCACGTGAGGATGGTGTATTATGCTTATGTGACTACAATACAATACTATAAGAGTGGCGGTTGTGGGTTGTTAACTCCTCAAAAATACTATTTTTCATATATATATATGACCATGCTTTTTATTGACTTTGAGTATATATTTGTTCATTTAGCTAGTAGAATCATGCATTTGCTTATAGGAGTCAGGGAATGTTTTCTTTGCCAGAGTAAAGGTGTATTTCCTTACTGTGGTAGGCAGGTTAGGAGCAGGACAAGTGCATTGACAGAAAGCAAGAGAACCAGAAGAGAAATGCCAAGTCGAGTTGGCAAAAGTAGGATGAAGATTGCCGAGCTTGGTTGGCAGAAGAAGCATGATGATTCCAGGTTAGTTAGCCGTTGGTAAAAGATCCAGTCAGCCCTAATTTCAAAAGAGAGGATAAGAAGATAACACGCTTATCTTAGTGCGTAACCAGCTTTCAAATTCAAAACCTAACATAGTGTTTTCACGCGTGACTATATAAAGGAGGCGTATGATCGATCAAGGAGGTGGTACCGTGGTGAAGAAAGTAGGTAGAGGGTAAACCGTGGTTGGACCAGGCTATAACCGAGAGCTTTGGATCCATTGAAGGGATGCTTTGACATATCTTCTTCTTAGTCTATTTCTCTTTATTTTAATTCTGATTTTATGATAGTGTTAATTGAAAATGATGATGTGTTGATGGTTCCCCCCAGTCATGAACTAATTTTCTTAAGTTTGTTGGGGATGTTTTTGTGATGAACGCTTAGCTATTTTGCAGTTTTTAATAATTGAATGCTCTGCATTTATTGTCTATCATGCTAGTACTTATTTTCATATATTCTTTGCCATATGATAGTTGGCAATGCATGCCTATTATCCTTTAATATCTTGAGCTAGTAGTTTACCAACTTTGCCCTTCTAATTTTCCAAAATTACGATCTTGCCCTTTTTCATCCAACGACTCATATTTAGCATGAGAAATCAACTTAAATCCAAGGGTTCAAATTCTTCCAACACAAAGAAAATATATTAAACATGTAATATGACATAATCAACATTGTCTTATCATCCTTCAAAATATCCTGGATATTCGATTCGATCCGAATATCCGAATATTCTTCCAAACTTTATCGCTTTACAGCAACAAATACAAGCTTCGTAAGAAAAATCCGAGTAACACAGAAAGGTCACTCTTGGGGGTGAACTAGTCATTTACGGGATCAAAATACATAACTTTTTAAAATTACACTTTGGTCCCTAAACTTTTCCAAAGTTTACACTTTAACCACAAAACTTTTAAAATTTTCATTTTGGTCACTAAATTTTAAACTTCAATTCCCATTCCAATTTTCCTCGAATTTCAACCAAACTTTGCAATTACCCTAATTAACTTGCGCTCTATCATCTGATGCTTTTAAATCTCAGAGATTCCTTTTCCATAACCCATAATAGAAAAAATCCTAATTTTTTCATTTTTGTCATTTTAGTCACTAAGATAACTTTTAAGCTATTATCTTAGCACTAAATGATCCTTAATCAACTTAGTAAAATTTGGGGTACTACAATTCTCTCCCCCTTAATAAAATCCGTCCTGGTATTTTCAATGCGTACTTGATTCAAAAGGGTAAGGAAGCTATCATTTTTCTCTTTCCCAAGTCATTATTTCGCCTTCAATTTTTTTTTTGCAAAGAACTGTAACAAGCGAGATCATCTTATTTCATAGTATCTTGACTCCATGTGCCAATATCTTTACCGATTCTTCCTTATAAATCAAATCCGGTCGAATCTCTATTGCCTCCGAAGTAATGATAGATAAAGGATCTGATCGATACTTCTTGAGCGTCGATACATAAAATACATTACGAATCTTGTCCATTTCAGAGGTAAAACTAACTAATAAACCGTCTGACAACTCTTTTCACAATCTTATATGATCCACTAATTCTCAGACTCAACTTCCCTTTTTGATCCAAACTATAACACCTTTTTCCAAGGTGAAACTTTTAAGGAATACTTTTATCCTTATCTTCATATTAAATATCTTTTCTTTCAAGATCAACATATAATGTCCATCATTCTAAAACAATTCTAAAACTACTTCGAACCATTCTTACTTTATTTTCCGTATTTTGAAATAAATCAGATTCAGAATCATTTTTGTTCTCTTTCTAACTCCACATCATCAGGGATATAAATTACCCCTTGATATTATGAACATCCTTTAAACTTAACACTGAAACCTTTAATCTTCCCTTTTCACCTTACTGAATTCTTTCTAGGCATGCCTTACTTTCATATGTAAATCTTTGATCTGATTTGTCAAAGTAGATTTGACCTGAAACTATGTAATCAATATACTATTTTCTTCCAAAGATAATTATGCATTTAATGCTTATAAACCAAAGAATGAATTTTGGCTGAATATATCAACTACTACATTAGCCTTATTACATCAATACACATCCCAACCTGTTAAGAGACGTAATATTGAATAAGGCAAAATCTTTACTGGATTCATATTGCACTAATACTAGTGCTACTATCAAATCTTCTTTTACTGGTAATAATATAATCATAATTTAACCTTAGAAGAATATTACTACTTCTTTGACTACCCTCACTAGAGCTTCCTAACATATATACCGTGTCGTATAAAACCTCAATCTAATGACACTTGCAACTAGGTCTTTAGCATCCTCAATCTAGTAAGAGCCATTCTGTAGAGTATAATAAATATGGATCCAATATTGGATTAAATCCAATCCTAAACTTAGCCTCTCAATTAAGCATCAAGCCTAACAGCTCCTCTTGAGCAACCCCTTTTTAAAACTTACAAACAATATGAATACTCTCTCCAACTTACCCTTGACGCTCGGTATTCATAACATAAGTTGAATCATTTTCACATTGGTAACAAATTCCAATAAAACTCGGCATGCTCATGCATGCCAATTATCACAACACTCACTTGTTTGGTTTTGTGGTTTTCTTGAGTCTCCAACATTAATTATAAATGTTAGAAAATTCTTAATTTTCCTTGTCTCGATCTCTTAGCAGAACTAAATAATAAATTCAGCTTGATATCTTTACCTGGAATTCTCACAACTTCTTAGATGTGGTGAAATACATAATGATTCACTATTCCTCTTTTCGAGCTATAGTCCTCTATTTAGATATTTTCTCATTCTGAACCCTTTCCATTGCACTCAACATAATTTACTGCTTCATAGAATTTTAAAATACATAGGGCAGTCAATACTTCTTTGTACCTGACCTCTAACCCTCTATGAACTATCATCGCATGCTCTCTTTCTATCTGTAGGAAACAGTTTAGAAACAAGGCAGCTCAGTTTATTAAACTTGCACTCATATCCATAATAATCCAATTGCCCAAATTAAGATGCAAGAACTTTGTTGCATCTCTAGAATAAACTTTGTTACGGAACACTCAAATAAAGAACTTCTAGCTAACAGAATTTTGAGTATGTACCGTAACATTACTTTATCAAATACGGTTCTAATCCTTTCAGATGAAATACTACTTTACTTTTAGTCTTCTCTGATCATCAATACAGAGTTCCTTCAACCTAACCTTTATTTCATTAAACCATAGATTAACAATCATAAAATATTCATCAATAACTTTCTTAAAATGTATTGTGTCAAAACTCTCAATACTTTTGCAATATATGCCTAAGCAGGCTTATTCTCAATCAAATCTAATGTCTGGAATAAAAATCTTAATCCAGAACATACACATTATGTTACCTGGTGCCTCTGCACCATGCTAAGCTGAGGGTAGAATATGATTAACCTTACCATCGTCGTGAATCTCTTATTGATTCACTCGTCTAAACACCTGACATAATTCTTTTACCCGCACACATTGGAAGTTAACATTATTATCATAGTAAGCAATTGCATCCATTCCAACAAGTAAAATCATCAGTAATTCTGACATCCTAGTGGCATGTATATACTTTTGACCTTTACCATACTCCGTTTAGTTTCAGAACTGGCTAAACCTATAGCTCTGATGCCAATAAATGTAACACCCCCTTCTCGTATCTGTACACCGAATATGAGTCATAAATGTTATGACTTTTTTTATTCAAAGATCAGGGTAATTTAAAATTTTCATAAAACTTCTCCATGGTCACCCATCCTAAATTTTCTCTAGCCCAAGCACGATTAACTTTATTTAAAATCGACATAAACTATTTATTCGGGTTCCAAATCATAAATCAATTTTCATCACCCGAGTTTGCTCTTATTTTGAATCTTTCCAAAAATGCCAATTATCGTGAAACCATAATAGCTTTAAAGGCCAATCAGAACTCCATTGTGTGTAGTAAGTATACATGCCACTATAAAAACCAAATCTTAATTAGGATGTCATTACTGTGATTACCTGTTGAGCTTTCCAGTATTGATGCAATGCCCATCTCACTCTCAGCTTGATTTACCTACGTGTGCACAATCAACACACACTTAGTACGAACTTAGTGAGGCAATATAGAAAGTAATAACAATTATTTAAACTTTATTTAACTTCATGGCTACATTTATATAGCATGATATATGCCAATGCATTCACTTTCACATTGTATTAGTAAATATTTACTATATGTCAATGTCATAAGATTTTCATGCTTGCCCGTTTATCATAATATACCTTATATGCATCATGATCACTAGATAAGTATTACCATCATATAAATCATATATCAACATAATATAAACCGGATATAAATTTTTTTTACCGATATACTTGCCATATGTCCCGAGAGTTCATATCCTCTCTAACCCGTTTCCCGATTTATTATCCCTTTATTTATTGCCCGATTATCAATGATTTCCCAATTTCCCGATTTCATAGCCCAAATGTGACCTTGAGGACCCTGGACCCGCACGTTTATAAGGACGTGCTAACCATTATCCCGCATGTTTATAAGGCCGTGCTAACCATTCACTAAGTGTGCTTTATATACACTATAGTGGTATCCCGAATTCCCGATTATGCAGCGTGCTGCTGGACTCTATGGCATGCCAACTATACCCTGTCCCTCAATGACTTATTTGGGCATAATTTCCGTATTTATTCCATCCATGGCAATGTATATCAATATAATTGAACATAAGCAGTTCATACCCGAATTAACTTTCATAGCATTCCATCATCAATAACTAGTGATCAATGCATTTGTTTTCAACCTTTGACATATTTAAAATATGTCAAATATATGATCAATGACATAAATATCATGACATTATATAAACCAGGTAGACTTATCGCAAGTCCTACCGGTGATGTATAAAACATCCATGTATCATTTTATGTATGCATTGCACTCACCTGGGTCATTTATTAGCATGCCTCATTAAATTCTACTCGATCCTTTCCTTTATAGAACCTCAAACCTTCTTTGATTTGAACTTGACTTCGTTAATCACATGAATAAGATAAAATATTTGTTAGATTCAAATCTAACAATACCTTAACCATATCGTCTAATATAATCATTCGAATATAAAGTTTCCAAATATTTTTCCTTTCTTCCTTGTCTTGTTTAGAAACTCCTTATGGTCCCTAGTGACTAATTCGAACTTCCAAATATTCTTCCGAGCTTGCCAACTAACATTTAAATACAAAATGTTTCAAAATCTATTTTCGGACTGCTTGCGCTACCTTCAAAGATTTACTTATACCGGGCAGAATACATATTGGATCTTAATTTCCTTTATACTGGAAAAACTAGATTCCATAACGGTTCTAACAGTATAATCCAAATAAATTAATAAAATCTACAAAAATTATGAAAATTCCTCAAACTCCCGTCACAGTGCTGTTTTGACAGAAACTGCTCTGTAAATTTTCTGACCTTCATTCGATTAAAAATTCATATCTTTTAACTCGGAACTCGAAATCAGTTTCCGTTTGTTGGAGACGAAACTAGACGAACACATGTTTACAACGGTATAAAATTCATCATATAACCATTTTTGTAGAATTTATGGTGAATTTTCAAAATCACTGCCAGATTTCAATCTTCTACATAACTTTCCATAATAAACTTTTAATTTATACTAACTTCTTTTTATTTTTCTACTTGTCAATTTAGTCCCATCACTTCATCATCTTATTCATCAAATAATTATTCAAAATAATTCCCTCTAATTTTCTTTCTTTGCCAAAATAGTCACTAAAATGCAAAGGTAAGGATTCAAACTTCTTATCTTTGCAATTTAGTCCTCTAATCACCATTACTACCTTAATTCTATTATTTTAACCAAAAATCAGATTTACTTCCCATCCAAGAATTTATTTCCTATTTGGTCACTTGATTTTGACAAATTGTCAAAATGGCCACTAATTCGATTCAACATCGATTTAGCATTCTAACCTCAATTTCACATCTCCAACATCATTAATTACATAAATACACCCCAATTTCAAAATTTTCAAATTTGGTTCCTTAACTTTGAAGCTTGCCGAATTGGTCCCTATATTTTTAACTTAGGGTTTTACTTCCAATCAACAAATCAAGCTTACTAGATCATTAATCCAACGTCACAAACCCTAAATTAAACTTGAATCCATAAACCCTAATCATCTTCATAATAATCAAAACATGTAAAACTTAAATCCCAACTCAATATCATGATTGTAACATCATACTAGCTTGATTTCAAAAGCCTAATTTCATCCATAAACCCTAATTTCTTTCTCATGTAAATTCTCATCAATCAAGCATGGATTCCATGAATTATTGATATCAAAAGATAGAGCTTGAAGAGTAGAACAACCTTTTAGTTCAAAAGATTACCTGAAAATCATGTTTCGGGGATTAAATCGAGCTTGGAAAATTTTCTTCTTCTATCCCCTCTTTCTCCACGTTTCAAGGCTGGAAAAGATGAAATTTTTTCATCTTTTAACTATTTGCAACTATTAAATGAATTTAAAATTCATTTAAATAATGAAATTACCAATTTAGCCTTTAAATCCAATAGCTAATTTAATCACATCTAAAATCAAGGGCCAAGATTAAATCCATGTGTATTTCATCTTCCAAAAATTTCCTCAACATTTCAAAAATATTTCAAAATTGCCGTCCTTGCCAAATGACCAATTTGCCCTCCAACTATTCTTTATTTACTAGCTTGTTTAAAAATTGCCATTCCATTAAAATCTAACTAAATTAGTTCCTCCTCAACCGACCACCATTCTATAAATATTATTTTATGATTTTCCATGGCTTATGAACAGCCTCTGAAATTTTAATCCAATCCGATTTCCCGATATTCACAAAATACTTCTACTACGATTTTACCTTTATCGAGCTATCAGATCTATTCCGAAAATTCCATATTTCCATAATACTCCTCATATCATCATCTTTCATCCAATGACATAGATTAAATCTTGAGTTAGTAGTTTACCAACTTTGCCCTTCTAATTTTCCAAAATTACGATCTTGCCCTTTTTCATCCAACGGCTCATATTTAGCATGGAAAATTAACTTAAATCCAAGGGTTCAAATTCTTCCAACACAAAGAAAATATATTAAACATGTAAAATGACATAATCAACCTTGGCTTATGATCGAATTAAATATCCTGGATATTCGATTTGATTCGAATATCTGAATATTCTTCCAAACTTTATCATTTTACAGCAAAAAATACAAGCTCCATAAGAAAAATCCGAGTAACACGGAAATGTCACTCTTGGGGATGAACTAGTCATTTACGGGATCAAAATACATAAATTTTGAAAATTACACTTTGGTCCCTAAACTTTTCCAAAGTTTAAACTTTAACCACAAAATTTTCAAAATTTTCATTTTGATCACTAAATTTTAAACTTCAATTCCCATTCAAATTTTCATCGAATTTCAACCAAACTTTGCAATTACCCTAATTAACTTGTCCTCTATCATCTGATGCTTTTAAATCTCAGAGATTCCTTTTCCATAACCCATAATCGAAGAAATCCTAATTTTTGCATTTTTGTCATTTTAGTCACTAAGATAACTTTTAAGCTATTATCTTAGAACTAAATGATCCTTAATCAACTTAGTAAATTTTGGGGTATTACATAATCGACAAGTTTTTAGAGTAGTTGCTGGGGATTGCAACGAAAATTATTGTTTTGATTTGTACTTGAGTTTGTTTATTTTACTTATTTTGTTCTGCTTAGTGTATGACCAGGAGCCGTACCACGTCGGAGGATTGTCTATACGGCCCAAAGATTGAAAGAACCCTACGCAGATTGAAAAAGAAAGTTTGAGAAATGGCTCTTAATGAAGAAGGTAGAGTAGATGGTGTCCCAAACAACCAGGAAAATCCAACAATACACAATGGGATACCGCCCTTTCCTGTCATCACTGCTGATAATCCTAAAGAAAAACTTATTAGAGAACATTTGGAACCAAAAATGCATAATTTGATACCATGCCTGATTGGGCCAGAGGTAAATATAGCTAATTTTGGTATTAAACCACTAATGATATAGACCCTATTGAATGTAGGTCAATTCGATAGATCACATATTGGAGACCCAAGGCAACACTTGAAGCAATTCAAGGAGGTTTGCCAATTATTTTAGCAACCTAGTGTAGCTGAAGAGACAGTGAAGTTGAGACTATTCTCATTCTCTTTGAGAGAGAGCAAAATTGTGGCTAAGTTCTTTGCCACCTGGTTCAGTTACTTCATGGACAAAATTATGCCAGAAGTTCCTTCCGAGATTCCAGCCACCTGAAATTAATGCCAAGCTGTGGAGTGATATCATTACTTTTAGGCAGGCTGATGATCGGACTTTGTATGATGCTTGGGAGCATTTTAAGGACCTATTGAGGAGGTTTCCCATGCATGGATTCCCCACTTGGACCCAAATAGAGACCTTTTATAACAGACTCAATGCTCATGCCAAGACTGTGTTGATGCTTCGGCAAATGGTTCGTTGCTAGACAAGAATTATATGAAGGCATTTAACATTTTGGATAGGATTTCCACCAATGACCTCCAGTATCCTACTGGCAGACTGGGAACCAGAACTAAAATTGATGGAAAATTAGAGCTTGATGCACTTTCATCTATCAATGCTCAGATTTCTAATCTCACTAATATAGTGAAAATAATGCAAAAGCCTATTGAAGTTCGAGAAGTAAAGGCACTATAACCATTTTGCACTATTTGTGGATAGGACCATCATGTGAATGAATGCCCATCAAACCCCGAATTAGTAAATTTTATTGGAAATTTGAATCTTAACTTTAACCTACACTCAAATACTTATAATACAGGTTGGAAGCAACATCCCAACTTTTTATGGGTAAATCATGGAGGTAACTAATTTAATGCCCAGCGTCCGAACAAGAATGCACCCCAGGCTTAAATCAGAATGCAATGTCAAAGAGAGCGCAACACAATTTCCAACAAGGGCAGAGATATACCCAGTGGAACACTTTAACTGATTACATGGAGCGAAATGATGCAACTGTCCAAAGTTTAGTAGCGTCTATGCGAAAGTTGGAGATTTAGATAGGGCATATTGCCAATGCACTCAGTAACAAACCCTAAAGCAATTTGCCAAGCAATATAGATAATGCACAGCAAAAGGGTCGAGAACAATGCAAAGCAATTACTCTTCAGAGTGGAAGAAAATGTGAGACTGAGACACCCGTCAAATAGTCAACTACTTGCCAGGACAAGAAGATGGTACCAATAGATAAACCCAAAGAATTAGATAAAAATGAGGCAACCACTGATAATGCCAGACCTCAATCTGATGTCAGTGCCGCTTTGGCAAAACCAGTGGAGCCAGCATTTGCGTATCCACCACCACCTTTTCCATAAAGACTCCAAAAACACAAGCAAGACCAATAATAGAAGTCCTTAAAAAATTACAGATCAACATACCACTGGTAGAAGCTCTCAAACAAATACCCATCTACATTAAATGCATGAAAGAGGTCTTGTCCAAAAAGAGGAAGCTGGGTGACTTTGAGACTGTTGCTTTTACTAAGGGATGCAGTGCAATGATAACCAATAGATTGCCACCAAAATTGAAAGATCCGGGAAGTTTCACCATTCCCTGCATTATTGACAATAGATTTATGGGTAAAATACTGTGTGATCTGGGAGCCAGCATCAATCTGATGGCAATGTCAGTCTTCAGGAAGCATGGGATTGAAGCCAAACCCACTATAGTAACACTTCAGCTAGTAGATCGATCTTATGCACATCCCAAAGGTAAGATTGAGGATGTGTTGGTAAAGGTAGATAAATTCATATTCCCTATTGATTTTATTATTTTAGAATACGAGGCTGATGATAATGTCCCAATAATTTTGGGAAGACCATTCCTTGCCACATGTAGGACTTTAAATGATGTTAAAAAATGTGAGCTTACTATGTGTATGAATGACCAACATGTTACATTTAACATTTTTCAAGCTCTTAAGTGTGCAGATGAACTTGAGGAATGCCAAGCTATTCAGATGATATAATCCATTTTCACTGTGGACATGGAACATATTTGCCAAGATACTGATAATGATGCCATAGAACTGGGTGATGAAGATATGATAAGTGAAGAATCTGAAGAACCGACCATGCTGAATGAAGTGATAAGTTATTTCAGTAGACCTAAGCCACATGAGTTGGCTGGAAGAGAAATCAAGGCACCTAAACCATCCATTGAGGAGCCGCCAGAACTGGAGATAAAACCTTTGCCAAGCCACCTTAAGTATGCTTACCTAGGAGATAACTTCACTTTGCATTGATCATTGCTGCTAATTTGATTGATGACCAAGAGGAGAGATTCCTAGAGACATAGGGCAAGCACAAGCAAGCCTTGGGATGGACCTTGGCTGATATCCGGGGGATAAGCTCAACAATATAAATGCACAAAATCATTTTGGAGGATTACCATGGCAAAACAATCGAGGCCCAGAGAATACTAAATCCTAGCATGAAAGAGGTAGTCAAGAAAGAAGACATAAAATGGTCGTATATTGGGATAATTTATCCCATTTTTGATAGCTCGTGGGCTAGCCCGGTGCATTGCATGCCAAAGAAGGGTGGAATGACCGTGGTCCAGAACAACAATGATAAACTAATCCCCTTAAGAACTCTGATGGGCTGGAGGGCATGCATGGATTATAGAAAGCTAAATAATGTCGTGAAGAAGGACCACTTTCCATTGTCCTTCATCGATCAGATGTTGGATAGGTCAGTAGGTAAGGTATTTTATTACTTTCTAGACAGCTACTCGGGTTACAATCAGATTGCCATCGTTCTAGAAGATCAAGAGAAAAATATTTTCACTTGTCCATATGGGACATTCGCTTTTAGAAGAATGCCATTTGGATTGTGCAATGCCCTAGCAACGTTTTAGCGTTACATGATGTTGATTTTCTCACACATGATCGAGAACAACTTAGAAGTATTCATGGATGGCTTCTCAGTGTTTGGCAAGACATTCAAGGAATGCCTTTAGAATTTGGAACTTGTTCTACGAATATGTATTGAAACCAACCTAGTCTTGAACTGGGTAAAATGCCACTTCATGGTGAAAGAAGGCATAGTTCTTTGACACAAAGTAACTAAGAAGGGACTGGAAGTTGACAAAGCAAAGGTAGAGGTAATTAAGCAATTGCCACCACCCACAAGCATCAAAGGTATTAGAAGTTTCTTTGGACATACAGGTTTTTATCGTCTCTTTATTAAAGATTTCTCAAAAATTTCTAAACCTTTATGCTTAATTTTGGAATAGAATACCACTTTTGCATTTGATGTTGAAAGCTTTTCAGGAACTAAAAGACAGGTTAATTAATGCCCCCATAGTCGTGGCACCAGATTGGAATGAGCCATTCGAGTTCTTGTGCAATGCAAGAGACTACGCTGTTGGAGCTATGTTAGGACAGAGGCGTGGCAAAATTTTCCTTACCATCTATTATGCTAGCCGTACATTGAATGAGGCCCAGCTTAACTACACCACAAATGAGAAGGAATTCTTTGCAGTTGTCTTTGCGTTTGACAAATTCTGATCTTACTTGGTGGGTAGTAAAGTTGTGGCGTATACAGACTATTCGACACTCAAGTATCTTTTGGCCAAAAAGGATCCCAAGCCCAGACTGATCCGATGGACACTATTGTTGCAAGAGTTTGACCTCGAGATTCAAGATAAGAAAGGGAGTGAGAATTAGGTAGCTGACCATTTATCTCGTTTAGAGTATCATCATAAGGATGACAACACAGTTGCCATTAGGGATAATTTCCCTGATGAATATTTGCTTGCGATCACCACTATTCTATGGTATGCTGACATAGTCAACTACCTGGTCAGCAAAATATTGCCACCAGATTTTCCAAGCAATTCTAGGAAGCAATTTTTGAGGGATGTCAAATAATATTATTGGGATGATTCATTCTTATTCAAGCAATGTGCTAACCATGTCATTCGTCATTGTGTACCAGAAGATGAACAATGAAATATTCTTCAACTTTTCCATGCAACACCATATGGAGGACACTTTGCTTGAATGAAGACAACGGCCAAGGTTTTACATTCAAATTTTTTCTGGTCCACACTATTCAAAGACGTCCATTATTTTGCCAAGGTATGCGACCGATGCCAGACTACTAGAAACATTTCTAGCAAACATCAATTGCCACTACAGAACATCATGCTTGTGGGGCTATTTGGTGTATGGGGGCTAGACTTTATGGGTCCTTTTCCCCCATCATTCGATAATATTTACATTTTTGTGGCAGTTGATTATGTCTCGAAGTGGGTTGAAGTTGTTGCTTTGCCAACAAATGATGCCAAGGCAGTTACCAAGTTTCTACACAAGCACATCTTTACTAGATTCGGTGTCCCAGAGCCATCATACATGAGGAAGGTACTCATTTTAAATGCCATTTAATCACTAAGGTTCTTTGCAGGTACGAAATCCAGCAAAGCATTGCCACTGTCTACCATCCTCAAACAAATGGCTAAGCAGAAATTTCAAACCAAGAAATCAAGAACATCTTGGAAAAGACAGTGAACCCAACGAGAGAGGATTGGTCCTTGATTCTAGATGATTCCTTGTGGGCATGTAGAACAACCTTAAAAACTCCATTAGGAACTTCCCCATACAAGCTTGTATTTGGGAAGTCTTGCTGATAAGTGTTCAAAAGTACTATTTTCTTACCCTTTTTACTCATATTATTGTTAGACTTAGGCTCATATTAGTTGCATAATTAGCCATTCATGCATTAATCCATGTTTCCTTCCATCGTTGAGCTTGATTACATAACTTGGTAGTTTTTGTGGGAAAAGATGCTGCTTTGGTGTGTTTTGTGTGCATATGCAGGATCACTTGCCAAAGCAAGGCTAGAGCTAGTTGCCAGGGCAATAGTCGACAAGAGCAAAGGTGATATGGTAGTCGAAATTGATGACTAGACAAGCCCAAGATGACGTGGAGCAAAGCCCAATCCCAAAGGAATTTGATTTCCATGCAGAGATTAAAGAAGAATTAAATTCCAAGAAGATAGGAGAAGTTCTAGTAGGAATATAATTATATTCTTTAAAGATAATTTAATTCCAACTTAACTTCCTCCTCAAAGAAGGTCTTTGGCCTAGCCCTATAAATAAGATAGAGATTTTGATAATCAAGAGAGAGGAAGAGGAGGGAAAATTTTGACAACTCCAAGGAAGGCAAGAGGAGAGAATTTTCGACAAGCATCTAGGGCAAGGAGGATTTCGACAAGCCTCCTTCTTTATCCTTTTCTTTCTTGTTCGATTGGGTTCATGCTAGGGATTATTTATCTTGTGTTTCTTTGGAACCTAGCCATGAACTAAATCTATTTGGCTATGGTTATTGTGTTTTGTGGTTGTGAGAAACTATTGGATTTTGTTTAGGTAATAAGAGTTTGCACTTTTCTATTCAAGGTTTATTCATTATTGGTTCTTATTCTTGTTTGCAAGTGAATTGGGAGTGGATCTCGTGATTTCATCTATTTATCTAATATCGGGAGAGTTAGATTCAAGAAATGAATGAATATGATCTTTATTCAATATATTGATGCTGAAGATTAATCCGGCTTAGGAATAAGTTAAGGATTTCAACGGCTAAGAGGAGCGCGAGATTGGTTGTTGTTCACCCTTGATTCACGCAGGGATGTATTATCAAGGCATGCACAAGTAGCTAGAGTTTCGACTTAGGGATAAGAAGAAACCATTGAAGAACGCTCTGACGATCCTTGAAGGTTGCTGCCCAGACGCCCAAGTAGTTGCCCAACTAGTTGCCCAGGCAACCATCGATTAGTTGCCAAGGCAACCCCGTTGTGCAAGTTGCCACGGCAACTGAGTTGCCCATGCACTCTTTTACCAAGACAATCCAATCGGCTATCACACCTCAACTCACGATAACCTGGCCTATCTCTCTCTCATTTGATCTCATCTTTTCTTTTACTTTATTGCTTTCTAGTTTAGTTATTAGTTAAACTCCTATAATCCTTTATTTGTGTTTTTACTTTTCACAGTGCAAGAGACTAGATTCTTGAAGTGGCACCAATCCCTGTGGAGACGACATCTTTTATACTATAACTAGCAACGTGTATACTTGCACAATTGCGTAGCACTTATTACGCGCAACAAGTTTTTGGCGCCGTTGCCGGGGACTGGCAATAGCGACTTTGTTTTTATTTTCTTGCACTTTCTTTTTACTTTTCTTGTTTAAAATTCAAAGGGCTAACAAACTTTGGTTTTGCATTGGTATATGACCAGGGCGAGACCAACTTCACCAGAATATCCCTTTGATCCAGAAATCGAACGAACCTTACAAAGACTTGGACGAAGGATAAGAGTAGCAATGGCTAATCAAGACGGCAATATGAATCAAGATGTTCCAGTAGGATGAGGAGTGATTCTTGCACGAAACATAACTATTCGAGACTATCATGAAGAAGATTTAGATGGACTTAATCCAGGAGTTGTCGCACCTAAAATTGAAGCCGACCACTTTGAGTTAAAACCGATAATGTTTAATATGATCAACACAATTGGTCAATTTGGCGGCTCAGCAACTGAAGATGCACGGCAACATCTGAAATCTTTCCTCGAGATTTGCAACTCGCTCAAAATACACGGAGTCACCCCCGATGTCTTACGATTAAGATTATTCCCCTATTCACTGAGGGATAGGGCGAAAGCATGGTTGAATAGCATTCCTGCCGGATCAATAGCATCTTGGACCGATCTTTGTCGTGATTTCCTTGCTCAATTTAATCCTACAAATTTAACTGATAAGCTTCATAACGACATTACTTCTTTTCGGCAGGCAGATAATGAATCCATGTACAAGGCTTGGGAGCGATATAGAGAACTTCTACACAAATGCCCCTACATGGATTCCCGGTGTGGACTCAAGTAACAATATTTTACAACTCCGTGAATACACCAACAAGGATGATGCTAGATGCCTCGGCAAACGGCATAGTCCTAGATAAGTCACCGGAGGAAGCAATGCAAATTTTAAACAGACTGGCCAAGAATGATTATCAATTCCCATCTACTAGAAGAGGAGGAGTTAGACGCCAAGCCATAATACATGAACTAGGATCATCAGATTCAATTTCGGCACAATTGGCCACTTTAACCAAGATGGTCCAGAACATGCAAAAACCAAACAACACACATGAGGTCAAGGTAATGGATTCTTTTTGTGAGTTATGTGGTGATAACCATAATTCTTCTGAATGTATGCAGAATCCGGAATCCAGCTTCTATGTGGGGAATTACAATCGGAACAACAGCGTGATGTCCAATACATACAATCCAGCTTGGAAGAAGCACCCAAATTTTTCATGGAGTAATCCCAACAATGCTCTAAACCAGAACAATCAGAATGCACAAGCATCGGGATTCCAGCAGAATATGCCACGGTAACAGTTGCCGCAGCAACAACCGACAACATCTAGTTCCTTGGAAAATTCTCTAAATGCTTTTATGATTAAAACTGAATCTTATATGGCTGAGAATAGTAATTTCATAAAAAAACTGATGCTTTTATTAACAGGACCGAAATGAGATTGCAAAACCAAGAGGCGGCAGTCAAATCATTGGAAAATCAAGTCGGACAGTTTGCTCAAAATCTGAATACTAGACCGCAAGGAGGTTTACCTAGCGATACTGAAGTCGCAAGAGGAACTGGCCTTGAGCAATGTAAGGCGATCACCACTAGAAGTGGCCAACAACTTAGAGAGGCTCAAACCCGCTCATCAAACAAAACTCCACAAAAAGATCAAGACGAACCTAGCGGCAAAGCCTCAGATGCTGAACCAGGAATTGCCGCGGCAACAGGAAATAAGCATGCCTCGGCAACCGACAATAAAGATACCTCGGTAACTTGTGAAAAGCATGCCTCGGCAACCCCAAATGTTAATGTCTCGGCAACTCCAGTTGTCCCAGCAATGCCGTCAATCAGGTTTCAAACCAATGAAAGAATTGAAGATATCCGACTTCCACCACCATTCCCACAAAGGTTGAAGCGACAAAAGCAAGAATACCAATTCAAGAAGTTTCTTGATATCCTAAAGCAAGTCCACATCAACATGCCATTGGTGGAAGCAATTGAACAAATGCCAAACTATGCCAAGTTTCTTAAAGACATTGTGTCCAAGAGAACAAGGCTAGGAGAGTTTGAAACAGTTGCCGCAACAGAAGGATGCATGGCAATGTTGAACAATCGTATGCCACCCAAGTTGAAGGATCCCGGAAGTTTCACAATACCCTGTTCTATTGGAAATCAATATGTCGGGAAAGCATTATACGACCTTGGGGCTAGCATAAACTTGATGCCTAAATCGGTTTTCCAGAAACTAGGAATCGGGAAGGCAAGACCTACAACAGTTATGCTACAGCTAGCCGACAGATCCTATGTGCATCCAGAGGGAAAAATCGAGGACATACTGGTAAAAGTTGATAAATTTATTTTTCCCGCTGACTTTATTGTTTTGGATTGTGAAGCAGATGAGCATGCACCCATCATTCTCGGGAGACCATTCCTAGAAACAGGGAGAACCTTGATCGATGTTGAAAAGGGAGAACTCACAATGAGGGTGAGTGACCAGCAAGTTAAATTAAATGTGTTCCAAACACTAAGGCATGCTGATGATCCAGAAGAATGCCAACTTCTTCATGCCACGACAGAGATTAACTTCGACGAGGAATTTAGTTGCCTCGGCAACTACATAGCCGATCAAGAGGAACCTGAGGAGTATGAAGAACCGGTCGATGAGGAGCAACAAGAAGAGGCAAATTGGCTATTCAATCGACCAGGTACATACTTTGAACCACTGGATTACTCAGGTAAGGATGGTAAGCTCGAAAAACCCTCTATTGAACAACCACCGATTCTTGAGTTGAAACAATTGCCAGAGCAACTAAAATATGCATACTTAGGAACCGATAATACATTGCCTGTAATTATTCCTTCTAAGTTACAGCCTGAGCAGGAAAAGAAGCTGATCAAGATGTTGAAGCTACACAAAAAGGCAATAGGGTGGACAATTGCCGACTTGAAGGGAATTAGCCCGGCAGTGTGCACGCACAAGATTTTGTTGGAAGATGATCACAAACCTTCGATTGAGGCCCAGAGGAGACTGAATCATGCCATGAAAGGAGTTGTAATGAAAGAAATCATCAAGTGGCTTGACGCCAACATTATATACCCTATCTCTAATAGTACATGGGTAAGTCCGGTACAATGCATACCAAAAAAAGGAGGTATAACGGTGGTAAGTAATGAAAACAATGAACTCATTCCAACCAGGACTGTGACCGGTTGGAGGGTTTGTATGGATTATCGAAAGCTAAACAAAGCCACTAGGAAAGATCACTTCCTATTACCCTTTATTGATCAAATGCTTGACCGTCTTGCAGGTAAACCCTTTTATTATTTTCTTGATGGTTATTCAGGTTATAATCAAATTGCCATAGCACCAGAAGATCAAGAAAAGACAACCTTCACATGCCCATACGATACTTATGCTTTTCGAAGGATGTCGTTCGGATTGTGTAATGCCCCGACAACCTTCCAAAGATGCATGATGGCACTATTTTCAGACATGGTCGAAGACTTCCTTGAGATCTTCATGGATGATTTTTCTATTTTTGGTAATGACCCGACAAATTTGTCTCGGCAATTTAGAGAGGGTGTTGGCAAGATGTGAAGAAACTGATTTAGTCCTCAATTGGGAGAAATGCCATTTTATGGTAGATGAAGGAATAGTGCTCGGCCACAAGATTTCATCCAAGGGAATTGAAGTAGACAAAGCCAAGGTGGACGTGATTGAGAGATTACCTCCACCAAGTTCGGTTAAAGGAATTCGAAGTTTTCTTGGACATGCAGGTTTTTACAGGAGTTTCATTCATAATTTTTCTAAAATCACTAAACCCTTGTGCAATTTGCTTGAATAGGATAAAGTCTTCGATTTTGATGATTCTTGCACCCAAGCATTCGAAACCCTAAAGGAAATGCTTCCCTCAGCACCCATTGTCGGTCCACCAGATTGGACGATACCTTTTGAGCTAATGTGTGACACAAGTGATTTCGCGGTAGGAGCAGTCATAGGCCAACGCACAGGTAAGACCTTCCATGTGATATACTACGCTAGTAAAACTCTTAATAGTGCTCAAGTGAATTACACAACAACGGAGAAAGAGTTACTAGCTGTAGTTTTCGCATTTGACAAGTTCTGATCCTATTTGATTGGTACAAAGGTAATTGTTCACACGGACCATTCGGAAATCAAATATCTATTTGCTAAAAAGGATGCCAAACATCGTTTGATTCGTTGGATATTACTTTTCCAAGAATTTGATATTAAAATTAAGGACTGGAAAGGAACAGAAAATCAAGTGGCCGATCACTTATCACGTTTGGAACGCAATAGGGAGGAGGACGCAGGTCTAGAGATATGCAATGCATTCCCGGATGAACAAATTTTAGTTGCCTCGGCAATTTTGGGAGCAGTCACCACGGCAGCACATGCCTCGGCAATACCTTGGTACGCAGATTTAGTTAATTTCCTTGTTTGTGGTATTTTACCTTATGGCCTTACTCACCAAGGGAAGAAGCGGTTCCGCCATGATGCTAAGCATTACTTTTGGGGACGAGCCTCTTTTGTTTAAACAATGTGCAGATCAGGTTATACGTCGATGTGTCCCTGAAGAAGAGCAACAGAATGTACTCCGGCAATGCCATTCTTCACCCTATAGAGGACATTTTGGAGAAACTCGTACCGCAGCCAAAGTTTTGCAATCCGGGTTGTATTGGCCAACATTGTACAAAGATGCCCAAGACTTTTACAAGCAATGTGATCGTTGCCAGAGGATGGGCAATATCTCTAGACGACATGAGATGCCGCTCCAGAACATCATCGAGGTGGAATTGTTCGATGTATGGGGGATCGATTTTATGGGACCTTTCCCATCTTCATTCGGCAACCTCTATATCTTATTTGCCGTCGACTACGTGTCTAAATGGGTTGAGGCAGTTGCAGTTCCCAACAACAATTCCAAGACCGTGCAACGATTCTTGCAGAAAAACATATTTACACGGTTTGGGATGCCGAGAGCAATTATCAGTGACGAAGGCAAGCATTTTGACAACAGACTAATTGCCAAGATGTTGCAACGCTTCGGCATATCACACAAGATCGCCACGGCATATCACCCACAAACCAACGGGCAAGCAAAAATTTCCAACCGGGAATTGAAGGGTATACTCGAGAAAGTTGTAAATCCCTCTAGGAAGGATTGGTCATTAAGACTAGATGATGCACTTTGGGCATATCGCACTGCATTCAAAACACCCTTAGTTATGTCCCCCTTCCGACTTGTCTATGGCAAAACATGCCATCTACCGGTGGAAATCGAGCACAAGGCGTACAGGGCAATCAAGACCGTGAATATGGATTGGGAAAGTGCCGGACAAAAGCGTTTGTTGGACCTCAATGAGATAGAAGAATTCCGTGCACTCGCCTATAACAATACACGAATCTACAAGAAGAAAACAAAGTAATGGCACGACAAGAAACTATTGTCGCGGCAATTCATGCCAGGGCAATTAGTTCTCTTATTCAATTCTCGGCTAAAACTTTTCCCGGGAAAGCTAAAATCAAGATGGTCGGGACCATTCGAAGTTTTCAAACCATTCTCCCATGGTGCCGTTATAATCAAGTCCATCTCTGACAACCATGAATTCAAAGTTAATGGACAAAGATTGAAGCACTACAATGGTGCCCATGTGGAACGTAACAAAGAAGTGGTCACTTTAGGAGATGCATGAGCATGCTCTCCTTTCAATATTTTCTTTTTTCTTTTTCTTTTTATTTTCATTTTTATTTTTAGGAGATATTTTATTTTTCTTCATTATCTTTAGTTTTCAGGTTTTCTTTGTTTTCTTTTTCACAACAAGACTCACAACCACTATGCTAAGGAAATTTACTACCGAGATCCTTGCCCCGACAACCAATGAAGCAGTCGCCACGACAACCGCAACAGATGATGCCACGGCAACCTACATCGTGCCTGCACAAGCTGACGCCCTGGCAACCAACCCTGAAGATGACACGGCAACCAAAGCTAAAGACATCCCGGCAACCACTGCAAAAGCCAAAGGTAAAGCACCTATGCCTGAATCAACTCCTACAGAATCTTTTTCTGATTTTTTAGATTCGGACGAGTCCTCAATTGCACCAACAAAGACCGCATCAATTGAATCCTCCAAACGAAAAGCCAATGACATTGATGAAGAGGACGATGAGGACAACCCCGTACGAGGATCGATTCCACCACCGACAATAAGAAAACAACCATCGCGTTCAAGCAATAGAATCAAGACACCGACCAAAAGGAAACTAATAATCTACGATGACGAACTCTCAGAGTAAGTCCCCGTATGCATTTTATTTTTCGTTATCTTTATGCATGCACTGAGGACAATGCCTCACTCCAGTTTGGGGGGGATTGTTATTAGTAGTTACCATGTTTAGTTACATTCATCTTAAGTATTACATTTAGGATACATAAATTGCTTGCCATGCCTTTAATTGGAACAAGAATTGCTTAGATTTGATGAATATTCGATGATGACTTTGCCAATGCACTTAATTGATAGAATTTTTATTCTAGGATAACCATGGAAAAACTTAGAATTTTACTATGATGCTAAATTTGATGAAACACTGTTGTGGTTTGATTGATTTAAGGAATTCTAGTGAACTTAGGTTGATAATTAACAAATTGGGGGATTAGAATAAAAACTGGATGAATGCTAGAGGTGCCCGAAATTGGCTCTAGCATGTGCTAATTTTTTTTTAAATCACTAGAGGTGCCCGAAAGTGGCTCTAGTATGTGTTAAAAAAATTTGATAGCTAGAGGTGCCCGAAACCGGCTCTAGTCGAATAAATTAACTTAAGAAAACTAAAAACAAAACACTAGAGGTGCCCAAAACTGGCTCTAGTTAAAACATGTTAAAAAGAACCCAATGAAGTAATTTGAAAACCTATTGTTTGCATAGAATCCGAAAAATCAACTTGCACACAACTCCGCACACACTCACAAGCATTATAGTTTGATTCCGAGTAACTCCTAAGTTGTCCGAAAAATAAAAAGCCAATCATACTTTATGCCATGGTTCAGAGAATTGAAATCAAGTTCAAAGCTAAGGTTGTGAAAATTGAAGTCTTGGCAGGTAATTATGAGTTTGCATTGCTTGAGGACAAGCAATAGTTCGAGTTTGGGGGTGTGATAAGTGTTCAAAAGTACTATTTTTCTTACCCTTTTTACTCATATTATTGTTAGACTTAGGCTCATATTAGTTGCATAATTAGCCATTCATGCATTAATCCATGTTTCCTTCCATCGTTGAGCTTGATTACATAACTTGGTAGTTTTTGTGGGAAAAGATGCTGCTTTGGTGTGTTTTGTGTGCATATGCAGGATCACTTGCCAAAGCAAGGCTAGAGCTAGTTGTCAGGGCAATACATGAAGGAGACGCCGAGCCAGTTGCCAGGGCAATTGTCGACAAGAGCAAAGGTGATATGGTAGTCGAAATTGATGACTAGACAAGCCCAAGATGACGTGGAGCAAAGCCCAATCCCAAAGGAATTTGATTTCTATACAGAGATTAAAGAAGAATTAAATTCCAAGAAGATAGGAGAAGTTCTAGTAGGAATATAATTATAATAAAGAATTATATTCTTTAAAGATAATTTAATTCCAACTTAACTTCCTCATCAAAGAAGGACTTTGGCCTAGTCCTATAAATAAGATGGAGATTTCGACAATCAAGAGAGAAGAAGAGGAGGGAAAATTTCGACAACTCCAAGGAAGGCAAGAGGAGAGAATTTTTGACAAGCATCTAGGGCAAGGAGGATTTCGACAAGCCTCCTTCTTCATCATTTTCTTTCTTGTTTGATTGGGTTCATGCTAGGGATTATTTATCTTGTGTTTCTTTGGAACCTAGCCATGAACTAGATCTATTTGGCTATGGTTATTGTGTTTTGTGGTTGTGAGAAACTATTGGATTTTGTTTAGGTAATAAGAGTTTGCACTTTTGTATTCAAGGTTTATTCATTATTGGTTCTTATTCTTGTTTGCGAGTGAATTGGGAGAGGATCTCGTGATTTCATCTATTTATCTAATATCGGGAGAGTTAGATTCAAGAAACGAATGAATATGATCTTTATTCAATCTATTGATGGTGAAGATTAATTCGGCTTAGGAATAAGTTAAGGATTTCAACGGCTAAGAGGAGCGCGAGATTGGTTGTTGTTCACCCTTGATTCACGTAGGGATGTATTATCAAGGCATGCACAAGTAGCTAGAGTTTCGACTTAGGGATAAGAAGAAACCATTGAAGAACGCTCTGCCGAACCTTGAAGGTTGCTGCCCAGACGTCCAAGTAGTTGCCCAACTAGTTGCCCAGGCAACCATCGATTAGTTGCCAAGGCAACCCCATTGTGCAAGTTGCCACGGCAACTGAGTTGCCCATGCACTCTTTTACCAAGACAATCCAATCGGCTATCACACCTCAACTCACGATAACTTGGCCTATCTCTCTCTCATTTGATCTTATCTTTTCTTTTACTTTATTGCTTTCTAGTTTAGTTATTAGTTAAACTCCTATAATCCTTTATTTGTGTTTTTACTTTTCACAGTGCAAGAGACTAGATTCTTGAAGTGGCACCAATCCCTGTGGAGATGATATCTTTTATACTATAACTTGCAACGTGTATACTTGCACAATTGCGTAGCACTTATTACGTGCAACACTTGCCATTTTCCAGTAGAGTTAGAACATCGAGCTTATTAGGCAACCAAGCATTTGAACATAGAATGGGGGCTATAGGTAAGAAACGTTTGTTAGAATTGAATGAATTACAGGAACTTAGAGCACAAGCCTATGAAAATGCCAAGATTTGTAAAGAAAAAACAAAAAAGTGGCATGACAACAAAATTTTGCCAAGACAGTTTGAAAAAGGGCAAAGAGTGCTATTGTTCAATTCAAGGCTTAAGTTATTTCTAGGTAAACTCAAATCCAGATGGTCAGGGCCATTTGAAGTTGTCAAGCCTTATGCTCATGGACCAGTAGGTATCAAAGACCTAAAAACGGGGACAATGTTCAAGGTAAATGGCCAGAGAGTGAACCATTATTGGGAAGGAAGTCAAAAGAATGCCAAGGAGATTATTCACTTGGCAGAAATTGGGTAATTTCATCACCGTCATTTCATCATTGTAAATAGCTAGGATAGTTTTTTTTCTTTTTGTTATTTTGGTTTTTATTATTTTTGTTTTCTTTTTTTTGATTTGAAATGTTTTTGTAAGTGTTAGTACAAGAACTTTTTCCAGGAAAGTATGTCAAGACAGGCTGGCATTTGGACACCCATCGTCGCAAGATCAGACAACACGTGGACCCTATGTAATTCAGGCCCAAAGGAGTGAGAATTTTGGCTGAAGCGGGAAAACCTTAGACGCCTAGGTTAAATATTCCAACTTTGAATATTTACCCTAACTTTTTACCCTTTTCTCCTTCATTAACTCCTAAACCTATCCTCTTCCCACTCTCCTATACACGGATAACTGCCATAACCATCATTACCTCCACTAACCTCATCCTTAAACCAACTCAACCATTTCCCCTTCCCCTTATTAAACCCTCATTTTCACTTAGCAATAATCTTTACTCTCTTTTCACTCTATCGCACGACAAAGAAAATGAAAAACTAACCTTGTTTTCCAAAATTTATTTTTCGATCATCATCTTCCTTTTTTAATCTTTTGCAATGACATCTTCTTTTGCAACATTTATGATTTTCTTCAATGACGAAATCAAGAAGTATGAGGAAAATTTTGCTGCCAGAACCTTCTGTTATGAGAAAGGTTTTGAGTTTAAGAATGAACCTAACCTGGGTTATTCTCCAGATGTTGTTGCCATAGTTAAGAAGCATAAGTGGGAAGCTTTTTGCCAACAGTCAGGGGAGGTTCACTCCACTATCTTTCATGAATTCTACGCTCACCTTACTATAAAAGATTTGCCCTTTCTATTTGTTTAAGGTACGTGTGTGCAATTTGATGAAGGATATATTGATCGATTATTTCAATTAAATGGTGCAGAGGAAGAACATCTTGCTTTTGTTGAGTCGATTGAAGCTACCAAGAGGGAATTGCTGTTAAAAGATTCGTACGAGCCTGGCACAAAATGGAATGTTTCATCCAAATGTCATAGAACTGTGAAACGACTGGCATTGAAGCCATAACCGAGGGGTTGGAACCACTTTTTGAAAGCCAACCTTATGCCAACAATGCACAATAATACAATTTTAGAGGAAAGAATGGCTTTTCTACATTTGATAATGGTGAGGATAAAAATCAATGTAGGTTATTTGATTATGGATGAGACCTACAAATATCCTGGCAAGGGTTATAACAGTCTGATTTTTCCTTTCTTGATCTCAAGAATTTGCAGCATAACATGCCAAGGCTTGGCTCAGATAGTGTTCAGAAATGCAAGGGAACCATTACTCCTGCTTTGTGGTAGCAATTGATTTCCATAGAAGCCAATGAAAAGGGAAAGCTACGGAGCTGGTGTCTGCTGCTAAGACGCCAAAGGTAGAACCTATTGTTTATTGAGTGCTCCACAATTATGCAAGTGTACACGTCGCAAGTTATAGTGTAAAAGATATCATCTCAACATAGATTGGTGCCACTTCAAGAATCTAATCTTTTGCACTGTAAAAAGTAAAAGAACACAAGAAGAAGATTGTAGGAGTTTAACTAACAACTAAACTAGAAAGTAATAAAGTAAAAGAAGATGTAATCAAAAGAGAGAGAATAGGACAGGTTATCGCGAGTTTAGGAGTTATAGCCAATTGGATCGTCTTGGTAAAAGAGTGCAAGGGCAACTCAGTTGCCGTGGTAACTTGCGCAGCGGGGTTGCCTTGGCAACTAATCGACGGTTACCTGGGCAACTGACTAGGCAACTGTTTAGGCGGATAGACAGCAACTTCGAGGTTCGGTGCAGCGTTCTTCAATGGTTTCTTCTTATCCCTAAGTCAAAACTCTAGCTAATTGTGCATGCCTTGACAATACATCCCTGCGTGAATCAAGGGTGAACAACAACCAATCTTGCGCTCCTCTTAGCCGTTGAAATCCTTAACTTATTCCCAAGCCGGATTAATCTTCACCATCAATAGATTGAATAAAGACCATACTCATTCGTTTCTCACAACCAATCTTACTCTCCCAATATTAGATAAATAGATAGAGTTACGAGATCCTCTCCCAATTCACTCGCAAACAAAAATAAAAACTAAGAATGAGTAAACCTTGAATTGAAAGTGCAATCTCTTATTACCTAAACAAAATCCAATTGTTTCTCACAACCACAAAACACAATAACCTTAGCCAAATAGATTTAGTTCATGGCTAGGTTCCAAAGAAACACAAAACAAAGAGTTCCTAACATAATCCTAATCGAACAAGAAAGAAAAAATGAAGAATAGTTGAAGCCTCTTTGTCGAAATCTCTCCCCTTTTGCTCTCTCTTTCAATCGAACTCTCCCCCTTTTGCTCTCCCTTAGAGTTGACAGATTGGTCTCATTTAAATATGAGATGGCTAGGTTAAAGTCTCTCTTGAGGAAGAAGTTAAGTTGGAATTAAATACTTTAATAGAATATAATTCTTTATTATATTTAAATTCCTTCTAGATCTTCTCCTATCTTCTTGGGATTTAATTTCTCTTTGACCTCTTCATGGAAATCAAACTCCTTTGGGATTTAACTTTTCTCCATGTCATATTGGGCTTATCTAGTCATCAATTTCGAATGCCATATCATCTTATCCCTTATCGACAATTGCCCTGGCAACTAGCTTGGCATCTCCTTCAAGCATTACCCTGGCAACTGCATCGGCATCTCCTTCATGCACTGCCCTGGCAACTGGTTCCAGCCTTGCTTTGGGCAAGTGATTCTGCACACACACAAAAACAACTATCGGCAGCACCGTTTTTCTACAAAATTAAGCAAAATATGAAATCAAGCTTGTCCACCAAGGAAACAATGCAAACATGCATGAGTGGATAATAATGCAACTAATATGAGCCTAAGTCTAGCAATAATATGGACAAAAAAGGGTGAATGAAATAGTACTTTTAGACACTTAACACACCCCTAAACTCGAACTATTGCTTGTCCTCAAGCAATGCAAACTAATAATTACCCGCCAAGACTTCAATTTTCACAAACTTAGCTTTGAACTTGATTTCAATTCTCAGAACTGTGGCACAAAGTATGATTGGCTTTTAATTTTTCGGAAAACTTAGGAGTTATTCGGAATCAAACTATAATGCTTGTGAGTGTGTGCGGAGTTGTGTGCAAGTTGATTTTTCAGATTCTATGCAAACAAGAGGTTTTCAAATTACTTCCTTGGTTCTTTTAACATGTTTTAACTAGAGCCGGTTTTGGGCACCTCTAGTGTTTTGTTTTTAGTTTTCTTAAGTTAATTAATTTATTCGACTAGAGCCGGTTTCGGGCACCTCTAGCGATCAATTTTTTGCACATACTAGAGCTAATTTCGGGCACCTCTAGCAATCAATTTTTAGCACATACTAGACCAATTTCGAGCACCTCTAGCATTTATCCAATTTTTATTCTAATCCCCCAATTTTTTTAACTATCAACCTAAGTTCGCTAGAACTCCTTAAATCAATCAAGCCACAACGGTGTTTCATCAAGTTTAAAATCATAGTAAGATTCTAAGTGTTTCAACGTTTATCCTAGAATAAAAAGTTCTATCAATTAAGTACATTGGCAAAGTCATCATCGGATATTCATCAAATCTAGGAAATTCTTGTTCCAACTAAAGGCATGGCAAGCAATTTATGTATCCTAAATGCAATACTTAAGATGAATGCAACTAAACATGGTAACTAACTAATAACAATCCCCCCAAACTCGAGTAAGGCATTGTCCTCAATGCATGCAACAAAGAAAAATAAAAATAAAGAAAAGTAAAATGCAAATGAGCACTTACTTTGAGAGTTCGTCGTCGTGGATGATTAGTTTCCTTTTGGCCAGTGTCTTGATTCGTTTGCTTGAACGCGGTGGTTGCTTCCTTGTTGCCGATGGTGGAATCGATCCTCGTACGGGGTTGTCCTCATCGTCCTCTTCATCAATGCCATTGGCTTTTCGCTTGGGCTTGGAGGACTCGATTGGTGCGGTCCTTGTTGGTGTAATAGAGGACTCGTCCAAATCTGAAAAATCAGACAATGATTCAGTACGAGTTGATTTGGGCATAGGTGCTTTACCTTTGGCTTTTGCAGTGGTTGCCGGGGCGTCTTTAGATTTGGTTGCCACGACATCTTCAGTGTTTGTCGTCGTGGCAACTACTTGGGCAGGCGCAGTGTAGGTTGCCACGGCATCATTTGTTGCGGTTACCGTGGCAACTGCTTCATTGGTTGCGTGGCAAGGATTTTAGCGTGAAAGATGGGGAACGAGACGCGACTGTCCGGGTACTTTTCCAGGATGACTTGGGTGATGGCATTGTTGTGATCCTTCATGTACCGCATGAACATTAGTTGACAATCTTCAATTTGCCTAAGGCGGTTCTCCAACGGTTGTAAGAGTGCTTCAAGTTGTCTTAGGGTTGCTGTCCGAGTTGCCCGGCCATCAGTTGCTTGGGCATTAAGAGTTGCCGAGGCGGTAGGAGTTACCGCGACAATTGAAGGCGTTGGGGATTTTACCGGTGCCTCTCCCATTAGCTTTCAGATTTGTGCTCGATTCCAACCAGACTTTGGTAGGGCCTTTTCATCAGTGGTCTCACTTGGAACATGCATCTTCTTGCAAAGATTGGAAATTAAGCAAGGGAAGAAAAGAAAACCCTTGTCTTTTGTCCTACATACAAAAATCTCATCACAAATAATTTTCCCAATGTTAATGATGCGATTATGCAAGATAGAATGTATAAGAAAAAGACGAGGTGTATCAACAGTGGTATTGCGTGATGTGGGCATTAAAGAAGTTTTAACAAACTTATTCGATAATTTTACCTCGGGTTTAAGCCGAAGGCGATTTATCGTGCCCTTGTATTTACCGTTGTTCCAATGAGTTCCCGGTAGAGTGAGTTCTTGAAGCACCTTGTCGAGTTGCTTGGGCGTGAGTTGATCAACAAAGGCTTGATGCTCGTCCTTCTCAATGTAGAGCCCGTAAAAGGTGTTGATGCTTTAGAGGCTTATGAGTATAGCCTTGTTCTTCGCAAATCTTCCGGCTTTCAAACTTGGAGTGAAATCTTTCTTGAACCACTGGTGTAGCAAACTTCTTGTATCTTGGTTCTTTGGATGAACTTGGATGAACCAAAAATTTGATTTTGGATGCCATGGATGATCTTGGTTGTGAGTTTGGTAAAAACAAAGAAAAGAAAGCAAAAGATACTAAAGAGTTGCAAGATGAAAAGTAGGAATAGGTTTCTTAGAAATTAAGGGTGATGGGTTAAATAGAAAAGATATGTAGTAAATATGGTGGGTGAGATTAATTGGAAAGAAAGAAAATAAGTGTTTTGATTAGGGGAAGGAGACGGCTAGGGGATTTGGGGAAGGAGAAGGGTTTGGCCGGCTATGTAGGGTTTATTTAGGGTAAATTGGAGGCTTAATATAAGCCTTAGATTTAGTCCTTTAATTTCCTTGTTGAAGAAGTTTCCTTCTTGAATCAAAATCCTTTTTATCTTAAACTCTTTTCCTACAATTCAAAAATAAATAAAATAAGGATTAAAATTAAAGATAAACTAATAAAATAAAATAAATAAAGATGTGCAAAGAAATTCTTAAACCTAAAATATAAAAATAATTAGATAAATATGAAAGAAAGATGTAGTCTTAATCTTAAATAAAATAAATAAATTTATCCTAAAAAGAAAAATAACCGAAATTAATAAACAAAAATAAAATAAAAAATTAAATAGTTTGAAAAAATAAAAATAAAAATAAAATATCGAAAGGAGAGCATGCTCATGCATCTCCTAAGGTGACCACTTCTTCGTTACGTTCGACATAGGCACCGTTGTAGTGATTCAATCTTTGTCCGTTGACTTTGAATTCATGTTCTTCAGTGATGGACTTGATTATCACGGCACCATGGGAGAATGGTTTGACAACTTCAAATGGTCCCGACCATCTTGATTTCAGTTTTCCCGGGAAAAGTTTTAGCCGAGAATTGAATAAGAGAACTAGTTGCCCTGACATGAATTTTCGCGGCAATAGTTTTTTGTCATGCCATTGCTTTGTTTTCTCCTTGTAGATTCGTGCATTGTTATAGGCGAGTGCACAAAATTCTTCTATCTCGTTGAGGTCCAACAAACGCTTTTTCCCAGCACTTTCCCAATCCATATTCACGGTCTTGATTGCTCAATATACCTTGTGTTCGATTTCCACCGGTAGATGGCATGTTTTGCCATAGACAAGTCGGAAGGGAGACATACCTAAGGGTGTCTTGAATGCAGTGCGATATGCCCAAAGTGCATCATCTAATCTTACTGACCAATCTTTCCTAGAGGGATTTACAACTTTCTCGAGTATACCCTTAAATTCTCAATTGGAAATCTCTGCTTGCCCATTGGTTTGTGGGTGATATGCCGTGGTAATTTTGTGTGACACGCCGACGCGTTGCAACATCTTGTCAATAAGTTTATTGTCAAAGTGCTTGCCTTCATCACTGATAATTGCTCTAGGTATCCCAAACCGTGTAAATATATTTTTCTAGAAGAATCGTTGCACAGTCTTGGAATCGTTGGCAGGAACTGCAGCTGCCTCAACCCATTTAAACACATAGTAGACGGCAAGTAGAATGTAGAGGTTACCGAATGAAGATGGGAAGGGTCCCATAAAATCAATCCCTCATACATCGAACAATTCCACCTCAAGGATGTTTTGGAGCGGCATCTCATGTCGCCTAGAGATATTGCCCGTTCTCTGGCAACGATCACATTGCTTGTAAAACTCTTGGGAATCTTTGTACAGTGTTGGCCAATACAAACCAGATTGCAAAACTTTGGCTGCGGTACGTGTTCCTCCAAAATGTCCTCCATGGGGTGAAGAATGGCATTGCCGGAGTACATTCTCCTGCTCCTTTTCAGGGACACATCAACGTATAACCTGATCTGCACATTATTTAAACAAAAGAGGCTCGTCCTAAAAGTAATGCTTAGCATCATGGCAGAACCGCTTCTTCCCTTGGTGAGTAAGGCCATAAGGTAAAATACCACAAATAAGGAAATTAACTAAATCCGCATACCAGGGTATTACCGAGGCATATGTTGCCGTGGCAACTGCTTCCATGGTTGCCGAGGTGTGCGCGTCTAGAGTTTCCGCGTAATGCGCGTCAAGGTTTGCCGAGGCATGCGCGTCAGGGGTTGCCGAGGCATACGCGTCTGGAGTTGTTGAGGCGTGCACGTCAAGGGTTGCAGAGACATGCACATCCATGGTTGCCGAGGCAACTAACAGTTGCTCATCCAGGAATGCATTGCATATCTCTAAATTCGCGTCCTCCTCCCTAGTGCGTTCTAAGCATTATAAGTGATCCACCACTTGATTTTCTGTTCCTTTCCTGTCCTTAATTTCAATGTCAAACTCTTGTAAAAGCAATATCCAACGAATCAAATGAGGTTTGGCATCCTTTTTAGCAAATAGATACTTAATTTCCGAATGGTCCGCATGAACAATTACCTTTGTACCAATCAAATAGGATCGGAACTTGTCAAATGCGAAAACTACGGCTAGTAACTCTTTCTCCATTGTTGTGTAATTCACTTGAGCACCATTAAGAGTTTCACTAGCGTAGTATATCATATGAAAGGTCTTACCTGTGCGTTGGCGTAGGGATGCTCCTACCGCAAAATCACTTGCATCACACATGAGCTCAAAAGGTAGCGTCCAATCGGGTGGAACGACAATGGGTGCCAAGGCAAGCTTTTCCTTTAGGGTTTTGAATGCTTGGGCGCAAGAATACTCAAAATTGAAGACTTTATCATGTTCAAGCAAATTGTACAAGGGTTTAGTAATTTTAGAAAAATTATGAATGAACCTCCTGTAAAAACCTGCATGTCCAAGAAAGCTTCAGATTCCTTTAACCGAACTTGGTGGGAGTAATCTCTCGATCACGTCCACCTTTGCTTTGTCTACTTCAATTCCCTTGAATGAAATCTTGTGGCTAAGCACTATTCCTTCATCTACCATAAAATGGCACTTCTCCCAATTAAGGACTAAATCAGTTTCTTCACATCTTGGCAACACATTCTCTAAATTGCCGAGGCAACTGTCGAAATTATTACCAAAAATGGAAAAATCATCCATGAAGATCTCAAGGAAGTCTTCGACCATGTCTGAAAAGAGTGCCATCATGCATCTTTGAAAGGTTGTCAGGGCATTACACAATCTGAACGGCATCCTTCGGAAAGCATAAGTACCATATGGGAATGTGAAGGTTGTCTTTTCTTGATCTTCTGGTGCTATGGCAATTTGATTGTAACATGAATAACCATCAAGAAAACAATAAAAGGGTTTACTTGCAAGACGGTCAAGCATTTGATCAATAAAGGGTAATGGGAAGTGATCTTTCCTATTGGCTTTGTTTAGCTTTCGATAATTCATACAAACCCTCCAACCGGTCACAGTCCTGGTTGGAATGAGTTCATTGTTTTCATTACTTACCACCATTATACCTCCCTTTTTCGATACATATTGTACCAGACTTACCCATGTACTATCATAGATAGGGTATATGTTGTCGGCGTCAAGCCACTTGATGATTTCTTTCACTACAACCCATTTCATGGCATGATTCAATCTCCTCTGGGCCTCAATCGAAGGTTTTTGATCATCTTCCAACAAAATCTTGTGCATGCACACTACCGGGCTAATTCCTTTCAAGTCGACAATTGTCCACCCTATTGCCTTCTTGTGTAGCATCAACATTTTGATCAGCTTCTTTTCATGCTCAGGCTGTAACTTAGAGGAAATAATTACAGGCAATGTATTATTGGTTCCCAAGTAAGCATATTTTAGTTGCCATGGCAGCTGTTTCAACTCAAGAATCGGTGGTTGTTTAATAGAGGGCTTTTCGAGTTTACCTTCCTTACCTAAGTAATCCAGTGGTTCAAAGTAGGTACCTGGTCGATTGACTAACCAATTTGCCTCTTCTTGTTGTTCCTCAACGATCGATTCTTCATACTCCTCAGGTTCCTCTTGATCGGCAATGTAGTTGCCAAGGTAACTAACTTCCTCGTCGAAGTCAAACTCTGACATGGAATGAAGAAGTTGGCATTCTCCGAATCATCGGCATGCCTTAGTGTTTGGAACACATTTAGTTTAACATGTTGGTCATTCACCCTCATTGTGAGTTCTCCCTTTTCAACATTGATCAAGGTTCTCTCTATTGCTATGAAGGGTGTCCCGAGAATGATAGGTGCATGTTCATCTGCTTCACAATCCAAAACAATAATGTCAGCGGGAAAAATAAATTTATCAACTTTTACCAGTATGTTTTTTATTTTTCCCTCTGGATGCACATAGGATCTGTCGGTTAGCTGTAGCATAACTGTTGTAGGTCTTGCCTTCCTGATTCCTAGTTTATGGAAAATCGATTTAGGCATCAAGTTTATGCTTGCTTCAAGGTCACATAATGCTTTCCTGACATAGTGGTTTCTGATGGAACAAGGTATTGTGAAACTTCCAGGATCTTTCAACTTGGGTGGCATGCGATTGTGCAACATGGCCATACATCCCTCTTTTGCGCCAACTATTTCAAACTCTCCTAACCTTGTTCTCTTGGACACAATGTCTTTAAGGAACTTGGCATAGTTCGACATTTGTTCAATTGCTTCAACCAATGGCAAGTTAATGTGGACTTGCTTTAGGATATCAAGAAACTTCTTGAATTGATATTCTTGCTTTTGTCGCTTCAACCTTTGTGGGAATGGTGGTGGAAGTCAGATATCTTCGATCCTTTCATTGGTTTGGAACCTGATTGACGACATTGCCGAGGCAACTGGAGTTGCTGAGGCATCGTCAACTGGGGTTGTCGTAGCATGCCTATTGTTGGTTGCCGCGACATCCTTATCGTTGGTTGCCGAGGCATGCTTATCGCTGGTTGCCGCGACAATTCCTGGTTCAGCATCTGAGGCTTTGCCGCTGAGTTCGTCTTGTTCTTTTTGTGGAGTTTTGTTTGATGAGCGAGCTTGAGCCTCTTTAAGTTGTTGGCCACTTTCATTGGTGATTGCCTTACATTGCTCATGGCCAGTTCCTCTTGCGACTTCAGTATCGCTAGGTAAACCTCCTTGCGGTCTAGTATTCAGGTTTTGAGCAAATTGTCTGACTTTATTTTCCAATGGTTTGATTGCCGCCTCTTGGTTTTGCAATCTCATCTCGGTCCTGTTAATAAAAGCATCAGTTATTTTTTATGAAGTTACTATTCTCAGCCATATAAGATTCAGTTTTCAACATAAAAACATTGAGAGAATTTTCCAAAGAACTAGATGTTGTTGGTTGTTGATGCGGCAACTATTGTCGTGGCATATTCTGCTGGAATCCCGATGCTTGTGCATTCTGATTGTTCTGGTTTAGAGTATTGGACATCACATTGTTGTTCCAATTGTAATTCCCCACATAAAAGCTTAATTACGGATTCTGCATACATTCAGAAGAATCATGGTTACCACCACATAACTCACAAAAGGAATCCATTACCTTAACCTCTTGTGTGTTGTTTGGTTTCTGCATGTTATATAGTCATCAATTTCGACTGCCATATCATCTTATCGCTTATCGACTATTGCCTTGGCAACTAGCTCGACATCTCCTTCATGCATTGCCCTGGCAACTGCATCGGCATCTCCATCATGCACTGCCCTAGCAACTGGTTCCAGCCTTGCTTTGGGCAAGTTATTCTGCACACACACAAAAACAACTATCGGCAGCACCCTTTTTCCACAAAAATTAAGCAAAATATGAAATCAAGCTTGTCCACCAAGGAAACAATGCAAACATGCATGAACAGCTAATAATGCAACTAATATGAGCCTAAGTCTAGAAATAATATGAACAAAAAGGGTGAATAAAATAGTAGTTTTAGACACTTAACACCTATCACGCTAATGCCAACTAATACCTTGGAATTACTTTCCCAGATTTATTAGGGACAAGAGTTTATTCTCTAGAAACTTGAGGAAGCTGAGGAGCAAAGTTTGATGCTCTGGCAATACGTCGGAGCTAGGGATTAGGTGCATCACCACCAATCCTTTGCCATAGTTCATTGGTTCCCAGCTGAGTTCGATGCACCAAAAGGAATGCCGCTTAGCCCACAATCTATTCACACTTTGACGCAATAATTTGATGCCACTGTCCCTATTTCACCTATCTAAGTTGAATCTACTCAAACAGAGACTCCACAGGGGTTTGATGAGGAAGTACCTACCAAGATCGACGTGCCACCTATTGCACCTACTTCATTTGCTGCTCCCGTAGCCCCTACTGCATCTGAGCCGGTGAGGATAATCAAAGAGGTCCTCCATGATGTGAAGGCTTCCACTTCCGTATCAAAACCACAACTTAAGAGAAAGAAGCACCAGGCTCCAAATTGTGGGAGCTTTATCAAGAGGAAGACTCGAGTCTTACGCATCGAACATTTTGAAAGGGAGTCTTCTTCTCCTTAACTCCTTTACCTGGATATTTATCATTTTATCATGCATTTCATTTGTATATATATGTTCTCATGCATTAAGGACAATGCACACCTTTGGTTTAGGGGTGTGTGTTGCCTCACATCTTTTTCCATGATATTCATTCATTTTTATATTTATGTTCGCATTTTATTGCCATGTAGATTAGGTTAACACATACATACCAAACCGTTAAATATTTTGTCTCGATTTAATTTTGGAATGATAATTTTGCTAGCACATTTGCTAGCATAGTTAGGGTTTGTACTAGTATACTCAGTCCGATGATGAAATTGAAATCTTTAGATAGCACAAGCCAACAGATTAGTAATGCCAGGTAGCTTGGCAATTGATCTCTAGTTTAGGAAACTGTAGTCTCACTTAACACAAATTATGCATCTAGTTCCCAAAACAAACTTAGGACTCTTGAAACTAAACTCAAAATAAATAAAAAAGAAAAAGATGCCAGGGTAAACAAAAAGAATAAGGCAACAATGTTTTACCAAAGGCAAGAAAAAATATAGATCTCTCCTCTACCTTAGAGATAATACGTAGCTTGGGGCTTTGTGGTTTTCTCTCTCTTATTTCTCAAGCCAAAAACTTTAGGGTACAAGTATGATGAGTAAGCCTAATAATGCCTAGATTAACGTGGTGGTTCGTGGTAAGCTCTTTCTTTTCACGCCAAACAGTAGTACGACGTAAGCCTAAAAACACTATCAGCAGAAACCCTTGGCAAATAAAAGAAAAATATATAAATAATTCTGAGCTTAGGTAGTCAATTTGACTAAGGGAGTTAAAAGGATACTTGATGCATATTGCCTGCACTTCTTGCACACTTCATGACCTTAGACTAGAGTTATACTGCTGCACTTGAATTTGCTTATTTGTTGGCATTACAGCACTGGATATCTGAGGACAGAACTAGGGCCAGATTCTACTTGCTTGCATGTGTTGTTAATTAGGACAATTTTGCTAGGGTACTTTGTTTTATTTTCTAATTTCTCAGTTTTTAGTTGCATTACTTGAGGACAAGCAATGAGATAGGTTTGGGGATGTGTTAACTCCACAAAAGTACTATTTTTCATATATATATATGACCATGCTTTTTCTTGACTTTGAGTACATATTTGTGCATTTAGCTAGTAAAATCATGCATTTGCATAGAGGAGTGAGGGAATGTTTTCTTTGCCAGAGTAAAGGTGTATTTCATTGCTGCGGTAGGTAGGTTTGGAGTAGGACAGGAGTATTGACAGAAAGCAAGAGGACTAGAAGAGAAATGCCAAGTCGAGTGGCAAAAAAAGGATGACGATCCCAGGTCAGTTAGATATTGGCCATAGGTCCAGTCGGCCCTAATTTCAAAAGAAAGGATAAGAGGATAAGAAGATAACGCGCTTATCTTAGTGCATAATAAACTTTCAAATTCAAAACCCAACCTAGAGTTTTCACGCGTGCCGGTATAAAGGAGGCTTATGATCGATCAAAGAGGCAACACCGTGGTGAAGAAAGAAGGAAGAGGGCAAATAGTGGTTGGACCACGCTGTGACCGAGAGCTCTAGATCTATTGAAGGGATGCTTCGAAGGATCTCCTTCTTAGTCCATTTCTCTTTATTTTAATTCTAATTTTATGATAGTATTAATTGAAAACGATAATGTGTTGATGGTTTCCCTAGCCATGAACTAAGTTTCTTAAGTTGTGTTTTTACAATGAACGCTTAGCTATTTTGCAATTTTTAATAATTGAATGCTCTGGCATATTTTGTCTATCTTGCTAGTACTTATTTTCATATATTCTTTGCCATACAACAGTTGGCATTGCATGCCTATTATCCCTTAATATCTTAGCAGACTTAGGGGATAACGATTAATTACCATATACTAAGGAGAGAAACTTCGACAGAAGATATTCAAGTAGATGAGCTTACTTTGGAAGTGAATCTACCCCTTAGGAGTAAAGATTAAAACTCGGTCAAGATAATTAATTGAAAAACATCACTATAAACATATAGGGGTTAATCATAATTAACTTAGGGTATTGCCATCGACAGACGCAATACTACTTAAAATCTTTTCGACAATAAAACCAAGGCTAAAAGTTATTAAATATTGCCATAGCTAGCATGAAATCCAAGCATCTCCTGCCAATTTGAACCATCTATTGAATACATTTGTTTGCCAAACTGCCTGAAATTTCATTGCATTTGTCCTTATTCATTTTCTTAGTCCAAAATCCGAATTCCAATTCAAACTCATTTGTTCCAATTCACAAGTAAAATCGTGGCATCAAAATTCCTGGACAATCCCTGTGGATACGATAACTAACTCACTGTTGTATTACATGTTGACTGTGTATACTTGCATGCAAAAAGACCTAAACTTAACATTATTTTCTGGCATATTTACATTAATTCTTCAATTGTTTGCCAACCGTTAGTCAGTCGACAAGCAATTGTGGTTGTAATAACAGGATAAAAAATCAGAGTAAATGATTTAATGTGGTATCAATAACAGAGTGTAATAAAAGATAGAGAAATATGAGAATAAAGCCTGGATCTCCTTGGCTCAGTTCAGCAGAAAGATCAAGTAAACTTCAAGGTAAAAATTGGTTTAATCAATGATACGGTGGTCAAATTGAGTATTAGCTTCCATTTAACCTTCAACCATTGACTCAGGGATGTAGTTTGGCTTTAACTTTCATCGTAAGTCGATATTATAGCCCCTATAACAAGCGGACCAACTTTTGTTACATCCAATCAACTTTCATTATAAAACTCTTTAATCTAACTCGTCACTGCATCTATCATGTCAGTGGCTAGTTTAACACTCTCATGCAAAACGTAAATTAGATCCAAGAATTAAAGCTAACACATATATATATTAAACTTAGAAAATAGTTTAAACAAGTTCATAAAGCTCCAAAAAATTAAACCAATGTCAATACGAGCTCAAAATACGAAGTAAATCTCCAAAAACATCAAAAATAGACAAGAGTTTAAAAAGATAACAATATAATTCCTCGAATAAGAACTCGACTCCTCATTTCTTTGGATAAATCTACCTCACTTTGCCTCGGATCTTCTAAAATAAGCTTAAGCCACCATGGATGGAGGAATAAAGCTCAGAGGTTGAAGATGATACAGAAAATGGGAATAGCGTGACACTTTCTCTCCTACAAAATAGTCCATTTATAGGCCACCCAATTAAGGACACCTGTCCAGCGGGTTATTTGCGTGCCTAACATCAAACAAAATTTCTTGTAACAAACTAGACAACTGGCATATTCATCCTTAAGCAGACTGGGCAGCTGATAGATACAGTGTCGAACTAGTTGTAGTGGTGAAAGCTTCCTCTGTAGGGACATTAGTGATGTAGTGACAACTAGGCAAAAATAGGCATAAATATACAAAACACAAGCCACTGGAACTAAGTTAGAAAAAATACTAAAATAGACATTAAAATGCATAAGTGGATGTAATGGATACTAATGTGGGGACAATTAGACATATAAATCAAGGGGAAATACATGCTCTTTAAAGAGCTATCAAGTGCTACGCAAACGGTGCAAGTATTCACGTCGCAAGTGATAAAGTGATTGGTATCAAGTGTCATTTCCACAGGGATTGGTTTGGGCCACTTAGCTTAAGTTATTGCACTGTAAAAGAAATAAATTGATGGTGATAGATAATGATAAGTAAAATAAAGTAAGTCTAAAGGAATTTATATAAATGAAATAGAAAACCGATTTGAGAGAGTAGGTTGGGTTATTGAGCATAATTGTGCAGTTGTCGTGGCAATTAATTACCATATCGATGTTCGATAGAGGGTTCTTTAGTGCCTTCAAATTATCCCTAATTGAAAAGTTGATGATTGTGCAAGCCTTGGTAATACATCCTTGCATTAACCTTGGGTGGATATTATCAATCAATGCACTCTTTTTAGTCGTTGAAATTCACCCCTTATCCTTAAGGCGAATTAGCTTCCACCAACGACTGTTTAAATGGAAACCATATCCAATCGTTTCATGAATCTAGCTCTCATGAGTCTAGATAAATAGATTCATCTGAGTCACTCTCTCGAGTTCACTTGGAATTAAATTATGAACCAAGAATAGATAAACAATGGTTTATTGAATTAAAAACCAAAAACTAAATCATCCGATCACAAACATCGAAAATTCAATAGCCTAAGCCAATTAATTTAGTTCATGGCTGGGTTGAAAGAAATCAACAAGGAATAAAACCCAAACATCGGGTATTCAAAAGATAAAAAGAAAGAAATAAAATCTGGAGAAGATGAACTCCTCCCCGATCTGATCTTCCCTCAACAGTTGCCTCGACAATTTAGAGAATGTGTTGCCAAGATGTGAAGAAACCAATTTAGTCCTTAATTGGGAGAAGTGCCATCATATGGTAGATGAAGGAATAGTGCTCGGCCACAAGATTTCATCCAAGGGAATTGAAGTAGATAAAGCCAAGGTGGACGTGATCGAGAGATTACCCCCACCAAGATAAAGTCTTACACTTTGATGATTCTTGCACCCAAGCATTCGAAACCCTAAAGGAAAAACTTGCCTCGGCAACCCTTGACGGCTCGGCAACCATGGATGTGCATGCCTCGGCAACCCTCGACGCCACAGTAGCTCTTGACGCGTACGCCTCGGCAACCATGGATGCGCATGCCTCATCAACCCTCGACGCCGCGGCAGCTCTTGACGCGCACGCCTCGGCAACTCTAGACACACACGACTCGGCAATCTTGGGAGCAGTCGCCATGGTAGCATATGCCTCGGTAATACCCTGATCAGGTCATATGCCGATGTGTCCCTGAAGAAGAGCAGCAGAATGTACTCTGGTAATGCCATTCTTCACCCTTTGGAGGACATTTTGGAGGAACTTGTACCGCGGCCAAAGTTTTTCAATCCGGTTTGTATTGGCCAACACTGTACAAAGATGCCCAAGAGTTTTACAAGCAATCTGATCGTTGCCAGAGGACGGGCAAGATCACCTACAAACCAATGGGCAATCAAGACCATGAATATGGATTAGGAAAGTGCCGAACAAAAGCGTTTGTTGTACCTCAACGAGATAGAAGAATTTCGTGCACTCGCCTATAACAATGCACAAATCTACAAGGAGAAAACAAAGCAATGGCACGACAAGAAACTATTGCCGCGACAATTCATGCCAGGGCAACTAGTTCTCTTATTCAATTCTCGACTAAAACTTTTCCAGTAAAACTAAAATCAAGATGGTTAGGACCATTCGAAGTTGTCAAACCATTCTCCCATGGTACCGTGATAATCAAGTCCATTACCGATGAACATGAATTCAAAGTTAACGGACAGAGATTGAAGCACTACAACGGTGCCCATGTAGAAATCTAGACTGCTGCTGCCAGACAGCTTGTGTATTGTTTACTTAAACATGCATAACTTTCATTTCGTACATCAGAATTTCGATTCGTTTACACCGTTAGAAATCTAATTTAACTATATTTCTAACCATGTAGGCCTTACATTTTATTCATTACCAATTAATACAGTTTTTAACTTAAAGATAGGACAATTTACAACACTAGACAGTTTGCATTGTCCCTAGTGTTTCATCTCTAAAATCTGTTTTATAGCTTGGAATTCAATTCCGTTTGTTGCATGTGAAACTAGACATATTAAAGTTTCTAACCATATAAATTACAGCTTTTATTTCAACCATACCAATTGTAGTGAATTTTTAAAGTTACTGCCCAGAACAGAGTTTTCTGGGCAGATTTCACTAAACTAGATTTTAGCTTCACTAATCACTTAGATGATAGTTCTAAAATGTTAATTTAACTTATATTCACTCTCATATATGTCTAAAATAGCTCCCAAGTTCATGTATTTACATTTCATGCCCTGTTTTTACACATATGGTCACCATATGTACCGTTTCATTTATTCACATGTTTAAACATTAAAATCTGGGTAGTTTTGACTCTAATTCCAATTGGACAACAAGGGATGGATTCATTCAAATCAACAATCCAGCTTACTATCTTTACGAACATGTTCACTCACTTAACAACTCAACTTAAGATACCAAATTCATCAATTTCACACAAACACTTGTACAATAATCGAATTTTCCATAGCCATACCATGTGTACTCAAAACAGTTTCTAAATGTTTACATGACCTTCAACATATGTTCGAATTGATTCATTTAGGCAATATCATATACATGAATTCTAAGTATCACTACAAATTTGAGCAACTATACTCAACATTTCACAAGAAATTCAAGTTGCTAAAATCACAAATTCAAGAAGGAAACTCATGAGTGTTAGCTATTACCTTGTTTCTCAAGAATTTCATGCAAAAATTCAAGCTCTAATAAGCTTCCATTGTGCCCGGTTCTCTCCCTCTCTCCTATAAATTTGATGGTTCATTTATTTTGAAAGAAAGAAGAAGAAGATCAAAGTTGATCCCCATCCATGTGGCTAATTCTAACATAATTCCCCCCACACTTGTCTCAACAAAACTTGACAAGTGTGCAAGCCTCCCCTAAATTAACTTTGTTAGCACGCAAACACCATATTTTATATTCCAATCGGTTTAGTCACTCTCCCAAAGAGTCATATTTCTATAATTAATTCCAATTAGGTCCTAATAGCTTCACTAGATTTATTTATATAATATTTATAGCAATCTAACATAAGGTTCAATTGTCATAATCTCCTAGGCTAAATTTAGGGTATTACAGGTCATGTGGAACCGGGATTATTGTGTTTTAACAGATTTTGTTAGAAGAGCCATTTGAAATCCTTGAGGGCTTGTTAGAGTACAGCACAACTATTTGTTGGAATTAAGTGGTTGGCTTGGAAAAGAATATCTGAACCTTCAAGGATAGTGAATGTGATTTTTTATCTCTAGTAGAGTTCGTAAGCGACAACAGTTTCCTTTTTGAAATCAAGTAGTGGAGTTGCATGGTCGTGAGTTAGCTTTCGTTTGAGTTGGGGCGAGTTCAAATAAAGTGGGATGCTAAGTTTCGTGTGGGTTAGCCAAGTCATGGAGGAAGGGTTCTTATTTCAAGATAGATCGATGGTAGAGTTTGATTGTAAGAGTTTTTTATGTTCTCGAAATGTTGGGTCATGGTGTTAATAATAGACGAAGATGTGTTCCTAGTATGACATCTTCGAAGAGGTGTCATGTTATAGGCATAGATGAGGTTTGAGTTCATGGGTTTTGAATCGCGGATGATGTTGAAAGGATTATTAATCGAGATGAAACTCATCCAAAGTGATTTTCTTGGATTGATGCTTGGACAATATCGTTTGGGTACATCTTATGTTGTTCTGATGTTAAGCTCGATTCGAATGTTATTTGATTATTAGGAATGAAATGTTAGGGATTCATGTTGAGGAGTCCAGTGTTATGAGCTTTGGCTAAGGAAGTTGCAGAGAAACTTCAAAATCGAGGTGAACGTATGTGAGATGGGAAATGGTTGGATTTGAGTTAGTTGCATCTCCTCCTTTCATTTAATTTCAAGGGTGAAATTTCTTTAAAGATGAGAGAGTTGTAACGACCCAGATTTTAGAATTCGTGGGTCAGTTCAACATGAGCATTGGGATTTACATTGTGGGCTAAGTGTTTGGGCCTTTGAGGGCTCAAGAAAGCCTTAATGGGCCCCTTGTTTCCCTTATGGAGTTTGGCTTAAGGCTAGAGTGTGTTGGGCAGGAGATGAGAATGGTGGTAAAGTAATTTACCTTTTTTTAAAATAAAGGTTGAGAATGTTTTTATAACCCATGTGTTTGGGTGTGGAAAAGGAAGACATGCTTCCATCATCATCTTAAAGATACCTCTTCTTCTCTCATTATCCACCTCCTTCCAAGTTCTAGAGAAATGTTAAATCTTGGTCACCTTATGTTTCCAATATGAGTTTAAGGAGTAGATTTTCATCTTATCTATCCAAAGATCTACATGAAGAGGTAAGCTTCGTCATATTTGGTGAAAGTGCAAGAAATGGTTTTTGGTGGGGGTTGGATTGAAATGGATTTTGAGGAGGTGTAATCCTATTTTTCGGCTTAAAGAGTAAGTTTTAGATGCCTTTTCTTTTTCTGTAAGGTTGTAATTTGATATAAAACTTCTTGTGTACTAAAAGTGATTGGGATTCTTCCAAGGAGCAAGGGAAGAGGAAAGCATAAGGGTTTGAGAGCAAGATGCTTCTTTTCATTGTAGGAGCAAGGTTAGTATACTATTAACTCCTTTGTTTCATGCACATCTTAAGGATGATGCATTTTGTGCTTAAATTTGATGTTTATGGTTGATTTTGGGTGTTAGAGGCTAAAGACCCTCTTCAATGGCATAATACGGATTTGGTGTTAATAACTTTTAAAAATTGTAGTAAACCACCTTAATAACTTCCTAAGATGTAGGATCGAGTTAAAGGGTTAAAGGTTGTGTTTTAGGGGCTTGGGAAGTGAATTTACTAATCCTATGAAGCTATTTTTGGGCTTCGATATCGATACTCGAGGAGGTAGTGCCGGTACCCTCGTGTTATAGGTTTAAGAACACTATTTCATTAATATGAACATTGAAAGGGGTACCGGTATGGTGTTCAACCAGTATCGGTATGCCAAGTAAGAGGTATCGATACAGTTCAACCCATATCGGTATACGAAGGCTAGATAAAATTCTATTTTTGTATCGGTATGCAGTGAGTACCGGTACCCAGGGGGTACCTTACTAGTATGCGAAGGTCAGTACCGGTACCCACTTGACAATCTACCCAAAAAATACATTTTGAGTTCGAGGGGCTAATAATTTGAGGACTATGGCCTAATGGGCTTCTAATGTGATAAAATAAATGGTAAAATTGAGAAAATAAGATTTAACCCTCATATATGAGCATAATGTGTAATAATTCGGTAAAACATTGGGTGACTTATTGTAATAGCAACCTTAAGAGATCCTTGGAGGATCAAATGATGTTGTGTGTTGTATGGTAGTTGTGTCTATGCTATGTGTTGTGTTGGACACCTTGTTCGTCGAGTCTCATTGGTTGATAGGATCTGAATAACCCGAGAGCGTGTTGCAACACCAAGACATGAGACACCGAATGTATGATCCCAAGGCTATATGACATTAGGCCTCATTTGAAGACAATCGAGGAGAGATGCCGAGTGTTGGTGTACATTTTCGAGGCTATGTGACACCGGGCCTCACCTAGAGAGATTGTATGTTTTCGAGGCTGTGTGACACCGGGCCTCATTCAAAGTGTACGTTCCGGAGCCTCTGTGACATCGGGCCTCACTACAGGTTTGTTTGGTCTGATGGATATGTGCTTTGTGAGATTAATGCATCCTTTGTTGTTTACTATGTGTTTAGGCGGCTAGAGGTAGCGCCATATGTTATTGTATTGCCATGATATCATTTATGGTTTGCATGAAGCATGGTTGAGTGGAATTGTATCTACTGAGCTTGTTAGTTTAGCATTCAGTCGCAGGTTGGTAGGTTGGGACGTTACTTTGGAGGAGCACCATCAGAGAAGGATTCCAACATCTTCTCATCGTAGTACAATTCTTAGAATTATTGGGCTATAAATTTTTTGGTACCTATGGTTTTGTATTGTAACTTGTATTTTGGATTTTAAATGTGAGTCGAAAGCTTTTATAATGTAATTTAAAATGGAGCTCCATTGTAAACAATTTTAAAACTATTATCTATGGTTAAGTTATTAGACTAAATGGTTTTTATGGAAATTAGATTATGGATTGGGCTAAACTAGGTTGAAACTTTTATGATAGTTGATTAGGCTTTAGGCCCAAATTTGACATCCGGGTTGAGAATGTTACACGATCCTTGAAGTGCTCAACATTTCCACATCAACCAGAGCTTATGGCACAATCCATCACCAAGCCTCCTTGTTTCAATAGTGTAAACTATTCTTATTGGAAGAATATGATGATGATCTTCATGCAATATGTTGATTACAAGATATAGGAGATCACTAAAGATGACCTTAAACTTCCACAAAAGATGGTTTGAGACATTCTTGTCCTCAAGGATAGGAATGAATGTAATGATCAAGAAAAGAGACAAATGTAACTCAACTCCGTGGCATTGCATGTTCTTTTATGTGCTCTTGGTCCAGAAGAGTATTCCAAAGTCTCCTCTTATGAAGATGCCAAGAAAGTATCGTATTGTAATAGCCCCAAAATTTGCCAAGTCAGAACATGGTTATTTAGTACTAAGATTATAGCATAAGGCTAACTTAGTGACTAAAATGGCAAAAAGGCAAAAGTTAAGATCTCTTAATTAGAGGATTTTAAAAGTAATTTATATGATTCGAAAGTGTCATGTTGTAACCCCCAAAATTTAACCTAATTTCTTAGATTAAATCTTGAGAGTTAAGTATGAAAAACTTGTCCCTCAAGAAACGCATTTTAGAATTACTTATTTATAAAATAAAGTAATTATTTAATAACAATAATAATAGTAAAATAACTCAATTATATAACCCAACCATAATAAAATGTCCAAAGTCTGATTACATAGATGTCCCAAAATATAAAATAATAATATGAAAGTTTAAATAAAACAGTTCATATTGATGATTAAATATCTGAGTAAAATACGAGAAGCTCCCAGTACCGAGTCGCCTAATCAGTCTGAGTATCTAAAAAAGAAACTAAGGGGGTGTAAGGTAAAGAGCTTAGTGTGTCTCTAAAGTGCAAACAATCACAAAAACAAAACAATATATTATTTTCTGATAAATTCTTTTATGAAAACACAACAAATCTGATAAATTCAAATCATAATGATATGATGTCCGATGCATGACTCAATACCCGATTATCCGATATCATACAGAGTGGAGGATTGCCTTTGCCAGAGTGGAGATTTCTCTCACAAGAGTGGAAGTTTCCCTCGCTTTTTCTGATCATAATTCCGATCCCATGACACATGATATGATTTGTAAAATCATAAATCCAAACTCTTACGAGTGTCTCATTTTCTGAAAATCCGATACTTAATTTAAAAACACAATTTAATATGTCATGCATGATGTTTTCAAAATATTCTCAAATCACAGTCAATAAGATAATAAATCAATCAAGATATAAAACATTATTTTTCAAAATATAGCACAGTAAGAACACACAAATATATGGCACAAGAAAATAACACACCTTAGCAAGCAGTAGCTCTAATATCGAGAAGAACGCGATTCACGTTCTGGCCTAGCTGAATCAGAACCTAAGAGGTAAAAACACTACATTAATAATTTTTACCAAAACTAAGCCACCAACTAAAAACATAAGGACTGGACCGAAGGCATACTCATTTAAAGGCCTCGAAGAACATGCAAAATCAATCTGAACAGAAAGAGAGGGTAACTCGTCAGCCTCAAAGACGATACCTGAACACAAGAATAACCCCGGTTAAACTGATACTTAAATCTTCTGAAATTATTAGGGTACAAATTAATCGTATTTAGCAAAACATAGCTTTTGGGTGCAAATTTGACAAAACGTCCAGCGAATTCGGACTCAAGACATCGAATAAGGTCAAGATGAAGGTTTTCTAAAATGTCAACTTTGGGTCAAAAGTCAAAGTCAACCTTAGTCAAACTAGTCAAAGTCATAGGTCAAAGGTTAACTCTAGTCAAATAGGTCAAAGTCAAAGGTCCAAGGTCCAAGTCAATGGTCGGGTCGGGTCAACAGTCCATGGTCAATGGTCGGGTTGGGTTAACCCTTCGGTTCGGTTCACTCATCCGGTTCGGTCTCAACAGCTTCGGTCACAAGGCCCGGTCCAGTTTATCTGGCCCGGTTCGGCTCCCTCACTATCCTCTTACATTGCCACTCAAATTGGGTTCACCCAACTAACCCTTCACCGCACCCATACCCACAGCCCAACCCCACAAGCCTAAACACACCCTCACACTCAAGGGCCCATAGTTGGCTCAACCAAAACACACACAACCTACGAAGCCCAAACTATATCCCATGCACACAGCCCGTTTCGCATACCACTCACACACTTGCACAACCTAACAGCACAACCCGTTTTCCTCTTCACATCGTTTTGAAGTTAGGGTTTTCCCTTAAAACTCAACACGACGATGGCAGAGAAGATCTTAACGACAACGGCAATAAACTGATGCTAATAGAGGCGGCGGCTCACCGGTGACATCAAAACGGAGACCAAAAATGTTATTTTCAACCCTCCACAAACAGAAAATGGATTAACAACCAACCCAAAAAGAATGGACATGAAAAATGAATCAAATAAGCTTACCCAACACTCGATCGGAGCACCAAAAGATGGCAGAGACTCGATAGAGAAATGGTGGTGATTGACGACACGAGGGAGAACCGAATCATTTCTCTATATTCTAACAATAACGGTGGCCAAACCAAACAATCTGATGGTCAGATTGGTTTCGTGGCAGGGAGACGGACAAGATGACGGGCAGGGCGCGACATGAACGGTGGCGGCGCTCTAATCGGAGCTTGATTGGGCAAAGGGAGATGGGGAGTTTGCACTAGAATGAGAAAGAGAGGTGCGGCTGAGCAATTGAATTCTGGGAGTCCAAAGGTTTATTTTGATGATTAAAGGTGTTTAAAACCTAGCACAAAGGGTAAAGCACGTAAAAGGTCACTAGACTAGATAAGGGTTTTCAAAAGAGCACCCAACTTTACTCAATTCCCAAAACAGTCCCCGAAAATCTGAATTAAGCCCCACAATTTTGAATTTATTCAATCTTAATCCCTTTAGCATATTATGGTTTTAATTTGTAAATTCCCAATTGATAGGGTTTCTAATCTAGGGATTTCAACATCTAGGGTTTTCTGAATTGGGGAATTTTTGGGGTGTTACAACTCTCCCTCCCTTAAAAGAAATTTCGTCCACGAAATTTTCAGACTTACCAACAGATTCCCAAACTAACTGATACATTATTATTATTCTTCATTCTAAATTTATAATCCATCATAACTGAAGATAAGAACTAAACACATCAAAAAGGTACATGCTAAGCCATCGTGCACATCATCATATAAAACGCGAGATCCGGTCAAATATACAGAACCTGGCTGTCTAGCCTCAATTCTAACTGATCCACCTCTCTGAGCATGTCTACCTCTACTAGCAGTACCAGAAGCAGTTGATCTAAGTTGCCATCTTCCTCTGTGAGGTGCCTGAATTGAAGCATGTGCCTGGCTCTACACGGATGAACCAATAGGTGATCACGGACAATTCTTTAAGTAATGATCCTGAGAACCACATATAAAACACGTCCTGCTCATCAATTTGCACTCTCTGTTATGCTTCTTATTGCAATAACCACATAGAGAAATAGGTCGACGAACTTTTGTTCTAGCTATACTACCAGACAGAATTGCTTGTACTGTAGGCCTCTCATTCCGATGACTATGAGGAACAGACTCATCTCTAGGCCTCTTTCTAGACAAGTTAACAAAGTTTTACTGAACTGATATGTCCGATTGTTTCCCGACTTGACCAATATTCTGAAGTTTTTCCTTTTCCATAGATGCAATTATTCTCTCAGCAGTCTTAGCTCGACCAACCAACTCACTGAACACCTTAACATGATGCGTAGCAACATCTCTCTGAATCGGTAGGCGAAGCCCTTTCAAAAACCAATCACATCTATCTTTCTCGATCGTAACTAACCCATGAGCATATTTGGCCAATCTCTGAAACTCTATCTCAAAGTCACTCACCGACATATCATTCTGTTTTAGATTCATAAAATCATCGCGACACTTAGCTAAAAACTTATTTCCTATATATCGATCCTGAAATGCCTGCCTGAAATACTCTCATATAATCTGACTAGATGAAACAGTATCTACTACTGACTCCCACCAATTTTGTACTTCTCCCTCTAGCAATGATACAGCGGCTCTCAACATCTGATCTGCAGGGTAACTCATCTCAACAAATAGCCTTTGTAACTTCTTCAGCCAATACTCAGCATCCGTAGGATGGGTACCAGTTTTATCCTTAAACAATCTCATTATAGCGGATATAAACTCGGTGGATATGGGTTTCCTCGAACCCTCCTACTGACAGAGGTAACGCAGCAATTCACGATTCACCGTGGCACTGTCCAACTGAGCTGTCTCCAAGTCCTCAACGTCGAGAGAGTTATTACTCTAAGTCTGATGTCCTCCCAATGGCTCAACCTCATTATCTGATAACTCATTCTGATTTTCCATCTCATCAAAAGAAGGTAAGTGATCCCTCTCAAAAGCAGAGGTACGGCCATGGCCTCGACCACTCACAAAACTAGAACCCCTATGCGGTGGCATAGTAGACTATCTACAAAAGATAATAGCCTAGAGTTAGATTCGGTGCTGGAGTCTCGATTTTCAAAAACACATTGAATATGGTAAGTCAAAATCACATAATATTGTAATTTATTTTTCAAAAAAATCCCATTTATCCCAAAATATTTCAGATGCATGCATAAGTCAAAATATTTTGAAAATAACTATCATGAGCCTCACAGTCCGAGGGTTGAACCGGGCTCTAATACCACTAAATGTAACCCCCTAAATTTAACCTAATTTCTTAGATTAAATCTTGGGAGTTAAGTTTGAAAAACTTGTCCATCAAGAAACGCATTTTATGATTACTTATTTATAAAATAAAGTAATTATTTAATAACAATAATAATAGTAAAATAACTCAATTATATAATCCAACCATTAAAACATATTCTGAATGCTTAATAAAATATCTAATTAAAATCTGAAAATGTATGCGAAAACATAATCCCATAATAAAATGTCCAAAGTCTGATTACATAGATGTCCCAAAATATAAAATAATAATCTTAAAGTTTAAATAAAACAGTTCATACTGATGATTAAATATCCGAGTAAAATACGAGAAGATCCCAGTACCGAGTCGCCTAATCAGTCTGAGTATCTGAAAGAGAAACTAAGGGGTGTAAGCTAAAGCGCTTAGTGTGTCTTTAAAGTGCAAATAATCACACACAAAAAACAATATTTTTATTTTCTGATAAATTCTTTTCTGAAAACACAGCAAATCTGATAAATTCAAATCATAATGATATGATGTCCAATACATGACTCAGTACCTGATTATCTGATATCATACAGAGTGGAGGATTGCCCTTGCCAGAGTGGAGATTTCTCTCACTAGAGTGGAGGTTTCCCTCGCTTTTTCCGAACATAATTCCGATCCCATGTCACATGATATGATTTGTAAAATCATAAATCCAAACTCTTACGAGTGTCTCATTTTCCGAAAATCAGATACTTAATTTAAAAACACAATTTAATATGTCATGCATGATGTTTTTAAAATATTCTCAAATCACAGCCAATAAGATAATAAATCAATCAAGATATAAAACATTATTTTTCAGAATATAGCACAGTAAGAACACACAAATATATGGCACAAGAAGAGAACACACCTTAGCAAGCAGTAGCTCTAATGCTGAGAAGAACACGATTCACGTTCAGGCCTAGCTGAATCAGAACCTAAGAGGTAAAAACACTACATTAATAATTTTTACCAAAACTAAGCCACCAACTAAAAACATAAGGATTGGACCGAAGGCATACTCACGTAAAGGCCTCGAAGAACATGCACAATCTATTTGAACAGAAAAAGGGGGTAACTCGTCAGCCTCAGAGATGATACCTGAACACGAGAATAACTTTGGTTAATTCGATACTCAAATCTTCTAAAATTATTAGGGTACAAAGTAATCATATTTAGCAAAACGGAGCTTTCAGGTGCGAATTTGACAAAATGGCTAGCGAATTCGGACTCAGGACGTCGAATAAGGTCAAGATGAATGTTTTTTGAAAAAGTCAACTTCAGGTTAAAAGTCAAAGATAAACCTAGTCAAACTGGTCAAACTCAAAGGTTAACTCTAGTCAAAGTCAAAAGGTCAAAGTCAACTGGTCTAGGTCAAAGTCAAAGGTCCATGGTCCAAGTCAATGGTCAGGTCGGGTCAACGGTCTAAGGTCAACGGTCGGGTCAGGTTAACCCTTCGGTTCGGTTCACTCATCCGGTTCGGTCTCAACAACTTTGGTCACAAGGTTCGGTCCGGTTCGGCTCCCTCATTATCCTCTTACTTTGCCACTCAAATTGGGTTCACCCAACTAACCCTTCACCGCATCCATACCCACAGCCCAACTCCGCAAGCCTAAACACACCCTCACACTCAAGGGCCCACAGTTGGCTCAACCAAAACACGCACAACCTACGAAGCCCAAACTACATCCCATGCACACAGCCCGTTTCCTATACCACTCGCACACTTGCACAACCTAACAACCCAACCTGTTTTCCTCTTCACATCAGTTTTGAAGTTAGGGTTTTCCCCCAAAACTCAACACGACGACGACAGAGAAGGTCTTTACGGCGTCAGCCACAAACTGATCTGATAGAGGTGGCGGCTCACCGGTGACATCAAAACGGAGACCAAAAACGTTATTTTCAACCCACCACAAATGGAAAAACAAATTAACAAACAACCCAAAAAGAATGGACATGAAAAACGAATCAAATAAGATCGGAGCATCGAAAAGACGGCAGAGACTCGATAGAGAAACGGTGGTGATCGACGACACGAGGGAGAACAAAATCGTTTCTCTCTATTCTAACAATAACGGTGGCCAAACCAAACAATCTGATGGTCGAATTGGTTTCGCGACAGGGAGAAGGACAAGATGACGGGTAGGCCGCGACACGAATGGTGGCGATGCTCTGATTGGAGCTTGATCGGGCAAGAGAAGATGGGGAGTTTGCACGAGAACGAGAGAGAGAGGTGCGGCTGAGCAATTGAATTCTGGGAGTCCAAGGGTTTATTTTACTGATTAAAGGGGTTTAAAAACCTAGCACAAAGGGTAAAACACATAAAAGGTCACTAGACTAGACAAGGGTTTTCAAAAGAGCACCCAACTTTACTCAATTCCCAAAACTGTCCCCGAAAATTTGAATTAAGCCCCACAATTTTGAATTTATTCAATCTTAATCCCTTTAGCAAAATAGGGTTTTAATTCGTAAATTCACAATTGATAGGGATTCTAATCTAGGGATGTCAACATCTAGGGTTTTCTGAATTGGGGAATTTTTGGGGTGTTACACATGTGATAGAGAATAATTTGAAAATGGTAAAGCCTAGCGACCAAAATGACACTTTAGTAAAAGTTTCTATGATTCTAAAGTGTCATGCGATAGAGAATAATTTTATTCAAAAAGGATAAATCTGATCAAAATAAGAATTTTGATATCAATTTTGAGAATTAAGATGCAGTAGAAGGTATCGAATTTAGATCAAATAAAACTGTTAAGTGTGCTCAGTCCAGGGAAACACTAGGATGAGTGACCTTCGAGAAGGTCCCATAAAAGTGTTTGTGATCGATATTTTGGACTCGGTAAGAGTAGCGAATATTCATATGGATTTCCGATAAAGGATTTCTAAGAGAAATTTTACCCTATGAGGATTTTCGATAATTATCGGAATAATAGACTGAGTTAGGAAAATTCAGTCTAAGTCTTTAGGAAATGAAGTTTTATGAGATAATAGTATTTATTTTCCGAATATGGAAACATAGAATTTTTGGAATAAATCTGATAGCTCAGTAAAGGTAAAATCACATTAGAAATATTTAATGAATATCAAGAAATCGAATCGAATTGATATTTATAGAATAGTGGCCGGTAGTGAAGAAAATAATTTAGTTAGATTGTAATGGAATGGCAATTTTGAAACAAACTAGTAAATAAAGACTAGTTGGAAGGCAAAGTGGTTATTTGGCAAGGATGGCAATTTTGAAATATTTTTGAAATTTTGGGGACATTTTTGTAAGATAAAATATACATGGATTTAATCTTGGCCCTTGATTTTAGATGAGATTAAATTAACCAATAGATTTAAAGGCTAAATTGGTAATTTCACTATTTAAATGAATTTAAAATTCATTTAATTATACATGTGGATAAATATGATAAAAGATGAACACAACACTCCATCATCATTGAAATGGTAATCCGTAGGATTCCCATCAATGATATCCTTCACATGTGGTACCAAAATCTCATCATGCGGTTTCTTCTCCTTAATCAACTGCGACAAGGACGGTTTCACTTGTAACTCAGCTAACAACCCGCCGTCGCAAGTCACACTTAACCGAGCACAAATAGCCCTCAACTCCACAGCAGCTTTCCTACTCAAAGCATCAGCTACAACATTAGCTTTCCCTGGATGATGCTCAATAGACAGATCATAATCTTTAAGCAACGCTAACCATCTTCTTTGCCTAAGATTTAACTCCTTCTGTGACATTAGATACTTTAGACTCTTATGATCCGTATAAACCACACATTTCTCACCATAAAGGTAATGCCTCCAGATTTTCAAGGCAAACACGACTGCGGCAAGCTCAAGATCATGAGTAGGGTAATTACGCTCATGCACCTTCAACTATCTAGTTGCATACGCAACTACCTTACCCTCCTGTATCAACACGCAACCAAGCCCAACATAAGACGCATCACTATAAACGACAAACTCTTTTCTTGATTTAGGCTGAACCAAGACCGGAGCTCGCATCAAAGCTTCCTTCAACCTTTCAGAAGCTCGCTGCCTATCCTCCGACCACTCAAAACGAATATTCCTTTGTAACAACTTGGTCAACGGAGCAACTATACTGGAAAACCCATCAACAAACCTACGGTAATAACCAGCCAAACCAAGGAAACTCTGAACTTCTGTCATAGATTTAGGCACCTTCCAACTCATCATGACCTCAATTTTTTGGGGATCAACACAAATACCATGTGCCGATACCACATGCCCAAGGAAAAAAACCTCCTTAAGCTAGAACTCACACTTGCTTAACTTGGCATAAAGCTAATTAGCCAACAACGTCTGAAGCACAATCCACAAATGTCTATCATTGTCCTTCTCGATACGAGAGTACACAAGGATATCATCAATAAACACGACCACAAATTGGTCTAAAAACTCATGGAATACTAGATTCATCATGTCCATGAAAGCAGCCGGTGCATTGGTCAAACCAAACGGCATCAGCAAAAACTCATAATGCTTTACCTAGTACAAAAAGCTATCTTGGGCACATCCATATCCTTCACCTTCAATTGATAGTACCCAGACCTCAAATCTTTCTTAGAAAACATTGAGGCACCCCTGAACTGATCAAACAGGTCATCTATCCGCGATAAAGGATACTTATTCTTTATTGTCAACTTGTTCAATTGCCGATAATCTATACACATCCGCAACGTACCATCCTTCTTCTTCACAAACAACACCAGTGCCCCACGGTAAAATCCTAGGTCTAATGAAACCTCAATCAAGCAACTCCTGCAGTTTCATTTTCAACTCCTTCAGGGCCATGCAATACGGAGCAATTGACACTGGTGTCGTATCCGCAAAGATCTTAATGCCAAATTCCACCTCACAGTCAGGTGGAAACCTGTAACTCTTTCAAAAAACACCTAGAAACTCATATACCGTGCAAATATCCTGCACCCTCAACTTTTTCGAACCATGATTCATAACATAGGCCAAGAAAGCATGGCATCTAGAATCCATCATCCTACTCACTTCAAGAGATGAAACAGCATTAGACAAGAACTTAGCATTCTCGCCTACAACCACCACTTCAAAATCATCAGACAAATTCAAGGATATCCATTTGGTCTCAAAATCTACCACAGCCCTATGCTCGGTCAACCAATCCATCCCCAAAATCACACTAAAACCATAGAATGGAAACTCCATCAAATCCACGGCAAACACATATCCTTGAACCATCAACGGACATCTACAATACAACTTCCTAACCACGACTGTCTCCCCAAGAGAACTATTCACTCTAAAACCCATTTGAAGAATTTCAACAGGTATATCAAGAAACTGTGCATGCTCACTCTAGATGTATGAATGGGTAGAACCAGAATCAACCAACGAATACAACGACAAAGACTATAAAGAGAAAGTACCTACAATCATATCGGTGTCATTGTGACCCTCACGGTGTGCATACACCCTAGCCGGTCTACCTCCTTTAGGCTGGATAGCAACGGTATGAGCTACAATCCTCTGCCCACTATCTCTACGCTGAAACGGGCCATGGCCATGACCACGGCCTCTTTGCGGAGCAACAATAGGTGCAGCACCCTGCCCACCTCAAACCAACAAAGGACAATCACGTCTCAGATGGTCGCCAGACCCACAACTCTAACAAGCATTGCCCACAACAGCCACAGGTGCCTGACCCTCTCTGGCCAAACGATGTCAATCTTGCCTCAAATGATCACGCGATCCACAAGCCCAACAGGTATTATGCGAAGCCCTAACTTGGGTACCCTGTCCCTACGCTCCATGCCCAACAACACCGCCACACGCCTCGTCTTAGGTAGAAACCTCCTATCATAGTGTCTCTTAGCCTGACCACTGTCAAAACTAAAATATGCCACTCTTTTACCCTAGCCAATGCGTAAAACTTAACATCCTGCACCAATTCATAACAAAATCGGTCATAATAGTACTTCTCAATCGGTACCAGTTCAAGAGCGTATTGGCTCAACCAAACATATTGTACCCAAAACTCGGCCACATACATACTGCCTTGAACCCAAGCCACGTACTCTCATTTCTTTTTATCCCAATATCTAACTCCTAGATACTTCTAATTAAAGATAGCTTGGAAATATCCCAATCCACATCATTGGGTTCCATGGCCGCAGATACAGTTGTTCACCAACTATAAACATCACCTTGCAACACGGATACAACACATCCCAAATTACAGGTGTTATTACACCCTACTTGATCCAAAAATCCGAACAGAATTGGCCATCCACACCTTGGATGCCTCGGGTGACAACCCACGATACCCAACTCCTCCTAAACTATGGAGAAATTCTAACGACAACCCCATTTATCTAATAGCTGGCGCAGACACTTACGCTCTAGTAACAACAGCTTAAAAAGTTCCAAACTTTGCCTATTTCAAGGAGTCGTATTCCCCAACACTGGCCCGACTAGCATAGGTGTTACATACTTCAGGGTGGCAAACCCCCAGGAGGTACAACATCCTCCTCTCACCTCCCTTCCCAACGACAACAACAATCGTACCAAATTACAACTCTCTCATCAATTTCATCATGCTAAAATACATCTAAGGCATGATAATCATTTCAAAACAAAATAGTTAGGCCAGCTTCAAGTAAGGATCCAAGACTTCCATTTCAAAATCATAACATTTCAAACTATAATAATAAGGCAATGGGTTTCCCAAATTCCCCCCCAACATAGCATAAAGCAACAACCGTGCATATTACAATCACCATGCATATTAAACAATAGATTATAACTCACAACAATCATACCAACTCCCAATTATCGCAAACCTAGCTCTAATACCACCAAATGTAACCCCCTCGACCTGGCCTAGTCGCAAGACCGAACCGAGCGAGCTACATTAGGTTTACCGAAGTAAATTGTGAAGATGAAACCCAAATCTCATCCATTTTTTTCTTTTATCTTGTCTAGATGCACAATTATTATCCTACGTGTACATACTGATCACATGTGAAAACCCAACTCAATCGGGCATCGAATTGACATTCGATTGAACATAATTGTAATTTAGGGTCCAAATTGCAATTTTAGAAAACTACAGGGACTTATCTCATTTTTATGTTGCCAACCTTAAATTAGTCCAATTTCATGCATACATGTCAAAGATCAGCTCAAAACGATCATCCATACTCATTCAATTGCATCCACAACATTAGGGACTAAAATGTAAGAAATCATAACTTTAGAATATTCCAATTAACTAATTTAATGGTAATTGTATCGGTACACTTGCACGCATTCTAATGTGCATTTGCACTTTAAAAACTCTCAGATTCCAGTACCCAAAACTCAATACGATACGCCACCGCGTATCGAAATGCCCTTCATAAGAACATTGTACCATATCGAAACGCCTCCCTGAGTATCGAAACACTGGCCAATTTTACCTTGGCCCGTACCAAAATAGTTGCTCACATACCAGTATGCTAAGCTTGAATTGACCTACTCGTACCGAAATAAGGAAACACGTATCGGTACGCCTGGACCTATAATGTCCTCTTTTGCTAGTTTATCATGCTTTCAAACATACCAAAACACCTTAACATGCTTCTAGCATACATCCAACATATTCAAGGGTCAAACCACATCAAAACAACCTAGTTTCAACATCAATTCATGGTAACATGCTTCAAATGTAAATCTATAGGCATGCTTCCTAAAAACCAAAGCAAGCAATGTAACACCCTTACCAGTATTTATTATCCAATGCTAGTATAAAGTGTCACATAATGTTTAACCGTATTTTTTTATACTAATCAAATTACGTCAAAAACAGTAATTTTTTAAAATTTTCATTTATCGCATAAAAATAAATTATTAATTTGTAATCAGTTAAATAGCTTTCGTTTTCAAGCAACAACTTGGTAGTTTGGAAATACATATTTTAATTAAGAAAACTGCCTAAAAATTGTCTAAATTAAAAATGATCTTGATTACTATAAAAATCAATTTTTAAAGTTTTACCCGATTTCCATTACTAAATAATTTCTTTAAACTAATATAAGCCACATTATAAAGCAACCACTTATCTAGATATTAATATTACAAACCATATCTAGAATAGTTAAAGTGGGTTACTAATATTTTATACATGCCAACTAGAGATAATCAAAATACATCAAAGATGTAAATTACCGATACGACTATTATCCCACGAAATGATGATGCCGATGCTCCTTACTCTTGTCCGGGATTACTACCTGGTAACGTGTGAAAATCATCACACGTTAAGTATACACTTAGTGAGGCATTATAATTTATTTAACATAAATTAACATGCTTGAATTATAACAGTAATAAAAGAATCATGCAATTTGATCATTGTTCATTTATTTTCCTCATGTTAAACAAATATTAACATAATACATTCCAGATTCATAAATCCTATTTATATCCTTGCCATTAACCGAGAGTTTACCTACTCTCTAATTTATTAACCATTTATTTTCAAATAAATTATTGCCCAACATAGTTTGAGGACTGGAGTATATGAGTCAAAACTGCACCGAAGTGCTAAGAGACCGCACATAAGTGCTAAGAAACCACACCTAAGTGTTAATAAACCGCACTGAAGTGCTAAACTGCTGGACTCTATGGCATGCCAACTATACTATATACCTCAATTACTTATTTGGGCATACTTTCCAATACCATATTCGATTCATCCATTACAATATAATTAAATACTGGGCAATTCATACCTTAAATATAACATAAACATATTAAAAATTAAATTGCCTGTGATCAATGCATGTAATTCTTCTACCTTTGACAATTCTCAACATGTCAAATATAAATTCATGATATAATTTTCAAGCGGTTATTAATAAGGTAGACTTATCACAAGTCTTCCAAACAATAATCTTAGAATATTCCATGCATAAAAATGCGCTCACCTTGACACTTTATTCTTTGTCAATATTCACTAGCCTCACTAAGTTCAACTTTGGTCCCTTTCCTTTTCTCAATTGCTAACTCGATCTTGATTTTGTTCACAGTCTACAAGTGTATTAAAAAAATACCATAAGTACATTCCAAATTATATGTTAGTATCTTACTATCACATAAACAATATAGGAAAATTTTTCCTATAAACACCCTAATATTTTCCAAATATTAGTTTCATGACATAAGTCATTCCATCCCCAATACTTTGTATTTCTTCCAACCTTTACTCAAAGAATGATTTATAACTCATTATAACCTTAAATCCAGCATAATGCTTCCATGAAATTAAATTTTCACTTTAGTCCTTTAATTACTCCAAATTGTCGAATTGGTCCTCAATCTCTTCAAAATTTCTGAATTGATTCCTATGATTTTACAAACTTCCAAAATGGTCCAAAAGATATTTTAAAGCTTGTAAAATCATAATTTCAACATTTCTAAATTTATGGAAATTTTTCCATAATTTCCTCTAATTCTTACAAAATGTCGAAATCATCCCTATGATTTTCCAAGTTTCTAAATTAGTCCAATCAACATTTAAACATCATTTCAGAGCTTCAAAAACATTCCCAAATCAAAATCAATCCAAACTCAACTTTTCTACTAAAACCCTAACTTTGAACAATTTAGGGTTTAGCTATCTCCATGTAGTTTCAATCATCACACAAGCTTTAATATGATTCTACAACATCATATTCATAAAAAACTAACCTTAGTTCAACCTAATTCAACATCCCCTTCATCCATCAATTCCTCAAAACTAAGGTTTTAAGTCAAGAAAGCATGAACAAATGGTACCAAGAGATAGAGAAATTCATGTAGATTAATTCTTTGTTTCATGCTCTCATCCAAAATCCAAAGAAATAAGCTTGAAAAATCAAAATAAAAATTTTCTTCCTTACCTCAAGAAGTGTTCGAACAATGGCTAATATTGGGAGAAAAATATTGAATTTTCTTTTAGTTCAATTTTGGCCATTTGTCCTTAATATAATTAAAATGAATTTAAAATTCATTTTAATGTTTAATGACCTTTTTACCTTTGAAATCCAAAGCTCCATATCAAGCCACATGTCTACCTACCAATCCAAGTGCCCAAAACAATCCAAGGAGATAGTGATTACCAACTTTGCCCTTGCTATCTTCAAAAATTACCATCTTGCCATTTTCCATCCAATGGCTAAGATTAAACATGGAAAAATAATCTTTGATCAAATGATCCATATTAATTTCCATTAAAATAAGGCATGGAAATGACTCTTTTACCCTTGCCTTATTTTAATAAAATATCTCCTAAAATATCTCATAAAAGATCTCTCGTTTATTCGATTAAATCCGATTATCCAGATTTTTCCCGAACTTTAAAGCTTTATATAGCTCTTAATACAAACCCCGTATCAAAAATCCATTTATCACGAAAATGCCACACTTGGGGTGAACTATTCATTTACGGGACTAACTTACATACTTCTGAAAATTACAACTTAAACCCTAAACTTTTCAAAATTTACACTTTGGCACCAAACTTTTCAAATTTTATATTTTGGTCACCAAACTTTTCAAGTTTTTCATTTTGGTCACAAACCAAAATTTTGAGGTATTACAATTCTCCCCCTTAAGAAAATTCGTCCTCGAATTTTCCTAAGTACTAGGTTGAAAAAGATGCAGATACTGCTTTTTCATTGATTCCTCAGGTTCCCAAGTAGCTTCCTCTACTTTGTGATTTCTCCATAACACTTTGACTAGATGAATCTTTTTATTTCTTAGTTGTTTTTTCTCCATAAGCTAATATCCTCATAGGTTCTTTCTCGTACGTCAGATCCTGTTGAATCTCGATTTCTTCAAGTGTAATGACATGCGAAGGATCTGATCGGTACTTCCTTAGCATGGATACATGAAAAACATCATGTATCTTACTCATCTCGGGTGGCAATGCTAACTGATATGCCACTGGACCAACCCTTTTTAGAATCTCATAAGGGCCAATGAATCTTGGACTAAGTTTGCCTTTTCGTACAAAGCGTAACACTTTTTCCAGGGTGATACTTTTAAAAATACCTTATCTCCGACTTCAAAGTCAATATCTTTTCCTTTACGATCTGAGTAAGATTTTTGTCTGCCGGAGGCAGCTTTAAGAATGTCTTGAATAATTTTTACCTTATCTTCCATCTTTTGAACAAGATCCGGTCCAATAACCTTTCGATCCTCAAGTTCGAACCAATTTAATGGCGTTCTGCACTTCCTCCCATATAATGCTTCGTAAGGAGCCATTTTTATGCTTGATTGATAACTATTGTTATACGCAAATTCTGTCAATGGGAGATGCTTTTCCCAAGAACCCGCAAAATTTATTACAAACACTCTAAGCATATCCTCCAATACTTTGATAGTTCTTTCCGACTGCCCGTCCGTCTGGGGATGAAAAGCAGTACTAAAATGTAATTTAGTTCCCAATGCCTCATGTAAAGCACTCGAAAATCTTGAAGTGAATCTGGGATCCCTGTCCGATATAATAGATATAGGAAAACCATGCAATCTAACAATCTCCTTGACATATAATTCTGCCAACTTGTTCAAGGAATAATATGTGCGAACTGGTATGAAGTGTGCTGATTTAGTTAATCGATCCACGATCACCCAGATTTACTCTTTTTATTCGGCATTCAACCGTAGCATCATATGTCGATAGCCAATCCATTCCAAGAATAATTTCAAATTCTTGGAAAGGCAATTCCATAAGATTAGCAGGAAGTTCTACTGCTTGAATTTTTAAAGGACATTTCCTGCATATTCTACTCACTCTGGCACTTTGTCCTATTGGGTTGACAGCAACTATCTCACTCAAAATTAGTTCTACTGGAATGTTTCTTTCAAGTATTACTTTAGAACTGATGTATGAATGAGTAGAGCATGGATCAATCAAGGTAAAAATAGGTTTGCCAAAGAGTTCGATCATACCTGCAACGATCTCTGCATCGTTTCGATCCTCAACAGTTTTGATGTTGTATACTCGAGCTGTAGCTCTACTTTCTTGATTGGGTGCTGATACGGATGTTCCCATTTTTCCACCTTTGTTTCCCTTGCCCCTCGGTGGCACTGCAGCAAACTGATGCGAATGAAGCTCTGGACAATTTTTCTTGAAATGCCCAGCTTGTCCGCAATGGAAACATGCTCCGATCAACCAGCATTAACCAGGATGCATCTTCTCACAATGCTCACACTCTGTAATCGGGCGAACTCAAGAACCTTGAGTACTCGCAATATTCATCTGAGACTGCTTCGATTTTCCTCATGCATACCCCTTTTTAACTGAAGAGGCTGATGTTGTAGGATGCTGTTGTGATATTCCTTTTCTGCGTTTAAACGATGATGCAGCAAATGAACCTCTAGACCTTTTCCCGGTCTAACTCCGCTTTTCTGCCTTCTCCTCGAGGTCCACTCTTTCTATAGCCTTGGCTCGGTTCACCATTTCTTGAAAAGTAGTGAAATTACGGGAAACCAATATCCTCTTATATTGCGAATCCAATCCAGCTATGAATCTGTCGATTCTAGACCTTTCGATTGTGAGAAATTCCGTCGCAAATTGGCTCAATCTATTAAATTCCCATTCGTATTCATAAACCGATCTCCCATGCTGTTTTAGCTCCAGAAATTGCTGTCTCATATCTTTGACAAATACGTCTTCAATGTACTTTTCTTTGAATTCTTGAAGAAAGAATTCCCAAGTAACTCGCTCCGGAGGTACTTGTGCAGTTATCACGTTCCACCATATACTGGCTTGTCCTATCAAAAGGGATACTACTCCTTCGTTTTCCTTGATTATCACAAGGAATTATGCATAACATGATCTTGACATCGTTTAACCAGCAATCAGCATCCATCGGATTTGCATCAGTATCCCCTCGAAATTCTGGTGCTCTGATTTTCCTTAACTCTTTAGGGACTGATACTGGTGCTTGCCAGTTTATGATCGCATCCAAGGATTACAGAAATAAGCCTTGATCTTGAACCGACATATTTCTTTGTTCATAAGCATGTTGCTCTACATTCTACTGAGTCGATTGCTCCACATTTTGCTGAACCTGAGGAGGATTCTTATTCACCTCATTACTTCCGCTTTGAGCAGGCACATCCTGCTCAACAGCCTGTCGTGATTCCCAATAATCCGATATCTATTCATGTCACGATTATCTCAAATAAGGAGTAATCTACCAAATATCAGGCATCATCATAATCCTATACAATATCAGTAATTTTAGATATCCTAGTTGCATGTATATAACTCTGACTTTCTACAGAGACTCATATACTATCTAGAACCGGCTAAACATGTAGCTCTAATAGCAATAAATGTAACACCCTTACTAGTATTGGATAATAAATACTGGTAAGGGTGTTACAAGCAAAACATGAAATCTCTAACCATTATCATAACCAAACCAAAATGGCCTTTTACAACCCAAGAGCAGCAAAACAAACTTGCCCAAACAGGGAGTTTAGTAAAACACCTCCCAAAACAACAACGGAACCCCCATTGCCCTTATTACTTATATTCTAATCCAAAAACATACTTTTAGTACCAAGTCTTACTGTGATCTCTTGCTTCCCGCTGCCTTTCAAGCCTTTAATTCTCTACATTGATGGACAAAGAGAGCGTAAGCACACTAGGCTTAGTGAGGAGTGCTCTAAAACAACACACCATCAATGCATTAAAACCATTTCCCAACAACACATTGAAATCCTATTTCAATCATCTTTTAAACAACATTTAAAAAATAATTTTGCCTTGAACACCATGCACTTAACATCTTTAAAAACCAGCATGTTAAACTATATGCAACATGTATCATTAACCAACAACAAATCCCATTGCTAAAACTCAATTTAAGCTTTCCCATGCATAACAACCATATGCAAAGCTTAAAGAGTAAACATGTATAAATCACTTTATACAACATAAACATTTCAATGATACATTAACAATTATATTGGCTTACAAGTGATCATAACCAAGTTCCTTTACCAAAATAGTTCATCGGATACACGGATTCAACAAGTGTCCTCGCAACACTTCTAGCCATCTCAACCGAAATAACGATACAATAACAATCGCTATACATTACAACTGGGTACACTTACAACCCATGGGGACACCAACCCCATTCCTCAGTTAGATGTTTAATCCAGTAATGGAAGTTTACGGTACTATATAACCCCTCGACCGTTAGGGGACATCAACTATTTTATAAAAGCACGACTGAGAGAGAAAACCACTTTATACTTACTTTCGAGTTTAAACCAGCATTTCAAGCTCAGTTTAAACTCCCATAAACCACCTTTAAATTATTTCAAAGCTAAAATCCACGTTCTCACTCATCGATATGCGAAACCTCAATTTACCGACACGAAATCAAGCGTCCAAAGCCACCAAAGCTTCACCGATCATTTCCGGATTGACCTCCACTATTTTAACCACATTACAACAGATGATTAATGCATCTCAATGCATTCAAAGCACTGCAACAACAATTCCTCACGGACTTCCATAATCTATCAATCTAACTCTTCCCAAGCCACAATCTATCAATCTAACACTTCAATCAATATCTAATAACATCTAAAAACATGATTAATTCATCCATAAACTTCCAACAACTACACAGCCACCAAAACTCCACAAAAACACAAATCTAACAACCTAATAATCAAGGCTTCAAGGAGTTTCGGGATTCTAATGTTAAAAACAACTTATCAATATTATAAATCATCCACAATATGTTTAAAATCAATCATCAACACTGGAAAATAGATCCAATACGAATCTTTCATAATTTCACCAATTAAACCCATTAAATCAATTATTCATTATAAACACATAAAATCATATTATAAATCATAAATCAAGGATCAAATACTTGGGAATATCAATAAATAACCATCAATAGAGGAGAAGAACGAACCTTACCTTTATTGTGTGATTTCTCCCTCAATTGATTGATTAAAGCTAGAAAAACATAAGATTTCAATGACATTTTGTAAATCAAAGATAAAGAATCAATTATAAATCAAAAATCCATGAAAACAAGAGTGTTTGGTAGAAAAGAAGTGGAGAGAAAAGTTACGCCAAATTTCTTTAAGATGATAACTAACTTTAATATCCAAAATCCCTTTTAATTATCTTTCAAAACACATGTTAAAATAACTCAATTGAAGGGAGAAATCACCAGCAAACACTTGGTAACATAGCTCCTTAAGGATTCTAAGAATTTGACCCTTTTCAATTTCGTCACCTTTAAAAATAGTTTTCAAAAATTACATTTTGGTCACTACCCAAAATGTCACCCTTCCAAAACTCATTTTCCAAAATTGATTTCAACAATATTAATCATATATTTAAATATGATTTTAACCATTTTCCATATTTTTATCTCACCGAAAAATATTTACTCCCGAATCCAGCTCGAATCCCTAACCCGGTCCACCAGACCGCTTAATAAACCTCAAAACCGCTAGGCCCAAAATTGGGGCGTTACATTCTTCACCATCAACTTATTCAACTGCCAATAGTCAATGCACATTCACATCATACCATTCTTTTTTTCACAAAAAGAACAAGAGCACCCCAAGGCGAAACACTCGGTTGAATGAACCCTTGATCCAACAACTCTTGAAGCTGTGTCTTCAACTCTTTCGGTGCCATCCGATAAGGGTCAATGGACACCAGAATCGTACTCGCGTACGTCTCAATACTGAATTTCACCTCTCTATCCGGAGGTCCGAATGTCCTGCACTCGAATATCCTTGGCCTCTGAATTCATCACGATAGTCAAATAAGCTTGGCAACCTCCTTGCATCATCTTTTCCACTCGTGTAGCCGAAACAACATTGGACAAGAATTTCACATTTTTGCCAACCACCACAACTTCATAATCATCGGCTAACCTCAAAAGAAATCCTTTTGGACTCACAATCCACAACCGCCTTGCGCTCACTTAACCAATCCATACCCAAAATAACATCAAAGCCATAGAATGACAACTCCATCAGATCCGCGGCAAACTCATGACCTTGCACTACCAAAGGACACCGCCTATACAACTTTCTAGTCGTAACCGTCTCACCAAAGGAACTAGTTACCAACATGCCAACATCCAAGATCTCAACAGGAACATTAAAAAAAATGCATGCTTACTTAAGATATAAGAATGAGTAAACCCCAAATCAATCAATGAAAATAATGACAAGTATTGTAAAGTGAAAGTACCTGCGATCACATCCGTGTTATTGCGACCCTCACGATGAGCATAAATTTGAGCTGGTCCACCATTCTCTAGTTGTACAGCAACAGCATGAGCCACAACTCTTTGATCATCCTCACGCCTCTAAAAATTACCCCTGCCACAGCCTCGCCCCCTAGCAGGTGCAGTAGTATAAACCGGTGCATCCCTCACAACACGAGGACAATCACGCTTCATGTGATCGAAAGATTCACATACCCAACAAAAATTGGTATTTCCCCAACACACACTTATGTGGCGCCTGCCACAACGCTCACACTTAGCTACAGCTCGAACTTCTTGGTTACCCTGGCCAGCACCGCCACCACGCCTGTGATCCTACTTATGCCTCTTATCCCAATACCTCCTATTCTACTTCCTAGAATAGCCAAAATCAGCTGCTCTCTTACTCGAACCCATGCCCAAAACCTGTCCCATCACTCCCAGGCACTGCTCAATATCCTTGGCACGGTTGACCAACACATGAAAATCTATATAATCCGTAGCAAACAGATACGTCTAGATATCCTTTACGAGACCATAGCAAAACCTATCGCAACTTTGTTGCTCATCTGCAACCAACTCTGGGGGCATACTAACTCAGGAAAACAAACTTCACCTTATACTTGGCAATTGACATGCCACCTTGTGATATCGACATAAACTCGCGCTTCCTCGCATCCAGATACTAAAAACCAAGATACTTCAAGCTCTCCAAAAGAAATCCCAAGTCACATCTGCCTTTGGGACACCCTCAATCATGTTCACCCACCAATGATAACCATCACCTTGCAACAAGGACACAGTGCAACCCAACTTGCACTCATAATTGCAACCCATCTGATTTAAGATACGAATTGTCTTTTCCAGCCATCCATCAGCTGCCTTAGGACTCAAACCCCTGAATTTCTCACCTCCCAAACTAAAAAGATGCTCCAAAGGTAAACCTTGGTTAACCACCACAGCATGTGCTTGTGCTTGCACTTGCACTCTAGCTATCGCTGCTTGGAAAGCTCTCGTCATCGCTTGGATCAGCAGAGTCAAATCACCAAAAATTGGCCCTTGCAGAGCCTGAGGTACTTCACATGCCCAAGCATCAACAGGAGGATTCAACGGGGGAGGAGGAGCTAAAACATTATGAGGATTCCCTTCCTCAATATTATTTTGGCCAAATTCGGCATTAACCACCATCGAACGAGTTTTACATCAAGTCATGCAAACAAAAGAATCAAACACATTAAAGTCAGGCTAGCATTCAGCAAAGGATCCAAGACAACCTTATAAAACATTTTAAAACCTCGTTAATAGGCAATGTGTTCCCAATTCATACCCCAACATGACATAAAACAATCATCGTACATATACACAATCACCGTGTATATCAAACAATAGCAACCAATCAAACAACAACATCACAACCATTCATAATGTAACACCCTAATTTTGGGCTTAGATATTTCAAAGTTTGGTTCGAAGGCCCGGTGGACCGGTATTAGAGTTTCGAGTCGGTTTTGGGATTTAATTAGTTTAAATGTTTTTAAAGGTGATAAAATTGAGGAAAAATGTTCTAAAAACATTACTAATTATAATAAGGATAATGTTGAAATCAATTTTGGAAAATGAGATTTGGAAATCAGACATTTTGGCTGGTGACCAAAATGTAAGTTTTGTAAACTACTTTTAACGGTGACTAAAATGAAAAGGGTCAAATTCTTAGAATCTTTAAGGAGATATTTTACCAAGTTTTTTTTTGATGATTTCTCCCTTAATTAAATATATTTTAACATGTGTTTTAAAGTTAATTAAGAAGGGATTTTAGTTTAAAAGTTAGTTAAGCTTTTTAAAGAAAATTCACGTAACTTTTCTCTCCACTCTCTCCTCAGCCAAATACTCAAGTTTTCATCAAAATCTAGAGGTGAGAAGTCTTTTAACTTGTATTTATGATTTGTAAATGATTAATTAGCATTGTTTTACAAAATCTCATCTAAATCTTGTGTTTTCTTAGCTTTTATCAAACCATTTGAGGGAGAAATCTCACAATAGGGGTAAGGTCCATGATCTCCTCTATTGTATGGTTCTTTACTGAAATTTCCAAGTATTTGATCCTTGATTTATTGATTGTAAACTGATTTTAAGGATTTATCAATGTTTGATTGAGTAAATTGGGTAAAATTAATGTAACAAGGTAATTTTCAAAGTGGATCTGATTTCTATTGTTTAATATTGATTTAATACATATTTTGTATGTAATATGAAGTTGATAAGTTGTTTTTATCAATATAATCTCGAAACTCTTGGAAGTCTAATTGTTTAGGATGTTAGATTTGAGTTTTTGTGATGATTTTCGAGTTTAATAATTGCTGGAAGTAAAAGGATTTTGGGAAAGGGTTTTTGGATGTTAATTGTTGTTGATTGATGGGTTTATTCATTGTTTTATGGTTGGGTCAAGTTTTGGAAACGTTTGATGATGATTTTAGTTTGTTTTGGATGGTTTCTAAGTGGGCAACCTGAGAGTTGCGGGGTTTTGCTTTGAGGTAGTGGTTTGAATGCATAATGATGCATTTATCCTCTAGTTTTATTTGTTTAAAATAGGGGATAATCAAGGTGATGAAGCTTGACGTTGTTTTTTGCTTGCCGGGAGCTTGTTTCGGCGTGGCAAGAAAGGCAAAGCGTATCAGTGAGTGGAAACTGGTTTTAAATGCTTTACAAAGGTTTGTAAAGGATGTTGGGAGTTTAGGGTAAGCGTGAGACACTTACCTAAGCTCGAAATTAAGTTTCCCTTATTTTGCTCTTGAATATCGGCTTGGATATGAGCATGTTGCTTGCATGTTTTGGTGATAAACATGGTATGATTTACTTAATGGAAATGCATGACTTTGAGTACATATGCAGGGGTTTAAAAGTATATTTGTTACCTCTCCAAAAGTACTATTTTTAATGCCAATCTTACAATGTTTTTGCTTGTTTTTAGGTGCATTTGGTTGCATTATGATGTTAAAACCATGCATTTGCATAAGGAGATTAGAATTCTATCTATGCCAGTGTGAAAGGTTGTTTTGTTGGAAATTTTGTAGGTTTGGCACAGGATTTGGCCCAGAAAAGCATCTCAAGAAGGAATGCTAGAGAAAATGCCGGGTGCTCTTGGTACAAATGGACCAAACAATGCCAAGCACCGGTTGGCAGTGAAGTGAACTTGATGCCATGCCAAGAAGCTATTGGACCCCAAAAAAATAGGAAATGACCAGGCTCTAAAAAGATAGCAATTGGAACAATCTCTAAAAAAATAACAAATAAGATGGTGCCAAGACTTGTTGGCAGATTCATGCTAAGCTTGGATGCTAGGGCAGTGATGGCAGTATGACGTCAGCCCTAGCCTGATCAGCTCTCATTCAAATTTGGATAAGAAGATAATCCTTTATCCCTTGGGCAGTTGAAATTCAAAATTTGAAGAGCTAATTCTATCCCTTCCTCGTATGCCTATTTAAACACCAACCAAGCTAGACTTTGGGGGAAAAACAAGATTGGATCGTGAGGAGTTGGTGTGTGACGATTGACAACCGGCTGCACCTAGGAAGGGTGGTCCGACCAGCTTCGCCGAGAAGCCTGGATCTTGAAGGGCTGCATCGAGAGACCCCTTCTAGCATATTTTCTCTTTCAAGTTATTTTATTTTGTTTTTAAGGATGATGTATTTTGAAATAGTTTGTGGGTTGTTGGTTAAATCCCTCACCATGAACTAATTTAATAGTTGGTGGGGGATGTTTCTGTTAAACGTTATTTTCATGTTTTAGTTTTTAATAATAAATCTGGCTTGGCAATGTTTTCACTATTCGGCATACTTTAATATTTCCTAAATATTATGCCAAGCGAGAGTTGGCACTATTGGCCAATTGCGCCTCAATAACTTAACAGACTTGGGGTGGCAACGAATAAGTTGTTAAATACTGAGAAGAGAAGCTCCGAGAGAAGTCGTTCAAGTAGATGAACTTACTTCGGGAGTGAAATCTACCCCTTAGGAGTATAGATTGGATCTTGATCAAATTGGTTTATTTAAAAACAAACACTATAGAGATATAAGGGTTTTTACATGATCAATTTAGGGCAATGACCATCGAGAGAGGCTTTGCCAATGTTGAATATGGCGGCAAACAATGCCAAGACAGGTTGTTATTAAAGGCTGGCACGACATGAATAGCGTGAAAACCAGGCATTCCTTGCCAACGCTCATCATTCATTAAAGCACCTTCCTTGCCAACGTCTTTACTTTACTTTCATCCATTAGTTTTTGAATAAGAATCTAGTAAAAGAATAGATGAGATCGAATGAGAGAGAGATAGGCCAGGTTATCGTGAGTTGAGGTGTGATAGCCGATTGGATCGTCTTGGTAAAAGAGTGCACGGGCAACTCAGTTGTTGTGGCAACTTGCACAACGGGGTTGCCTTGGCAACTAATCGATCGTTGCCTAGGCAACTAGTTGGGCAACTACTTGGGCGTCTGGGCAGCAACCTTCAAGGTTCGACAGAGCATTCTTCAATGGTTTCTTCTTATCCCTAAGTTGAAACTCTAGCTACTTGTGCATGCCTTGATAATACATCACTGCGTGAATCAAGGGTGAACAACAACCAATCTTGTGCTCCTCTTAGCTGTTGAAATCCTTAACTTATTCCTAAGCCGGATTAATCTTTACCATCAATAGATTGAATAAAGATCATATTCATTCGTTTCTTGAACCTAACTCTCCCGATATTAGATAAATAGATGAAATCACGAGATCCTTTCCCAATTCACTCGCAAACAAGAATAAGAACCAAGAATGAATAAACCTTGAAATAGAAAAGTGCAAACTCTTATTACCTAAACAAAAACCAATATTTTCTCACAACCACAAAACACAATAACCATAGCCAAATGGATTTAGTTCATTGCTAGGTTCCAAAGAAACCCAAGATAAATAATCCCTAGCATGAACCCAATCAAACAAGAAAGAAATGATGAAGAAGGAGGCTTGTCGAAATCCTCCTTGCCCTAGATGCTTGTCGAAAATTCTCTCCTCTTGCCCTCCTTGGAGTTGTCAAAATTCCCCTCTCTTTTCTCTCTTTGGATTGTCGAAATCTCCATCTTATTTATAGGGCTAGGCCAAAGTCCTTCTTTGAGGAGGAAGTTAAGTTGGAATTAAATTATCTTTAAAGAATATAATTCTTTATTATAATTATATTCCTACTAGAACTTCTCCTATCTTCTTGGAATTTAATTCTTCTTTAATCTCTGCATGGAAATCAAATTCCTTTGGGTTTGGGCTTTGCTCCACGTCATCTTGGGCTTGTCTAATCATCAATTTCGACTACCATATCACCTTTGCTCTTGTTGACAATTGCCATGGCAACTGGCTCGGCGTCTCCTTCATGTATTGCCCTGGCAACTAGCTCGGCATATCCTTCATGTATTGCCTCGCAACTAGCTCTAGCCTTGCTTTGGCAAGTGATCCTGCGCATACACACAAAACACACCAAAGCAGCATCTTTTCCCACAAAAACTACCAAGTTATGTAATCAAGCTCAACGATGGAAGGAAACATGGATTAATGCATGAATGGCTAATTATGCAACTAATATGGGCCTAAGTCTAACAATAATATGAGTAAAAAGGGTAAGAAAATAGTACTTTTGAACACTTATCACACCTCCAAACTCGAACTATTGCTTGTCCTCAAGCAATGCAAACTCATAATTACCTGCCAAGACTTCAATTTTCACAAACTTAGCTTTGAACTTGATTTCAATTCTCTAAACCGGAGCACAAAGTATGATTGGCTTTTTATTTTTTCGGAAAACTTAAGAATTACTCGGAATCAAACTATAATGCTTGTGAGTGTGTGTGGAGTTGTGTGCAAGTTGATTTTTCGGATTCTATGCAAACAATAGGTTTTCAAATTACTTCATTGGGTTCTTTTTAACATGTTTTAACTAGAGCCAGTTTTGGGCACCTCTAGTGTTTTGTTTTTAGTTTTCTTAAGTTAATTTATTCGACTAGAGCCAGTTTCGGGCACCTCTAGCTATAAATTTTTTTAACACATACTAGAGCCAGTTTCGGGCACCTCTAGTGATTTACATTTTTTTTAGCACATGCTAGAGCCAATTTTGGGCACCTCTAGCATTCATCCAATTTTTATTCTAATCCCCCAATTTGTTAATTATCAACCTAAGTTCACTAGAATTCCTTAAATCAATCAAACCACAACAGAGTTTCATCAAAATTAGTATCATAGTAAAATTCTAAGTTTTTCCATGGTTATCCTAGAATAAAAATTCTATCAATTAAGTGCATTGGCAAAGTCATCATCGGATATTCATCAAATCTAAGCAATTCTTGTTCCAATTAAAGGCATGGCAAGAAATTTATGTATCCTAAATGTAATATTTAAGATGAATGTAACTAAACATGGTAACTACTAATAACAATCCCCCCCCAAACTCGAGTGAGGCATTGTCCTCAATGCATACATGAATTGGAAAATAAAAATAACGAAAAATAAAATGCATACGAGGACTTACTCTAAGAGTTCGTCATCGTAGATGATTAGTTTCCTTTTGGTCGGTGTTTTGATTCTCTTGCTTGAACGCGATGGTTGTTTTCTTGTTGCCGGTGGTGGAATCGATCCTCGTACGGGGTTGTCCTCATCGTCCTCTTCATCAATGTCATTGGCTTTTCTCTTGGAGGATTCAATTGGTGCGGTCTTTGTTGGTGCAATGGAGGACTCGTCCGAATCTGAAAAATCAAAAAATGATTCCGTAGTAGTTGATTCGGGCATAGGTGCTTTACCTTTGGCTTTTGCAATGGTTGTCGGGATATCTTTAGCTTTGGTTGCCGTGGTATCTTTAGGGTTGGTTACCGTGGCATCAACTTGTGTGTGCACGATGTAGGTTGTCGCGGCGTAATCTGTTGTAGTTGCCGTGGTGACTGCTTCATTGGTTGCCGAGGCAAGGATTTCGGCAGGAAAGATCGGGAACGGCACGCGACTGTCCGGGCACTTTTCTAGGATGACTTGGGTGATGGCATTGTTGTGGTCCTTCATGCACCGCATGAACATTAGTTGCCGGTCTTCAATTTGCCTTAGGTGGCTCGCCAATGGGTGCAAAAGTGCTTCAAAGTGTCCCGGGGTTGATGGCCGAGTTGCCCAGGCGTTAGGTGCTTGGGCATTATGGATTATCGGGGCGGCAGGAGTTGCCGTGGCAATTGGAGGCCTTGAAGAATCTCCCGGTGCCTCTTCCATTAGCTTTCGGATTAGTGCTTGATTCCAACCAGACTTGGGTAGGGCCTTTTCATCGGTGGACTCACTTGGGACATGCATCTCCTTGCAAAGGTTATAAATTAAGCAAGGGAAGAAAAGAGAACCCTTATCTTTTAAGCTGCAGACAAAAATCTCATCACAAATAATTTTTCCAATGTTAATGATGCAATTATGCAAAATAGAATGTATGAGCAAAAGACGTGGTATATCAACGGTAGTATTGTGTGTGGTGGGCATTAAAGAAGTTTTAACAAACTTATTCCATAGTTTTGCCTCGGGTTTAAGCCGAAGGCGATTTACCGTGCCCATGTATTTACCGTCGTTCCAATGAGTTCCCGGTTGAGTGAGTTCTTGAAGCACCTTGTCTAGTTGCTTGGGAGTGATTTGATCAACGAAGGCTTGATGCTCGTCCTTCTCAATGTACAGCCAGTAAAAGGTGTTGACATTTTCGGGACTTATGAGTATGGCCTTGTCACGAACAAAAACATAAGGATTATCTGGGTTAGGTGAGTGAGCATAGAATTCTCTTACCCATGAGATGTTACCCAGTTCCGGTTGATAGCAAAAGATTTGCCACTTTTGATGTGCAATCCTCTCGAAGATGAATGGTTCAAGGCCGAAATCTTGATGAGAGTTAGAGTATTCAAAGCCTTGTTCTTCATGAATCTTCCGGCTTTCAAACTTGGATTGAGATCTTTCTTGAACCACCGGTGTAGCAAACTTCTTGTATCTTGGTTCTTTGGAGGAACTTGGATGAACTAAAAATTTAATCTTGGATGCCATGGATGATCTTGGTTGTGAGTTTTGTAAAAACAAAGAAAAGAAAAGAAACTAAAAAGTTGCAAGATAGAAAGTAGGAATAGGTTAAGGGTGATGGGTTTTATAGAAAAGATAGGTGGGTGGGATTAGGGGAAAACGAAAAAGGGTTTAGGGTGAGGGAGAAGTTGACGACAAGGGGTTGTGATTAGGGTGAATTGGAGGCTTTATATAAGCCTTAGATTCAGCCCATTAGTTTCCTTGTTGAAGATGTTTTCCTACTTGGATTAAAATTCCTCTTTATCTTGAAATTTTTTTCCTACAATTCAAAAACAAATCAAATAAGGATTAAAGATAAAAGAAAATAAATAAAGATGTATAAAGGGATTCTTAAAAAAAATAAAATCTATCCTAAAAATTAATAATAATCGGAAATAATAAATAATAAAAAAATAAAAATTCAAAAATAAAATAAAATAAATACTTAATCGAAAATAAAAAAATAAAAAAAAATAAAAATAAAAATATCAAAAGGGAGAGCATGCTTATGCATCTCCTAAGTTGACCACTTCCTTGTTACGTTCCACATGGGCACCATTATAGTGCTTCAATCTTTGTCCATTAACTTTGAATTCATGGTTGTCAGAGATGGACTTGATTATCACAACACCATGGGAGAATGGTTTGACGACTTCGAATGGTCCCGACCATCTTGATTTTAGCTTTCCCGGGAAAAATTTTAGCCGAGAATTGAATAAGAGAACTAGTTGCCCTGGCATGAATTGTCGCGGCAATAGTTTCTTGTCATGCCATCGCTTTGTTTTCTCCTTGTAGATTCATGCATTGTTATAGGCGAGTGCACGGAATTCTTCTATCTCATTGAGGTCCAACAAATGCTTTTGTCCGGCACTTTCCCAATCCATATTCACGGTCTTGATTGCCCAGTATGCCTTGTGTTCGATTTCCACCGGTAGATGGCATTTTTGCCATAAACAAGTCTGAAGGGGGACATACCTAAGGGTGTTTTGAATGCAGTGCGATATGCCCAAAGTGCGTCATCTAGTCTTAATGACCAATCCTTCCTAGAGGGATTTACAACTTTCTCGAGTATACCCTTCAATTCTCGGTTGGAAATTTTTGCTTGCCCGTTGGTTTGTGGGTGATATGCCGTGGCGATCTTGTGTGATATGCCAAAGCGTTGCAACATCTTGGCAATTAGTCTGTTGTCAAAATGCTTGCCTTCGTCACTGATAATTTCTCTCGGCATCCCAAACCGTGTAAATATATTTTTCTGCAAGAATCGTTGCACGGTTTTGGAATCGTTGTTGGGAACTGCAGCTGCCTCAACCCATTTAGACACGTAGTCGACGGAAAGTAGAATGTAGAGGTTGCCGAATGAAGATGGGAAAGGTCCCATAAAATCGATCCCCCATATATCGAACAATTCCACCTCGATAATGTTCTGGAGCGGCATCTCATGTCGTCTAGAGATATTGCCCGTCATCTGGCAACAATCACATTGCTTGTAAAAGTCTTGGGCATCTTTGTACAATGTTGGCCAATACAAACCGGATTGCAAAACTTTGGCCGCGGTACGAGTTCCTCCAAAATGTCCTCCATAGGGTGAAGAATGGCATTGCCGGAGTATATTCTGTTGCTCTTCTTCAGGGACACATCGGCGTATAACCTGATCTGCACATTGTTTAAAAAAAAGAGGCTCGTCCCAAAAGTAATGCTTAGCATCATGGCGGAACCGCTTCTGCCCTTGCTGAGTAATGCCATAAGGTAAAATACCACAAACAAGGAAATTAACTAAATATGCGTACCAGGGTATTGCCGAGGCATGTGCTGTCGTGTCGACTGCTCCCAGAATTGCCGAGGTGTGCGCGTTAATGACTGCTGCGGCGTCGAGAGTTGCCGAGGCGTGTGCATCCATGGTTGCCGAGGCGTCGAGGGTTGCCGAGGCAACTAAAATTTGTTCATCCGGGAATGCATCGCATATCTCTAGATCCACGTCCTCCTCCCTATTACGTTCCAAACGTGATAAGTGATCGGCCACTTGATTTTCTGTTCCTTTCCTGTCCTTAATTTCAATATCAAATTCTTGTAAAAGTAATATCCAAGGAATCAAACGAGGTTTGGCATCCTTTTCAGCAAATAGATATTTGATTGCCGAATGGTCCGTATGAACAATTACCTTTGTACCAATCAAATAGGATCGAAACTTGTCAAATGCAAAAACTATAGCTAGTAACTCTTTCTCCGTTGTTGTGTAATTCACTTGAGCACTATTAAGAGTTTTACTAGCGTAGTATATCACATGGAAGGTCTTACCTGTGCGTTGGCCTAGGACCGCTCCTACCGCGAAATCACTTGCATCACACATGAGCTCAAAAGGTAGCGTCCAATCTGGTGGAACGACAATGGGTGCCGAGGCAAGCTTTTTCTTTAGGGTTTCGAATGCTTGGGTGCAAGAATCATCAAAATTGAAGACTTTATCCTGTTCAAGCAAATTGCACAAGGGTTTAGTGATTTTAGAAAAATTATGAATGAACCTCCTGTAAAAACCTGCATGTCCAAGAAAACTTTGAATTCCTTTAACTGAACTTGGTGGGGGTAATCTCTCGATCACGTCCACCTTGGCTTTGTCTACTTCAATTTCCTTGGATGAAATCTTGTGGCCGAGCACTATTCCTTCATCTACCATAAAATGGCATTTCTCCCAATTGAGGACTAAATCAGTTTTTTCACATCTTGCCAACACCCTCTCTAAATTGCCGAGACAACTGTCGAAGTCATTGCCAAAAACAGAAAAAATCATCCATGAAGATCTCAAGGAAGTCTTCGACCATGTCTGAAAAGAGTGCCATCATGCATCTTTGGAAGGTTGTCGGGGAGTTACACAATTCGAACGGCATCCTTCGAAAGGCATAAGTACCGTATGGGCATGTGAAGGTTGTCTTTTCTTGATCTTCTGGTGCTATGGCAATTTGATTGTAACCTGAATAAACATCAAGAAAACAATAAAAGGGTTTACCTACAAAACGGTCAAGCATTTGATCAATAAAGGGTAATGGGAAGTGATCTTTCCTAGTGGCTTTGTTTAGCTTTCAATAATCCATACAAACCCTCCAACTGGTCACAGTCCTGGTTGGAATGAGTTCATTGTTTTCATTACTTACCACCGTTATACCTCCCTTTTTCGGTACACATTGTACCGGACTTACCCATGTACTATCAGAGATAGGGTATATAATGTCGGCGTCAAGCCACTTGATGATTTCTTTCATTACAACCCCTTTCATGGCATGATTCAGTCTCCTCTGGGCCTCAATTGAAGGTTTGTGATCATCTTCCAACAAAATCTAGTGCATGCACACTGCCGGGCTAATTCCCTTCAAGTCGGCAATTGTCCACCCTATTGCCTTTTTGTGTAGCTTCAACATCTTGATCAGCTGCTTTTCCTGCTCAGGCTGTAACTTAGAAGAAATAATTACAGGCAATGTATTATCGGTTCCTAAGTATGCATATTTTAGTTGCTTTGGCAATTGTTTCAACTCAAGAATCGGTGGTTGTTCAATAGAGGGTTTTTCGAGCTTACCTTCCTTACCTGAGTAATCCAGTGGTTCAAAGTATGTACCTGGTCGATTGACTAGCCAATTTGCCTCTTCTTGTTATTCCTCATCGACCGGTTTTTCATACTCCTCAGGTTCCTTTTGATCGGCAATGTAGTTGCTGAGGCAACTAAATTCTTCGTCGAAGTTAAACTCTGCCGTGGCATGAAGAAGTTGGCATTCTTCTGGATCATCAGCATGCCTTAGTGTTTGGAACACATTTAATTTAACTTGCTGGTCATTCACCCTCATTGTGAGTTCTCCCTTTTCAACATCGATCAAGGTTCTCCCTGTTGCTAGGATGGTCTCCCGAGAATGATGGGTGCATGCTCATCTGCTTCACAATCCAAAACAATAAAGTCAGCGGGAAAAATAAATTTATCAACTTTTACCAGTATGTCCTCGATTTTTCCCTCTAGATGCACATAGGATCTGTCGGCTAGCTGTAGCATAACTGTTGTAGGTCTTGCCTTCCTGATTCCTAGTTTATGCTAGCCCCAAGGTCGCATAATGCTTTCCCGGCATAGTGATTTCCAATGGAACAGGGTATTGTGAAACTTCCGGGATCCTTCAACTTGGGTTGCATACGATTGTGCAACATTGCCATGCATCCCTCTGTTGTGGCAACTGTTTCAAACTCTCCTAGCCTTGTTCTCTTGGACACAATGTCTTTAAGAAACTTGGCATAGTTTGGCATTTGTTCAATTGCTTCCACCAATGGTAAGTTGATGTGAACTTGCTTTAGGATATCAAGAAACTTCTTGAATTGGTATTCTTGCTTTTGTCGCTTCAACCTTTGTGGGAATGGTGGTGGAAGTCGGATATCTTCGATCCTTTCATTGGTTTGGAACCTGATTGACGGCATTGCCGGGACAACTGGAGTTGCCGAGGCGTTATCAACTGGGGTTGCCGAGGCATGCTTATCGCAAGTTGCCGAGGCATCTTTATCGTCAGTTATCGAGGCATGCTTATTGCCGGTTGCCGCGACAATTCTTGGTTCAGCATCTGAGGCTTTGCCGCTAGGTTCATCTTGATCTTTTTGTGGAGTTTTGTTTGATGAGCGGGTTTGAACCTCTCTAAGTTGTTGGCCACTTCTAGTGGTGATTGCCTTACATTGCTCATGGCCAGTTCCTCTTGCGACTTCAGTATCGCTAGGTAAACCTCCTTGCGGTCTAGTATTTAGATTTTAAGCAAACTGTCCGACTTGATTTTCCAATGATTTGATTGCCGCCTCTTGGTTTTGCAATCTCATCTCGGTCCTGTTAATAAAAGCATTAGTTCTTTTTATGAAGTTACTATTCTCAGCCATATAAGATTCAGTTTTCATCATAAAAGCATTTAGAGAATTTTCCAAAGAACTAGATGTCGGCGGTTGTTGCTGCGGCAACTGTTGCCGTGGCATATTCTGCTGGAATCCCAATGCTTGTGCATTCTAATTGTTCTGGTTTAGAGCATTGTTGGGATTACTCCATGAAAATTTTGGGAGCTTCTTCCAAGCTGGATTGTATGTATTGGACATCACATTGTTGTTCCGATTGTAATTCCCCACATAGAAGCTGGATTCCGGATTCTGCATACATTCAGAAGAATTATGGTTATCACCACATAACTCACAAAAAGAATCCATTACCTTGACTTCATATGTGTTGTTTGGTTTTTGCATGTTCTGGACCATCTTGGTTAAAGTGGCCAATTGTGCCGAAATTGAATCTGATGATCCTAGTTCATGTATTGTGGCTTGGCATCTAACTCGTCCTCTTCTAGTAGATGGGAATTGATAATCATTCTTGGCCAGCCTGTTTAAAATTTGCATTGCTTCCTCCGACGACTTATCTAGGAGTATGCCGTTTGCCGAGGCATCTAGCATCATCCTTGTTGGTGTATTCAAGGCATTGTAAAACATCGTTACTTGAGTCCACACCGGGAATCCGTGTAGGGGGCATTTGTGTAGAAGTTCTCTATATCGCTCCCAAGCCTTGTACATGGATTCATCATCTGCCTGCCGAAAAGAAGTAATGTCGTTACGAAGCTTATCAGTCAAATTTGTAGGATTAAATCGAGCAAGGAAATCACGACAAAGGTCGGTCCAAGATGCTATTGATCCGACAAGAATGTTATTCAACCATGCTTTCACCCTATCCCTCAGTGAATAGGGGAATAATCTTAATCGTAAGACATCGGGGGTGACTCCGTGTATTTTGAACGAGTTGCAAATCTCAAGGAAAGATTTCAGATGTTGCCGTGCATCTTCAGTTACTGAGCCACCAAATTGACCTATTGTGTTGATCATATTAAACATTATCGGTTTTAACTCAAAGTGGTCGGCTTCAATGTCAGGTGCGACAACTCCTGGATTAAGTCCATCTAGATCTTCTTCAAGATAGTCTCGAATAGTTCTGTTTCGTGCAAGAATCACTCCTCCTCCTGCTAGAACATCTTGATTCATATTGCCGTCTTGATTAGCCATTGCTACTCTTATCCTTCGTCTAAGTCTTTGTAAGGTTCGTTCGATTTCTGGATCAAAGGGATATTCTGGTGTAGTCGATCTCACCCTGGTCATATACCAATGCAAAACCAAAGTTTGTTAACCCTTTGAATCTTAAACAAGAAAAGTAAAAAGAAAGTGCAAGAAAATAAAAACAAAGTCGCTATTGCCAATCCACGGCAACGGCGCCAAAAACTTGTTGCGCGTAATAAGTGCAACGCAAATGTGCAAGTATACACGAGGCAAGTTATAGTATAAAAGATATCATCTCAACATGGATTGGTGCCACTTCAAGAATCTAGTCTCTTGCAATGTAAAAAGTAAAAACACAAATAAAGGATTATAGGAGTTTAACTAATAACTAATTTAGAAAGCAATAAAGTAAAAGAATAGATGAGATCGAATGAGAGAGAGATAGGCCAGGTTATCGTGAGTTGAGGTGTGATAGCCAATTGGATCGTTTTGGTAAAAGAGTGCACGGGAAACTTGCACAACGGGGTTGCCTTGGCAACTAATCGATGGTTGCCTGGGCAACTAGTTGGGCAACTACTTGGGCGTCTGGGCAGCAACCTTCAAGGTTCGGCAGAGCGTTCTTCAATGGTCTCTTCTTATCCCTAAGTCGAAACTCTAGCTACTTGTGCATGCCTTGATAATACATCCCTGCGTGAATCAAGGGTGAACAACAACCAATCTTGCGCTCCTCTTAGCCGTTGAAATCCTTAACTTATTCCTAAGCCGGATTAATCTTTACCATCAATAGATTGAATAAAGATCATATTCATTCGTTTCTTGAATCTAACTCTCCCGATATTAGATAAATAGATGAAATCAGGAGATCCTTTCCCAATTCACTCGCAAACAAGAATAAGAACCAAGAATGAATAAACCTTGAAATAGAAAAGTGCAAACTCTTATTACCTAAACTCAAACCAATAGTTTCTCACAACCACAAAACACAATAACCATAGCCAAATGGATTTAGTTCATGGCTAGGTTCCAAAGAAACACAAGATAAATAATCCCTAGCATGAACCCAATCGAACAAGAAAGAAAAGATGAAGAAGGAGGCTTGTCGAAATCCTCCTTGCCCTAGATGCTTGTCGAAAATTCTCTCCTTTTGCCCTCCTTGGAGTTGTCAAAATTCCCCTCTCTTTGCTCTCTTTGGATTGTCGAAATCTCCATCTTATTTATAGGGCTAGGCCAAAGTCCTTATTTGAGGAGGAAGTTAAGTTGGAATTAAATTATCTTTAAAGAATATAATTCTTTATTATAATTATATTCCTACTAGAACTTCTCTTATCTTCTTGGAATTTAATTATTCTTTAATCTCTGCATGGAAATCAAATTCCTTTGGATTTGGGCTTTGCTCCACGTCATCTTGGGCTTGTCTAGTCATCAATTTCGACTAACATATCACCTTTGCTCTTGTTGACAATTGCCATGGCAACTGGCTCGGCGTCTCCTTCATGTATTGCCCTGGCAACTAGCTCGGCATATCCTTCATGTATTGCCCTGGCAACTAGCTCTAGCCTTGCTTTGGCAAGTGATCCTGCCCATACACACAAAACACACCAAAGCAGCATCGTTTCCCACAAAAACTACCAAGTTATGTAATCAAGCTCTACGATGGAAGGAAACATGGATTAATGCATGAATGGCTAATTATGCAACTAATATGGGCCTAAGTCTAACAATAATATGAGTAAAAAGGGTAAGAAAAATAGTACTTTTGAACACTTATCACTGGCACTATTGGCCAATTGTGCCTCAATATCTTAACAGACTTGGGGTGGCAACGAATAAGTTGTTGAATACTGAGAAGAGAAGTCGTTCAAGTAAATGAACTTACTTCGGGAGTGAAATCTACCCCTTAGGAGTATAGATTGGATCTTGATCAAATTGGTTTATTTAAAAACAAACACTATATAGATATAGGGGTTTTTACATGATCAATTTAGGGCAATGACCATCGAGAGAGGCTTTGCCAATGTTGAATATGGCGGCAAACAATGCCAAGACAGGTTGTTATTAAAGGCTGGCACGACATGAATAGCGTGAAAACCAGGCATTCCTTGCCAACGCTCATCATTCATTAAAGCACCTTCCTTGCCAACGTCTTTACTTTACTTTCATCCATTTTCTTTTTAATTGTTTTCAAAACCAACTTCAAATCAAATCAATTTTTTCTTAAGTCAAGTAACAATCAAGGCAATTGAATTCCAAGTCAATCTCTATGGGATTGATACTCAGCTTACCAGCTGTATTACTTGCAGACCGTGTATACTTGCACGCAAAATACTCATCTTGGCACTGTTTTATATTTTTCCAACATAACTTTTGCCTCTTTTGCCAGCATTTCACCTAGAGAGTCTACAAGTTTTTGGTGCCGTTGCCGGGGATTACACCGGAATTGACTTTTTTAAATTTGTACTTGTCTTTCTTTTATTTTTATTTTTGTTTTTGTTTTTACCTTTTATTTTTGCCAATGTATGACCGGAAGCCATCATGTGGTGGACAAGTGGCCATACGATCCGAAAATTGAGAAAACCTTGCGGAGGCTAAAAAGAAGATTTCGAGAGATGCAAAACCAAGGTAATAGATGGAATGGTATGGTGAACAATGGAGGAAACCCGCTTAATAAAAAGATACCACCACCACCTGTTGTCCCAGTTGTTAATGAGAGACCTATTAGACAACATTCGACACCAACTATTGACAATTTGATGCCAGGACTTGTTGGCACAGAGGTAAATGCTGTCAATTTTGAACTTAAGCCTAATGATTCAAACTTTGTTGAATGTAGGTTAGTTTGATGGAGAACTTACTGGAGATCCGAGGCAATATCTAAAGCAGTTCATTGAAATTTGCCAATTATTTCAACAAAATGGAGTACCTGAAGATACCGTGAAGTCGAAGTTATTTACTTTCTCTTTGAGAGACAGAGCGAAGGCTTGGCTTAATTCTTTGCCACCTAGCTCAGTTACTTCATGGGCAGACCTATACCAAAAGTTCTTGACAAGATTCCAGCCACCAACACTCACTGCCAAATTGCGAGGTGAGAGCATTACATTTAGGCAAGCTGAGGATGAAACCTTATATGATGTTTGGGAAAGATTTAAAGACTTGTTGAGAAGGTGTCCTATGCATGGATTTCCGAATTGGACCCAGATACAGACCTTTTACAATGGATTGAACACACAAACGAGGACTGTTGTTGATGCTTCAGCAGCCCGTTCATTGTTGGACAAAACGTATACTGAGGCTGTTGACATCCTTAAAAGTATTACAATCAACGATTTTAAATATCATGTTGCTAGACTTGGGACCGAAACTAAAACCAATGGGAAATTTCAGGTTGATGAACTAATGTCCATCCATGCCGAGATTTCCAATCTTACCAGCATGGTGAGAACGTTGCAAAAGAACAATGAGGCCCAAGAAGTCAAAGCATTAGACCCTTTCTGTACAATTTGTGGAGAAAATCATCATGTGGATGAATGCCCTGTCAATCCTGAATCGGTAAATTTTGTTGGCAATGTTAATCGTTACTATAATCATAACTCCAATACTTATAATGCAGGTTGGAGACAACACCCTAACTTAGCATGGGGAAATCAATAAGGTAACCAGTACAATGCCCAACGCCAGAATACCCAGAGGCAGAATAACAATGCCATGCCAACTTTCAACAACAATGATATGCCAGCATTATATCAGAATGCCATGCCACAGAAAGCTCAAAACAATTTTTAGCAAGGGCAAAGATTCAATCAAGGAGGCACTCTCACATAGTACATAGAGAGGAATGATGCCACAGTCCAGAGTTTGGCAGCATCAATGAGGAACTTGGAAGTTCAGATTGGGCAGATTGCCAACGCACTCAGCAATCGACCTGAAGGAACATTGCCAAGTGACATAGAAGATGCCCGGCACAAATAAAATGAGCAATGTAAAGCCATAACTCTTCGAAGCGGTAAGTAGTGTGAGGTGGAAAGGCTGCCAAGTAGCCAGTTAACTGCCAAATCGAGAAGCCAATGCCAGCAGATAATCTCGGTGAGGCAGAGAAAGAACAACCAAAAGTAGATGATGCCAACACCGATGTCAGACACCATACCGATGCCAAACAGACTGATGCCAGCACTGCCTTGGCAAAGCCAGCGGCGCTGGCATATGTTTATCTGCCACCACCATTTCCAGCAAGACTTTAAAAGCATAAGCAAGATCAGCAATTCAAGCGCTTCTTAGAGGTTCTTAAGCAATTACAAATCAACATTCCATTGGTAGAAGCCTTTGAACAAATGCCCAACTATGTCAAATTTATGAAGGACATCCTGTCTAAGAAGAGGAAGCTGGGAGACTTTGAAACTATTAATTTGACCGAAGGATGCAGTGCTATGATCCTAAACCGTTTGCCACCAAAGCTGAAAGATCCAGGAAGTTTCACTATTCCCTGCACCATTGGCAACAAATTCATGGGCAATGCACTATGTGACTTAGGAGCCATCATCAACTTGATGCCAATGTCAATTTTTAGGAAGCTTGGCATAGAAGCCAGACCAACCACAGTGACACTTCAGCTGGCAGACCGATCTTATGCAGATCCCAAGAGTAAGATTGAGGATGTGTTGGTAAAGGTAGACAAATTTATTTTTCCAGCTGATTTTATCATTTTGGATTATGACGCTGATATTAATGTCCCGATTATTTTGGGTAAACATTTTCTTGCCATGGGTAGGGCTTTGATTGACGTTCATAAAGGGGAACTAACAATGCGCATTAATGACCGGCATGTTACATTTAATGTGTTTCAAGCTTTGAAATGTGCAGATGAACCTGATGAGTACCAAGTAGAGGAGATGATTGAGGCCATTTACACTTTGGACACGAAACAGTTATGCCAGGATACAAAATTTGATGCCAAAAATTTAGATGGCATGGCTGATCTATTTGAGGAACCAAAAGACCAGTCTTGGAGGCTGATGAGCTGAGTTATTTTGAGCCACTACAGTTGACCGGCAAAGAAATCAAGGCACCTAGACCATTAATTGAGGAGCCACTAACGTTGGAAACGAAAACATTGCCAGATCACTTGAAGTATGCTTATTTAGGTGAAAACTCAACTCTGCCAATGATCATTACCACTAGTCTCTCTAATGATCAGGAGGAAAGATTGTTGGCAATATTACGCGATCATAAGCAAGCATTAGGATGGACTTTGGAAGACATCAGAGGTATTACCCCAATCATTTACATGCACAAGATTATCTTGGAGGAGTACCATGGAAAGACCATTGAAGGCCAAAGATGGCTAAAGCCAAGTATGAAAGAGGTAGTGAAAAAAGAGATCATAAAATGGCTTGATGCTGGGATTATTTATCTCATCTCTGATAGCTCTTGGGTTAGCCCGGTGCAATATGTGCCAAAGAAGGGTGGCATGATCGTGGTACAAAATAGTAAAGCTGAGTTAATCCCCTCCAGAACTATCACAGGATGGAGAGTGTGCATGGAGTATAGGAGGCTGAACAATGCCACAAGAAAGGACCACTTCCTACTGCCATACATTGACCAGATGCTAGACAGGTTGGCAGATAAAGCTTTCTATTGTTTTTTGGATGGTTATTCAGGTTATAATCAGATTGCCATCGCCCCTGGTGATCAAGAGAAGACCACGTTCACATGCCCATTTAGGACGTTTGCGTTTAGAAGGATGCCATTCGGCCTATGTAATGCACTGGCAACGTTTCAACGTTGCATGATGTCCATTTTTTCCAATATGATCGAGCACAACATGGAGGTATTCATGGATGATTTCACAGTGTTCGGCAAATCATTTGAGGAATGTCTCTAGAGTTTAGAGCAAGTCTTGAAGAGATGCATAGAGAAAAACCTAGTGTTGAACTGGGAAAATGCCACTTCATGGTGAATGAGGGCATTGTTCTTGGGCACAAGGTAACTGAGAGAAGGCTAGAAGTGGATCAAGAAAAAGTAGAGGTAATTAAGCAGCTACCGCCTCCAACGAGTGTTAAAGGTATAAGGAGCTTTTTAGGACATATCAGTTTTTACCAGCGTTTTATTAAAGACTTTTCAAAAATTGCAAAACCTTTATGCTTGTTGTTAGAACATAATGCCACTTTTGCTTTGGACGATTCTTGTTTGAGAGCATTTCAGGAGCTTAAAGAGGAGTTGATCAATGATCCTATAGTTATCGCATTGGATTGGAATGAGCCCTTTGAACTCATATGCGATGCCAACAGTTATGCCGTTAGAGCAGTCTTGGGACAACGGCGTGGCAAGGTTTTCCATGCCATATACTATGCCAGCCAGACCTTGAACGAAGCACAACTGAATTATTCTATGACCGAGAACGAATTTCTTGCAGTTGTATTTGCTTTTGACAAATTTAGATCTTATTTAATTGGTAACAAAGTTGTGGTTTTTTACAGATCATTCAATATTGAAGTATCTCTTGGCAAAGAAGGATGCCAAGACCAGACTAATTCAGTGGACGCTCTTACTTCAAGAACTCGATCTTAAGATCATAGATAAAAGGGGCAGTGAAAACCTAGTAGCTGACACTCTCTCGCGACTGGAGCATCATCTTGAATATGGTAAGACCAATTTTATAAGAGATGAATTTCCTGACGAGTATTTGCTTGTAGTCAATGCTATGCCATGGTATGCTGACATTGTCAACTACTTGGTAAGTAACATTCTGCCACCAGACTTGGCATACAATGCCAAGAAAAGGTTATTGCGAGAAGTTAGGCAATACTATTGGGACGAGCCAATATTGTTCAAGAAGTGTACGGAACAAGTAATCCGCCGGTGTGTGCCTGAGGATGAGCAGCACAACATATTACATTTGTGCCATGCCGCACCGTATGGGTGTCACTTTGCTGGGGTAAAAACTGCTGCCAAGGTGCTACAGCCATGATTCTTTTGGCCCACACTCTATAAGGATACCCACGAGTATGCCAAGGCATGTGATTGATGCCAACTGACAGGGAACATCTCTGGCAGACACCAACCACCACTTCAAAACATTATGCTTGTGAACTTATTTGATGTATGGGGGATGGACTTTATGGGTCTTTTTCCACCCTCATTCGGTAATGTATATATTCTTGTGGCTATTGACTATGTATCTAAATGGGTAGAGGCTGTGGCCCTGCCAACAAACGATGCCAAGGCCATTGCCAAGTTCTTGCACAAACACATTTTTACTAGATTTGGCGCCCCTAGGGTAATTATTCATGATGAGGGAACCCATTTTAAATGTAATCTAATCTCTAAAGCTTTGTGCACGTATGGTATACAACAGAGAATTGCCACAACATATCATCCACAAACAAACGGGCAAGCCAAGATTTCGAATAAGGAGATCGAAAACATCTTAAAAAAGACTGTTAATCCATCAAGGAAGGACTGGTCCTTGAGACTATATGAGTCCTTGTGGGCTTACAGGACTGCTTTTAAAACTCCTTTGGGTACTTCACCGTTTAGACTTGTTTTCGGAAAACCTTGCCATCTGCCAGTGAAGCTTGAGCATAAAGCCTACTGGGCCATCAGAACACTTGGAATGGCATGGAGAGCTACTGGAGAAAAGAGGTTACTAGACCTAAATGAGTTAGAGGAATTCAGAACACAAGCCTATGAGAACGTCATTATCTACAAAGAAAAGGCAAAACGTTGGCATGACAGTAAGATAATGCCAAGATAGTTTGAGGTAGGCCAACGTGTTTTGTTATTCAACTTACGGCTTATGTTGTTTCCAGGGAAACTCAGATCGAGATGGACGGGCCCTTATGAAGTTGTGAAGCCATATGCTCATGGAGCTATAGACATTAAGAACTTGAGGATGAGTGAATTCTTTAAGGTGAATGGCCAACGTTAAAAGCACTACATGGAAGGTGATCCGAACAATGCCAAAGAGGTGATCCTCTTGGCAGAGGTAACATGAAAACACCATCAGGTTTGAACTTTTGTAAATATTAGGTTAGAGTTTTTCTTTGTTTTTAGGTTTCAAGGTTTTTAATTGTTTTTCTTTCTTTTGAAATTTCAAGTTTTTATTCCTTTATTGTGTTGAAAGGTTTCCTTTGAGTTGTGCGGATTCATTAGACCATGCTAGGAACACTACTAGGGTTGTTGGCAAGAGCTAACACATCAATAGAAAAATTTGCCAGACACAGTGCCAGAGTAGCTTGGCACGCAGCGGTGCAAAAGATAGAAGGAAGAGAAAAAAAACCCTAATTTCATTGGCCTAGTAAAATAAGAGGGAATTGTGTTTATTTGACCTTAAACCCTAGCCGCCCAAAATTTCGGTTGAAATTTAAAATTCAAACCAATCACCTTATCACTCTAATCCTTACCCTATCTTATCACCTATCACCTTATCACTTCAACCTTACCATTCCACCCCTATTTAAATTAATTCTTTTTATTTCCCATCATCATCATCCCTAATTACTACTCTCATTAAAACACTCAACCGACCCAAAACCTTTCACTTTCTCACCCTAGCCGATTAAAGAAACCAAACATCTCTCTCACTTTTTACTTTATTTTTGATAAACAAGTACAAAACCCAAATCGTTCTTTTTCTTCATCTTTCAACACCGTTTCAAGTTCCTTCAACGATTTTCAATAGCTTCATTCTCTATTGTAATCACTCATTTTTATCTAACCTTTAAGTGTCATATTAACATATTAGTGCATAATTACATATAGGTGTGCGCGTGTATATGTTAGTATATTACATAATGATATAAGTGTGAGGGTATGCATGTATTGATATGGCGTATTACGTACCTATTAATATACGTATGATATGGTTATATTTATGTTAGGAGTATCGTACAAATGTATGTTAGTATATGAGTAGGTCTATATGTGTTTGCATGTGTATATTATTAGTGACCTTGTTATTATTGAATATATACGAATAAGTGTTGCATGTATTATTATTAAGTATATGTACGTGTGAACGTATTTCATCACAATTGTATGTATGTATACGTAAGTACATATGTATCTGTATTTACTATTATATTAATATATTAATATGTATGGACAAAACTGGAAAAATAATAGAAAGCCCACTTAAATTAAAATGTCCATATTATTACAAAAAAATAATAATACAAGGCCCGGTTGGCCCAAGCCCAAGACCCCATTTAACCCTAATTATTTTTGTGCAGATAACTAGGAGTCGTTGGATCAAAATGCGGATCCAACGACCACGATCAAGGAAGGGTAAATATCTAGCCAGCCGCGTGAACTACACGTCTGGACGGTTCGAATGCCACGCATGCGTGCGGTCCACGCGCGGACTCTTCGATATCCCACGCGTGCGTGAGTCCCACGCGCTATAACCCTCGACTGCTGAGCCCCACGTGTCACGATCTGGAGCCGTTTCACCGATCGAGGTTTCATCTGGGCCGTTCATCCTTCAAGCCATCCTGACCGTTAGATCTGATCTGATCCAACGGCCGAGAACGCCTCTGGCCGAAGACAACTTCCCCACACCGCCACCATTATTCCACCATGCAGGTCTCCAACCACCGCGTTTAGTCATATCAGAACAACACAAAAAAAGAGGCTATGTCAGTGTCAGTCCAGATCTAAAAAATAGATTACATTACTTGTTACCAAACCAAAGAGAAAATGATATATGTATGAAACAAGTAATTGTAAAGCAGTCAGTTGTAATCGGAAAGAAAAAATAACAAAAAAGGCAACAAGTTTTCAGTGGTAACGCTCTTCTCTTTTCTTACTTCTTTGCATGCATAAAGGAAAAGATACGTAGTGATAACAAAAAAACGGGTTTAGAGTTATTACCCTCATCGTCTGTGGATCTCCCCTCACCATTGACAAGCCTCTTCGGCTTTCCGAAGCCGAACATGGTGAACTGAAGGGAGAGGGAGGTCCCTTTTGGTTTCACTTTGGTCAAACGTAAACGAATTTTTTTTTCCGTTTTGTATTTACTCAGATCTAGGCCAAAGGGTGAGTCTTAGCGTAGATCTAAGTGCATATACGGGTTCGGTTTAGAAAAGGGTTGGTTTTGGGTGTTTCTTTTAGTTCGCCGGCGCTGGTTAGCGGCGGCCGACGGTAGAAAGTCGCCGGTTTCTGGGTTCATCACAGGTTCAGGGGGGATGGTCGAGAGAAAATGAGAGGGTTGGTTTATTATAAAAACTGGAATTGAATGAAAATGGGGAAAAATTCGAGTCTGGGCCGAAAAAAGGGGTTTTATAGGTGTTTTTATTTTGTGAAATTCCGTAATAAATCCTCCCGCGTTTTGATATTTTCGTTTTTGTCTCGCCATAGGGGATATTTACAACTCTGGTCCCCCTCTTATTTCAAAATCTTGCAATCCAGTCCCTAAATTAAATCGAATCGATTTTTAAATGGCAAAATTACCTCACTAGTCCCACCGCGTTTTTGAAATTTTCACTTCGGGTCTGCCCCTTGGTCCAATTACAATTTCAGCCCTTTCAAGTTCGGTTCTGCTTGCATTTTCGTCCCTAAATCGCATATTATTGTCCTTTAATTTTTGCTCCTAATGTTTATTTCTTTTCATTTCGGTCCTGATTCCATGTAAATATTCATGTTCGTTTATTATAATCGTGTATGTTGATTTAGCTTTTTTCCTTTTCATATATCCATCGTATATGCTTCGTATTTTCATGTTTACATATATATGTGTGTTAAGTTTATGATGATTATGTATCTTTATGCATTTGTTCGGTTATTCGTATCACGCATATTATATTGATATTTGAGTTGGCTCGAACACAACCTGCTTTATATTTCAGTATGTATTGCTTGTTTTCTTTGCTTTTAGGCTGTGTGTCGGTATATTTTCTTGGTCATGTATAATGCTATATTTTACGTATGTTACAATGTGTCTTATTGTAATATGTACATTTTTGTAATATGTGTTTGTGTTCCTTGCCTTGTAATTGTGACATGTTAGGTTTATTTTTAGTCATTAGTAGGGATAATTTATATGCATGTATGTTTTAGATTAGTATTTTATTTATGTTATGTTAATAGTTTATTATGTGAATATTTACTGTATTTTAATTATTGGCCATGCTTAATATTTTGTTCACTAAGGTTGCATAATGAAATATATAAATTGTCAATGCGGTGCCCTTTTATCCGAGCGTAAACGGGGCCAGTATCAGGCGTAGTGATAGTGGTTGGGCGTTTACTCTCGGATAACGGGGCCTTTAAAATTTATTCGCAATTATAACCGAATTTTAAACTAATCGTCACTTTAATCCGGAAAGTCTAATATTAACGAAGCAGTAATTATTAAAGTACCAATTTTGGGCGGTGTGGGGGTGCTAATCCTTCCCCATCCGTAACCGACTCTCGAACCCAACAATTTTTTAAATCTCTAGTTTTATGGTGTCCGGCCTACCTAAGTGGCCGGTGGCGACTCCAATTTTTAATAAAATACGGTTTTTAAAAAAATCCCACGGAATAAACGTTTTATATCCGAAAAATCACAAACACTTCGAAAACACGTTTTTTTAGCAAAAAAGACATCGCTACAGATGGCGACTCCGCTGGGGACTATTTTTTGTTTTTAACAAAATAAAGAGAGTCAAGCTTTTTCAAATAATTACCGCTTTAATAACATTAGAAGTTCTGGATTAAAGTGACTATTAAATTAATATTCGGTTGTAATTGCGCGTTTATTTTAACTCATTTAAAATTTGGCATATAAACCCGTTTTTTTAAGTTGGGGGAAAACGCTAATGCTTTCGTGGAGATGTCGTTCTCCTGTGTAGGCCTAGCAAGTACCTTCGGGGCTCGAGTACCTTATGCTTTCGTAAGGATATCGTTCCTTCGTGCAGGCATAAGCGAATGGGTCCCCCTGAATTGAACCCGGTTGAAAGGAGCCTATAATGGGTGATGATCGGGGGCCTTTCTACTCTTAGTAGAGGACAGCAAGGACAATTCAGGTACCTCTTAGCACCAACACTGCATGTAGAGAACATATATAAACCCACACCTTTAGAGCCATACGGATAACCTTAGGTGTTTTAGACGGGATAAATAGGGTTTTTTGTTTTTGTTTGTTTACCTTATTTAATTTGTCATTTTATTTGTGTATTTATTAATTCTGTCTGATACTGACTTGTTTCCTTTTTTGCTATTTTTTCATGCATTATTACATTCGCATTACATAAAGGTACTGGATCAAGTGGTTTACCCGATCAGAAAGTCTTTCACCATGGAAAAAAGGTGTCTTAGAAAAGAGGAACTCAACTTGTCTGTTAGACATTGGTCAGAAGTCAACCAGAAGGCCCAAGGGGATAGTTTACCAAGTGAGCGCGTGATAGCCGGGTACACCTATGTGAGTCTTCAACAGAACAACTTAGGGGATCTTCAAAGTATCTGGGAAGAATGGGACTAGAGATTACAAGATAGGTTCCGTGATAGTTATGGTGACATTGCACAGTTGATGTTCATCCGGGTCAACCAGCCCCTACTCCGAGCCATTTTTTAGTTTTGGAATCTTGCCTTTTGCTGCTTTACCTTCAATGGACAGGACATGATGCCCACAGTAGAAGAATACACCGCTCTTCTTAATCATAAAAATGTTCAGGAAGATTGGGTCTACGCAAAACCTCCGAGGAATCCGAATTACACTTCCAAGCTCAAAACCTTTACCGGAATGAGCGACGATTGGGTCAATGGCTTGATCCGACTTCGAGGAGATAGTACAATATTCGCATGGGAAAACATTCGAGACATCCTACCTGCACATCCGGATGAGGAGAAAAAGTTAGACATGCTTGCCTTGGGAATATATGGATTGGTGACCTTTCCAAGAATCCTGGGAAACATTGATGTGGCCATTCTAGATTTGTTTGAGCGGATAAAACGGCGAGCAAACCCAGTACTAGCTATTTTGGCCGAGACCTTTATTTCTTTAAATGCCAGTCAGAAGCACAAAGAAGGGCGTTTTCGAGGATGCGCACAACTGTTACAGGTATAGATTCAAAGCCACATGTGGAAGACGCCGACGAGGGTTCTACCGGGGATATCCTTCCAAGGTTTTTCGCCTTTACGGGAATACTTAACAAAAGAGTGGCGAGAGGACTTGAAAACAAGAAAATGGGCTAGTTTCTTCTGGAACATCCAAGGCGAGGACATAGTATGGAGGGTCCCGTGGCTCGGTAGAGTTAATTAATTTTTATATAGTTGTGGTGATTTCAATTGGCTGATGATGTTGGGACTGCATGGAGGGATTGCTTGTGTTCCACTTATGGTGTCCCGACAATTCGGATCACGACAGTTCATTCCCAACACTGCCGGGTTAAGCCGAACTGAATTTCTTTTCAAAGGGGAGTTCAAAGAGAAAGTTCATACTATCATGAGGGCTTGGGACCATTGTTACCGGATTAGGGTGGAAGGAGACACCGAGTACATGACCACCCCAGACTACGATCTTTGGAGACGTTTGAGGGTAAACGATACGATTCCCGAATCTGATCAAGGACCTGTGTTGTCACTTGAAGAGCTTACAAGGGTTGTGCCATCTGAAGCCGATATCTTACGGAATGAACTCGAAGAAATTAAAAAGAAAATGGACATCCAACAGACTCAACATGCGAGCGAGCTCTATAAGGCAAGCTTAGAGGTTGACGAGCGGGACGGGATCATTAGGCAGTTGAAGAAATTAAATGCAGATTTGAGTGACAAGAACGCTCTTTATCAAAAAGATGCCCTTCTACTACAAGCAAAAATACATAAAGCCGGCCAAAGGCAATTCATAGCCGTGGAAAAAGAATGAATGAATGGTATTCGTTTGGTGGAAGAAGAACGAGAAATCAGCAAGAGAGCAATCGAAAAGGAGATAGAAAGTTGTCGGTCGGCTATGGAGGAAGAAAAATGGTCCTCCAAGAAGGTCATTGACCAAGAAAAGGAAAGACTCAGGCAAGAAATCAGCAAGGGAAAACAAGCAGTCAATCATGAGAGGGAAAACGTCGCCGTATGGAAGAGAAAGTCCATGAGTAGCCGGAATAGACTATTAGAAATGCAAAAGTTGTACGATGATACTATTTAAAGTCTGTATCAAAGCCGAAGTCAAAATAACGAATTGACAGAAAAGGTGATAGAGGTAGAACACTCCCTTCGAATGTACTGCCAGAGAAATGGCTTCACTGAGCTACAAGAAAGAGAGCGCGAAGTAGGCATGTTAGGAGCCCGAATTAAGTCCCTTGAAGCAACTGTTGAAGATTATAAGGAAAGAATTATTGTATTTGAGAAGGCTACAGCCGGAAGGGACACTTATTGGCAAATGAGACTGAGTGACGCTGCCCGGATGGTACAGGATAGAGACCAATATTACGCAAACTTGATGGTGGACATACAGCGAGTCGCCAGGCATGTGAATGATTTGGCTATCGAGGCTGAAACACTCCGACCTTTCATAGTCCCAGAAATGGAAGAAGCTCCCAGGTTCATCAAGTTGCTCAGGGCAATTGGAAAATTAGGAGATAGAGCTAGGGCTTATCTCTAGGGATTTGTGTTGTATTTAGCTCTTTTGTATTAGGAATCTACATTTTGTAATACGAACTCTGTTGTAATTTAGACCCTTTAATTCTCGTGGAAGTAGTTCAAAAGGGTGATTACCAGCGGAATCAGTACCTTACCTTCATACATTCTTGCATTGCATCATGACATTCGCATCATTATACATGCATTTATCTTTCTTGCAACCATATTAATGTTATGAATATTGTTTCAGAGTGTGTGTGTGAAAATAGAAGCTAACCCGCAATCATTCATCATCCATACCTTACCCGATTACAAAGCAAGCTCATGGAAGACAAGATAATCAGTCTAGAAAAGGGACAAAGAGAGCTCGAGGCTAGGCTTGAAGAGACTCAAAAAAGCCTCAGTGACCAGATTGCTCAGTCGCAAGCATCAATAGTATCCGACATAACTGTATTGTTGGCTAAGAGTCTTGGAAAAAGAGTGGAAGGAGAAACCGTTCAAGAACCAGAGGGTACCCCAGTTCACTACAAGGTTCAACCAACTGCACCAAACCCGGCTAGAAAGGTGTATATCGACCCTGCAGGAATGTCAGCTAGTCTTCAAATAGGGGTACCTGAAACTCAACCCCTTGACGCTGAAGCACTCTATGAAGAGGAGGTGCCAGACCTGAATGTGGTCGAAAGGATCAGGACAGAGGTAGAGAAAAAGTGGGAGGAGAGGTTTTGCCTCATGGAGGAAAAATTTAAAACGTTACAATCTATGGAAGAATCAGGAAATGACGCTAGCGACTTAAGTCTTGTGTCCGATCTTGTCCTACCGCCAAAATTTAAAACACCAGAGTTTGACAAATACGATGGAACCACGTGTCCTTCCGCACACATAACAATGTACTGTCGAAAGATGGCGACCTACCTTAAGGACGAAAAGCTGCTGATCCATTGTTTCCAGGACAGCCTAACTGGAGAGGCGTTACGGTGGTACACCCAGTTGAGCAAGGAAAATGTTAAGACATGGAAAGATCTGTCAAGAGCATTTACTGAGCAATATAAGCATGTAACAGATATGGCCCCCAGTAGAATTATGTTGGAAAATATAGGGTAGAAGTCCAACGAAAGTCTACAACAATACGCGCAAAGGTGGCGGGAAGTGGCCGCGCAAATTCAGCCACCCCTCCCGAAACATGAAATTGCGCTGTTATTTGTTAATACCTTGAAAGGGGCACTCTTTGATCACCTCATTAATAACACGACACAGTGTTTTGCTGACTTAATCAGGACTGGGGAGTCCCTTGAATTGGCAATTAGGAGTGGTAGAATTGATAGCGGGGAAGGGTCTCGGAAATATAGCAAGAGGAATGAAGTAAACGCCACCAGCACTTACACCACCCCGAAGAACTTTACAGTCTCACAGCCACAAGCACCTGTGGGAAAAACACAAAACTCGAATCAAAGAGATGAGAGAATCTCCAGAAAAGAGAAAGAGAGGAAAACTTTCACTCCCCTACCTGTTTCGTACTCGGAACTTTATTCCCAGTTGTATGAAGTGGACTTGGTCCGTCCATACATCGTTACTCCTTTCAAGCCGCCCTTCCCTTCTTGGTATAATCCGAACGCGCATTGCGACTATCACGGTGGTGCCCCTGGACATCCCATTGAGAACTGCCTTGCCTTCAAAAAACTTGTGCATAATTTAATCGATTATGGGATATTGAAGTTTGAAGAACCAAGTATAGCTACTAACCCACTGCCTAATCATGGGAGCAGATGAGTAAATGTTATTGAAGAATACTTTACCAGGAGGATTAAGGATGATGTGTCAGAAATCAAATCTCCTTTACGGTGGGTATTTCAACAGTTATGCATGGCCCGTGTGATCGACAAAGGCATGATAATAAGGCAGAAGGGATGTGGAGTGTATTGCGAATTCCACCAGAATGAAGGCCATGACATCCAAGAGTGCGATGAGTTCAAGAGATTGGTACAACAATTGATGAATAAAAATCAAATAGAATTCTTCGAGGAGCCCATGGGAAAGAAGGGGTCGGACGTACATATGACGGATAGCCCCAAATCTAAATACGGGAAGGATAGACCTTTTATCATCTCTCCCAGGCCAGGGAATGCAGGTGCCTCCCAAGGAGAAACTAACAAGATAAGTCCCAAGATCATCATTTCAGCACCATCCCCGTTCCCATTCAAGGATATGCGGTAAACCCCCTGGAATTATGTTATAAATGTGACCATGCCAGAAAAACTAGAACATGGTCAGGTAAAAGAGCCTACGCTAAAAGACCAACAAAGCCAGAGCGATGTAAATGTTGGTGAGGCGGGCCATTTCACAAGGAGCGGAAGATGTTATTCCTCTAAGGCTTTGAAAGCAGCTAAAACAGATAAGGGAAAGAATACAACAGTTAGCCCCACGCAGATATTTGGAGAAGAACCTCCCCCAAAGATGAATGAGCCGGTAACTGAGGCCCAGGCCAAAGAATTTCTGAAGTTCTTGAGACATAGTGAGTACAACGTAGTGGAACAACTACGAAAGCAACCGGCTAGGATCACAGTACTGGAATTACTCTTGAGTTCAGAAAAGCACCGGGAGACGCTATTAAAAGTACTAAATCAAACTTTTGTGCCCCAGGATATTTCTGTGACAAACCTGGACAGGATAGTGGGGCATATCACTGCCTATAATCATATAACATTCAGTGATGATGAGATCCCCGAGGGAGGAATGGGGTCCACCAAAGGCCTTAACATCACAACTCACTGCAAAGGGTATGTAGTACCTGGCGTACTGATTGACAACGGGTCAGCATTGAACGTCCTGCCTATGGTGACCCTGCAGAAACTACCAATAGATGGTTCTCACCTAAAGCCCTGCCACAATTCAGTAAGAGCCTTTGACGGTACGCAAAAAGGAACAATGGGGAAATTGAGGTGCCTCTATTAATCGGACCGACTGAGTATGTGATGGATTTTGTGGTAATGGACATAAAACCATCTTACAGCTGCTTATTGGGAAGGCAATGGATACACTCTGCAGGAGTTGTCCCCTCATCATTGCATCAGAAATTAAAATTTGTAGTCGAAGGCAAATTGGTCACAGTAGAGGCTGAGCAGGAAATTGTTGCTTCAGTGACATCGGATGCCCCCTATATTCAAAATGATGAGGATACTGCAGAATGCTTGTTCCGAGCATTAGAACTAGTGAATGCCACGTTCGTTTCGGAGGGAAGTCGGATCCCTTATCCCCGGTTATCTAATTGTACCAAGATGACCGTCGGAGAAACTTTGGGCCGAGGAGCCAAAGTAGGAAGGGGGTTGGGGAATAAATTACAAGGGAACCTAAGAGCCAAAAGTATGATAACCAAGAAGGACTGTTTTGGGCTGGGTTGCAAACCAAGTACCCAACAGAGAAAAAAAGAATACAAGAGAAAAGAAGAGCAAAGAAAAGCCAGATTTAAAGGAGAAGACATTCCGTGGAGACCGATGTCTTTTCCTAGTTTGAAAACCACTTTTGTCTCCGGATGATTCTACCAGCCAGGTCAGGAAGTTGAAGAGGCAATCAAGGAAAATGACGTACTCAACCAGGAGGAGATATTTAATGAATCATTTGAAGGGATGTACATCAACATGATAGCTGGAAAGGACCGAGGCAGCAAAATGTTGACCAACATCTGCCCCTGCCATCTTGGGGAAACACTCGATAACTGGAGCTGCATTGATCTACCCGTGATTTTTAGGAATAGACCAGAGTAATGCTCCGAATCAACCTTTTGTTTTTGCCCATAAACAATGGGGATCTCTTGTATAGGGCACCTATGTTAACTTTTTGATTAAAATGAAAATATCCCCACTTTCCTGAATGACCAAAGTTTCATTTATTTCATTCATGCATTCTTCATGTTCATTACCTTCATATAAAGCCGTCTTCTTCCCAATACAATTCATTCTCATTTAATCCAGGTCGCTCATGATTGACTATATGAATGATGCCGGATCCAATCCTGGAGTAAATTTTGAATGCCCTGAGGCCTTAGATGGAATTGAGAAAGAAGATGATGAGATAGAAGGTGAGGTCCCGGAAGAGTTGAGGAGAATGGTGGCCAACGAAGAAAGGCAGATCATGCCCCACCAAGAAGAAACAGAAGTTGTAAACTTGGGGACTGAAGAAGAGAGAAAAGAAGTAAAAGTAGGAACGACAATTTCCTCAAAAACCAAGCACGAACTGATAACCCTACTTCAGGAATTCAAGGATGTTTTCGCCTGGACTTATCAAGATATGCCAGGGTTGAATACCGATATAGTGGTGCACAAATTGCCAACAAAACCAGAGTGCAAACCAATACAGCAAAAACTACGGAGAATGAGACCAGATATGTTGTTAAAGATCCGAGAAGAAGTAAAAAAATAGTTTGATGCTGGTTTCTTGGAGGTAGCCAAATACCCCGAATGGGTCGCAAACATTGTACCAGTCCAAAGAAGGACGGGAAAGTTCGTATGTGTGTAGATTATAGGGATCTAAACCGAGCCAGCCCTAAAGACAACTTCCCCTTACCACATATTGACACGCTGGTTGACAACAGTGCAGGACATTCATGGTTTTCATTCATGGACGGCTTCTCAGGGTACAACCAGATAAAGATGGACTCTAACGACATGGAGAAAACTACGTTCATAACCATGTGGGGCACTTTTTGTTATCGGGTGATGCCTTTTGGGTTAAAGAACGCAGGGGCAACATACCAAAGAGCAATGGTGACTCTTTTCCATGACATGATGCACAAAGAAATAGAAGTATACGTGGACGACATGATTGCCAAGTCCCGAACAGAGGAGGAGCACCTACAGAACTTGAGAAAACTATTCCAAAGACTACGGAAGTACCAGCTGAGGCTCAATCCTGCCAAATGTACCTTCACCGTTACTTCTGGAAAACTCCTAGGGTTCGTGGTAAGCAGAAGAGGGATTGAGATCGATCCAAATAAAGTGAAAGCCATCCAGGATCTCTCACCACCCCATACTCAGAAGGAAGTTCGCAGTTTCTTGGGGAGGTTGAATTATATCTCTCGTTTCATTTCCCAATTAACCGACCGATGTGACCCGGTCTTCAGACTTCTTAGAAAGAATAATCCTGGTGTGTGGGATGAGGAATGTCAAAGAGCCCTAGAAAAGATCAAAAAGTACCTAACAAATGCTCCGATTTTAGTCGTACCAGTACCAGATCAACCATTAATTCTCTACCTGACAGTCCTTGAGAATTCAATGGGATGCGTATTGGGGCAACACGATGAGTCAAGAAAAAGGGAGCAAGCCATCTATTACCTAAGCAGGAAATTCAATGACTGCGAAATGCGGTACCCGCCAGTGCAGAAGTTGTGTTGTGCTCTAGTTTGGGCTACCAAGCGGCTTAGGCAGTATATGCTGTACCATACTGCTTGGTTGATATCCAAGCTAGACCCATTGAAGTTCTTAATGGAAGCGCCAGCACTAACAGGGAGGATGGCCCGATGGCAGATGCTCTTATCCAAATTCGATATTGTATACGTGAGCCAGAAAGCCGTAAAGGGGAGTGCCGTAGCAGATTTCCTAGCTAGTCGCGCTTCGAACGACTATGAGGCATTGAACTTTAATTTCCCAGACGAAGACTTGATGTGCATTACAACCGAGGAAGAGGTTTCAGAGGATAAATCATGGAAGCTTTACTTCGATGGAGCCTCTAATGCCCTCGGACATGGGATAGGAGCCGTGCTAATTTCTCCTGAGGATGTCTATTATCCCTTCACCAGCAGATTAGAATTCTTCTGTACCAACAATATAGCTGAATACGAAGCTTGCGTTATGGGACTAAACTCAGCTATTGAGAGAAAGGTTAAAGAACTTTGATTATTTGGAGATTCATCCTTAGTAATTTACCAATTACGTGGGGAATGGGAAACCAGGGACCCGAAGTTGGTCAAATATTATGAATTGATTCAAGAGCTCTCCAAGGAGTTCGAAAGGGTCAGCTTCAATTACCTTCCCCGAGAAGAAAATCAGATGGCAGACGCCTTGGCAACCCTGGCGTCCATGTTCAAAACAAACACTGGGGCAGAAATGAAGCCCATTAAGATGCAGACATTTGAAAGGCCTGCTCATTGTTGCAATGTACAGGAAGAGATTGATGGAAACCCATGGTACTATGACATCTTGCAATATGTCAAGCTTCGAAAGTATCCAGAAGGGGCAAATGACAATGACAGAAAAACACTCAGAAAAATGGCAACAAGATATGTCCTAGATGGGGAGATCCTATACAAGAGAAGTCACGATCAGACATTGCTGAGATGTGTGGATGCCCGGGAGGCGAAGGAGATTTTAGCCGAGGTACATGATGGGCTCTGTCGAACGCACGCCAACGGGCTGTCTATAGCCCGAAAAATTATGAGATATGGCTATTTCTGGTTGACCATGGAGGGTGATTGTATTGATTACGCCAGGAAATGCCACAAATGCCAAATTTACGCTGATAAGATTCACGCACCCCCATCGCCTTTACACACCATGAATTCTCCATGGCCTTTTGCGGCGTGGGGCATGGACGTCATCGGGCAGATTCATCTGAAAGCTTCCAATGGACACCGTTTCATTGTGGTCGCCATAGACTATTTCACTAAATGGGTAGAGGCAGCGTCTTACGCCAACATCACAAGGACTACAGTATGTAAGTTCTTAAAAAAGGAGATTAGTTGTCGATACGGATTACCAGAAAGGGTCATCACCGACAACACTTCCAATCTGAATAACAAAATGATAACGGACGTGTACACACAGTTCAAGATAACATATCATAATTCCACAGTCTATCATCCTAAAATGAATGGGGCAGTGGAAGCAGCAAATAAGAACATAAAGAAGATCATAGCAAAGACGACAAATACCTACAAAGATTGGCATGAGAAGTTGCCATTCGCCCTTTTCGCCTATAGGACGTCCGTTCGCACATCAACAGGGGCAACACCCTACTCCTTGGTGTATGGTACCGAAGCAGTACTCCCCATCGAGGTAGAGATATCGTCTCTCTAGGTCTTAAATGAAGTAAAATTGGAAGAAGCCGAATGGTGCAGGCCAGACTCGACCAGCTAAATCTCATTGATGAAAAGAGACTAAAGGCCATTTGTCATGGTCAGAAGTACCAAAAGCGGATGATGCAGGCGTACAACAAAAAGGTGCGCCTAAGAGAATTTAGAGAGGGGGATCTGGTGCTCAAGAAGATCCTCCCGACTCAGAAAGATTCTCGAGGAAAGTGGATGCCCAACTGGGAAGGGTCATACGTGGTAAAAAGAGCCTTCTCAGGATGAGCCCTAATCTTAAAAGAAATGGATGGAGACGAGCTGAAAAACCCTATAAATTCTGATTCTGTTAAGAAATACTATGTTTGAAAAAAAATGAAAAAAAAGAGAGAAAAGAAAAAGAAGAAAAGAACAAAAATGGAGAGCTCATGGCGAAAACCCGAAATAGGGCGTCTTGAAGCAAAAGGAGGACCTAAGTTGAAAACCCGTAAAGGGCGGCTCAGATAAATTGAAAGGTTGGATATTCGAAGAGAAGGGTTATCCCTATGAACACCGTGAAGAGGGAGCTTCAGGCAAAAGATTCTACGTCGATTGACAGGATCATGTATCATTCATATCGAAGATAATGAGGAATCTTGTATTTCATACTTAACTTTTCTTCTTTCTCATATGTGTCATACCTCTTTTAAGATATCCCAAGACCTTAATCGTAATAAAATCGTGTTTTTGAGCATCCATTCCTTGCCTTCTTGTTAATTTCAGGCAAATATGCTAACATAGGCTTATGGTAAAACAAGAGATTTCTGAGCATTACTGTGATCTAACCTTAAAAATGCAGGTGATTAGAAAACGATGTTAACTTCGCCCTCTAGGTCCCTACATAACGGCTGTTGATAGGGAGGGCGGAAAACTTCAAACAACCGGATAGGATGACCAATGGTGTACGCCCTGCTTATTCAAAGGAAGCATGCGAGATAACAAGAGAGATCTCCCGAGTGAAAACCCAGAAGGGCACCCCTCAAAAAGAAAAATCTAAAGTGAAAACCCGAAAGGGCACTTTAGAATCCCAAGTCGCAAATTGAGAAAAAGAATGGTTGGAATGGTTGAACCCGACAATGAAGAGGGGTATCGCCGCCCGTGAAAAAGGAGAAAGTGAACAACGAGATCGAATAAGGATTAAAGCAAGCCCAGATATTGACACTCATGCATCATGAATAGTCAGACATCACTAGGATTAGGAGCATGTCAATTCATTTGTCATAGCATTTTGTTATATCTTAGACAGGTATCTATGGATTCAAAGAGACATCGGTAGCCATCGTGGTGTGAATCCCAAATATGAAGATGAAGGTTCTACATACAAAAGGCTTATGTTTCCAAGCGCCTGCAGAGAGGTTCTGTATAGGAAGAAACCGCCGCTCCGAGGCTTCAGAAGCTGAAAGTTTTATATAGGAAAGGCTTCCGGCTCCAGGGTGAAGACTAGCAGTTCTATATAGGAAGAACTCCCAGCCGAAGGAATTCACCCATGACATACAAGGTTATATAGGAAAACCTATTGTGTCCGAAAGCAAAGAGTCTTATATAGGAAGGGCTCCGAGCTTCACTGTCTTAGAGTAAAAGATTCTATATAGGAAGAATCCGTAGCTCCAAGATTTCAGAAGCTGAAAGTTTTATATAGGAAAAGCTTCCGGCTCCAGGGTGAAGACTAGCAGTTCCATATAGGAAGAACTCCCAGCCGAAGGAATTCACCCATGACACAAGGTTATATAGGAAAACCTGTTGTGTCCGAAAGCGAAGAGTCTTATATAGGAAGGGCTCCGAGCTTCACTGTCTTAGAGTAAAAGATTCTATATAGGAAGAATCCGTAGCTCCAAGATTTCAGAAGCTGAAAGTTTTATATAGGAAAAGCTTCCGGCTCTAGGGTGAAGACTAGCAGTTCCATATAGGAAGAACTCCCAGCCGAAGGAATTCACCCATGACACAAGGTTATATAGGAAAACCTGTTGTGTCCGAAAGCGAAAAGTCTTATATAGGAAGGGCTCTGAGCTTCACTGTCTTACAGTAAAAGATTCTATATAGGAAGAATCCGTAGCTCCAAGATTTCAGAAGCTGAAAGTTTTATATAGGACAAACTTACAGCTCTAGGGTTTGAAGACTAGCAGTTCTATACAGGGGGAACTCCCAGTCAGAAGAATCCATCAGCGACGCAGAAGGTTTGATATAGGAGAAACCAACGTTGAAGGCGAAGAGTTCTATATAGGGAGGACTCCAAGCTTCACTGTCTCAGGATGAAAGGTTCTATATAGGAGGGACTCATAACTCGAGGCTTCAGAGTAAAGGGTTCTATGAAGAAAGAGCCTATAACTCCAAGATCGGAAGGTGACGAAGCTCTATATAGGAAGAACTTACGAACCTAAAGATTCAGCTAAGGAAAGGCGGAGAGTTCCAGAAGAGCACGTGTTTCTGAAGCTACAAATAGGGAAGTCAGATAAAAATGAGTGCTTATGAATCTTTGCTTTGTTCCCATTCCATGAGAACAAGCAAAGAGGGGCAACTCTAATCACTCATTTTCATCTAACCTCTACGTGTCATATTAACATATTAGTGCATAATTACATATAGGTGTGCGCGTGTATATGTTAGTATATTACATAATGATATAAGTGTGAGGGTATGCATGTATTGATATGGTGTATTACGTACCTATTAATATACGTATGATATGGTTATATTTATGTTAGGAGTATCGTACAAATGTATGTTAGTATATGAGTAGGTCTATATGTGTTTGCATGTGTATATTATTAGTGTCCTTGTTATTATTGAATATATACGAATAAGTGTTGCATGTATTATTATTATGTATATGTACGTGTGAAAGTATTTCATCACAATTGTATGTATGTATACGTAAGTACGCATGTATCTGTATTTACTATTATATTAATATATTAATATGTATGGACAAAACTGGAAAAATAATAGAAAGCCCACTTAAATTAAAATGTCCATATTATTACAAAAATAATAATACAAGGCCCGGTTGGCCCAAGCCCAAGACCCCATTTAACCCTAATTATTTTTGTGCTGATAACTAGGAGCCTTTGGATCAAAATGCGGATCCAACGGCTACGATCAAGGAAGGGTAAATATCTAGCCAGCCGCGTGAACTACACGTCTGGACGGTTCGAATGCCACGCGCGCGTGCGGTCCACGCGCGGACTCTTCGATATCCCACGCGTGTGTGAGTCCCACGCGCTATAACCCCTCGACTGCTGAGCCCCACGTGTCATGATCTGGAGCCGTTTCACCGATCGAGGTTTTATTGGGGCCGTTTATCCTTCAAGCCATCCCGACCGTTAGATCAGATCTGATCCAACGGCCGAGAACGGCTCTGGCCGAAGACAACTTCCCCACATCGCCACCATGCTTCCACCATGCCGGTCTCCAACCACCGCGTTCAGTCATATCAGAACAACACAAAAAAAGAGGCTATGTCAGTGTCAGTCCAGATCTAAAAAATAGAGTACATTACTTGTTACCAAACCAAAGAGACAGTGATATATGTATGAAACAAGTAATTGTAAAGCAGTCAGTTGTAATCGGAAAGAAAAAATAACAAAAAAGGCAACAAGTTTTCAGTGGTAACGCTCTTCTCTTTTCTTACTTCTTTACATGCATAAAGGAAAAGATACGTAGTGATAACAAAAAAAAGGGTTTAGAGTTATTACCCTCATCGTCTGTGGATCTCCCCTCACCAGTGACAAGCCTCTTCGGCTTTTCGAAGTCGAACATGGTGAACTGAAGGGAGACAGAGGTCCCTTTTGGTTTCACTTTGGTCAAACGTAAACAATTTTTTTTTTCGTTTTGTATTTACTCAGATCTAGGCCAAAGGGGTGAGTCTTAGAGTAGATCTAAGTGCATATACGGGTTCGGTTTAGAAAAAGGTTGGTTTTGGGTGTTTCTTTTAGTTCACCGGCATCGGTTAGCGGCGGCCGGCGGCAGAAAGAACGGTGAAAAGTCACCGGTTTCTGGGTTCATCACAGGTTCAGGGGGGATGGTCGAGAGAAAATGAGAGGGTTGGTTTATTATAAAAACTGGAATTGAATGAAAATGGGGGAAAATTCGAGTCTAGGCCAAAAAAAGGGGTTTTATAGGTGTTTTTATTTCGTGAAATGGTGAAATTTTGTAATAAATCCTCCCGCTTTTTCGATATTTTCGTTTTTGTCTCACCGCATGGGATATTTACAACTCTGGTCCCCCTCTTATTTCAAAATCTTGCAATCCAATCCCTAAATTAAATCAAATCAGTTTTTAAATGGCAAAATTACCTCACTAGTCCCACCACGTTTTTGAAATTTTCACTTCGGGTCTGCCCCTTGGTCCAATTACAGTTTCAGTCCTTTCAAGTTCGGTCCTGCTTGCATTTTCGTCCCTAAATCGCATATTATTGTCCTTTAATTTCTGCTCCTGATGTTTATTTCTTTTCATTTCGGTCATGATTCCATGTAAATATTCATGTTCGTTTATTATAATCGTGTATGTTGATTTAGCTTTTTACCTTTTCATATATCCCTCGTATATGCTTCGTATTTTCATGTTTACATATATATGTGTGTTAAGTTTATGATGATTATGTATCTTTATGCATTTGTTCGGTTATTCGTATCACGCATATTGTATTGATATTTGAGTTGGCTCGAACACAACCTGCTTTATATTTCAGTATGTATTGCATGTTTTCTTTGCTTTTAGGTTGTGTGTCGGTATATTTTCTTGGTCATGTATAATGCTATATTTTACGTATGTTACAATGTGTCTTATTGTAATATGTACATTTTTGTAATATGTGTTTGTGTTCCATGCCTTGTAATTGTGACATGTTAGGTTTATTTTTAGTCATGAGTAGGGATAATTTATATGCATGTATGTTTTAGATTAGTATTTTATTTATGTTCTGTTAATAGTTTATTATGTGAATATTTACTGTATTTTAATTATTGGCCATGCTTAATATTTTGTTCACTAAGGTTGCATAATGAAATATATAAATTGTCAATGCGGTGCCCTTTTATCCGAGCGTAAACGGGGCCAGTATCAGGCGTAGTGATAGTGGTTGGGCGTTTACTCTCGGATAACGGGGCCTTTAAAATTTATTCACAATTATAACCGAATTTTAAACTAATCGTCACTTTAATCCGGAAAGTCTAATATTAACGAAGCGGTAATTATTAAAGTACCAATTTTGAGTGGTGTGGGGGTGCTAATCCTTCCTCATCCGTAACCGACTCCCAAACCCAACAATTTTTTAAATCTCTGGTTTTATGGTGTCTGGCCTACCTAAGTGGCCGGTGGCAAATCCAATTTTTAATAAAATGCATTTTTTTAAAAAAAAATCCCACGGAAAAAATGTTTTATATCCGAAAAATCACAAATACTTCGAAAACACGTTTTTTTAGCAAAAAAAGACATCGCTACATCTATCCCTTTCAAAAGGTTCTTCAACGAGGAGATTCAGAAAAAGTTTGAAACAAATTTTGCCTCGAGAAGTTTTTGCTACGAGAAGCATTTTGAGTTTAAAACAGAGACAATGATTGACTTCCCTCTGAAAGTCATGTCTACGATTAACTTGCACAAATGGACTCAGTTCTGCTAGCAAAAATGGGAGATTTATGCCACCATCGTCCAAGAATTCTATGCACACCTTGTGACCAAGGATTCGCCCTTCTTGATTATTAGAGTTAAATGTGTTCACTTTTATGAAAGGTATATTAACAATATGTTTGAGTTAGATGGTGCAGAGGATGAGTATTTTGAGTACACTGACCCAATGAATGCTGCCAAGAGGAAGAGGCTACTGGTAGATCTATATGAACCTGGCACAGCATGGACAGCCTCATCAACGGGCCACCGGATGGTGAAGAGGCTGGCATTGAAACACTAATAGAGAGGATGGAATCACTTTCTCAAGGCAAATCTGATGCCCACATCCCATAACGAGACCGTGTTAGAAGAAAGGATGATCCTATTTCACTCCATTGTTATGGGGCACAAGATCAATGTTGGCAAGATCATTATTGAGGAAACTTACAAGTGCATAGCGAAAAGGTACTGGTAGCTTGTTTTTCCCTTTGTTGATTTCTAACGTTTGCATACTCCATGATGTGCCAAGGCTTGATACGGATAAATGGCAAACGATCAAAGGAACAACAATTACTGCTGCTATATGGAGGAATCTTGTTGCTGCTGAGCCCAAGGACAAGGGGAAGGGAAAGGCAAGGGTACCCACGCCAAAGCCCAAGGAGTCAAAGGTCGAGCCAGCAACCATGCCAGAAACTGTGCCAGACAGTTCAATGGCAATGTTGTCCCAAATTCACCAACGCCAGAAGATTATTCTCCAAAAGCTGGAAAAAGTTGAGGAGCTCAATGCCAAGATGCAACACTAGATCCAGGCCAAGGATATTGTAATCAGGGAGGCTCTTACAAAATTATTAACTGATTTTGTGCCAACATTTTCAGACTTCCCTGCCAAGCCCTCTGCCAGCGACAATGCCATACCAGCTAGTCTAGTTCATACCCCGTCCAATGCCACAGTCTCATTGTCTCTAGTTCAAGTTGAGTCTGCCAGTTTTGATTCTTCATCTGAATCAAAGGAAACCAAATCCAGGTCTACCAAAGCTAAGTCGCCAGTGACACATGCTATACATACGCCATCTGATGCCACCGATGCACCTACTGCATCGGACCCTGCCAAGGAAAAGGAGGAAGTTTAAGCCTCCACTGTCGCTTCAAAATTGAGCCTGAAAAGAAAGAAGCACATGGCCCCTGATCGAGGGCCATTTGTGAGAAGAAAAACCCGTTTATGCACATCTTCTTCCTAAACTCCTTTACATTTCATTCCATTGCATTTACATGATCATGTATTTTTAATTTTTTCTATTTTTCTTATATATACGTTGTTTCATGCATTGGGGACAATGCACATCTTGGGTTTGGGGGTGTGCATTTCTTCACGTTTATGCCATGCATTTCATGTTTAAATTTTTGTTGCCATGCCATTTAGGTCATTTAGGATAGATGCATACCGAACCACTAAATAAAAAAGAAAAAGAAAATTTTTGCCTCAGTTTAATCTTTAAAATGTTAGCATTTGTTAGGCAAGTTTAATTTGATCTAGGTGTCTGTCCAATGAGAAAATTTTAATCGTTAGTTGTCATGCCATGCCAGCAGAATAGTATGTCAGGTTAGCTTGGCAATTGATCTCTAGTTTAGGGAACTGAAATTCCACTTAACACGTAGTATGTATCTATTTCCTTAGCAAACTTGGACTTTTTGAAAATATGCTCAGATTTAGAAAAAACTGATGCCAGGGTAAAAAGAAATAAATAAGGCAACAATGTTCTGCCAAGGCAAGAAAAAAATGAACTCTCCTCTACCTAGGGATAATAAGTTACTTGGGGCTTCGTGGTTTGCTCCCTCTTAGTTCTCAAGTCTAAAACCTTAGAGTATGAGTTGAAGAGAAAGCCTAGAGATGTCTATATTAATGTGGGGATTCGTGGCATGCTCCCTCTTATCTCTCACGCTAAATAGTGTCACGAAGCAAGCTTAAGTTAATGCCAACAGAAACCCTTGGCAAAGAATAAAAAGATAAAAAGATAAAAATATGAGTTTAGGTAGTAAAATTGGCTAAAGGAGTGACAGGATACTTAATGCATATTGCCTACACATCATGCACTCTTCATGACCTTAGACTAGAGTTATATTGTTGAACTTGAATTGCTACCTGCTTGGCATTATTGCACTGAGATACTAAAGACAGAAATAGAGCCAAATTCTGCTTGCCAACATATGTTGGCATTCAACCAAAATTTTGTCGAGGTAATATTTTCACAGTTTTTGTTTTTTTTTGCATTACTTGAGGACAAGAAATGAGTTAGGTTCGGGGGTGTGTTCCTCCCCAAAAGTACTGTTTTTAATGCCAATCTTACAATGCTTTTGCTTGTTTTATGTGTATTTAGTTGCATTAGGATGTTAAAACCATGCATTTGCATAAGAAGTTTAGAATTTTGTCTATGCCAGTGTGAAGGGTTGTTTTGTTGGCAATTTTGTAGGTTTGGCACAGGATTTGGCACAGAAAAACATCTCAGGAAGGAGTGCCAGAGAAAAAGTTGGGTGCTGTTGGCACAGATGGACCAGACAATACCAAGCACCGGTTGGCAGAGAAGTGAACTTGATGCCATGCCAAGAAGTTGTTGGACCCCGAAAAATAGGAAATGATCAGGCTCCAAAAAGATAGTAATTGGAACAATCTCTGAAAAAATAACGGATAAGATGGTGCCAAAACTTGTTGGCATATTCATGCCAAGCTTGGACGCTAGGGAAGCGATGGCAGTATGACGTCAGCCCTAGCCTGATCAGCTCTCGTTTAAATTTGGATAAGAAGATAATCCATTATCCCTTGGGCAGTTGAAATTCAAAATTTGAAGAGCTAATCCTATTCCTTCCTCACACACCTATTTAAACACCAACCAAGCTAGACTTTGGGGGAAAAAGAAGATTGGATCGTGAGGAGTTGGTGTGTGACGATTGACAACCGGCTGCACCTAGGAAGGGTGGTCCGACCAGCTTGGCCGAGAAGCCTGAATCTTGAAGAGTTGCATCAAGAGACCCCTTCTAGCCCATTTTCTCTTTCAAGCTATTTTATTTTGTTTTTAAGGATGATGTATTTCGAAAACGTTTGTGCGTTGTTGGTTAAATCTCTCACCATGAACCAATTTAATAGTTGGTGGGGGATGTTTGCGTTAAAAGCTATTTTCATGTTTTAGTTTTTAATAATAAATCTGCCTCGGCAATGTTTTCACTATTCGGCATACTTTAATATTTCCTAAATACTATGCCAAGCGAGAGCTGGCACTGTTGGCCTATTACGCCTCAATATCTTAACAGACTTGGGGTGGCAGCGAATAAGTTGTTAAATACTGAGGAGAGAAGCTTTGAGAGAAGTCGTTCAAGCAGATGAACTTACTTCAGGAGTGGAATCTACCCCTTAGGAGTATAGATTGGATCTTGATCAAATTGGTTTATTTAAAAACAAACACTATAGAGATATAGGGCTTTTTACATGATCAATTTAGGGCAATGACCATCGAGAGAGGCTTTGCTAATGTTGAATATGCTCGACAAACAATGCCAAGACAGGTTGTTATTAAAGGCTGACACGACATGAATAGCGTGAAAACCAGTCATTCCTTGGCAACGTTCATCATTCATTAAAGCATATTTCTTGCCAACGTCTTTACTTTACTTTCATTCCTTTTCTTTTTAATTGTTTTCAAAACCAACTTCAAATCAAATCAACTTTTTCTTAAGGCAAGTAACAATCAAGGCAATTGAATTCCAAGTCAATCTTGTGGGATCGATACTCAGCTTACCAGCTGTATTAATTGCAGACCGTGTATACTTGCACGCAAAAGACTCATCTTGGCACTGTTTTATACTTTTCCAACATAACTTTTGCCTCTTTTGCCAGCATTTCACCTAGAGAGTCTACAATATTAAATGCTAATAAGCATTGGATTTCATTCCGGTTGGGAATGGCGTTATTGCATTGGCAATGAGATTTGCATATGTGATGTTTTGTTTAATGCATTGTGAAGCAGTAAGTAAATGGTTTGTAAATGATATATTGGCTATGTGACATGGTGAGAAAACAATCGGATATAGTTTGTATGCCATAGGATTAAAAGTGCACTATAAAATATGAACAAAATCGATCATGGCCATGGGTCCTTGAGGCATGGCGGTTTAACAAGGCCACTCAGATTGTTGGGGAACTCCTTTGGGGCATGCGGTTTAACTAGGCAACCCAAATTGATGGTGATATTGCGGTTTAACTAGGCAAGGTCGGTACACTCGCGGTTTAACTAGGCAAGGGTGAAATCTCACAGTTTAACTAGGTGAGGGTGTCAAATCTTGCGGTTTAACTAGGCATGGTATGGGAGATCCGTGTATCCGATATGTATACGATAGAGGTAGTCTATCTGGTCACTATAAATGTCAATATATGAGAAAGTTAATGTGTTGAACCTATTTTAATGCTTTGGGATTTAAGCATGGTTTATGATTTAATGCTTTGGAGATTTAAGCATGGAATGTACATGATGGTGCACAACGGTTATTATGCTTTGATTCGGTTAGAATCATAGAAAAATGCTTTGGTTGTAAGCATGTTTTTGGAAAACAAGCATATGGTTTTCAAATGGTTTTAATGCATCATTGTTGTATGAGCATCCTCACTAAGCAAGTGTGCTTACGCTCTCTTTTTCCTAATGATGCAGAGCATTAAGTTTTGGGGGCAGCAAGAGGCAAGACTAAGTGATAAAAGGAAATTTACAAGTTTGAGTATGAACTCGGTTTATATTTCGGTTAATAAGGCAATGTGTTCGCCATGGTTTTTGGGAGTTTTAATTCTGTTTCCTTATAGATTTTAAGTATGTTTCTATGCCAGATTTGGGGGATAGTTTGATGTTGCTAAGCTTGATGTTAATCTTTGCTTATAGTTGTGGATGATTGGTTGTTTAGGTATGCATCTAGAGCCTTCTTTATGATTGCCATGTTGTGATGGTTTGAGCAAGTTTATTATGCTGTGTGGGTTGTGTTGTTATCACGCTTATGCTGAGATTGGCCTATTTGTGTATTTTGGTATGTTTGGAAATATGGTTTAGGAAGCACGCCTTTAGAGTGATCATTTGGTAACATGAGATTGATTTGGTTGTTTACTTTTAGCATAGATGTGAGTTTATATATTTATGGTTGTTTGTATGCATGTTTGCAAGTTGCTAGGTCCCAAATGCATCTAGATTCGAGTGAAAAACCAGCTAAATTTGACATTACAAGCCTAGGCATACCGATACGTAAGGGACCGTATTGGTACGTCTAGGAAATTTTGGGCAGGGTGTTTCGATACGGGGGTAGGCATTTCGATACGCTTTATTGCTACTAGAATCTCACCTTTTGGAACAAGCCCGCGTACCGAAACACTAGATGATTGTATCGGTACATTGTATAAAGAAATTAAATAGGATTTTCGTACTCAAAGTGGCGTACCGGTACAGTGCTTGGTGTACCAAAACGAGTTGAAATACCGTATTGATACAAAACTTAGCGTATCGATATGGAGGCAGTTAATTATGTTAATGTCATGGAAAGGCTATTTTGGGTTTCTTTCGTTTTAGTCCATGGGTATTGTTTTATCAACTGAATGAGCACGGCTAATCGTATTGAGCTGATTTTTGACATGTAAGCATGAAATATATTTAATTAAAGGTTGGTAACTTAAAATTGGGAAAAGTCCCTGCATATTGCTAAAATTGCAATTTAGTCCCTAAATTGTGTTTATGCCTAATTGGATATCGTTTCGATGCCCGATAGAGTTGAGTCCTCACTTGTGAATAGTATGTACATGTAGGAAATTAATAATGCATCTAGACAAGATAAAAGAAAAAATGGACTCGTTTTAGGTTTCATCTTCTCGGTTTACTTCGGTAAACCTATTATAGCTTGCTTGGTTCGGTCTTGCGACTAGACCGGGTTGAGGGGGTTATATTTGGTGGTATCAGAGACAAGTTTGTGAAAATATGGGATGTTGTTGTTTGATTAACTAATGTTGTTGAGTTGAAGGGTGATTGGGTATATATTCGGTGATTATTTAATATCATGTTGGGGTATGAATTGGGGACAAATTGCCTATTACTGAGGTTTAAAATGCATTTTAAAGTTTTCTTGGGTCCTTGCCTAATGCTAGCCTAACTTTAATGTGTTTTGATGCTTTTGATAGCATGGCTCAACGTGAGACGCTATCGATGGCTAATACTGTCGGGGTAGGGCAGAATAATGAGATGGAAGAGAATCTCCCTAATGTTTTACCTCATCCTTTAATGGTTCCTCCAGTTGATGTTGGGGCAGGCGAAGTACCCCAGGTTAACTAGGTGCCTGTATATGGTGATTTGACTCCGTTAGTTCAAGCAATAACGAGAGCTTTCCAAGCAGCGGTGGCTGAAGTGTAGGCACAAACACCGGCACCGGCTGCGGTGGCAAATCAGGTGTTACCCTTGGAGCGTTTAAGGAGTTTAGGAGGTGAGGAACTTCAAGGTTTAAGCCCCGAGGTAGCCGAGGGTTGGATGGAAACGACAATTCGCATCATGAATAAGATGGGATGAAATCAGGAGCGCAAGTTGGGTTGCACCGTATCATTGTTGCAGGGTGATACATATCATTGGTGGCTGACCAAAATTGTTACGTCCCAGAGGTAGATGTTACTTGGGATTTCTTTTGAAGAGCTTTCAAGAGGAAGTACCATGGTACCCAATATTTAGATATGAAAAAGCGTGAGTTCATGGCGCTGACTCAGGGTGGCATGTCGGTTGTAGAATACGAGGTGAAGTTTGTCCGCCTAAGTTAGTATGCTCCGGAGTTGGTTCTTGATGACTAGCAGAGATATGACAGGTTCTGTCATGGTCTTGTTATGGACATTAAGACGTATCTCCTGGATGCAGATTACACAAATTTTGATGTGTTGGTCAATCGGGCCAAGAATATCAGGCAGTCCTTGGGTGCACCAGTTTAGGTTGCGGGTGTGAGCCTGGGTAAGAGAGTGACTAACTCTAGCTATTCTGGGAGGTAGAATAGGAAGTTCAGGGACAATATACATAGGTTAGATCACAGGCGTGGTGGTGGAGTTGGCCAAGGTGCTCAGGGAGCTCGTGTTGTAGCGGAGTGTAAGCGATGAGGTAGGCACCACACTGGTATGTGCTGGGGTAATGCTGGAGGTTATTGGATTTGTGGATCGTCAGATCATTTTAAGCGTGATTGTCCTCGAGATATGAGGGGTGTACCGGAATAGGTTGCTGCACCTGCTAAGGTCCGAGGCTGTGGCATGAGGATGGTCAGAGGGGTATGGCCCATGTCGCAGTGGTGGATCGATTCAGGTTTTTGCTCACCGTGAGGGACATAATGACACGGATGTGATCGTAGGTACCTTTACTTTGCAATCCTTGTCATTTGTATATTTGATTAATTCGGGGTCTACTCATTCTACATCTTGAGTGAACATGCATCATTGTTGAATATTCCTATTGAGATCCTTGATGTTGGTATGTTAGTAACTAGTTCTTTTGGTGAGATGGTTACTACTAGAAAGCTGTATAGGCGGTGTCCTTTGGTTGTTCAAGGTCATGAGTTTGCCATGGATCTGATGGAGTTGCCATTCTATGGTTTTGATATCATTTTAGGTATGGATTGGTTGAGTGAGCACAAGGCGGTTGTGGATTGTGAATCCAAAAGGATTTCTTTGAGGTTAGCTGATAGTTATGAAGTTGTGGTGGTTAGCGAGAATGTAAAGTTCTTATCCAATGTTGTTTTAGCTACCCAGGCGAAAAAGATGATGCAAGGAGGTTGCCAAGCTTATTTGGCTATTGTGATGAATCCTGAAGCCAAGGGTGATCGAGTGCAGGACATTCGAGCTATTTGTGATTTTTCGGAGGTTTTTCTTGAAGATTTATCGGGTTTACTGCCAGATAGATAGGTAGAATTCGGTATCGAATTGTTTGCAGGTACAACACCATTTTCTATTGCTCTTTATAGGATGGCACCGAAGGAATTGAAGGAGTTGAAGTCACAGCTTCAAGAGTTGTTGGATCACGGGTTTATTCGATCAAGTGTTTCTCTTTGGGTTGCTCTTGTTCTCTTTGTAAAAAAGAATGATGGTACAATGTGTATGTGCATTGATTACCAGCAGTTGAATAAATTAATGGTGAAGAACAAGTATATATTTTCGCAAATTGATGACTTGTTCGATCAGTTTCGTAGAGCAGCGGTGTTTTCCAAGATAGATTTAAGATTGGGGTATTATCAGTTGAAGGTTAAGGATGGAGATGTGCATAAGACCGCGTTCCGTACGAGGTATAGACATTATGAGTTTTTGGTCATGCCTTTTGATTTGACAAATGCCTCGGTTGCGTTCATGGATATGATGAATAGGGTATTCCATGAGTATCTTGATCAGTTTGTTGTGGTGTTCATAGATGATATTCTCATGTACTCGCGTACCGAGGAGGAACATGATTGGCATTTTCGAATTGTGTTGCAAGTATTGAAGGATAATCAGTTGTATGCTAAACCGAGCAAGTACGAGTTTTGGTTTAAAGAAGTAATGTTCCTTGGACACGTGGCTTTCGCAGTGGGTATTCGTGTTGATCTATAGAAAATTGAGGTTATTCTAAATTGGAAGCAACCTAAGTATGTTTTGGAGGTGCGTAGTTTTCTTGGGTTGGCTGGTTATTATTGCCGTTTTGTTGAGGGGTTTTCGAGTATTATAGCACCGTTGACAAAGCTGTTGCAAAAGAATGTTCCTTATGTGTGGACGAAGAGGCAGCAGCATAGTTTTGAGAAGCTGAATCGGGAAAGGAGTTTGTGGTTTATAGCGATGTGTCATATGTTGGATTGGGTTGTGAGTTAATGCAAGATGGTAAGGTTGTGGCCTATGCATCGAGACAGTTGAAGGTTCATGAGCGCAACTATCCAACTCATGATTTGGAGCTTGCATCTGTGGTTTTTGCCTTGAAAATCTAGAGGCATTATCTTTATGGCGAAAAGTGTGTGGTTTTTACGGATCACAAGAGTTTGAAGTATTTAATATCTCAAAAGGATTTGAATATTAGGCAACGAAGATGGTTGGAGTTGCTTAAGGATTACGACTTGACAAATGAGTATCATCCTGGTAAAGCCAATGTGGTTACGTACGCATTGAGTCGTAAGGCTGCGGTTGAGCTTAGAGCTATGTTTGCAAGGTTGAGTGTGACACAGGAAGGTGGTTTGTTGGCCGAGTTGCAAGTTAAGCATACGTTGTCACATTTGATCAAAGCTAAACAGATTTTCATTTTGATGATGATGGAGTTTTGTGTTTCAAGGGTCGAATAGTGATGTCAGATGATCTGGAGTTGAGGCACACTATTTTGATGGAGGTATATTCTATTCCTTTTTCTATGCATCCTGGTAGTGTTAAGATGTATCGCGGGTTGAAGGAAGCATACTACTAGGTTGGGTTGAAAAAGGATGTGGCTGAGTTTGTTTCCAAGTGTATGGTTTGTCAGCGGGTTAAGGCTGAACATCAGTTTCCATCCGGGTTGTTGCAACCGCTAAAAATTTCAGAGTGGAAATAGGAGAGAATCACCATGGATTTTATGACAGGGCTGCCATTGACACCAGCTAAAAAGGATTCTATTTGGGTGATTGTTGATCGGTTTACGAATTGTGCACATTTTATGCCAGTGACACGACGAATACCTTGGATAAACTGGAAAATTTGTACATTGCTGAGATTGTGCGCTTGCACGGGGTACCTAAGTCCATTGTGTCTGATAGAGATCTGAGGTTTACGGCAAGGTTCTGGAGAAGTTTACACTAGGCTTTGGGTTCGAGATTGAGTTCCAGCACCGCCTATCACCCCTAGACGGATGGATAGTCTGAGCGGGTTATCCAAGTTTGGGAGGATATGCTGAGGTGTTGTATTATTGAGTTTCAAGGAACCTGGGAGAAGCATTTACCTTTAGTTGAGTTTGCATATAAAATAGCTTCCAAGCGAGTATACAGATGGCACCATATGAGGCGTTGTATGGCAAAAGGTATCGTACACCCTTGTGTTGGGCTGAGGTATGGGAAAAGCATGTTACCTTACCGAATGTGTTGAAGGACACGGATGAAAAGGTAAAGCTTGTGTGTGACCGCTTGAAAGTAGCTGCGGATCGGCAGAAGTCTTACATGGATTTGAAGCATAGAGAAATTGAATATGCAGTGGGCGACCGTGTATTCTTGAAAGTGTCGCCATGGAAAAGGGTGATGAGATTTGAATGTAAGGGTAAGCTTAGTCCGATTTTTATTGGACCGTACGAGGTTATTGAATGTGTAGGTCATATGGCTTATCGATTGAGGTTACCTCCCGAGCTAGAGAAAATACATAATGTGTTCCATGTATCTATGTTACGGAGGTATCGGTCAGATCCTTCGCATGTTATGCCGGTGGAGCATATAGAGTTGAGACCGGATTTACCTACGATGAGGAACCTGTGGAGATCCTTGATTCCACCAATAAAGTTCTTTGTGGTAAGACGACTGAGCTTGTGAAGGTCTTGTGGCGACACCGAGGTGATGAGGAAGCCACTTGGGAAAGCAAGGCGGATATGATGGAGTAATTTCCGCATTTGTTTCCTCCAAATAATTTCGAGGATGAAATTTCTTAAGTGGGGGAGAGTTGTAACACCCCGATTTTGGGCTTAGATGTTTTAAAGGTTGGTTCGAAGGTCAGGTGGACCGATATTAGAGTTTCGGGTCAATTTCTGGATTTAATTTGTTTAAATATTTTTGAAGGTGATAAATTGAGGGAAAATGTTATAAAATCATTATTAATTATATTAAGGATAATGGTGAAATCAATTTTGGAAAATAAGATTTGGAAATCGGATATTTTGTCCAGTGACATGCAAGTTTTGAAAACTACTTTTAACGGTGACTAAAATGAAAAGGGTCAAATTCTTAGAATCTTTAAGGATCTATTTTACCAAGTTTTTTTGATGATTTCTCCCTTAATTAAAGATATTTTAACATGTGTTTTAAAGTTAATTAAAAAGGGATTTTAGTTAAAAAGTTAGTTAAGCTTTTCAAAGAAAATTCACGTAACTTTTCTCAGCCAAACACTTAAGTTTTCATCAATATCCAGAGATGAGAAGTCTTTTAACTTGTATTTATGATTTGTAAATGATTAATTAGCATTGTTACAAAATCTCATCTAAATCTTGTGTTTTCTTAGCTTCTATCAAACCATTTGAGGGAGAAATCTCACAATAGGGGTAAGGTCCGTGATCTCCTCTATTGTATGGTTCTTTACTGAAATTCCCAAGTATTTGATCCTTGAATTATTGATTGTAAACTGATTTTAATGATTTATCAATGTTTGATTGAGTAAATTGGGTAAAATTGATGTAACAAGGTAATTTTCGAAGTGCTTCTGATTTCCAGTGTTTAAGATTGATTTAATACATATTTTGGATGTAATATGAAGTTGATAAGTTGTTTTTATCAATAGAATCCCGAAACTCTTGGATCTCTAATTGTTTAGGATGTTAGATTTGAGTTTTTGTGATGATTTTCGATTTTAATCTTTGCTGGAAGTAAAAGGATGTTGGGAAAGGGTTTATGGATGTTAACTAATAGGTTGAATCGTTGTTTTATGGCTGGGTTAAGTTTCGGAAATGTTTGATGATGATTTTAGTTTGTTTCGGATGGTTTTTAAGTGGGCAACCTGAGAGTTGCAGGGTTTTGCTTTGACGCAGTGGTTTGAATGCATAATGATGCATTTATCTTCTGGTTTTATGCGTTTAAAACAGGGGATAATGAAGGCGACGAAGCTTGACGTTGTTTGTTTCTTGCTGGGAGCTTGCTTCGCATTGGCAAGGAAGGCGAAGCGTATCAGTGAGTGGAAACTGGTTTTAATTGCTTTACAAAGGTTTGTAAAGGTTGTTGGGAGTTTAGGGTAAGCGTGAGACACTTACCTAAGCTCGGAAGTAAGATTCCCTTATTTTGCTCTTGATTGGAATGGATATGATCATGTTGTTTGCATGTTTTGGTGATAAACATGGTATGATTTACTTACTGGAAATGCATGATTTTGAGTACATATGCAGGGGTTTAAAAGTATATTAATGGCTAATAAGCATTGGATTTCATTCCGGTTGGGCATGGTATTATTGCATTGGCAATGAGATTTGTATATGTGATGTTTTGTTTAATGCATTGTAAAGCAGTAAGTAAATGGCTTGTAAATGGTATATTGGCTATGTGACATGGTGAGAAAACAATCGGATATAGTTGGCATGCCATAGGATTAAAAGTGCACTATAGAATATGAACAAAATCGATCATGGCCATGGGTCCTTGAGGTATGGTAGTTTAACAAGGCCACTTGGACTATTGGGGACCTCATTTAGGGTATGCGATTTAACTAGGCAACCCAAATTGATGATGATCATGCAGTTTAACTAGGCAAGGTCGGTACACTTACGGTTTAACTAGGCAAGGGTGTCAAATCTTGCTGTCTAACTAGGCAAGGTTTGGGATATCATACGGTTTAACTAGGCATGGTATGAGAGATTCGTGTTTCCGATATGTATAGGATAGAGGTAGTCTATCTGGTCACTATAAATGCCAATATATGAGAAAGTTCATGTGGTGAACCTATTTTAATGCTTTGGGATTTAAGCATGGTTTATGATTTAATGCTTTGGAGATTTAAGCATGGAATGTACATGATGTTGCACAATGGTTATTATGCTTTGATTCAATTGGAATCATGGAAAAATGCTTTGGTTGTAAGCATGTTTTTGGAAAACAAGCATATGGTTTTCAAATGGTTTTAATGCATCATTGTTGTATGAGCATCCTCACTAAGCAATTGTGCTTACGCTCTCTTTTTTCTAATGATACAGAGCATTATGTTTTGGGGGCAGCAAGAGGCAAGGCTAAGTGATCCAAGGACATTTACAAGTTTGAGTATGAACTCGGTTTATATTTTGGTTAATAAGGCAATGTGTTCGCCATGGTTTTTGGGAGTTGTAATTCTGTTTCCTTATGGATTTTAAGTATGTTTCTATGCTGGATTTTGGGGATGTTTTGATGTTGCTAAGCTTGATGTTAATCCTAGCTTATAGTTTTGGATGATTGGTTGTTTAGGTATTCATCTAGAGCCTCCTTGATGATTTCCATGTTGTGATGGTTTGAGCAAGTTTATTATGCTGTGTGGGTTGTGTTGTTATGACGATTCTACTGAGATTGGCCTATTTGTGTATTTTGGTATGTTTGGCAATATGGCTTAGAAAGCATGCCTTTAGAGTGATCCTTTGGTAACATGAGATTGATTTGGTTGTTTAATTTTAGCATAGATGTGAGTTTATATACTTATGGTTGTTTGTATGCATGTTTTCAAGTTGCTAGGACCCAAATGCATCTAGATTCGAGTGAAAAACAACTAAATTTGACATTACAGGCCCAAGCATACCGATACGCGGGAGACCGTATCGGTACGACTAGGCAATTTTGGGCAGGGTGTTTTGGTACAGGGGTAGGCATTTCGATACGCTTTATTGTTACTGTAATCTCACCTTTTGGAACGAGCCCGAGTATTGAAACACTGGATGACTGTATCGGTACGGTGTATAAAGAATTAAATGGGATTTTTGTATTCGAAGTGGCGTACCGATGCGGTGCTTGGTGTACTGAAACAAGTTTCAATACCGTATCGATACGGGACTTAGCGTGTCTATACAGAGGCAATTAATTATTTTAATGTCATGGAAAGGCTATTTTGGGTTTCTTACGTTTTAGTACCTAGGTCTTGTTTTATCAACTGAATGAGCATGGTTGATCGTATTGAGCTGATTTTTGACATGTCAGCATGAAATATATTTAATTAATGGTTGGTAATTTAAAAATGGGAAAAGACCCTACATATTGCTAAAATTGCAATTTAGTCCCTAAATTGCGTTTGCGTCCAATTGGATATCGTTTCGATGCCCGATAGAGTTGAGTCCTCACCTGTGAACAATCTGTACACGTAGAAAAGTAATAATGCATCTAGACAAGCTAAAAGAAAAAATGGACACGTTTTAGGTCTCATCTTCTCGGTTTACTTCGGTAAACCTATTGTAGATTGCTTGGTTCAGTCTTGCGACTAGGCTGGGTCGAGGGGGTTACACGTAACCTGGCCCTGATACCAATAAATGTAACCCCCTCGACCCGACTAGATGCCCGACTGAACCGAGTGAGCTATATTAGGTTTGCCGAAGCAAACCGGAGAAAGATTACGATAAACTATCCATTTTTCCTTGGATCTTGTCTAGATGCATATTATTAATCCTAAGTGATCATGCTTGCAACATATGAATTTACAAAGGAAACGAACCACAGAAAGGCAACCAATTACATACGATACGTTTTAGGGACTTAAACGTAAAACTAGTAAATTAAAGTACCATTAATGGAATTAGGGTTACCAATCCTCAATTAGTAAAAATACATGCTTGCATGTCAATTCAATCTGCCCATCCAAAATCAAGCAATTGCATTCACAACAATTAGGGACCGAAACGAAAGAATTAGAAACTATCAAACATTCCAATAATTGATTTAACTGCAGCCTGTATCGGTGCGTGTACGGGTGTTTCGATACGCCTTGGCCAATTTTCAAAACTCAATTTCCAGTAGCTCAAAATCGTACTGATACAGTCCCGCGTATCGAAACGCTCAGCCAAATTGCTCTTACTCGTATCGAAACACCTTCTCGCGTATCGAAATGCTATGCCTAAAAAGGCTTACCCGTATCGAAACACCTCTCTTGCGTATCGAAACACTAAGCCTGAAATAGCCTAGCCATACCGGTATGAGGGGACGCGTTCTGATACGCCTAGACCCAAAAATGTCATTTTAGCTGGTTTTTCAATCGAATCTAGATGCATTTAGGTCCTAGCAACTCGCATTCATGCATACAACCAACCATCCCATCATAATCCAACATTAGCACAAAGATTAGCAACAACAACTAAACATAAGCTTCCAAAAGATCAATCTAAAGGCATGCTCCCTGACCACTTTACCAAACATACCAAAACACTCAATAGAACATTTTCTAGCATATACCACTTCCACACGTATCTATAACATCAAAATCAACATGCTAGAACCATCAAAACATAGCATTCAACCAAGGTTATCTAGATGAAGACCTAAGCAACCACATAGCATCAACCATAAGCAAGGATTAACAACATACTTATCACATCAATCCAACTCCAAAACATATCAGTAAACATGCTTAAAAACTAGGGAAAACATAATTACAAATCCCAAAAACATGGTGAACACATTGCCTTATTAACTGGAAACTTAAATCGAGTTCATACTCAAAATAGTCTTTGCTCCCGGATCACTTAACCTTGCCTTTCCTGCCCCAAACTTCAATGCTCTGCATCATTAGGAAAAAGAGAGCGTAAGCACACATGCTTGTGAGAAAGCTCATAAAACAATGATGCTTTAAATTCCTTTGAAAACTAAACACTTGTTTTCAAACCATGCTTACGACCAAAACATTTTCATTGATTCCAAATCAAATCATGCATACCAACCTTATGCAAAAGCATTTACAAATCCCATGCTTAAATCCCAAAGCATTAAATCATAATACCATGCTTAAACCCCAAAGCATTATAAAATAGGTCCAACACATGAACTTTCATATATTGGCAATTATAGTGACCCCGAGTAAACAATCCTCTACCCTTGGATAGACAATCCTCTATCCTTGGATGAACAATCTTCCATCCATACATTGGATACAAGGATAACTCATGATGGACAATCCTCCACTATACTAATACCATGCCAATCCGCATGATATCTCAAACCTTGCCAATCCGCAAGATTTACCCTTATGGAGGTTAGACAATCTGTATAACCTCTAGTGAGAACCCAATAGTCCGAGTAGCCAATCCGCCATACCTCAAGGACCCATGGACACGATCGATTTTAAGCATATATTATAGTGCACTTTATCCTATGACATGCCAACTATATCTGAATGTGTTCTCATCACGTCATGTAGCCAATATATCATTTACAAAACCATTTACTCATTGTTTTACAATGCATTAAACAAGATTACCACATATGAAAGCCACATTGCCAAAGCAATACCACATTCCCAACCGGAATGAAAACCAATGCTCACTAGCATTTCATATACTTTAAAACCATTTCATATGTACTCAAAACCATGCATTTACAGTAAGTAAATCAAATCATGTTTAAAGCCAAAACATGCACTCAACCATGCTCATATCTAATCCAATATTAAAGTGCAAAAGAGGGAAACTTACTTCCGAGCTTAGGTAAGTGCTTCAAACTTATCCTAAACTCTCAACACCATTTACAAACCCTTTAAAGGAATTTAAAACTAGTTTACACTCACCGATTACACCTCGCCTTGCTCGCCAACGTAAATCGAGCTCCCAGCAAGCAACAATCCACCTCAAGCTACTTCACTCTGATTATCCCCTGTTTTGGCCACACAAAACCAGAGGAAACATGCATCAAAATGCATTCAAACCAATGCCTCAAAGCAATTACCCGCAACTCACAAGTTGCCCACTCAAAAACCATTCGAACCTTATCGAAAACAACCTCAAACACTTTCCAATCTTAACCCAGCCACAAAACAACGATTCAATACATCAAACCTCAGCAAATAACATCTAAAAACCCTTCTTCAACATCCTTTTACTTCCAGCAATGATTAAACTTCATTAACATCACAAAAACCCTTAACTAACAACCATTAACATTAGGGATTCAACTAGTTTCGGGATTATATTGATAAAACCAAGCCTTCAACATTATTAAACACTAAAAAAATGATCTAATCTGAACAATAACCCAGCAAAACAGATCCAATTCAAAAATATAACAATTTCCTCAATCACAACACAACTAAACCATTTTTTCTTAATTAAACTATCAAAACCCAATAGAAAACAATTGTAAAGAGTCAATAACTTGGGAATTTCAATAAAGAACCTTTCATTAGAGGAGAAGGACGAACATTACCTCTAATGGATGCTTTCTCCCTTAATTGGATGATTTACATGAGAAAACAAAGTTAAAACAATAAGGTTTTGATAAACAATCAACAAGAAATCATTTGCAAAACAAAGGATTAAAAAAATGATTTTACCTTAAGATTCAGAAGAAGAGAGTGGTGTTTGGCTTGAGATATTTTGAGAGAAAAGATTTTGCGAGAAAGTTAGTTACGTGATTTTTGTTTTAAAGATTTAATTATCAAATTAATTCTCTCCAACCTATTTATATTTTCCAAAACACTTTTAAAATAGCCAATTAAGGGATAAAGTCTAAGATTAAACTTTTGGGCAATTAGCTCCTTAAAGATTCAATATTTTGACTCTTTACAAAACAGTCACCAAAAATAGTTTTCAAAGTTTACATTTTGGTCACTAGTCCAAAATGTTTAATTTCAAAAACTCATTTTACAAAATTGATTTCACCTCAATCATTAGTATATTAAATAATGATTTTAGAACATTTTTCTATACTTTTACCACCTTTAAAAATATTTAATCCGATTTAATCTCGAAACCAACTAGAATCCCTAATACCGGTCTATCAGACCCTTAAGCGAACCCCAAAACAACTAGACCCAAAAACAGGGCATTACCATTGCCTTGAGAATCTATCAAGGAATGTTGATGCACCAGTGAACCCTACGTCACCCGCCCAGTCTTTTAAGGGTAAAGCACCAAGACCTGTTATACCAGGAACCACCGAAAAGTTTCGTGGCTCCAACAGTGCGTCCAGCCGTATGAATTCTAAGGCCCTTGCCCAGATGTATCATGTGTGGAGTAGGGAGTAGGATGGTGATCCAGACATCATTGCAGATACCATTGAGTTATTTTCTCATCTTTTTTATGCATTGATAGATCTTGGATCCACTTATTATTTCATTAGCAATATGTTAATCAAGAAATTTAAGTTACCCTCTGAACCATTGATGTCCAAGATCAATGTAACAAATCCATTAGGCGATAGTGTCACCATCGGTTCAATATGTAAGAATTGCCCCTTAATGATCCAAGAATCTCATTTTCGGCCAATTTGATGGCCCTCCCAATTCATGAATTTGATGTCATCCTAGGACTTTATTGGCTTGGGGAGTATCAAGCTTGGGTGGATTGTAGCAAGAAGAAGTTGTACCTCTGAAGTCTTGGCAAAGAAAGTATAACCCTTATTGATAATCAAACTAAGAATCCTTCCTTAAATGCTATTATAGATGAACCTCGGCTGCAAGGCATTGACACGGTGAAAGAATTCTCCAATGTTTTTCCTGATGAACTTTTGGGTTTACCACCCGTTCGTGAAGGGGAATTTGGAATTGAGTTGCAACCTGGAATTACTCAGGTTTCTATTGTACCGTATAGATTGGCTCCTATTGAACTTAAGGAACTCAAGGCTCAAATCCAAGAACTTCTCGATAAAGGCTTTATTCGATCGAGTTTTTACCCTGAGGAGCTCTGGTCCTCTTTGTTAAAAAGAAAGACGGTTCCATACGTCTATATATTGTCCACCGTCAGTTAAGTAAAATAACCATAAAGAATAAGTACCCTCTTCCAAGAATTGACAATCTCTTCGATTAACTCAAGGATGCTTCCGTGTTTTCCAAGATTGATTTGAGGTCTGGGTACTACCAAATGAAGGTAAAAGAATGCGATGTGCCTAAAACAGCTTTTCGTACAAGATACGGCCACTAAGAATTCTTGGTGATGCCCTTTGGGCTAACCAATGCACCGGCGGCGTTCATGGACCTTATGAATCAGGTTTTTGGACCCTATCTAGATAAGTCCATAGTGTTATTCATTGATGAAATCTTGATTTATTCCAAGAACCGAGTTGAGCATCAAGAGCACTTACGTATTGTGCTTTAGACCCTCCGAGAGAAGCAACTCTACGCTAAGTTCAGCAAATGTGAGTTCTGGCTCACAAAAGTTTTCTTTTTAGATTGGAGGCCACCGAAGAATGTTGGTGAAATAAGGAGCTTCCTTGGTCTTGTAGCCTATTATAGAAGATTCGTCAAAGGATTTTCTATATTAGCTGCCCCATTGACAAAGTTGTTACGCAAAGCAACTCCTTTTGTATTGATTGAAGATCAACAAAGAAGTTTTGATAAGCTTAAACAAGTTTTAACTCATGCACCGGTCCTGACCCAACCCAAGTCCGGAAAGGACTACACTGTTTATAGTGATGCATCTCACCTTGGGTTAGGATGTGTTTTGATGCAAGAAGGCAAGGTTATAGCTTATGCTTCCCGACAACTAAAGCCTCACAAATTAAATTATCCTACTTATGATCTTGAGTTGGCTGTAGTTGTCTTTGCTTTGAAATTTTGGCGACATTATCTCTATGGGGAGAAATGCTATCTATTCACTAATCATAAAATTCTTAAGTATCTATTGACCCATAACGAGTTAAATCTCCAGCAAAGGAAGTGGATGGAACTCCTGAAAGATTATGATTTTATCATTAATTACCATCCGGGAAAGACCAGCGTTGTGGCTGATGCACTTAGCCGCAAACCTTCACCTGGCCCCTGAGCTATTAATGCTCACCTTAAACTCAAGAAACATTACTAGCTTGTAGCTAAACTTCAAGTTTGGTCTACAATCATATCCAGAATCAAGTGATTGCAGGATTGTGATCCTGAGTTGTAGGCTATAATGTCTAAGCTTCACGAAAATTCTGACTCTGACTTTTGAGTTAATCCGAAATGACTCATGTGTTTTCATGATCGGGTTTGTGTACCCAACGATGAATCCCTTCATAATGACATTCTCAAGGAAGCCCATTCTAGCAAATTCTTTGTCTACCCGGGATCAATAAAGATGTACAAGGATCTTCAGGATTTGTATTGGTAGCCTGGCTTGAAGCAAGCTATCACTGACTTTGTGGCTAAATGCTTAACGTGCCAACGAGTTAAAGTTGAACATCATGTACCCACTGGACTCCTTCAGTCCATTAAACTTCCACAATGGAAATGGGAAAGGATAACTATGGACTTTGTCAGTGGATTACCATTAACTCCCAGGAAAAACAATGCCATATGGATCATTGTTGATCGTTTCACCAAATCTGCCCATTTCCAACATGTAAGAATGGACTTTAGTCTGCCTAAGTTAGTAGACTTGTATATTCAGGAAATAATCAAATTACATGGTGTGCCCAAGTCCATCATCTCTGATCGAGACCCACGATTCGTATCTCAATTTTGGAGAACAATGTAAGAAGCCTTGGGAACCAGAGTAAATCTCAGCACTGTCTTCCATCCTCAGTCTGATGGTCAATCAGAAAGGGTAATTCAAGTTTTGGAAGACATTCTGCAAGCATGCATCATTGACTTTGAAGGCACTTGGGAGAAATTCTTAGCACTAATTGAGTTTGCCTACAACAATAGCTACCAAGCATCGATCCAAATGGCCCTTTATGAGGCATTATATGGTATGATATGTCGTACTCTCTTGTGTTGGTCTAAACTCGGTGAAGACAAAATATTGGGCCCTGACTTACTTCAGGAAATCGAGAAAAGGGTTGCCATCATCCATGATCATCTCAAGGATACCTTTTACCAACAAAAGGCCTACGCAAATATTAGAATAAGGGATATCCAGTACTCTGTGGATGAGCAAGCTTTTCTAAAAGTATCCCCATGGAGGAAGATTCTTAGATTTTGCAAGTAAGGAAAATTAAGTCCTCGATTCATAGGACCTTTTTGATGTCATTGAAAAGGTTGGCCCTGTGGCTTATCGGTTATCATTGTTTCTACAATGGGTTGAATGCAGCCACAAGACATCTTGTCGACGGGTCATCTAATGGACCTTTACTTGATTGCACTTACACCGCTGTTGTTGGTGTGTTAGAGCAATTTGCTCAGAATGATTCTTAATATCATGTTTCAAGAGATGCTTAATGCAAAGCTGCACTAAGAGTGTTCAGGCTTGTTGATATTTCTTCTCTAAAGGCTCATATTTGTTCTTTGGAGAACAAAATCAAGAATATGGAGGGTACGAGTAAAGTTGCTCCTATTCAGCTAGCTCAACAAACCGCTACTCATGTGTTCTCTTGTGAGATTTGTGGAGAGAACCATAGCTATGAAGATTGCCCACAACATGCAAAAAATGCTAGTTATGTCAACAACATGATAGGCAATAACACTAGTACTTCTTACAACACAGCTAATCGACAATCTTGGGATAACTCTAATTCTGTGCATAATTTAATAGTATTTCACTATGAGAATAATTCTTTTCAAGGGAACAACAGTTTACATCATGGGATCCATTATATCCAAACAGAATAGGATACAGCCACAACATCCTGCTTCACAAACTCAGCAATCACATTATGGCTCACAATCACAATATGGAGCATCACCTCAGACACAGTTACAAACCAGTCATTATGCTCCATCATCTATATCTAATCCATTTGCCCTTTTTAATGAAATGACGCATGACCATTTCTCTCATATAGAGGCTATAGTGCAAGGTCACTCTTCAGCGATACGAACTTTGGAAGCTCAATTGGGGCAGTTAGCTACTGATAAGAATTCTCGACAATCGGGTTTCACTTTCTAGCAATACTGAGAGTCTGATAATTAAAGGTAAGGAGCATTGCAAGACTATTACTCTCTGTAGTGGCAAACAAATTGCTGACTCGACTCAACCAGTTCCCATGTCTACTCAAAAGCAATGAGAGTCCTTTAAGCCTGATCATTCAGTAGAGAATAGAATTAGATGATAGCAAGATGGTTAACGTTCCTCGAGTTATTACTCTGTTTCCATCAGTAGTTTTGCAATCTAAGTTATCGCCACAATGCCCAATATCGGTGCAACCAGCAGATAATCCTTCACCACCTTTTCTTTAGAGATTTAAGAATATTGAGTTTGATAATCAACTTCAATTCTTTGAAGATACTTTGCAACAGCTTACAGTGCAAATCCCTTTGATTGATGCTCTTACACAGATTCCTAATTATGCAAAGTTCATAAAGGAAATCCTATCCAATAAGAAGAAGTTTAGTGCTATAGAAACCATTACGCTCATAGAGGAGTGTAGTGCGCTAATATCCACCCCTCTACCGAGAAAAATAAAAGATCCTAACAACTTAACCATCTTTTGCTTTATTGGTAATCACTACTTTAGCAAAGCTTCTTGTGATTTGGGGGCTAGTATCAATTTAATGCCATTATCAACTTTTTAGAAGTTAGGCATTCGAGAAATGTAACCCACTGCAGTCACATTGCAATTAGCAGACAGATCTTTAACTCATCCGAATGGACAAATAAAGGATGTGCTTGTTCGTGTGGACAAGTTCTTTTTTCTAGCAGACTTTATTTTTCTTGGTTGTGAGGCAGACAAGGATGTCCCTATTATTCTTGGCCGCCCATTCTTAGCAACCAAGAATGCGGTTATCAGTGTATCAAAAGGAGAACTTATAATACGGGTCGACAATAACCTAGTTACTTTTGGGATGTTCAATGTAGATATTGGAAGAAATACTGATGAGTGTCATCATATTGATAATCTTGAAAATATCATTCAAGAAAACTTGCATCATCGTAGTATACTCATTGATAAGGATATTGTGCTGTCAATGGTAGAAGAAGATCTCCCGAATTGTGACCACATTGTTGAAGTGCTCACTATTGCAGTTCACCACAAATGGCAAGTTGAATCTTTAGATCTTGCACATCGTATAATTCATACTTTTAAACCTTCTATTCAAGAAGCTCCTACTCTAGAACTAAAGCCATTACCAGCTAATCTCAATTATGTATTCCTTAGAGATGCGGAAACACTCCCAGTCATTGTTTCTGCAACTCTGGATGTAATGCAAGAAGACAAGTTGATAAATAATTTGAAGCAGGACAATCGTGCTATTGCCTGGACCATTGCAGACATTAAAGGCATCATTCCATCTTTGTGCATGCACAAGATCTTTTTTTGTAATCAAGATAGATAATGAGAGCAAGCAATCTATTGAACCACAACGCCGACTGAGTGAAAAGATGAAAGAAGTGGTCAAGAAAGAAATCAAGTGGCTGGATGTAGATATTATCTATGCAATTTCTTATAATGCATGGGTTAGTTCATTCTACTGTGTTCCTAAGAAAAGTGGCATCATTGTAGTATGTAATGATGCTGATGAATTGATTCCTACTCGTATTCCTACGAGATGGCGAATTTGCATAGATTACAGGGGACTCAATGCAGCTACAAGGAAAGATCATTTCCCCTCCCTTTCATTGATCAAATGCTCAATCGACTTACAGGCAAGGAGTATTACTATTTTCTAGATGGATATTCTTGCTACAATCAAATTGCTATTGCACCTAAAGACCAAGAAAAGACTATGTTTACATGCCCATTTGGGACTTTTCCTTTCATCACATGCCTTTTGGTCTCTGTAATGCACCAACCACATTTCAAAGGTGCATGATGGCAATATTTTCATATATGATTGAAAATTCCCTTGAAATCTTTATAGTTGATTTTTCGGTGTATGGGAATAACTTCAACCATTGCATCGACAATCTGGAGAAAGTATTGCAGTGATGTGAAGACATTAATCTGGTTCTAAATTAGAAAAATGTCATTTTATGGTCACGAAGGGGATTATGTTTGGCCATCAAATATCGAAAGCAAGAATTGAGGTTGATAAAGCTAAAGTGGATGTAATTAAAATTTTTCCGCCGCCAACTAATGTAAAGGGCATTCGAAGTTTTCTGGGCCATATTGGATTTTATAGAAGATTCATTTGAGATTTTTCAAAGATCACAAAACCTCTATGCTTATTGTTGGAATAGAGTAGAAAATTTATCTCTGATCATGCATGTTTGGATGCATTCAATAAAATTAAAAAAAAATAGCTTGTGACGCACCAATCATCGTTGCACCCAACTGGGAACAACCGTTTGAACTAATGTGCGACGCCAGTGATTTTGTTGTGGGGGCAGTGTTAAGGCAAAGAAGAGACAAGGTATTTCATGGGATCTACTATGCTAGTAAGACTCTAAATAAAGCTCAAATCAATTACACTACTACTGAGAAAGAGTTATTAGCAGTAATTTTTGCTTTTGATAAGTTTTGTTCTTATCTTGTGGGTGCAAAAATTATAGTTTTTACTGATCATTTTGCCCTGAGATACCTTTTTTTCTAAAAATGATGCAAAACCAAGATTGATCCGATGGATTTTATTGCTGCAAGAATTTGATATAGAGATAAAAGACTACAAAGGGTCAAAAAATCAAGTTGCCTTTCATATTTCAAGGTTGGAAGCAGGCAGTGAAGATGTAAATAAATTGCAAATTTTTGACGCATTCCCTGATGAGAAGCTTTTCATTGTGGACGCAACACCTTGGTATGTTGATTTTGTAAATTACTTGGTGTGTGGAAAAACTCCTTTGGGTGTAACTGGGCACAAGAAGGTAAGATTTCTTCATGATGCAATGAAATATCATTGGAATGAATGTTATTTGTTCAAGGTTTGCAATGATAATATAATTCAATGTTGTGTCCCTGAGGAAGAAATGACATCGATATTACAATATTGTCATAATGCTCCATATGAAGGGTATTTTGGTGCATGAGAACGGGTGCAAAAGTCATTCAATCTGTATTTCATTGGCCTTCATTATTCAATGATGCTCATGCGTTTGCCCAATGTTGTGATCGTTGTCAGCACACAGTGTAATTCCCCAATATTTGCTTGGTGACTAAAACGTAAAGAGTTAAAGATTGGTGGTTTTAGTTTAGTGACCAAAATGAAAATTTTGAAAGTTTAGGGGTAAAAGTATAAACTTTGGAAAAGTTTAGGGGCTAAATTATAATTTATAAAAGTTATGTAATTAACCTCTTAAATGAATAGTTCACCCCCAAGAGTGACACTTTCGTGTTACTTGATTTTTCGTATGGAGTGTGTTAGTGGCTATAAAGCTTTAAAGTTCGTAGGAAGAAAATTTGGAAATCGTATTGAGTAAAATATGAATTTTTGGATCGAATAAATGCCATAAATAATAATATAAGATATTTTGGGACAAGGAAGGTTAGGTTGGAACCAATTTGGTTCAATTTTAATGGAATGGCAATTTAAGTCTTGTTGTAAATAAAGACTAGATGGAGGGCAAATTGGACATTTGCCATGGATTACATTTTTGAAATATTTTGAAACTTTTAGGGAAATATTGAAAGGTCAAATACACTTGGATGAGATCTTTGCCCTTGATTTTTGATAAGATTGAATCTTGGCCATTGGATGGAAAGGGTAAAGTAGTAATTTCACTATGTAAAATGAATTAAAAAGTCATTTTTTGGACATGTGGATCAATATTAAAATGATGAGAAAATATTCTAATATTATTTTCTTTGGGCATTTTGAAACCAATAAACAAAAGAGAGAACTAGAGTTTTTCATTTTTCAAGTCCAAAATTCAAGGATCAAAGTTAGAATCAAGGTATGTTGCTTTAAGAAAAAATGATCTATGCTTCATGCTCTTTCTTTTGATAGCAATTTTGTTTGATTAAGTTGAGTATAAGTTATGTCATGGATGAAGATGATTATGGAAATTGATAGTAGATGATGAAATTAAGGTTGTTTTGTGTAGAATTAATGTTATAAACATGGAATCAAGCTTGAAAATGGATTAATTCCATGTTTGAAGTTATAAACCCTAACCCTAAGATTTTGGGGTTTTGGTTAGGGAATCAAATTGAAGATGATATTGAATGGATTATGATGTTTGAAGTTTAATTTTGATGTTAGATTAAATAATTTTCCCAATTAAAGTTATAGGGACCATTTCAAAAATTAGGGGAAATTATTGAAAATTTTATTTTAGCTCTTGAATTGATGAATTATGGTTGAAATAGCATAAATTGATGCTTAAGGATCAAAATGAAATTTTTAGGAAATACAAGGACTAATTCAGCAATTTGAAGAAAATTGGGGATTAATCTTGAATTTATGAAAAGTTTAGGGATTTGATGTTGAGCTTGTATTTGAAGTATATTATGTTGGAAAAATTAAATTTAGTGAATTAAATGTTGATTTTGAAGTTTAAATCAACATTTTGGGTTAAATTGAATATTTGGCAACTTCAGGGACCAAAGTGTAAATTTTTAAAGTTTGGGTCCTAAAGTGTAAAGGATGAGAAATATAAGGATCAGGCCTGGAATTTATAGTTTGAAGGTTAAAAGAGTTCTTAGGGACTAAAATAGAATTTTTGGGAAAAGTTAGAAATTTAAAGAAAAGTATGGGAAATTGCGGTTCGAATAAAGAAAGCTTTGTCGGATCAAGTTTACGTTTGATGGATAGTTAACTATTTAATTTCCATTATTGTATATGGAATGAGTATGTGCTAACGTATACTTTGAAATGGTACATGTTATTGTTGGTGTAGATTCCAATAAAAATTGAGGTCGTACTAGTAGACTCGGAAAAGAAGTAGTTCGAGACTGAAATCGAATAGTAAGGGCAAATACATTGCAAGGCTAAGGTGAGTGCATACATGTTTTTAAATGTGTGTTAGTTAAAATACATAATAGGGAGACTTGTGATAAGTCTACCTAAAGGTAAAATATTTTATGAAAGCATAAAATATTTTTAGCATGATACTTTATTTTACTGATTTAAAGATTATGGCATATTATATGATCACAAATGTTTTTATAGCATGACACGTGATGGACAAGTTATTTGATACAATTTTTAAATGGCAATATACCATAAATGTTATAAATCATATTGGAGTATGAACTGATCCAGTATGAAGATGTTTTACATGATATATGTATATATGTATGGAATTTGGTTTACTTGCCATTATTTGCAGGAATTGTTTTTCAAGTTTGCCCTTGGTAATAAAATGTCAAGTAGGATAATATTGTGGTATACCATTAAGAGTATTATAAAGTTATTGACATTTCAAGTGTATTATAAAGTAACAAACACTTGAATGTGTATTATAAATTTATAGACACTTGATTGTGTCTTACAAGTATGTCAAAGATAGTACTTTCCAAGTACGCGACTTGAATATTAGACACTTGATATTTACCTTGGGCTATATGATTGCACGAGATAACCTATGTTTTTAGGTTAAAGAATGAATACGGTATGCTTTCTTGCATAGACATTCCTGCATTACAAAGTATGTGATTTTAATGATTATCACGTTTTGAAAAGTATCATGTATTTATGAATGTTTATATATGTCACTTACCTTATGCCTCACTGAGTTATATTCAGCGTGTAGTTCGGTTGTACACGAAGGTAAACGGAAGTAGTAGTGGAGCTTTGCATCACTGCCTCTTTTGGGAGTACCGAATCAGTACTTATGGCATCCATGCTTTTATGTTTAATAGTGGCATGTACTGGCTAATCATGTCTTTCTGATAAATTAATTTAATCGGTCATGTAATACTGTTACTAACTTTTTATGAACGTTAAATATGTTTATTATTACATGCTCTGATATGATTATCTTATTTATGTAAAAAGTTTTATTATTGGGTATTAAATTATTATTCTGTTTATAAATTAGATAAAGTTAAGCATGCTTGAACTAATGAAATTCCAAGATGGGTGACCACCTAGGAAGTTATTTTAAAATTTTAAAATTTACCCCAATTTTTAAGTTAAAAGATGTTTTTAAAAGTCTATGACATCTCTGACTCGTGTTCAATGTACGGATACAGGAAGGGGGTGTTACACACAGGGTCAATATCCAGGAGAAATAAGATGCCACAGCAGCCAATAATTGAAATTAAGCTATTTGATTTTTGGGGATTGGATTTCATGGGTTCTTTTCTGAATTCTTTTGGCAATCTATATATTTTAGTTGTTGTGGATTACATTTCAAAGTGGATAAAAGTTGTGGTAGTGCCTAAAGATTATACCAAAATGGTTTTTAAGTTCTTTTACAAGCATATACTAACTCGTTTTGGAACACCAAGAGCATTGATCATTAACCAGGGAAAGCATTTTCACTGCAGCCAGGTGGCTGCTGCGTTGAAACGTTATGAAGTAGATCATAGACTAGACACAACGTATAATCCCAGTCCAATGGACAAGCCAAGATCGCTAATTGGGCTATTAAAAATATCTTGGAAAATGTGGTAAATACCACTAGGATATATTGGTCCTCACACTTAGATGATGCATTGTGGCTATTCGTACTGCGTACTAAACTCCACTGGGGATGCCACCGTATTAACTTGTCTTTGGAAATTCGTGTCATTTGCCTGCTGAGCTAGAACATAAGGCTTTGTGGGTTGTGAAGTAAGTGAATTTAGATTATGAGGTTGCAGGAAAGAAAAGATTGTTGAACATCATTGAATTGGAAGAAATTCACCGCAATGCTTATGAAAATACCTCTATTTACAAGGACAAGAGTAAACGTTGGCATGATAAGATCAAATTGCAGTGACAGTTTGAAGTTGGACAATTGGTTTTGTTATTTAATTCAAGACTGAAGTTGCACCCAGGCAAATTACGACCACGTTGGTCAGGACCTTTTAAAGTTGTGGAAGTATATCCGCATGGTGCAGTCACAATCAGAGATAGTAAAGAGGGGATTCCATTCAAAGTCAATGGACAAAGACTCAAACTTTATTTTGGTGACTTTGAGTCTAAGAATACTGAGACCATTAAATTGGTCGAATTCTTTTGACATTTCCTTTAATTGTTTTATTAGATATAGATTTAGTTTTCCTAGTTTATTTTTTTATTCTCTTTATTTCCTTTTTGCAGAATAAATTCTCCTTTGTTAGATATGGAATCTTCTTCTAACAACTTGTATGGTAAGAAGGCAACACAAAATATGCATGATCTTTGAGGGCAATTCAGGTAATTCCATTACACCAATTAATCACCAAAATTACAGTCTTTTGTTGGTTAGCGCAGGATATGCATCGAACGGGAGTGATCATTGCACAACAATTAGACCATCAATTCTCATCGCATCAGATGGTATAAATTGTGCCCTTTTATTTCCCTCTTTTCTTCATCTTTATTTACCAACTCTGATATTCGTTGATTCTTCACTTAGTTTCTCTGATTTCTTCATTTTTGAAGCTTCAAAGTTTAACTTTTTCTCTACAAAAATCTTTCATTTTCATCTTCTTTCTCAATCTCTCATGGCCAAGACCAGAGCTACTCGCAAAATTTCTATGGATTCCTTTGCAAAAGACATGCAAACTTAGCCTCAAATCCTCAATCCTAGTAACTGGCTACCCAAGAAGAGAACACTTAATATGAAGTGTTCTTGACAAAAATAGCAAAAGTGCGATACAAGGAACAAGTCTTTAAGTGGAGTATCCTCCTAGAATAGGGATTGTATTTTCATGAAAGAAGGAACCTAGAAAATCTATCCACTAGACTATAGAGCTTCACAAATGGAGCACATTCTGCACTCACCCTAGTAACTACAGTGATGCCCTGGTAAGGGAATTCTACGCTAACCTTTATGAGCCTTCATTAAAACTGGTTTTTGTGAGGGACAGCTCTATTCCTTGGAGTGCATCTATTATTAATAAGTTGTTAAAATCTTCTTTGAGTGTTGATGAACATGCAATATTTGTGGAAGAGATTAATGAGGAAAAACTGGCCTTACTGGTTATGGACTTATGTATTGTTGGTGTATTTCGGTCAAGGACCAATGTAGGGAATTTCACAATGTATAGGAAGTTTCTAACCCTGCATGCAAATATATGGTTCCAGTTTTTTAATTCCAGGCTACTACCTTCGACTCATAGAACTACCATCTCACTAGATAGAATGTGTCTGATACATTCTATCTATAAGGGAAGAAAAATAGATATGGGTACAATTATCCACAAGGAGGTAGCGGGTTTTGTTAAGAGAAAAAAGAGAATTGTGGCATTTCATTTGTTGATCATGCAACTCAGCAAATTGAAAGGAGTCAAGCCCTTACAAAATGAGGAGAAGACAGAAAAAAATGGACTAATCAATGAGGTTGCCATTAAAAGAATGGTGTGAACTACAGATCTTCCTACACCAAAAATTGGCACTGCAACGAGGGAATAAAAAGTCAAAGAAAAGGTGAAAGCTACAATTAAGAATTTCCCCACAAGTGATGAAGTGTGGATGAAAGTTCTGGCTGTTGAGTACAAACTCGATGCTGTGACAAGCATATTGGGAAAGATTGCAGCCACAATGCAAACACTTGACTTGGCACAAAATTTATTTTATGCGCATGTCAAAGACGTGGCACAAGTATACTCTATCTTCAATGAGCAGAATCACCCTAGTTGCCTTACCAGAATTCCTAAAAGTTCCTCCTATCATTCGTAGTTATGATCTTTCTTTTGATGCGGCCACAAAGGAAGTACCAACCAAGTTTGTAAACTCTCAAAAAAATGTAAGCGAAGATGGTGACACACCAAAAAAAGAAGCATCGAGCAAGATCATAAAGGATTTTCTTTTTGACTTAAATATCCCTATGGATGTTAATGCAACACTACCTCTGCTGAAAAAGATGAAGTCATTGTGGAAGACATTGATAAGGATGAGGAAGACAGTTCCCCATGTTGAGAAGACCGCTGCTGAGAAATTTTTGTTTAAAGAAGTTCGGTTTCATCCAAGATTGTGGATGCAACCTCTGAAGGACTAGAGTTGAAGCTAGATTTTGTGAGACCGACAGAAGATGTCTCTACAGTTGATAAGAAAGAGGACAACCTTCTTGCGATAGTGATGTATAAAGAACCACCACTGTTCATCCCCACTGCAAACATGGTCGATGATGCCTGCAGAGAAGAGGAGCCCGAGAATGAAGAAGGAGTTGATCATGACGATGAGGCTTCCCTTCCAAAGAAAGAGAAGAAAAGAAAGCGATCGAAATTAAAAGACAAAAGTAAGAAGAAGCGTTGCTCTACCTCCTCCTCACAAGAGCCTGATAACTGAGTTAGTTTGTTTTAGTTTTTGTAGGAATGCATACCATATAGTGTAATTTCATTTTTATGTGATTTCATGACATTTGCATTGTCATTGTAATTGCATTTACTTGTAATATCATTGCATTCATCATTGTAACCATATTCTGTCATTGCATTCTGTTTTCTTTTGCATTGGGGACAATGCAATCTTTAAGTTAGGGGGTATACACCTGGGAATTAAAATTGACCCCTATTTCTAAAAAAATCTAAGCAAATGCAAGGTTCTTTTTTGTGTTGAAAAAAATCTCTTGCTTGCATTCGACGTGTAAACCTTGAATTATTCTAATTGATGATGAATTGGTTGGATATACATGCTGGAAGATTGCTTTTTTAGATCTGCATAAATATATCTTCTTGTTTGAGTAAAGAATATATAGCATCATTTCTTTGATTTTGGATGATTTCTGCTTGGTTCAGCTTGTGTTATATATGCTAGTAAATCTTATTAGGTATAAATAAAATGCATTCCAATGTGAGTGTCATAAAAGTGGCTTTAAGGGGGGAACACTCCTCTACATGCGTTAGAAAAATGAATCTGGCTAAAGGCTGTCGCTGCATGAGTGTGTGTCGTAGCAATGAAGTACTTTACGAGGGTTCGTTGCACAACATCTTACTTATCAGGGTTTAGGGTTCATTCATTGTTCGATATCCCTCGCTACATAAAAAAATGATATTGATATTGATATCTTGTTATATATGGTACTAAATAAATGCTGATAGGTGGAAAGAATCTGAGATGATAGACATGATGCTATGTATTTTTGAAATTCTAGTTTATATATTGGTGTTTGAGTTGTGTATGCAATCCTCTGTCTTTTCGATGCAATAGATTTATTGGTTGGTTGGAACGATTCAAGTAACTAGAATGTTTATAAACTGTTGTTAGACCTTGCTGCCTTCCATTTTACTTGAAGATAAGTAAAAACTCAATTTTGGGGGTGAGATAGCTCTTTAAAGAGCATATATTTCCTCTAGAATTATATATTTAATTTTCCCCACATCAGTGTTTAATGTATCCATTTCTGTATTTTCATGTTTATTTTCTGGATTTTATCTAACTCAGTCTCAGTTGCTCTTATTTTACATATTTTTGCCTTTTTGCTCTGTTATCATTGTATTTTTAATATCCATGTAGAGGAAGTTTCACCACTGTAGCCAGCTCAACACTATATAGGACACATGTCCAGTCTGTTAAAAGATAAGGACGACCCTGCCATATGTATTATTTGTTATAACAGAATTGGTACTGCTTGGAGTCGTGCAAAATACCTGAAAGATAAGTGTTCTTTCTTTGGCAGTCTATAAAAGGAGAAACTCAGGAAGAGAGAGAGAGTCACGCGATATTCATTTTTTCATTATCTTCTTCGACCTTTCGAGCTTTTCCTTCCATGGCGGTTTAAACTCCGTTTTTGTAGATCTAAGGCGAAGCAAGGAAGAAATATCCGAGGAGAAGATGATTCAAGTACTCGATCAAGGAGAATATTTGTTATCTTCTTTATACCCTTCTAGAAATAGATGTTTATTGGATATTTTCATTTTATTTTGTTCGCTAATGACTATGGTTAAACTCTTGAAGCTCTGTATAAACTTGTTTAAATCTTATCTTTTAGTTCAATATATTTTTATTAGTTTTTTCTCATACTTTAATTATGGATATGATTATTGTTTGCATAAGAATGTTAAAAATAGTTACTAATATTTAGATATACATTGACAAATTAGGTTAACAAACCATTACAACGAGAGTTGATCCACTTGTTCAAAGGGTTGTAGTTTCGACTTATAACGAAATTTGTATCCGATCTAAGTCTTTGCGTCAATAGTTGAGGATTGAATGGAAGTTAGTAAATGAGCTTAACGTTTTTACTTGCCAATTGAGCCATCGTACTCTCTTAACTGTCTTGATTTTTTTGCCAAGCTGAACCGAGGGTATCCAGATTCTATCTTGATATCCCTTTTACTCTTTTATAATTATTGTTTTTGCTATCACAATTGATCTTGTATTCATTACTTTATTTCTTACAACTACCATTACACTAACAAGATCTCCATTTACGAAATTGCTTGTGGCCACATAATATTTTAACTAAATACTCATCCTCATGAGATAGATATCTAACAGGAACCTCATATTTCTATACTTATATCGATAGTGTTTGCTTGCACTTAGAGTGTGACGTTTATTCACCGATCAAGTTTTGGTACCGTTGCTGAGGATGGCGTTATTTGATTTTTTTTCTTCTCGCAAGTCATTACAACAAGAGTTGAATGAGGATACAATGAGATTTGATCAACTTGTTCAAGGGATTGTAGTTTCGATTTATAACGAGAGTTGTGGTCAATTTATAACGAGAGTTGATCAACTTGTTCAAGGCCTTATCTTAATATTTCTCTACTCTTTTATATTTTCTATTTTTGCTACCACAATTGATCTATTAATCATTACTTTATTTCTTTATTGCAACTAATATTACACTCACAATATTTCCATTTACAGAATTGCTTGTGGCCACATAATATTTAAGCTAAATACTCATCCTCGTGGGATCAATATGCAAACAGTTGGATCCTACTGTTTCTATTCTTGTATCTACATTGTTTTCTTGCACTTAGATTGTGACATTTTTACACTGATCAAGTTTTGGCGTCATTGTCGGGGATGACTTTATTTGGTTTTTATGTTTCTGCTTGCAATTCCATTTCCTTTATTTAGTTTTTAGTTATTTCTAATAGTTGTCTTTTTGTTACTTCTTTTTCTTTTTATTAAGTTTTGTAGGTGTTGTGTGACCAGAAGTGCTACCACACTACTCTTCGTACCAGATCCAGAAGTTGAGAGAACTTTTAGACGAAGAATTCGAGAACATAGCGGGATGATAAGGTGATGACTGTGTAGATATCCTATTTTGCGTACCCTTTTTTACTTGACTTTTGCATGTTTTCAAGTTCATTTAGTTGCAATTAGGTTTTCATATAGACAGGGAGTTACACCGCTTGCACTTAATTGTTATATATATTGGTGCTTTTTATGGGAAAGATGGTGTTTTGTGGTGTATGTGCAGGAAGCTGAAGGAATGCTGGAGCAGATGAGTAGTTGATCGCATGGCTAGAGATAACAAGGCAATAAAGAGTTGGAGACTAATCTACTTTGACCCACGTAGACTTTCTCCTAGATACAAAACATTAAAGATATAACGTGAAATCAATGGCCTTCTTTAATGATGCCACGCGTACTTTAGGGTTATCAAACCGTAGTTTCACCGTCTATATAAGAGATACTTGGATGCAAATACAATGGGGTGCAATTTAGACAACAGTCCTAGTTTAAAGCTTTTGGAGAACTACCGAGGTTAAAGATAGAGAAATCTCCTCATGATAGACGCCATAAAGAAAGGTCGATGGAGTAGGAGACCTGCAGCACGGAAGAAGATTTTTGAGGATGCTCGGCTCTTTTCTATCCCTTGCTTGATAAACTATCATACTTTAATATTTTTATTATGGATGTTTTAGGCTTATACATGAGCTAAATACTTTCGTTGGGTTTTTTGCTTCCCAGGATTTTATGTTTTGATTATTTTATTTTAATGTTATAGTTCGTTTTCCTTTATCTCTTCTGTTCATCATTCTTCATGTGTAGTTATTGTAAGAGCTATCGAGAGAGGCCTTTTAATTATTGATTTGTGGCTTAATATCAAGAGACTTAGGTTATACAAACGTGAACAGTAGGGCTAAGCTGTTAACTTAGTCTTAATCTGGCTTAGACATAAGTTTAGGGTTTTAACGACTAAAAGGGATTTCTTAAACAAATAATAGAGTTGTTAGGGTTAACACAAACATGTATCACTATAGCTTCAATGTTATTAACTTCTAGGCATCGAGAGAGTCAGGAGTTCTTCAAAAAATCATGTCTAGTAGATAAAGATCTTAATAGTTTTACGTAGACATGTATTGCTAGTCGCTATAGCATTGGAATAAGTAACAAAGCATATATCCTTAGCAATAAACCCAACTTCCATAATTATCTGTTAATTGCTGCAGTATATGTTCATCTTTATCATAGCTACCTTTACTTTATTTATTTTAGTTTTAATAATTTGATTCCATCTAATACTTGCAAACACATTCTTAAGTTTGATAACTTCGTAGGTATTGATCCAATCCTCATGGGTTCAACACTCTACTCATCACTTTATTACTCAATTCGACGAATATACTTGCTCTAAAGTGCATCACTATCCCTCATGATCCTAAAAACCCACCAATGCACCTAACAGCCCAGAACAGAACAATCCACGAGGTTGTTGTTCCCCAGTTGGATGATTTGCAACCGAGAGTTGTTAGACCACCTATTCAAGCTGGGAATTTTAAGTTGAAACCGGTTATGTTTCAAATCCTCAACTTGAATAGGCAGTACACAGGGTTACCACACGACGACGCTAGAGAGCATCTTTAATCATTCCTTTTAATTTGTGCTTCATTTAGCCAGCAAGGTGTTCCTGATGATGCCTTATGAATGCAATTATTTCCATATTCTTTGCAGGGTAGAGCTCGCGCATGGTTTCATAGACTCCCTGTCGGATCCATTACATCATGGAATGATCTTGCAACGCAATTTGTTTTGCGCTTTAATCAACCAAAAATGAACTCGCGTCTGAGGAATGATATTACAGCCTACTATCAATTTGATGATGATACTCTCCACACTACTTTGGAAAGATATAAGTCCTTGTTGCGATGATGTCCCAATCATGGCATTCAACAAGAAACTAAAATTGAAATTTTTTACAATGGTTTGGATGCAACCACATGACATCTTGTCAACGGGTCATCTAATAGACCTTTACTTGATTGCACTTACACCGCTGATGTTGGTTTGCTAGAGCAATTTGCTAATAATGATTCTCAATATCCTATTTCAAGAGCTGCTTCAAGCAAAACTACACTAGAAGTGTTCAAGCTTGATGATCTTTCTTCTCTAAAGGCTCAGATTTCTGCTTTGGAGAAAGAAATCAATAATATGGAAGGTACAAGTGAAGTTGCTCCTATCCAGTTAGCTCAATAGACTACCACTTTGGTGTTCTCTTGTGAGATTTGTGGCGAGAACCATAGCTATGAAGATTGCCCTCAACATGCAGAGAATGCTAGTTATGTCAGCAACATGAGAGACAATGACATGCATACATCTTATGTAACCCCCTAGACCCGCCTATGCATTACATGTAAATCTAAGAGGTCACATTCGGGTCACAAAGGTGACCCACTGAAAAAACCAAATAAATTCTTGTTCTTTTAAAACGATTAAAACCACAAAATAATATTTGCTTAAATCACCTTAACGGAAAAGAAATCCCTTATACATACCAGAAAAACTTTTGAAAAAGATAAATTACATACTCAAACATAACATAAAAAATTTGACATACATGCCCACTATTTACACTAATACCGTACTCCGCAAGCCATGCCGAGGGAACTCCAAACAGCGATGTCAATTCGTTGAAACATGATCAACTAATATTAACATACAATGGTAAAAACGCGTGAGCTTGGAAAAGCTCAGTAATACAAAACTACCAGATAATGTTGTACGCAACAATAGGTTAATCAGAACCGGTAAAATGAGCCAGTATCAAAAATGTTTCGGCACGAATTGTATTTCCTATTGTTGGTACACTTGAAGGTAACAATGTTGTTCTTTATTCGATCACACGAGTATCAGGCGATAAGCCTATAGCCCAGAGATTCATAAGAGAGATAAATTACAGAAGTTGATTCAGAGAGAGTTTAGTGTATCGCATTAAGTGCATATTAGAAACATACTGGGAGTTCCTGACATTGATAAATTAATTCAGTAGGGTAGATTTCAAAAGGAACATCAAGTTTTATTTTAATCACCTAACAACCCTCTAACCGAACACTGATGTGCAATACCCCATAATTGTATCCAGAAATAATTTATTATCACGGTTAAAACTCAGGGTGTTACAACTCTCCCCTAAAGAAAAATTTTGTCCTCAAAATTTACCTGAGTCGGGGAAATGCAAAAACTTCTTTTACATCCTTATTCTACTAAGACTTATCCATCAAAGTATGCTTATTTCTCGAGTCTCACAGACTGCACAGATCACTTTGACAGTGTCCCCAGTCACTCATACTAACTTTGGACCCAAAATCACCCTATCATTCATCTCAAACTAACTGGTCAGAATATGGTATTTGAACCCACACAAAATTTTATACGGTGCCACGCGAACATTTTTCTCATTGTTGTTCGTAGAAGCAAACTGAATCAAAGATAGAAAGCTTCCACAACCACCACAGAAGTCAGTCATACAACTCTGAAGTAGATCTTCCAGAATCTGTATTACTCTTCTAGGTTGACCATCAGTTTACAAATGAAAAACTGTATATTTCATTCAAACGGGTACTCAAAGTCTCCAATAGGACCTTCTAGAATCGGGATGTAAACAACATATTTCAATCAGATATGATATATAGTGGTACACCATGTCATATTTCCAAGGGAAATACCTTTCTTTATGTCGATCAAACATAACCAAAGTTTTGAACGGATATCATTTACCTTCAGCGTAACATTTATGACATCTTTCGTGTATAATAGAGTCACCACAGAATTTACATTTTGCCACTTTTACGGAAACCCTTCTGTTAAATTCATAATGTTTTATCAAATTTCCATCAAAATTTTCTCAAACAAAATCATTATCATCGAATACCTTATGTGTAATCTTATATCGGTTACCTCACATAATTAAACATTTTTTCTCAATCTAAATTAGATCTTCAATTTCACTTGCATGAACCATCTCAGATTCTTTATCCAGATTCAAATCCATCAAGTTAATTTAAAATTACATATGAACATTACAGACATTCCTTTCTAGTACAGATAGAACTATAGCGGATAAGATACTTAGATTCACTTACTTTAAGAAAAAGATTCAACATCAGAGTTTTGGCTCGAGAAAGTATGGTTATGATCTAGGGGCATGCACAGACCAGATACCCTATAACAGATGATCGGCCAATCTAACCAGAAAGACACAACTCTAAGCTCTGATACCACTAAATGTATCTCCTAGACCCGCCTATGCGTTACATGTAAATCTAAGAAGTCACATTCGGGTCACAGAGGTGACCCACTAAAAAATACTAAATAAAATTCTTGTTCTTTTAAAATGATTAAAACTATAAAATAATATTTTCTTAAATCACCTTTACGAAAAAGAAATCCCTTATACATACCAAAATTTTTTTGAAAAAGATAAATTACAGACTCAAACATAACATAAAAAACTCGACATACATTCCCACTATTTACACTAATACGTACTTCGTAAGCCATGCTGAGGGAACTCCAAACAGCGATGTCGATTCATTGAAACATTATTATAACACCCCGGTTTTGGGATTAGATATTTTAAAGGGTGGTTCGAAGGTCCGGTGGACCAGTATTAGAGATTCGAGTTGGTTTCGGGATTTAATTGGATTAATTATTTTTTATGGTGATAAAACTATGGGAAAATGTGCTAAAATCATTATTTAATATACTACTGATTATGGTGAAATCAATTTTGAAAAACGAGTTTTGGAAGGGTGACATTTTGGTCAGTGACCAAAATGTAATTTTTGAAAACTATTTTTATAAGTGACTAAAATGAAAAGGATCTAATTCTTAAAATCCTTAAGGAGATGGTTTACCAAGTTTTTTCTGGTGATTTCTCTCTTCAATTAAGTCTTTTTAGCATGTGTTTTAAAAGATAATTAAAAGGGATTTTAGATATTAAAGTTAGTTATCAATTTTAAAGAAATTTGACGTAACTTTTCTCTCAACTTTTCTCTCCACTTCTTTTCTGCCAAACACTCTTATTTTCATCAAATCACAGAGGTGAGAGACTTGTTTTCTTAATTTCTTGATTTGTAATTGGTTCTTTATCCTTGATTTACAAAACCTTATTGAATTCTTGTGTTTTTCAAGCTTTAAACAATCAATTGAGGGAGAAATCACACAATAGAGGTAAGGTTCGTTCTTCTCCTCTATTGATGGTTCTTTATTGATATTCCCAAGTATTTGATCCTTGATTTATGATTTATAACCTGATTTTGTGTTTCTATAATGATTAATTGATTTAATTGGGTAAAATTGATGAAATAGTGGAAGATCTGAATTGGATCTGTTTTCGAGTGTAGAGGATTGTTTTTAAACATACTTTGGATGTATTATATTTTTGTTAAGTTGATTTTAACAATGGAATCCCGAAACTATCGAATCCCTAGTTGTTAAGGTTGTTAGATTTGTGTTTTTGTGGTGTTGAAGTGGTTGGGTAGTTGCTGGAAGTATTTGGAGGAATTATTCATGTTTTTAAGTGTTAATTGATGATGTTTGATGGATTGAATCGTTGTAATAAGGCTAGGTTAATTTTCGGAAGTGTTTGATTATGATTTCAGTATGTTTCGGATAAGTTTTGAGTGGGAAACTTGAGAGTTGCGGGTAATTGCTTGTAGGAAATGGTTGGGATGCATAATGATGCATTTTCCCTCTGGTTTTATGCAGTTAAAACAGGGGATAATCAATGCGACGAAGCTTGACGTTGATTATGGCTTGCCGGAAGCTTAATTCGCGTTAGCGATCAAAGTGAAGCGTATCGGTGAGTGGAAACTGGTTTAAATGCCTTTAAGAGGTTTAATAAAGGTTATTAGGAGTTTATGTTAAGTTTGAAACACTTACCTAAGCTTGAAAGTAAGTTTTCCCTCTTTTTCTCTTTAATATTGGTTCGGATATAAGAATGTGTATTTCATGTTTTGGTCGTAAACATGGTTTGATTTACTTATTGGAAATGCATGATTTTAAGTACATATGCATGGGTTTAAAAGTATAAGAAATGCTAGTAAGCATTGGTTTTCATTCCGGTCGGGAATGGTGTTATTGCTTTGGCAATGTGATTGCATATGTGGTGGTTTTGTATAATGTATTGTAAAACAGTGAGTAAATGGTTTTGTAAATGATATATTGGTTGTGTGACATGATGGGAAAATATTCAGATATAGTTGGCATGCCATAGGATGAAGTGCACTATAATATGTTAAAAATTGATCGTGGTTAAGAGTCCTTGAGGTAAGCAGTCGGCTACTCGGATTATAATGTTGTCACTTGGGTTGAGCGATCGGTTCCCCTTGTTGATGTTGATCTTGCGGTCGGCAAGGGTGTTGTATCATGCGGTCGGCATGGTGATGACCAAGAGCTTCTATAGCTCAATTGGCTGGGCATTTGTCATATAAGCCATAGGTTGTTGATTCAAACCCCACAACCAGCTGATGACCAAGAGCTTCTATAGCTCAATTGGCTGGGCAAGTGGCATATAAGCCACAGGTTGTGGATTCAAACCCCACAACCAGTAATCGAACCATTTCTCTCTTTCTTTTTCATCCTTCATACTTTATTATCACAATTAAAACTCACGGTGTTACAACTCTCCCCCATAAAGAAAAATTTTGTCCTCAAAATTTACCTGAGTCGGGGAAATGCAAAAACTTCTTTTACATCCTTATTCTACTAAGACTTATCCATCAAAGTATTCTTATTTCTCGAGTCTCACAGACTGCACATATCAATTTGGCAGTGTCCCCAGTCCTCAGTCACTCAAACTAACTCTGGACCCAAAATCACCCCATCATTCATCTCAGACTAACTAGTCAGAATATGGTATTTGAACCCACACAAAATTTTATACGGTGCCACGCGAACATTTGTCTCATAGCCATTCATAGAAGCAAACTGAATCAAAGATAGAAAGCTTCCACAACCACCACAGAAGTCACTCACACAACTCTAAAGTATATCTTCCAGAATTTGTATTACTCTTCTAGGTTGGCCATCAGTTTATAGATAAAAAACTGTATCTTTCATTCAAACAGGTACTCAAGGTCTCCAATAGGAACTTTTAGAATCGGGATGTAAATACCAGATTTCAATCAGATATGATACATAGCGGTACACCATGTCACATTTTCAAGGGAAATGCTTTTCTTTACGTCGATCAAACATAACCAAAGTTTTGAATGGATATCATTTACCTTCAGCGTAACATTCAGGTAACGACTTCTTTCGTGTATAACAGAGTCACCACAGAATTTACATTTTTGCCAATTTTACGGACACCCTTCTTTTAAATTCATAATATTTTATCAAATTTCCATCAGAATATTCACAAACAAAATCATTATCATCGAATAACCTTATGTGTAATCTTATATCGGTTACCTCACACAATTAAACATTCATTCTCAATCTGAATTATATCTGCAATTTCACCTGCATGAACCATCTCAGATTCTTTATCCAGATTCAAATCCATCATGTTAATTCCAAATCACAAATGAACATTACAAACATTCCTTGCCAGTACATATAGAATTATAGAGGAGAAAATACTTAAATTCACTTATTTTAAGAAAAAGATTCAACATCAGAGTTTTAGCTCGAGAGAGCACGATTATGATCTAGGGGCATGCACAGACCAGACACCCTATGACAGACGAGTGGCCGATCTACCCAGAAAAACACAATTCAATCCTTTGGGACAATATAGTTATCTGGATTTTATCTGAATTAAAATTTATCAAGGATATTCAGTTATGCCAAGGCATGAAAGTAATTTAATCATTCTAGAGGTCAAGGATATCTTAGTCATTTTAGAAGTTTTGCCACTCGAATATATTTCGATCATTTTTGTTATTCTAGTCATTCTGATTCTTTCAGTCCTTCCAAACAATTTATTCATTTTGAAATTCGAGAGCATATCTGTCATTCGATTGATTTATTAACTTCAGCTGTTGAGAATATTTCATTCATTACAATCATTATAATCAATTCAGCCTTTCTATCATTTAAATCAACTCAAAGTTCTGAAGTACTTCCAGAAACTTTACCTTCAAGGTTTTATCCAAAATTCTAGATAAATTCAAGTATTTTATTATCTCACACACTAGCATCATGATACTGAGATCTTTTCCAACAGTTTAAGGATTTCAGACAACGTAATTGTTTTATCAAATCAAATGTAGATTTCCAGATCATTTCCTTAGTTGGGGGTATATTTGTCATTCTTACATCTCATGGGCAATTTGGTCATTTCATAATCAATTATTTTAGACATTAGTCCCCCTAACGTGTACAGTCAAAATTGGAGATTTACTGATTATTAATTATTTACTAAACTCAGAGACCCTTTTGATTATCAAGCTTCTTATTCAAATATTCGATCATGTCCTGATTACCTTTTTATTTCTCCTAATAGATTTGACTTAGGTCGAGCTAACAGTACGGTTAATCATAATTAGGCATGTATTAGTCAGATACCATCATGTTTTATAAAACATGCAGGAGGTAGAAATGTATTACCTTGAATCCTTGCTACATCAGTTGACCCTTGGAGCGACATTCAAACACTCTCGAATCCGAATTTGACATCCTCCAATGTGAATACCTTCAAATAAGCATAATCCATAATTAATCCTTAGCTTGATCACGTAACTCATAAACTGAAAAACCAAACACATGCATCCTCGATTTCAATGTCAAGTTTGGAGGCTTTTGTGTTAGAATTTTATAAAACAGACTTCAAAATTGGACCCAGGACATTGAAAAACTTGAAATATGAGTTTTCAAAACTTTTAACTTTTCGGGTCAAAGTCAACGCTGACGTCAACAATCAAGTCAATGTTGATGCTATGCTGACATCATCAATCAACTGAGTTGACTCGGACGAGTAAACCCAAAAGTGGTTGACTCGAACGAGTTGACTCAGTGGGTTGACTCAGACGAGCTGACTCAGCGAGTTGACTCATTGGGTTGACTTAGACGAGTTGACACAACGGGTTGACTCGATAGATGACTCAGTAGGTTGACTCGGTAGCTAACTCAACAGGTTAACTCAGTCAGTTTCGGTCAAGGGTAATGTGTTAGGTTATTGAGTCGAATTCAAACTGACCACTTACCTGAATAAAATCTCATCGGTGTCTCATCAGAGATATTATCGGTGACCCTAAAAGTCGTATTTTTCTCAAAAATTGGAAGGGAACATCCCACTCAGTCAACCAATTAATCAACCAACCGAAATCAAGTCGAAAACTTACCAAACTTACAAAAACAGAGGGGCCAAAAATGGCGTAACTCCGATAAGGCCTCTCGTAGCGTTAGAACAGTGACCGGTTATAGGGGTTTTGCTTGTTGCAATACAAGGAGCTCAAATCCATTGGTCGTGTCTGAAACGAATATCGAGGATAACCAGAATATACAAAAACAAAAGGGGACCGAAAGGTTGTTCTCGCCAGATTCAAACCATCTCCCACGACGAACGGTGGCACAGACTGGGGCGTGGCTTACGGCACTAGGCTCGGGGTGGGACGGTAAATACGCCAATGGTGGCGGTGATGGTTACGATCAGACGATGAAAGAGATTGAAAAAGCCGAACGGATTTGGGTGGTTGATAAGGTGAAAAGTCGATAAATGGTTTCTTTTGGAGGGTAAATTGAATTAATTGAGCCAAATTGGGGGTAGTTAAGATATTTCAGACTTATTATTATTTTATTTTCGAATATCCTAAGGCATTGGTTTAAAATAAACCTAATGCAGCTAATGACCAAGAGCTTCTATAGCTCTTGGGCATGTGGTATATAAGCCACGAGTTTTGGGTTCAAACCCCACAACCAGAAATCCGGCCATTTCTCTCTTTTTTTCATCCTCCACACTTTATTATCACAATTAAAAATCGGGGTGTTACATCTTACAAAATAGCTAATCGACAATCTTGGGGTAACTCTAATTATGTGCATAATTTAAGAGTATTTCGCTTTGGGAATAATTTCTTTCAAGGGAATTCTAGTATGCGCCAAGGGAACTTCAGTTATCCGCAATAATAGTTTGCACCACAAGCTCCATTGCAGTCATAATAGAATAGGATACAACCACAACAACCTGCTTCACAATCTCAACAATCGTTGTATGGTGCGCAATCACAATATGGAGCACCATCTCAGACATACTCTCAGATTATTCATTATGCTCCATCAACTATATCTGATCTATTTGCTCTTTTGAGGAAATGATGCGTGACCATTTTTCTCATACAGAGGCTACAATGCAAGGTCACTCATCATCGATACGTACTTTGGAAGCTCAGTTGGGGTAGTTAGCTACTAACATGAATTCTCGACAATCGGGCATGCTTTCTAGCAATACTGAGAGTCTAGTGGTCAAAGGTAAGAAGCATTGCAAGGATATTACTCTTCAAAGTGGCAAACAAACAGCTTACTCGATGTAACCAATTCTCATATCTATTCAAGAATAAGGAGAGTTGATCCACTTGTTGGGCCATGGAATATTTAAAGCAAGAATTGAGGTAGATAGAGACAAAGATAATGTAATTGAAAAATTGCCACCACCAACGAATGTAAAGCGCACCCGAAGTTTTCTAGGTCATGTTGGGTTCTATAGAAGATTCATTCAGGATTTTTTGAAGATCACAAAACCTCTATGCTTATTGTTGGAGCATAATAGAAAATTTGCTTTTGATGATACATGTCTAGATGCATTCAATAAAATTAAAAAAGTAGCTTGTGAATGCACCGATTTTCGTTGCACCCAATTGGGAGCAACTTTTTGAACTAATGTACGATGCCGATGATTTTTATGTGGGAGTAGTTTTAGGACAAAGAAGAGACAAGGTATTTCATGCGATCTACTATGCTAGAAAGACTCTAACTAAAGCTCAAATCAATTACACTACTATTGAGAAAGAGTTATTAGCAGTAATTTTTACTTTTGATAACTTTCATTCTTATCTCGTGGGTGCAGAAATTACAGTTTTTACTGATCATTATGCTTTGAGATACATTTTGCGAAAAAAAGATGCAAAACCAAGATTGATCTGTTGGATTTTACTGCTGCAAGAGTTTGATATTGAGATAAAAGACCACAAAAGGTTCAAAAATCAAGTTTTTGATTACCTTTTGAGGCTAGAAGCAGGCAGCGAAGATAGAAATAAGTTGCAAATTGTCGACACATTCCCTGATAAACAGTTTTTTGTTGTGGATGCAACACAGTGGTATGCTGATTTTGTGAATTATTTGGTGTATGGAAAAACTCATTTGGGTGTAACTAGGCACAAGAAGGCAAGATTTCTTAGAGATGTAACGAAATATCATTGGAATGAACCTTATTTGTTCAAGGTTTACAATGATAATATAATTTGACGCTGTGTCCTTGAGGAAAAAATGACATCGATACTACAGCATTGTCACAATGCTCCATATGGAGGGTATTTTGGTGGCATGAGAACGTTGCAAAAGTCCTTTAATTTGGATTTTACTGGCCATCATTATTCAAATATGTTCATGAGTTTGCTCAATATTGTGACCGTTGTCAACGCACTGAGTTAATATCTACGAGAAATGAGATGCCACAGTCGCCAATAATGGAAATCGAGCTATTCGATGTTTGGGGATTGGATTTCATGTGTCCTTTTTCAAATTCTTTTTTTGCAATCTATACATTTTAGTTGATGAGGATTATGTTTCTAAATGGATAGAAGTTGTGGCAGTGTCTAAAGATGATGCAAAAATGATTTTGAAGTTCTTTCACAAGCATATACTTACCCGTTTTTGGAACACCAAGAGCATTGATTAGTGACCAGGGAAAGCATTTTCACTGCAGCTAGGTGCCTATTGCGCTGAAATGTTATGGAGTAAATCATAGACTAGCCACAACATATCATCCCCAGTCCAATGGACAAGTAGAGATTTCTAATCAAGCCATTAAAAACATCTTGGAAAAAGTGGTCAATACCACTAGGAAAGATCGGTCCTCTCGCTTAGATGATGCATTGTGGGCTCTCCATACTACATACAAAACCCATTGGGAATGTCACCGTATCAACTTGTCTTTGGAAAATCTTTTCATTTGCATGTTAAGCTCGAATGCAAGGCCTTGTGGCCTCTAAAGTAGGTTAATCTTGAGTATGAGGTTGCAAGGAAGAAACGATTGTTGGACATTACTAAATTAGAAGAAATTTGCTGCAATTCGTATCAAAATGCCACTATTTACAAGGACAAGAGCAAATGCTGGCATGATAAGATTATTTTTCAGCGATAATTTGAAGTAAGACAGTTGGTTTTGCTATTCTATTCAAGACTGAAGTTGCATCTAGGCAAATTGTGGTCACACTGTTAGGGATCTTTCAAAGTTGTGGAAGTATTTCCACATGGTGTAGTCACAATCAAAGATACTAAGGAGAGAATTACATTCAAAGTCAATGGAAAATGACTCAAACTCTATTTTGGTGACTTTGATTCTAGGAATATTGAGACTATTAAATCGGTCAAATTCTTTTAACATTTCCTTTATTTGTTTTATTAGTTATAGATTTATTTTTCCTTGTTTATTATTATTTTCTTTTAAGTATCTTTATTTCTTTTTTGCATAATAAAATTCTCCTTTGCTGGATATGGAATATTCCTTTAACAACTTGCACAAAAAGAAGGCTACACAATATATGCATGACCTTTGGGGGCAATTTGGGTAATTCAATTACAGCAAATAATCCCCTAAATCACAGCCTTTTATCAGTGAGCATGGGAAATGCAATGAACGGGTATGATTATTGAGCCATAATCAGACCTTCAATTCTTATCGTATCAGACGGTCAAATCGTGCCCTTTTATTTATCTCTTTTCTTTTTCTTTATTTACCAATTCTAATCTTCACTGACATATTCATTTAGTCTCTCTGATTTCTTCATATTTGAAGCTTCAAAGTTTGAATTTTTTTCTACAAAAATATTTCCTTTTGTCTTCTTTCTCAATCTATCATGGGAAAGACTAGAGTAGCTCGCAAAATTTCAATGAAATCCTCTGCAAAAGACATTCAAAGCAACCCTCTATCCGAGGAACCTGCTCTCTAAAAAGAAAACACTAAATATGAAGTGTTTCAAACAGAAATTACGGGTGAGCATTACAAAGAGCATATCCTTAAGTGGAGTATCCGCCCAGAACAGGGGATTGAGCTTTCCTTAGAAAAGGAACCTGGAAAATCTATCCACCAAACTATAGAGCTTCACAAATGGAGAAACTTTTGCACTCACCCTGGTAACTACAGTCCAACATTAGTAAGAGAGTTCTACACAAATCTTTACGAGCCTTCATTAAAACTAGTTTTTGTGAGGGAGAGCTCTATTCCTTGGCATGTTGTTGTCATTAACAAGTTATTAAAAACTTCTATGAATGTGGATGAGCATGCAATATTTGTGGCTGAGATTAATGAAGATGAACTGGATCTGTTAGTTAATGATTTATGCATTACGAGTGTATTGTGGTCGGGGACCAATGTTAGGAATTTCACTATGTATAGGAAGTTTTTTACTCTGCCTGCAAAAATTTGGTTTCAGTTTATTAATTCCAGGTTACTGCACCTGGAATATATTCTATCGTTAAGGGAATAAAGATTGATGTGGGTGCAATCACCCACAAGGAAATAATGGGTTTTGCTAAGAAAAAGAAGGGAATTTTGGCAGTTTCTTCACTGATCATGCAGTTGTGAGATTTAATGGGAGTCGAGCCCTTGCAAAATAAGGAAAGAACGGCCAACACGGGGACAATCAATGAGTTTGCAATTGAGAGAATGGTACGAACTACAGGTTCCTACACCAAAAGTGGGTACTATGACGGGGAGGAAAAAGGCAAAGCAAAGATGGACGCTGCAACTGAGAATGTCCCCACAAGTGATGAATTTTGGATGAAGGTTCTTGCTATAGAGGATAAACTCGATGCTATAACAAGCACACTGAGAAGAGTTGCAACAATAGTGCAAACACTGGATTTGGCACAATATTTATTTTATACTTATGTCAAGACGTGGCACAAGTCTGCTCTTGATGTCATGAGCAAAATCACTCCAGTTACCTTACCAGAATTTCCTTCCATCATCCATAGCTATGATTTTTCTTCTGGTGCAACTATAGAAGAAGTACTTGCCAAATTTGTAAACTCTTCTGAAAATGTAAGCGAGGCTGGTGGCACACTAAGAGATAGAGCATCAAGCAAAATCATTAACGATTGTCTCTTGGACTTAAATATCCATATAGATGTCAACGCAACACACATCGTTGATGAAGAAGATGAAGTTATTGTAGAAGACGTTGATGAGAATAAGGAAGACAGTTCTCAAGTTGAGAAGACCACTGCTGAGAAGATTTTTGTTGGAAGAAGTTCAGTTGCATCCAAGATTGTTGATGCAACCTCTGAAGGACCAGAGTTAAAGTTAGTTGTTGTGAGAAGCTATGTCTACAGGTGAAGAATAAGAGGAAAACCCTCTTGTGATGGTGCTGTACAAAGCACCATCACTGTTCATCCCTACTACGGATGTGGCTGATGATGCCGACGGAGAAGGGGAGCCCGAGAAAGAAGTAGAAGCTGATCATGATGATGAAGCCTCCCTTCTAAAGAAGAGAGAAGAACAGAAATTACTCGAAATCAAAAGATAAAAACAAAAAGAAGCGCAAAGAAAAGAAGCGGAGCAAAAGGAAGAAGTGACACTTGGCCTCCTCCTCCCAAGAGCCTGACAACTAAGTTAGTTTGTTTTAGTTTTTGTAGGCATGCATAACATATATTGTAATTTCATTTTGTTTTCTGTATTGCCATTAAATTTGCATTGTCATTATAATGGCATTTAATTGTAATATCATTGCATTCAGCATTGCAACCACATTCTGTCAATGCATTTTGTTTTTTTTCTTTTTTGCATTGGGAACAATGCAATCTTTAAGTTTGGGGGTATATACCTGAGAGTTGAAATGCACCCCTATTTCAAAAAAAAAACTAAGCAAATGCAAGGTTCTTTTGTGTTAAAAAATTGTTGCTTGCATTTGATGAGTAAACCTTGAATCATTCTGATTATTGATAAATTTGGTTGGATATACATGCCAGAAGATTGTATTTTTAACTCTGCATAAATATATATATATATGTTTTTTGAGTAAAGAATATATAGCATTGTCTCTTTGATTTTGATGATTTCTGCTTGTTTCAGCTTGTGTTATATATGCTAGTAAATCTTATTAAGTAGAAATAAAAGGCATTCCAATATGAGTGCAATAAAATAAAAGTAGCTTTAAGGGGGAATGCTCCTCTGCATGCTTTAGAAAAATGAATCTAGCCAAAGGTTGTAGCTGCATGAGTGTGTGTCGTTGCAATGAAGTACTTCCTAGGGGTTTGTTGCACAACATCTTATTTCTCAGAGTTTAGGGTGAATTCATTGTTCGATATCCCCCGCTACATAAAAAAGAGAGAAAAAGAAGAAAATAAAAAATTAATAATTATATCTTGTTATATGTGATACTAAATAAATGCTGATAGGTACAAAGAATCTAAGATGATAGGCAAGATGTTATGTATTTTAGAAATGCTAGCTTTTATATTGATGTTGGAGTTGTGTATGCAATCTTCTATCTTATAAATGCAATGGATTTATTGGTTGGTTGGAATGATTCATGTTTCTAAAATGCCTCTAAACTGTTGTTGGACCTTGTTGTTTTAATTTTACTTGAGAACAAGTAAAAACTGAAGTTTGGGGGTGTGATAGCTCTTTAAAGAGCATGTATTTCCTCTAGATTTATATATTTAATTGTCCACACATCAGTGTTTATTGCATCTATTTCTTCAGTTTCATGTCTATTTACTAAAATGCAACGCACGCGCGAGACCGTTCGATCCCCCTCTGCCATGTGTCGAGATCAGATGCAGCTTTGCTCATCCCAAGGCCAGATCTAAGCCGTTCATTCCCCATGCAATCACAGCCATTGAATCAGATCTGATCCAACGGCCGTGAGTAAATCTGGCCGAAGATGATGCTGCCAGACGCTCCATACCGGCACCACTCCGCTGTACCAACCACCGTGCTCAGAATTTCACCAGAAAAACACAGAAAACAAAGATCATGTCAGTGACCAAATCGCAGAAAATATGTATTTTATGTCATATTTTCTACCAAATAGAAAGCGGGATATATATGTATCAAAGATTTGTAAAGAGGGGGGGTTTCATATTCCAAAGAAATACAAAAAAAAAAGAGGCTAAGATTTTCTATCGGTAATGATCGAACTTTCTTTTTACTATGCATGTATTATTTTCATCAAAAAAAGAGGGGAACAATAAACCAACAAGGTACTTACCCCGACCGTTGATCCTTCTTCGCATCGGTGATAAGCCCACTCCTAGGGTGAATCGGTCGAGAGGAGAGATGTCGGGGTTGTGAAAATGAGGTTTTTTTCTTTCAAGGGCTTCGGGTTTTTCAGATCTAGGCAAATCTGAGTTTTTTCCCTAAAGTATAAGCGTATACTCGGGTTTTAGAGAGAGGGGAGAGTTTTTTTGAAACTGGTTTGGGTTCCGCCACCGCCGGAGGCGACATCGGAAATGAAAGGGGTGAACGGCGATGTCGAGTGTTGAGAGAAAAGGAGGGAGGCTGAGTTTTTTTTTAGGTTTAGGTTTAATATTTTACCGGTTATGAAACAAATAATAACCCTTGGATAGTTAAACGGTCTAATTACATGAGGGGTCCTTTTCGTTTTTCCCGCTTTTACTTTCGGTCCTGGGATAATTGCATTTTCAATCGCTGTTCTCTGTTACCGCATGCTTTTGCATCCTTTTTTTATTTCAAATCAGCATCTCCATTTCACTTTCATTCGATTCAATCCCGAAATTAAATTGGATCAGATTTTAAATGGCATAAATACCTTCGAAGTCCTTCCGCGTTTCTATTTCTTGCACTTCGAGCTTGCCCCTTGGTTTATTTGCACCCCTAGTCCCCGTATGTTTATTCCATATTATAATTAGGTCCTAAATTATGCTCTTTTCTTCTTTTGTTTTGAGTATCTGGTTCTCTTTTTATTCAATTTCAGTCCTTTATTTTATGTCAAATAATTGTGGTTATTTGTTTATTATTAGGTTTTATGGTACAGTAATTTTGCTCTCAATGTTTTTATCTATGTTCTTGTATCATATTTATCTATGTTTTTATGTAATAGGTGTTTATCATGTGCTTTAGCGTTTAAGTTATTTCGTTCGTATTATGTACATATCTATTTTATATGTTACGTCTAGCTTCGTTTGAACACCTTGTTTATGTATTTCTTCATGTGTTTTATGTATGTTGGTTGGCATGTTATGTGTCTTTATTTGTATTTTTTATAATGTATGTATTATTACGCATTGTATATCTCGTAGTTTATTTGTTCATGCCATATACTTTTCTTTAGTAGGTGATCATGTTTAGCGTATTTATTTATCATGTAGATTCGAATTCTAACACGTTTATCTGTGTTTTGTATTCTGGGTTACATATTAAAAATGGGTAAATTTTTTGTTACATATTAATATCATGACGTGTCATAATTTATGCATGTAAAGTGTACCTCATGATAAGGGTTTTAGTGTATTTTTGTGGTATTGTTGATTTGTTAATTTCGTACCCTTTTAGGTTTATACCATGCATGTTATAGTTGAGGTTCATTTTAATGTGTTTAAGCATGTTAAGACTAATTAGTCTAATTTTGGAAGCATTCATTTTCTTGTTCATATTTTGTTTTATTTTGCTTTTATCATCATGAGATGTTATGTTCATGCATTTTAATTATTTTTGTTTTATATTATAGTATTTGGGTTTTAATGCCATGTCAATATGAATGTTTGTTTATGTTTTTTTTATGTTTTCTAAGATCGCATAATGGTATAAAATTGTCAATGCGGTGCCCTTTTATCCGAGCGTAAACGGGGCCAGTATCAGGCGTAGTGATAGTGGTTGGGCGTTTACTCTCGGATAATGGGGCCCTTCAAATTTACTCGCACTTATAACCAAATTTTAATCTAATGGTCACTTTAATCCGGAAAGTCTAATATTAATAAAGCGGTAATTATTAAAGTACCAATTTTGGGCGGTGTGGGGGTGCTAATCCTTCCTCATCTGTAACCGACTCCCGAACCCGATATTTCAAAATCTCTGGTTTTCTACGGTGTCCGGTCCACCTTGAGTGGCCGGTGGCGACTCCATTTTTAAACAAAATACGAGTTTTATAAAACTCCCCGCAGAAGAAAATGTTTTCCAAATAAAATCAAAAATCATTTTTAGCGAGAAAAGACATCACTACATGGATGCAGTGACAAATCAGGTTAACAAGCCATTACAACGAGAGTTGAATGAGGATACAACAAGAGTTGATCCACTTGTTCAAGGGATTGAAGTTCTGATTTATAACGAGAGTTGTGACTGATCTACGTCTTTACGTCAACAGTTGAAGATTGAATAGAAGTCAGTTAGGGAGCTCATCCTTTTATTTGCCAATTGAACGATCATATTTCCTTGAGTGTATTTGATTTTTTGCCAAGCAAAACCGATGAGATCTAGGCCTTACCTTAATATTTCATTACTCTTTTATATTTGTTGTTTTTCCTACCACAATTGATCTAATAATCATGACTTTATTTCTTTATTGCAACTACCATTACATTCACATTATTTCCATTTACAAAATTGCTTGTGGCCACATAATAAATACTCATTCTCGTGGGATCGATATCAACAATATTTGCTTGCACTTAAATTGTGAAGTTTTTACACCAATCAATCGCCATAGCTATCAAGAGAAAGCTCCAAAAACCAAGGGAAAAGATGATAAGGTATGAGCCTCCTTTTTTTAGGGTAAGAATATATGTATGTATATCCTTATCACTTTCTAATTGGATGTTTAGAAGAGTCCTTCGTAGATTTTCTAAATAGAATTCCGTATAGGACAGTTGTACTAATGGACAGCTCATAATTCTTTGATCTTATCCTGATAGCTATCATTGCGTTGACAATGATTGTTTCATTGCGCCCACATTAGGTCTGGACAAAAGTTGTTGTAACTAACTACCAACTCATTTTCCTTTGATCTTATCTTCTTGCTAGCGTCATTTGATCTTATCTTTTTTGACAACTGTCAGTGCAGCGATAGTCTTGGACGTAATCTAAATAACTCTTATGCAACGACATTAGTATTGCAGTGACATCCTAATGCGTCGACAGCCCTGGCTGCAATTCTGGAAGAACTCGCGCAGTGGCATTAGTAGCAAAAATGTGATAATTTCAAGGATAATTCAAGAAAGAGCTACTAAGTTAAGAAAATGCAAATACAAAGATAAAAATGCTAAAATGCATGCAAAGGATAACATGATGGGAACAAATTAATAAATAAGGTGAAAACGCGTCTTTTAATGTACCATCACACCCTCAAACTTAAGTTTTTGCTTGTCCTCAAGCAAAATAAAAAGCAGCAAGGTTAAGATCCAATTGATGAACATTCTAGCAACTTGAATCATCTCAACTATCAATGAATCAATTACATCTACATGATAGAAGAGTGCATTGACAACTCAAGAATATGAATGAATGAACTTGGAATTCATCAAAGCTAGCATCATGCCTTAAACCTCAAATTTCTCCAACCTAAACAACCTCGATTTCATTATACTATATAAGCATATAATTTTTTTCTTTCTCTTTTTTTCTTCTTTTTTTAGCAGCGAGGGATATCAAATAATGAATGCACCCTAAGATCCTGAGAAGTAAGATGTTGTGCAACGAACCCCCAGTGTGTACTTTTCTTCTTTGACACACACTCGTGCAGTGACAACCTTTAGCCAGATTCATTTTTCTAACACTTGCATTAGAGTGTTCCCCTTAAGCTACTTTCATATTACACCCACATTGAAGTGACATTTATTTACACATAATATGATCTATAAACATATATAACATCAGCTGAACTATGTGGATTCATCTAAGATCTTAGAGATGATGCTAGGTATCCATTACTCGAGAACTCAAATTCATTCATAACATGATTCTAACACAACATTCCATCATATGTATCCAACAAATTCATTCACAATCAACAAGACTCAAGATTTAAGCATCGAATGCAATAACATTGCAATGATCATATGGATGCAATGATAAAATGCAGTAATAAAAGGAAAACAACAACTACATGAAATGCATGATCATAACAAACTAAAAAAAATTAAAAACTAACTAACTCAGTGTTCCTCTGCTCCCGATATAGATGTATGTTGCTTTTTCTCGCTGCAACATTGTCTTTTCAGCATTTGCATCCACAACCTCGGATGCAGTGATAATTTTTCGCAGCAGCATCTTTATCTTTTTCTTCTTTTTTTCTTAGCTTATCTCAGTTTGCAAGTTCCTCCTCTTGTTCTGGTTCAACTTTGGCAACATCAGCGTCCTCTTATTCTAGTGAAATTCGATTGCACCCACAATAAACACTAATTTATTATTTTGTTGTGGCAGGGTTTACCTTGGAGAGTCATTTTTTATACTTCTTATAGTCCATTTGCACCCTCTATCGAGTGACAAGTCTGCCCAAAAAGTGTTAGGATAATGCGATTGCAATTATTCCCACTTGTGTTACCTTGGTTAATGTGCTTTTCTTTTGTTTCCCTTTGAAATCCATGCGTACCCTCCACCTTGCTACTATCCTAGAAGGCATGAATTCAGTATGAGCAACATTTTTGAAATCCATCCATTTGATTGCCTCATTCTCATCGAATTCTATCATAGCTAGATGTAGCTTTCATTGTAGTGATATTTGTTGTTTCAGCCAATTGTCGTAGCAATCCTTTGCTAGAATTCTTTGTAAATCAAGTGAAGGACCAATTCTCTAAAATTTTTCAAGCAACCAACCACCACTTTGTTCATTCTTTTCAAACATCTCCATCAGTAGATATTTTGGTGCAACAATAATATCATAGGGGATCACCATAGATAGAGTATCTTGTCCCAAATGATCATACCCTTCTTTTTTATGGCTGAAAATCTAGCATCATTGGTTCCTCAAGAGATACATGCTGAGATTCAATTGACAAAGTATTGCCATCATGTTGACCATGCATGTAGTCATGAACTTGTCATGGCAAAGGTGGATGTGAATACACTTCAAATTTTTTTGACACATCAAATTACGCTGACACATCAGATTATCGCACATTTGGCATATGACTAACAATTGTTGGAACAGATTTTGTTGGTACGTCAGCAATCTCTTCAAACTTTTCAATATGATTCACTTCACCCCTTTCTTGTGTTGTTATATCTAATTCATGATCACTCGGAAGTGTGCCTTGCAGTCTAGGATTCACTGTGGAAGTAAGTTGTCCCATATGTGCTTCTAATGTGCAAATCGATGAGGAATTTTGTTGAACAATTACTTTCGTCTAAGTGAAATGCTCTTGCACCAAAGCTTCAAGAGCTGCGAAGGGCTCAAATGTGGAAGCTATGGTATATTGTTGCTGCATAGGTGCTTGAGCATGCAGATATAGCAGATGAAGATACTGTGGCTACAATGGAGGCTTTTGTGACTACAGCTGAGTTTGTTGATTGTACTGTGGCTGCAGTGAATTGTAATTCCCTTGTCTTGAATTATAAGCGCCTTGAGACAAATCATTCCCATATCGGAATTTCCCAACAAATTGACCAAAATTTTGATTTCCCCAAGACTATTGATTGTGTACAGTAGCATTATATAAATTTCCATAAGAGCTATTCTATAAGAGTTGTGGACAATCTTCATAAATGTGGTTGTCAGCGAAAATCTCACAGCTAAATGCAGGGATATCTACTATTTTGGAATAGGATATTGAAAGTTGTAGTTGGACATTGTGTAATCTTGAATGGTTCGATGTCTATCCTTTGACGTATTTGTTGCTCTCTCTTTTTAGCACACTAAAAAATAACAAAAGAAAAGACAATAAAGTTAGTAAAAATAAAAACTGTAATGACAAAAATAAACACCAAATGAAAATTGTCCCAGGCAACGGTGCCAAAACTTTAACGGTGAAATGACATCACATGATTTGTGAAAGAGTACACGATCGATGCAAGTATAGTGGATAGATACAAATATGTCAAATATTGATCCCACGAGGACGGTTGTTTGGATGTCTACAAATGTCAGTGCAATAAGTAAGAAAAATAAGTTAAATGCAATAGGTAATGTTGAAGCAATGAAAGGTAAATGATAAAGGGAATGTCGAAGTAATGTACTAAAATTAAAACAGGAACAATATAATGATGGCAGTGAGGTTCCCGCGGTGATTCATCAACAGAATAACGGATGCTAGCAAGAAACAAAAGAAAAGATGATTGTCGATGCAATAAGGCACATGAATATCTTACCAATCTCAACTTCTACCATTAATTGTAGACTTATATGAGCCCACTCACGACATCTCTCAGTAATGGCTAATAAGCAAATACAAGAAAAATTAAGTCAACTTTCATTGTACTCCTTTACAACTTTTTTTGTCATGATTGTTAACTTGAACTGTCACTACAACTCTTATTGACAGTGGTTGCAGATTACTCTAGGTTAAGTTTTAGCCTCGTATTCATTCAAGCAAAGATTCTAACACTATAATTCAACTTATATATTTATTTCTACAAGCTTAGATCAGTCCAATTCACCTAGCAACGTGATCAAAACAGGGCATTTTATATAATCAAGCAAGTTTACACATTTTCAACTAGCAATGTGATCGAACAGTTTCCTTCCATGTTACATTTGAATCATACCAATTAATTACCTAAATTTCCAGCAACTTCAAAGTAAATTTCCAGCAACCATATTCATTTTACAATCCAAAATTCCATTTCGTTTGTTTCTAATAAAAGTAGACATATTAAGGTTCCATTATTTCAAATAGCTCATTTCCATAAACATATACATTTCTATTCTTACTAAACAGCCACGAACATATAAATTCCAACACAATCCAAATATTTGACCATCATAAGGTCATTTACATAATCTTTTATGCTATGTGCACCTTCAATCCAATCTCAACTTGAATTCATTACACTTTAGGTATCAAGATCCTAATTTCAACTATTTGTCCTTTTGGTTAATATATATAATCACAATTACTTAAAGAATAGCATTCTATTCATTCGAATGCTCTGATTATACTGCCCATAATCTTAAATAGAATTATAACAAAATCATCACCTAAAGTGCCAAGAATGCATGCTATGAACTTACTCATCATACATCCTAACATATATATGAAACATAAACAGCCATGTAATTGTTAATCAAGTTGTAATCTTTAAACAAAGATTAAGAAAAAGATAAATTTTTACCTTAGTGTTAAGTATGACCAATTCTACTCGATTAAATTTTTATTAGAGTGAAGAAAGCTCCATGGATTCTTCAATTTTATTTTATTTCTCTCACAAACCCAAGTTCAATTTTGTTGTTTTGTTTAGGAGAAAGAAGAAGACAAGGAGGAAGCTTAATCCATGTGGTCGGCCTTCACTCTCTTGTCCTGCTTCTACAAGGACATGTGTACTAGTCATTCTATTATAGTTTCACTACCATGCAACCTTCTTTTTTTAATATGCATTCATTTTAGTCCTTGTAAAAGTGGCACCCCTTTCTTTTATTTTCCTTTTTAGTAGCTACTCAAATTTGTCACCTTAATTCTTACTATGTTAGAATTACTTAGGAATCAAGAATCGAATATGGTTACATTCTTCTAGGCCAAATTTTAAGATATTACAACTGGTCTAACCCTCTCTACGATCTCATACGGTCCAATAAACCTCAGACTCAACTTGTCTTTCCACCCAAAATGGATTACTCTCTTCTATGGTGACACCTTGTCACCAATCTTGTATTCGATGTGCTTACGCTTTTGGTCCGCATAAGCTTTCTAATGATCAAAAGCCGCTTGTAATATGTCTTTGATAATCTGGACCTTTTCCTCGGTTGTTTAATCAAGTATGATCCCACAATCTTCCTCTCGTTGAGCTTTGTCCAACACAAAGGTGTTCTACACTTGCGCCCATACAAGGCCTCAAAAGGTGCCATCAAGATGCTCGATTGGAAATTTTTGTTATAGGCGAATTCAACTAGTAGGAGATGCTCCTCTCAACTCCCCTAAAAATCAATGATGCAACACCAAAGAATGTCCTCCAAAATTTGAATAACACTCGGACTGAACATCACTCTGAGGATGAAAGGCGGTGTTAAATTCCCACTCGAATCAGACTCGAATTGATGTCCAATTGCACAAACAAGCGGTCTAGGGACCAAAAAGAAAAACTGGAAAACTATGAGGACCTAATTAGATTTAAAGTTACCACTCATTAACTAATCATGTTTCATGCTGGCATGTCAATTTTCAACTAAAACAAATCCTTCAAAATCGTTCAATTGGCATACAATCAAATAGAGACTAAAACTCAAGAATCTAAAACCTCAGCATCTACTTAATTGTCATAACCGCCTTTGGTATCGGTACACGAGATTCCATAGAAATACCAGCCATCAAAACAAAAGGGTCATACCGATACGATTCAAACCGTACCGATACCCAGGCTTATTTTCACAACCTCTCAAATTCTAGTAGCCAAATATCATACCATGCATTCATTGCAAAGTAAAGTATGAATGTATAAACCAATGCGATTTGCTTACTTTCTTTCAAAACATGACATGCATAACAACCATATACACAAAAGATCTCTCTTTCTTCTCTTTATTTCTCATATATTGTCAATTAGTGTGACTCATGATATATCATTATTTCTTTTTAAAACCTCATCGGATACACGGATTTCCTCGGTGATACCTTTAAACCACCTTAAACTTACTTGCCTTCAACCCCGGTAGGTCTACCTCTACCAACAAGTCGTGGATTCCATCAGCTCTAGTAATTCAACCTCTATTTATTTTTGTATGTCACATAGCCAATATACTCTTTTAAACACATTTACTTAATGTTTTTCCCAATGATTTAACAAACCGATTTTATATGCAATCCATATTGCCCATGGCAACTTACACATTCCATTTAGAAACTATTTCCCAATGCTCTTAGGAATCCACAAACTTGATAAATCATTGTATATCTTTTAAATGATGCATAGAATAGTAAGTAAACTAGTCCATGCTTTTAAATCAAAACATATAAATCAAGACTCATATAAAACCGATATTTAAAAGGCAAAATAGGGAAACTTACTTCCGAGCTTAATTAAGCTTGTTGGGCTTAATCTAAACTCCAAACTCCTTTATTCAAACATTTTTATATTGTCAAAACACGTTTACACCCGCCAATACACAACGCTTCACTTGCCATTACGTTCCAAGCTTCCGAAACGATCCGATATCCACAAGGTAAGCTAGGCTTGATCCTCCCCTATTTTGGCAATACAAAATCAGAGGAACAATGCATCAAAATGCATTCCAACAACAACCTACAACCATCCCTTGTAACCTCAACGAAATCGCATCCGAAAACATCGAAAACTACCTCTAACATCTACCAATCAGCCATCAGCCACAAACCTAAGATTCTAACATCTTAACATCATCAAAGATCATCCAAAAACATAATCCAAACATCCTTATACCTCCAGCAATCAAGAATCAACCATAATAGCCCCAAAACTAACCTTAAATTACCTTAGAAATTAAGCAATTAAATAGTTTCTGGATTGATAAAAAAACCTCATTTTACATTATGTTTAAACAACTGAAATGTGAATTAACCTAATAGAAATCTCCAGCAATCATCTTGTAAATCAATAGTTTAGGCAAAACTCCAAAATTTCCAATTAAAAACAATTTCTTGAATTAAATTGCAAAACCATGTTATAATCAACAAAACCAAAGCCAATTACTAGGGAATATCAATAAAGAACCTTAGTTTTAAAAGAGAAGAAGAAATTCACCTTTGAAGAACCTCCCACCAAAATTGACGTAAGTTTTCTTCCAAAAAGAACTTGAGGGAAAAAAATAAATCCTTGGAAATCTTTGGAAGGTTTTGTTAGAAATTAGATGAGGAATCAAATGATGTATCCTCCATTGAAAAACTGCAAGAAAATTTGGAAATTATGATCGGGAAAATGAGAGAAAATAAGATGAGAAAATCTTAGAAAATTTAATAGAATAGGAAAAATGATTTAAGAAACCAATTAACCGTCAAAGTCTTAGTCAATTGAGGTGGTAAACTTAATTAAAAAATTATAAAATATAGTTCTCTAAGTATTCTTAGTGTTGGCCATTTTACAAAATAGTCACTTAAAAATAGTTTTGCATTTATTACATTTTGGCCACTAAATCCAAAATGTCATTAAAATCGGTTGAATTAACTTCTTTTTCAAACAGCAAAATGCTAAATTAATTAAAATTTTTAAAAACTTAATCCAAATTTATCCTTTTTGAAATTCACATTTCAAAATATTTATTTTCTCGAAACATAGTTAATTAGTTAACTAAGTTCAATCGAACCGAACCTAATCCTATTGAACCACCGATTCTTATAAGCCCATTTTAGGGCGTTATATATCATACATTGGACGGTGGTTGTAAGTTCTTGAGCATATTTGTCAGGGCAGAGAGTTGCCCCGCCACACTCTAGATCTCATCCAAGTGGAGTGTTCTAGAAAATTTAGGTCTGGGACATAATCTTGCTGTGGTAAACTGATAATCATTATTGGCTATTTGATTAAGGATTTTAAACACCTCCTCGGGATCTTTTTCTAGAAGAATACCATTAGCCGAAGAGTAAATCATCATCCTTGTGGGTGCATTAACAATAGTGTAGAATGTTACCACTTGAAGCCAATCATGAAAACCATGAATCGAGCACTTGCGCAGCATGTCTTTGTATCTATCCCAGCATTCATACATGGATTTAGCATCTCTTTGCCGAAATTCTATGATGTCGCTCCGCAACTGGTTGTTCACGTTCGGTGGATTGTACTTGTGCAAAGATTTCTTGCACAGTTCTTCCCAAGACCTAATAGGTCTTGAGGGTATAGTCTTCAACCATGCTCGGGCTTGATCTCACAAGGAATATGGAAACAAAATTTGAGCCTTAGCATATCGTCAGGCACTCCATGTTGTCTAAAATAGTCGTATACTTCCAGGAAAACTTGGACGTGCTCTTTGGCATCCCCCCTTGCTGATCCACTAAATTATCCAAAAGAACTAAGCATGTTGAACATCACAGGCTTGAGCTCGAAGTGAGCTGCTTGTATCTCCGGCACAACGATCGCTGAAGTTAGGTCATTAAGGACAAGTGCAAAATTGTCTCGAATGTATCTTCTTGAATGAGCTGGTTGTTGAGCACTATGTTGTTGTCCATTAATGATCACATCCTCAGCGATTATTCAACCACCAATTGGTGGATCGTTGTCGTCATTTCTCGCGTTGTTCAGGTTGTTCATGTCATCTCTGTTAGCTATAGTGCCCTAGGGCCTATTGTATGGACATGATATTTTGTTCATTGAATTTATTATTATAATAAATTTGCATGCTTTTGTATCCTTGAATATTATATATTCTAATTATCCCTAATCAATTATTATTGTAGGAACAATAATAAGATAAGATTGGTATGAAGTTTGATAGATATTCATAAGATGAATATGTGAATGAGATTCAAATCAAATTCATATATATTTGTTAAGAACAAATATTAGGATCGACTCGTCTTGAGATTAATATGTGTATTAAAGTTATATATTAATCTTCAATATTTGTGACAATAAATCCTTAGACCTGAAATTGCTACGGTTCTCAACATGATGATTATTATGTTTTGACATAGTCAAACATCATTTTTAATCGAACGATTATAAAGGTTATGCTTGAACATAATAAGGAATCATGCAATGAGATGCGAGTAATTAAGATGGAATTTATCCCTCTTAACATAAGAGAGATATCTCTGGGCCTCTCGATTATTGAGACTGATAAATGCATGACCATGCTCAAATGAGTTGATATAGATCAATGCCATTTGTTTAGACGGTTCAATTGGACATCGAGAAACTAAAGATAGAATGATATAAGGTTAGCATTTTCCATGTCTTATATTCTATCAAGATATCGTGAGATAAAATGATTATGGCATAAACTAAATTAAGGTTGTTTTAGATTATGAGCTTTTCATTTAACTTGGGTAATCATAATCTCTTGCTATAGGCCACTTATGACTTGTAGGATAAAATGTGATTTTATCTACTGCCAACGTTAATTGAACCTATAAGGTCACACACTAAGAATGGATAAGAATGGTTGTGGTTATTACTCTCAGTAATGAATTTAAGATAATGAGATTATTTTAAATTATATTGTTAAAGATTATTTATTCGAATTTAAAGAAGTTAAATTCATATTCTTGTAATAGAATATTTTATTTGTTTTATTATTTTTTGAAAATAATATTAAATAAATAATATTATTAAATAATCTCGTTCTTTAGATTGGGTTGGATTTAAATTCCTTAACGGATAATGAATCTGTTTTAAAATATATTATTTATTTATTTTATATAAATAATATTATTAAATAAATTACATCATCTAGATTTGGTTGGATTTGAATTCCTTATCAAATAAAGGAATTTATTTTAAATTATAATTTATTTAAAAGAATTTTAATTAAATTATAATAGTAAACTCAACCTAACCCTAAACAAGTGTGTGTGTGTGTGTGTGTGTGTATGTATCATGCATGCCAAGGGTTTTAGATCACTAGAGTTTTTTGACTAGCCACCAAAAACCACAAAATCTCTATTTTCGAAATCTAAGAGGAACTAGGATTGCGATAGCCGTTCGTCGTCCATTCGTTTGTGGATACTTGTATAGAGCGGTCGTCTTTCAGAAAGGCAGCGCCTAAGCACAACAAGATTTCAAAATCTAAGATTTAGGTAATCCAATGACTATCTCTGTCATTCGTTAATATGACTACATGAAATCTTGGGAATTTTTCATAGGATAATTTTTTCGTTGCGTTTATTTGATTGATTAGATCAGTTTTATTTCCTATGAAACCCAACAATCTCGTCAAGGTGGGTCCACCATTATTCTGCATTCTCGTTGTCTGGCATGCAAAAATAGTTCGATCTCTGGATTATATGGAATAGGTTGTTCCTTTTGATTTGTGTGTTTAGTCATGCACTATGACACGCCTAAAAAGAAAATAAAAGAAAAAACAAAAATAAAAATAAAAGTTAGAACTAAACTAAAAAATTAAGTGCAATTACAAAGATATTATCAATTTCCAATCCCTGACAACGGTGCCAAAAACTTAAAAGGCTCGTAACTAGTCTGGAATTAGAGCAATTATACTCGTCGATCAAGTAATATAATGATAAGTATAGTGTCGAACCCACAGGGATTGGATTGACAAGCTCGAAGCAATTACACTTAATATTTAGTGCAATAATATTGATTTTGAGATGGTTTGATTAAACTAAAGATAAGAAAGTAAATTGTAGCTATGATCAAGAGACAAACAGATGTTGTAGCAAATATTCAGATAATTATGGATGATGGGTTTATTGCCTAGGAATTATACTAATTACCATTCGAATGTTATAGCAGTTGGTAATACATGTTTGCGTTAACCAATCATATCTTTATCTATTCGACGGGGTTTTCGAATAAATCCTAGACTCTCTCGATACCTAGAAGTACAACAAGAAGCTATGGCAATACATGTCTGCATAAAACCTGACTACTTATTGTTTATTCAATTTTCCCTTATTAGTCGTTGAAATCCTAAACTTATGTCTAAGCCAGATTAGAACCTAAGTTAACAGCTTAAGCTTAATTGTTCATGTTTGTCTAACTTAAATCTCTCGATATTAAGTCGCAGATCAATAATTAAAAGGCCTCTCTCGATAGCTCCTACAATAATTATGCATGAAGAACAATGAACATAATAGATAGAGGAAAGATGTTATAACATTGAATAAATAATTAAAACATAATATCTTAAAAAAATAAACCCAACAAAAGAGTATTTAGCTCATGTCTGAGCTAATGTCATCCATAATAACAATAGTAAATAACATGACAGTTTATCAAGCAAAGAGAAAGAAGATCAAGCGTCCTTGATGTCTCCTCTAAGCCCTCTAACTGTGTTGCAGTGCTCCTCGCTCCCCAAGCCTCTCTCGATAGCTTTTTCGTACGAAAACTCCTCTAGACCCTTAACTACGGTGGTACTCCAATAGCTGAAGACTAGGGTTGTGTCTAAGATCAATTTCCCCTTGTTTGTAACCCAAGTTGTCTTTATATAGGCGGTGAAGTTAGGGTTTAGAAACGCTAAAGCACGCGAAGCCTCTTAATGAGGATCTTTGCTTTCCCGATTCATTCAATGAGATCCATATCGGATAAGAGTCCATGTGTGCCAAAAGTCTAGATTATCTCCAACTCCATTGCTTTATCAGTTCATCACGAGAGAGGTCTACTCCACTGCTCCAGCGTTCCACTGCATGGGTTGCTTCCTGCACAAACACCACTAAAAACACTACATTTCCCATTAAAAGAATCAATATATATGTCAATTAAGAAGCAGCACCATTAACTCTCAAACTACATGCAAACTACTCCTAAATGCAATTATATGAGCTTAAAAACATATAAAAGCTAAGTAAAAGGGTACAAAATATAGGTTATCTACATAGTAAACACTCTCTACCACTACATGAATCTTATACGGATCCATGCAGATCCCACCTGCCGCAACAATGTGTCCCAAGAATGCCACCTCGGAAAGTCAGAATTTGCACTTGTTGAACTTAGTGTAAAATTGCCTCTCTCTCAAGATCTGAAGGACAATACGAAGGTGATTGACGTGCTCATCCTCTGAAATTGAGTAAAAAATATCATCTATGAAGACCACCACAAACTAATCTAGGTAAAGCTGAAATATCTGATTAATCAAATCAATAAAATTGCTTTATCTACGACTTTTAACTGGTAATAACTTGACCTCAAGTCAATCTTTGAAAACACACGCGCACCTCTCAACTGATTGAACAGATCATCAATTCTTGGAAGAGGATAATGGTTCTTCACAGTTACCTTGTTGAGCTAACGGTAGTCAATGCAAATCTTCATTAAATAGTTTTTCTTCTTCACAAAAAAAATCGGTGGACCCCAAGGTCAGATGCTCGGTTTAATAAATCCCCTCTCCAACAACTCTTGAATCTGGCTCTTTAATTTTCTCAACTCTATCGTTGCCATATGATACGGGGCAATGAAAACCAGTGTCATTCCTATTATCACCTCAATCCAGAACTCTAACTCACGGTTAGGTGGTAACCTGGGCAATTCCTCTAGAAACACATCATGGTAATCTCTAGTGGTCTGAAGACTCTCAAGCATCGGACTCTCAACTCTTTTATCCACTACGTGAGCCAAAAAAGTCTTACAACCTTGCTGAATCAACCTTTGTGCAGCCAGGGCCAATACTACATTAGGAAGACAATGGTTCCTTTCACCTCTCACTACTAGCTTGGCCCCATCCAAACCATGAAGCTTAAGGCTTTTAGCCCTAAACCTAAAATTGCATCATGCTTAAACAACCAATCCAACCCCAAAATGGCATCAAAATCTTTGAACAACAATGCCATCAAATCCGCAGGGAATACGGAGCCCTAAACCTCTATCGGATACTGCTGATAAACCTTGCTTACTAAGAAATCATACCCCAAAGGAATAGTCACACGAACTCCAATCTCAAGGTCCTCGATCAAAATACCCCACTGATGAGATATCCCACTACGAATATAGGAATGGCAAAACCCGTGTCTACCAAAGGAACAAAAAATAAGGTAAATGTACCTAAGATGACGTCGATAGCCTCGTAGTCCTCCTGAGCCTTAACTGCATACTGCCTTGCTAGTGCCCTAGTGGTAAACTGGAAAGTACACCCACTTTGATGTCCAGACGTATGGCTCCCCCCTCTTCTAGTGAAGCCTCGACCCTTCTAAGCTGGATAAGAGGTCCTTGGAGTCTGAACTGGTGTGGTGTCAACAGCTGCCAGACAATCTCTCATATAAGATCCGGTGACCCAAAACTATAGCAAACTTTGGATGTCCCCCACCCGATACTTGTGTCCACACTGATCACAAACTGGTACGCCCACACTCCTTTGTAAGCCCCTATGACTCATCATGGACGAAGATGATAAATGCCTCCTACGGCTAGCAGATTCTGGCCTAAGGTCTGATCTTGAACACTAATTTGATGCACCTCTACCCTGATTCCATTGACCTCTATTTCTCCCAGAAGAGGATTATGAATTGTTTTTTGGTTATAAAAATAAAAATTTCAAAATATTTATAAAAACCATCGAAAAAGTCTTCGATTGTTTTTGGTTATGCTAAGCCTACTTATGTTCTTTGAACATATTTTCAATGGAATCATCATTCCATTAGAGTAGTAATAAAACCAAAATTCTCCTTCGTTTTTCTACATCAAATATTAATGAGCATCAGTCTGTAGAAAAACAAGAGAAAATTTGAGTTTTATTGTTACTCTAATACAAAGGTGATTCCACTGAATGTTTTTTTAACGAAAGGTAATACTCCAACTAACGAGGTCGAAGACTTTTTCGATGAAATTGTTTAATTTTTTAATACTTTATAAATATGTTTAAATTTTTATATTTTATTTTTATCATTTTATAATTTCTAATACATTATAATTTTTATATTAGTTTTTATTTTTTAATAATTTTTTTGAATATTTTATTTATTGTTATTAAGTTTATAGATTTTTTTAAAAAAAATTGAAGAATATTTTTTTATTTTTGTGAGAGTTCTCACTTTGCTTATTTTTTTAAATTATTAGGGACCCAAAAGATATTTACACTAATTTGTTAATCGATTTTTCATATATTCTGCTTGTAAAAGTTTAACTCGAAAAACAAATTATTTATCCAATTTTATTCAAAAACTAAATAAATTGATTAAATTAATTTTAATTTTTATCTATTTTTAATATTTTAAAATTTTAATAATTTCTTAAATTCTCATTTTTAGCTTAAATATTAAATAAGTTATCAAACTTTCAATTAAAATCAATTATGCCCCTGAACTCGGTAAAAAAATCAATTATGCCCTTGAAGTCAGTTAAAAAGATCAATTCAGCCCCTCTGCCACGTCATCATTACATGTGTACTGCCACGTCAGCATCGTGGATCACCATGTCAACACAGTGAACTGCCACGTCAGCATCGTGGATTGCCACGTCAGCACTTTAACGGTCAATGTCAGTCAAGGGGCAAAATTAATTCAATTGAATGAGTTCCAGGGCACAATTGATGAAAAAAAAGTGAGGGCAACATTGGTGATTGGAGTTTACTACAGGGGCAAGTTTGCCCCTTTAGCATATTTTTTAATATATGTTTTCCAAACAAAAAACTTCTATCCTTATTTGGTATCCTATTTATGTCCGCACTAAAAAATTAAATTTAGGGTTTAAGATTATGGCTTAGGGTTTATGATTAGAGTATATGATATAAGGTATAGGGTGTAGGGTTTATTTTTTAGTGTTTGTGAATCCGCTTTATCTGCAAGGTGTGTGGCACATCAAAGGGTTAAGAAAAGTATGAACAGGTACTACCTTGTAATCACCTTAAGACTATTCAAAAAAAATAATATATAGATAACAATTTTATCTTGTGATTTGAGTTGTGCTCATGAATTTGGGTTCGATAAATAAAATTTTAATGTTATTTTAAAATTTTAAATTTATTAATATATTTTCATATTAATAATCTTTGCATTGAATTATGATTTTTTATTTTTCATAAAAAATTAAAATTATTAATTAAATTGGAAAAAACTTAATTTAATGATTATATATATGAAATTATAAAAATAAATATGAAAAAGAAAATATAGTTTAAAAGTTTAAAAAAGTTAACCCATTTTATTTTGGCTTAAAGATAATTTTAGCCCTTGACGTTTACAATTTTTATCATTTTGGCCCTCATCCTATTTTAAAAATAAATTTAGCCCTCAACCTATATCTTTTTGTCAAATTACTCATTTTTTAACTAGTATATTAAAAAGCTGTTAAAAATTTAATGGTGATATCCTTCAACCTATCATATATTTACACATGGAATATAATTTTATTTTAATACAAATATAAAAAACAATTAAAATTTAAGTAAAGTATTTAAAATTAATTAAAATTAAAAGCAGAAACAAACGTGGAACAGAATTGAAAGCCTTTGGTGGGATAGTCCCCTCTCAAAGTTCGTCCCTAAGAGTTGAAGTGGGCCCTAAGATAGCTAAATGGATGCCACCCCTCCCGGGTGGTTTAAGTTTAATGTCGACGAATCTGTAAAGCGAGGTTCGCAAGCTGTGGAGGTCGGAGGGATCTTAAGAAATAACTAAAGAGAGATTCTATCAATTTTCCCATGGCTTTTATATGTTGTTGGTTCAAAGATTGCAGAACTTTTAGCTATTAAAACTGTTTCGAAAGTGTTTTATGATCTGAATGTATGCAATAAAATTCCCATCATCATCATCGAATCATATTCGAGTAACGTTATGTCCTAGATATTGGATGAAAATATCAGACCATCGTCTTCATGGGCGAAGCCACCTGCCAGTCCACCCTTATGGTCAATTTTTTTAATTTGGCTCCTATAGAATTTTAAATTATAATTTGGGTGTTGTCTTAGTGGTAAAGTGTGTACAAGAAATTAAGTTTGTTTTACTTGAAGTTAGTGAATCGAATTTTATTTATTACGTTTTTCATTCTTTTATTCTTTTTAGGCTTAGGTGTAAAAAACCCTTGAATTTTTGAAAAAAATTTATTAAGTCTATGAACTTTACTTTTTTCACTCAATTAGGCTCTTGAACAAAAAATTTGAATTAATTAAGCCCTTTGACCAATTTTGACCATTAAATCTTGACAATTTTTTTAGATATTACTGGCTCATGATACACAACAGTTCTATCATGTTGCATTTACAGATTTCTTCAAAAAATATTTTTTTATATTTTATACATTTTTTAGAATTTTTAGAACTTTTAATGTTTAAATAAAATTAATTTTTTGAAAATGTCAGGTCGAGACACTGTGACACAATGCTCTGCACCAATACATAAAAAACTATCAAGATTTAAGGGTCAAAATTGGTTCAAGGGCTTAATTGATTCAATTTTTTTTGGTTCAAAGGCTTAATTTAGTGCAAAATAGTTTAGGGGCTTAATTGATTTTTTCTTAAGTTCAAGGGCTTTTTATACTCTTAAGTTTTGTAACCCCCTCGACCCGGCCTAGTCGCAAGACCAAATCGAGCAAGCTACATTAGGTTTACCGAAGTAAACCGTAAAGGTGAAACCCGAAACACGTCCATCTTTTTCCTTTTGATCTTGTCGAGATGAACAATTATTATCCTATAGGTACATACTGATCACATGTGAAAACCCAACTCAATCTGGCATTGAATAGACATCCAATTGATTACAATTGCCAATTAGGGACCAAATTGCAAATTTAGAAAACTGCAGGGTATTAGCTCATTTTTATACTACCAATCTTAAATTAAGTAGGTTTCATGCTTACATGTCAAAAATCAAATCAAAAAGGTCATCCAAACTCATTCAATTGCATCCACAACATTTAGGGACCAAAACGTAATAAAATAGAACTTCAGAATATTCCAAATAACCAACTTAACTGCCACTGTACCGGTATGGTCAAGGGGTGTTTCGATACGCCTTCATTATTTCAAACTCCAAAATTCCAGTAGCCAAAACTCGTTCCGATACGCTCTCGCATATCGAAACACCCTTCACGAAAACATTGTACCGTATCAAAACGCCTCCCCGAGTACCGAAACACTGGCCAATTTTGCCTAGGCACATACCGAAACAGTTGCCTTAGTACCGGTAAGCTAAGCCTGAAATGGCTTACCCATATCGAAACAGGGACACCCATACAGGTACGCCTGGACCTATAATGTCCATTCTTGCTGGTTTAACATGCTTTTGAGCATACCAAAAACCCTAACATGCTTCTAACATGCATACAACATACTTAAGGATCAATCCACATTAGAGCAACTCAGTTTCAACATTAACTCATGGCAACATGCTTCAAATGTAAATCTAGAGGCATGCTTCCTAAAAACCAAAGCAAGCAAAACATGAAATCTCAAAGCATCACCACAAACAATCTATAATGGCCATTTGAAGCATGCTTCCTAAAAACCAAAGCAAGCAAAACATGAAATCTCTTCGAACTGCTTCTGCACGGCCGCTATGGTGAACTTACGGTATGATGATTGTGGCGTGCGTGAGGGACAAATTTCATCCATGGTTTTGAGGTTTGTAAACATAATTTCGATTCAAGAAGAAAAAGAAAAACTCAAAATTTCAAAAATGGAGAAAAGGAAGTAGGAAGAAGATGAAGTGAATATGAGAGAGTAAATGAATGAGAGAGAAGGAAGGTTGGTGTTATAATGGTGAAGTGAATGATGAGTGATGAAAAGGTGAAAGGTTGAATGATGTCTCACCAATGGGTGGAAAAGCATACAATGATGGGAAGGGGAAGAGTGGTGCGGCTAGGGTAGAAGAAAAATAGATGAAATAATTCTAGGGTTTGAACAAAATTACGTATTTAAACCTACAATAACATACCAGCCCTTGATCTCTCTTGAAAAAAAATTCCCAACACTTCTTCAATTCTTCTCTAATTTAAACTCTTGACGTAAAAAAAAGAAAAAAAATAAAGATTAAAATAAAATAAAATAAAATAAAAGAATAGATAAATAAAAAGAAAAATGATTCAAATTTAAAATTCAAAAAGAAATATAAATAACACAATTTAAAATTAAAAAATAATGAAGAACCTAACTAACCGAACATAACAAATTAAAAATTTAAAACCAAAAAGTCTAACTAATCGAAAATTTAAATAACCAAAATAAATAAGAAAAATCCCAAAACAAATTAAAATAATTTAAATCTAAAAATAACAAGTCCAAAAATAACTAAAAATGAAAAATCCTTGTGCATCTCCCGAGGAGATTGTGAGCTTGCCTCTCTCAACATGGCCTCCAACATAGTGCTTTAATCTTAACAATTGCTCATCCGAGAACGTGTCATGAATCTCCATTTGGTCATCATCTTTGTTGCTCTCTTCAAGTCTGGATAAATGATCGACAACCTAATTTTCTATTCCTTTCTTATCCTTAACTTCTACATCAAACTATTGTAAAAGAAAAATCCATCGAATTAAACGAGGTTTAGCATCTTTTTTAGAAATTAAGTACTTAATTGCCGAATGATCAGTGTGAACAATTCCTTCGTGCCGATCAGATAAGGCCTAAATTTGTCAAATGCGAATATAATTGCCAACAATTCCTTTTCCGTAGTGGCGTAGCTCAATTGAGCATCGTTAAGTGTTTTCTAGCATAATATATCACATGAAAAGTTTTACCTTTTCGTTGACCTAAGACAGCTCCCATTGTGTAGTCACTTACGTCACACATTAGTTCGAACGGTAAAGTCCAATCTGGTGGAACAACTATAGGTGTTGTGGCAAGCTTCAGCTTTAGCTCCTCAAATGCCGTAGCACAAGATTCATCAAACTTGAAAGCTCTATCATGTTCAAGCAAATTACACAGAGGTTTAGAGATTTTAGAAAAATTATGAATGAACCTTCTGTAAAAACCTGCGTGCCCAAAGAAACTTTTGATTCCTTTGACTGAGTTTGGTGGCGGCAATTTTTCAATCACGTCCACTTTTGCCTTGTCCACTTATATGCCCTTGTGCGAGATCTTGTGACCCAACATGATGCCTTCATTCACCATGAAATGGCATGTAACACCCTTAACGTATACTCGTAGACCGAATATACATTAAAGATGCTACGAAATCTTTTAAAGAAATCTTGAATTACATTTTTTAAACATTTTAAGCAATTATTAAAACAACAGTACAATTCAGGGTGAAAACTAGGTTAGTTGCCTAGGCTTTTTCTTGATTTTAAAATCGTTGTGCAATAATCGATAAATAAAATTTGAAACTGACTAAACATGTTCTACTAACAAATAAATAATTACATGCCCGCTAGAGATCATCATAAACTAGAATGACTTACTGATGTTTTGTAGATTGTAGCTCGATCGGCATGCTCAACTTCTCTTCAATTATTCCAACTTAACCTACGTGTGGAATAAACACACGCTAAGTAAGAACTTAGTGAGGCAGTTAAACTTATTTATTTAAACATGAAATGATATAATACAGTATGTCATATAAAAGTGCATTTCATATTTCTCTATAACATGGCAAGTATATCACAATATACATATGTCATGTATCATAACTATCCTATAAATCATGTTATTACTGCATAATATATTCTCTATCATGGACATGCTTTCATTATGCAATCATTTACATATCATATGCTATATCATGGTCATGTTTTCATTAGGCCATCATTATCAAGTAAATCATATACATGGCATAGTTCACATTCATGGCATAATTCAAAGGTATATGGCACGAATTATATACATGGCAGAATCCATATACGTTTCATAATTCATATACGTAACATAATTTGTATACATGTCATGATTCATATACGTGACATGATTCATATACATAACTTGATTCATTTACATGACATGATTCTTTTACTTGACATGATTCATATACGTGAATTAATTCATATACATGGCATATTATGTATTCATGGCATGGTTCATATACATGACATATTTCAATACATGGCATAATTTATATTCTTGACATGATTCTTTTATTATTGTCCAAAGTACGCTATATGAGATCGAGGTACACGAGTCATCTTGAAATGACATCGTAGTGTTTAACGTGAACGTGAAGATGAGTACGCACTCGGTGGCGCTCTTTGCTCCCCATAAACATAAAGCACCTCAACAGTGCACTCGGGCACAGTGGGCGTAGATCCCCAGGGTACGGCACCTCGGCAGTACTCGGACACAGTGGGCGTAGATCCCCAGGGTGCATGTGACACAATCATTTTGTCACAATTTATGTTTAATAACATGAACATAAGGGTGCAGCTGCTAAAGACTCTATGGCATGCCAACTATACCGTGGACTCTCATACATAATACTTGGGCATTTCTTTCATTACTAATCAATTATCATTAATCATATAAATAGGAAATTCATAATCATATTTCATGTATGCATAATGTATCATCATTTATGCAAACAATCATTCGTACCTGGTATTCCATCAATCTTGCCATGTCGAGCAATATATCATATCACGTATTATAGAGAAATGCAATGCCAATTTCAACATAATGCAAACATATAGAAAAGCACTCACCTGGGCCATTTATTAACTTGCCTCACTAAGATCTATTCGACCTTTTCCTTTATAGAACCTCAAACCTTCTTTTGATTTGAATCCAACTTCATTTATCACATGAATATAAATAAACATTTGTTAGATTCACTTCTAACAATATTTCAATTAAGCTATTTAATCAGTCAATATAAAAATTTTCCATAAATTTCTTTCCTTCCTTATATTGTTCAAAAACTCAGTTTTGGTCCCTAATGACCATTTTGAACTTCAAATAATTCTTCTGAACTTGATACCAACATTAGATACAAAATATCTCAATTTTCATTTTCGGGCAGCTTTGTACAACCTTCAAAGAATTATTTCTATAAAATAATATAAAACTCGGAATTCAATTCCGTTTGTTCTAAAAGAAACTAGATTCAATAAGCTTTTCACCCATATAAATTAATAGCCCAAATTCAACTTGTACGATTTATGAAGAATTTTCAAAGTCAATTTCCAGTGTTGATTTCGGAACAGAATGTCATATTGTTTTCTGACCTTTCACCACTTAAAAATTCATATCTTTTTACTCAAAACTCAAAATCAGTTTCTGTTTGTTGGATGAGAAACTAGACAAACAGATCTTTACATCGGAATAAAATTCACCATCTAACCATTTTTTGTAGAATTTATGGTGAATTTTCAAACTTACTGCCAAATCCAGTTTTCCTACACAACTTCCATAAATAACTTCAAACTTTATACTAATTTCTCCTTACTTTGCTATTTGTCAATTTGGTCCCCTTACTTGATTCAAACCACTAATGTATCACTTTCTTCATCAAATAATTATTCAAAAATAATTCCCTCAAATTTTTCATTCTTTCTGAAATAGTCACTAAAAATGCAAAGATAAGGATTCAAGCTTCTTAACTTTGCAAATTAGTCCTCAAATCAACATTACTACTTGAATTCTATTATTTCAACTAAAATCAGATTTAGTCTTCTCTAAAACCTCATTTCCGAATTGGTCACTTAACTTTGACAATTTGTCAAAATGGTCACTAACTCGATTTAACATCGATTTTGCATTCTAACTTCAATTTCATGTCTCTAACATCATTGATAACATAAATTCACATCAATTTCATGAAATTCAGATCTGATCCCTCAACTTTAAAACTTGCTGAAATGGTCCTTAAACTTTTAACTTAGGGTTTTCATCCAATCATCAATTCAAACTTACTAAATCATTAATTCAACATCACAAACCCTAAATTAGACTTGAATCCATAAACCCTAATCTTCTCCACAATAACCTAAATGTGTAGGGTTTAAATCCTAACTCAATAACATGATTTTAACATCATACAAGCTTGATTTCAACGTAAATTCAATCATAGAATCATAAAATCTCAAAACCCCCAATTTAGTCCATAAACCCTAATTTCTTCTCATACAAAATTATCATAGATCAAGCATGGTTTCCACAAATTATTTACACCAAAAGATAGAGCTTGATGAGTAGAACAACTCTGTAGTTCGAAAGATTACCTGAAAATCGAGTTTCGGGGCTTGAATCGAACTTGGAAAATTTTTCTCCATTTTTCTTTCTTTCTCCCCCACCCCCATATTTCAAAATTTTAAGATGAAGAATGGTCTTCATCTTTTTATTTTCATCCAATTTGGCCACTTGTCTTGTATAAATGAATTTTAAATTCATTTAAATAATGAAATTATAAAATGCCCTTTTCATCCAATGGCCAAGATTTAATCTCATCAAAACTCAATTGCAAGATCAAATCCATGTGTAATTGGACTTTCAAAATTGCCCTTAAAGTTTTAAAATATTTCAAAAATGCCATCCATGGCAAATGTCCAATTTGCCCTCCAACTAGTCTTTATTTACAACAAGTCTTGAAAATTGCCATTCCTTTTAAATTGAACCAAATTCGTTCCAATCCAACCGAACATGTCCCAAAATATCTTATATTTTTATTTATGGCATTTATTCGATCCAAATATTCAAATTTCACTCAATACGATTTCCAAAATTTCTTCCTACGAACTTTAAAGCTTTATAACCATTAATATAAGCTTCGTACGAAAAATCCGGGTAACACAAAAGTGTCACTCTTGGGTGTGAACTATTCATTTATGGGTTTAACTTACATAACTTTTGGAAATTATACTTTGGTCCCTGAACTTTTCCAAAGTTTATACTTTAGCCATAAAACTTTTAAAATTTTCATTTTGGTCACTGAACATCAATTCCTATTTCAATTTTCCTTAGATTTTAACCAATCTTTGAAAGTACCCAATTCATCTCACTATCTATCACATGATACTTTTAAACCTTAAAATTTTCCTTTCATAAAGACTTAGACTGAGTTTTCTTAACTTAGTCTATTATTCCGATAATTATTGAAAATCTTCATAGCATAAGGTTTCTTGTAAAAATCCTTTATTTGAAATCCATACGAATATTTTCTACTTTTACTGAGTCCAAAATATCGATCAGAAACACTTTTATGGGACATTCCCAAAGGTAACCCATCTTTGTATTTCCCTGGCCTAAGCACGCTTAACAATTTCATTTGATCCAAATTTGGTACATTTTTCTGCATCTTAATTCTTAAAATCGATATCAAGGTACCTATTTCGATCCGATTCACTCTTATACTGAATAAAATTACTTGTTGGGGAAATTTACACTTTAGTCCTCAAACTTTTTCAAAGTTTATACTTTTAACCCCAAAACTTTCAAAATTTACATTTTGGTCACTGGATAAAATTTGGGGTATTACATGGCATTTCTCCCAATTTAACACTAGGTTGGATTCTTCACATCGTGTCAACACTTTGTCCAAATTGCCAAGGCAATTATCAAAGCTGTCTCCAAAAACTGAGAAGTCGTCCATGAAAATTTCAAGGAAATCCTTGACCATATATGAGAAAATTGCCATCATACACCTCTGGAAAGTTGTTGGTGCATTGAAAAGTCCAAATGGAATTCTCCTAAATGCGTATGCGCCGAATGGGCAAGTGAAGGTGGTTTTCTCCTGGTCTTCTGGTGCTATGGAAATCTGGTTATAACCTGAGTATCCATCAAGAAAATAATAAAAAGGTTTTCCTGCAAGATGGTCTAGCATCTGATCAATAAAGGGTAAAGGAAAATGATCTTTCCTAGTAGCCTTATTTAACTTACGATAGTCCATGCAAACTCTCCATCCTATGATAGTCCTAGTAGGAATAAGTTCATTGTTTTCATTGCTTACCACAGTCATACCTCCTTTTTTCGAAACACATTGTCCCAGACTTACCCAGAAACTATCAGAGATAGGGTATATGATACCAACGTCTAGCCACTTTATGATTTCCTTCATCACGACTTGATTCATGGCTGGGTTAAGTCTCCTTTAGGCTTCAATGGAGTTATTGTGTCCCTCCTCTAACAGGATCTTGTGTGTGCATATTACTGGGTTGATCCCCTTCAGATCTGCTATTGTCCAACCTATTGCCTTTTTGTGCAGCATCAATACATCAATCAATTTCTTTTCTTGTCCAGGCTACAACTTAGATGAAATAATTACAGGAAAGGTATCGCCCTCTCCCAAATAAACATACTTTAATTGTTCTGGCAAAGGTTTTAATTCTAAAATGGTGTGTTGCTCAATGGAAGGTATCTCAGGTTTAAATTCTGTATTTGAAAAATCAAGGGATTCAAAACTCTTACCTAGTTGATTCACAACCCAATTTACCTCATGTTGCTCCATAGTTTTTAGCTCGGTCTCCTCTATCTCTTTTATTTCAGAATTGGCAAGAGAATTACTGAGGCAATAGTACTTTACATCAAATTTGAACTTTGTCGTGGCTGATATTGCTTGGCATTCTTCTGGATCGTCAGCATCCTTGAACGTTTTGAATACTCTGAGTGTGACTTGCTGCTCATTCACCCTCATGGTGAGTTCTCTTCTTTCAATGTCGATCAAAGTCTTCCATGTTGCTAAGAATGGTCTCCCAAGAATGATGGGTGCAAACTCATATGCTTCACAATCAAAAACAATAAAATCAACGGGAAAAATAAACTTATTAACTCCTACTAGAATATCTTCAATTTTCCCTCGGGATGCACATATAATCTATCGAAAAGCTGCAACATGACTATGGTGGGCCTTGCCTTGCCTATACCTAATTGTTGAAACACAAATTTGGGCATAAGATTTATGCTTGCTCCAAGGTCACATAGAGCTTTTTCGATATAATGATCGCCAATGGAACATGGTATTGTGAAACTGCCTGGATCTTTAAGCTTAGGGGGCAATTGGTTGTGTAACAGAGCCATGCATCTTTCTATCAAGGCAACTATCTCAAACTCGCTCAACCTCTTACGCTTAGATACTATTTCTTTAAGGAACTTGGCGTAATTCGGCATCTGCACGATTACCTCAACAAAATGGTAAGTTGATGTGGACTTGTTTAAGAATGTCAAGGAACTTCTTAAACTGGTACTCATTCTTCTGCTTCTTTAACCTCCGTGTAAATGGTGGTGGTTGTCTATTCTCTTTGTCTTTACTCATCTCGACTAGATTGGCTATAATAGATGGACATGCCACGACATATGCAATCGTTGTGGTATTCGCTTTTGAAGACTCTTCTTTATCAGTCAACGTATGCTCATCCTCATCGGGTTGGATAAGATCTTTACCCATATTTGCTCCGCTGCTGGTAGTGATTACTTTACACTGCTCATGGCCTGAACCTCTTGCAACCTCAGTATTGTTTGGCAAGGTTCTTTGCGGCCTCGTGCTTAAGGTTTGGGCAAACTATCCAACCTGAGTTTCTAAAGACTTAATTGCTGCTTCTTGACTCTATATCCGAATTTCTATCATGTTCTTAAAAGAGTCAGTCTTTTTCATGAAATTGCTAGTTTCAGCCATATAAGATTCAGTTTTAAGTATAAAAGCATTGAGAGTGATTTCCAAAGAACTAGCTGTTGATTGTTCCCACAGTAATTGATTTTTTTGCCGTGGCATGTTCGGTTGGAATCCTGATGCTTCAATATTCTGTCGAGATGTATTGTTGTAGCAATTCTGATTATTCTATAAGAAGTTTGGATGCTGCTTCCATCCCTGATTATATGTGTTGGAATATGGATTGTTGTTTCTGTTGTAGTTTCCAACGTAAAAATTGATTTTTGGGTTTTGTGGACACTCAGAAGAATCATGGTTATCATTACAAAAATCACAAGATGAAACTACTACCTTTACCTTCTGTGTGTTGCTGGGACGCTATAGGTTCTTAACCATTAATGTGGCCAATTGTGATGAGATGGCATCAGTTGAATCAAGCTCAATTATCGTGGCATATCGCCTTGCCTGTCCCCTCTTAGCGATTGGAAATTGATAGTCATTGTTGGCAAGTCTACCAAGAATCCCAAACACTTCATCTGGTGATTTATCTAGGAGTGTTCCATTTTCCGAGGCATCTAGCATCATCTTAATTGGTGCGTTAACTCCATTGTAGAACATCACTACTTACGTCTATTCTCGGAATTCGAGCATGGACCACTTGTGAAGAAGTTCTTTGTAACGATCCTAACCCTCATACATAGATTCGACATCTTATTGACGGAAAAAAGTGATATCATTACATAACTTATCTGTTATGCTAGTAGAATTGTACCTGGCAAGGAAACTTCAACATAGATTTGTCCAAGATTCTAGAGTGCCTGGTGATATGTTGTTGGACCATGTTCTTGCCCTATCCCTCAGTGAATAGGGAAAAAGTCTAAGTCTAAGGACATCCTCATGGACTCCTTGTTGTTTGAAAGAATCGCAAACCTATAAGAAAGATCTTAGATGTTGCCTGGCATCTTCGTTTGCTGAGCCACCACATTGCCCAATTGAATTTAGCATATTGAACATTATGAGCTTCAATTCAAAGTTTGTGGCTTGAATCTCAGGAGTAGCAATTCTTGGATTGATATCGCCAAGGTCTAGTAGTAAGTGATCTCGAATGGGTCTGTTTCGAGCTCGAACTGTTTGATCTGCTACGGCTGCATTGCCTCTTGCCGCGGTATTCTAATTGCCATTGGCAATTGGATCTGCCATAACTGTGCGTAGTTCTCTTATTCTTTTACGGAGTACACGTTCAATCTCAGATTCAGGTGGATAGTCTTATGCTGTTGGTCTTGCCCTGGTCATACACAGATACAAAACCAAAGGGTGTTAGCCACTTGAAACAAATAACAAAAGAAAAAAGAAAAAATAATGCAAGAAATTAAAGGTAAAGTCGCAATTGCCTGTCCCCGGTAATGGTGCCAAAAACTTGTTGCATGTTTTGAGTGCTACACAAATGTGCAAGCGAACACGTCACAAGTAATAAAGTGATGAATATAGAGTATCGTATCTACAGGGACTGTTTTGAAGGTCTTGGACTCTTAACTCCTTGCACTGAAATAAGAGAATAGTTGTGATGATAAATAGTGATAGAAAAATAAAACAAATAACTAGAGATTGTAAAGGAAATGAAGTAATCAATGAGAGAGTTTTTGGATTATTAGGATTGAGAGTATGTCGAATGAATTGCTTTGGCAAGTTGAATGTAGGCAAGTGAAATGCTGAGGCAAGTAGATTTTCATGGCAAGTAATTGCCCAGGCAAGTAGTTTGCTGGAAGTAAGACTCTCTATGACCAGCGAAATGCAATCGCAAGTGGTTGAGTCAAAGTAGGACCCTTCTATGTAAATGGTTGCCCTGACAAGTTAATTGTTGCAGCAAGTGTGATGTCGTAGCAAGCCAATTGCGTCTCTAATGTTCGGTAGAGTGTTCTTCATTGTTCTAACTTGAAGGGCTGATGCTTGCGTAAATCTTGGTGATACGTATGTCACACGTTACTTTACCAAGAATGAACACCGTCTTTTCTTGAACTCTTGTTAACCGCTTGAAATTCTCCTTGTCGCCAAGCTCCTTCACTTTGTCACTTTTCGAAAACTTAGTTCAAGAGGGAATTGATTTCCTTCAGCTCTCACAATATTAGGAAACTCATATTCAATTCGGTCCGTTGATCTCTATCAACTCTCGTAATGTCTGGAAATCAACTCGGTTGAGGAACCTTCAATGGCTGTCACTTCATTAGAATGATTCATTCTCACAAATCCTTCATTGATCTCGCTCTCCCTTGTACTGTCACCGATTTAGGGATTTGAGTTTCAACAAAAGATTCTCACTCAAGTGTTTATCTCTAAACTACTCAATTTGCAAGAACAAAAATTGAATCAACATTGTGCATTTAACCTTAAACCAAAATCAAAGCATCCATACAAAATCCTCTCAAAACCTAATAACCCAAACCATCTAATTTAGTTCATGGTTGGATGGAAAGAAAATACAAAGAAAAATTCCCCAAACATGATGGATGATGTGCGATTAAAGACTAAGAAAGAAGAGAGGAGATGAACTCCTCAATCCAATCACTCCCACGATCAGCTTTCCTCTTGATCTCTCTCTCGATCTGATTTCCCCCAATTTCCCCTCTTTCATCTTCATGTGTTTCGGTCATTTTAAATAGGTGTGGATGAGAGTTTGTTGCGTGAGAATTTGGTGGATATAGGGCTTCTATTTTGAATTTCAAATGTGGGAGATAATGTAGCTGATAAATAAATAAAAATTAGGGATTTATCCTTTGCATTTGAATTTGAATTGGGCGGTTGGAGATCCTAACCGCTTTGATCCCTTCAACGCGGCAATTGGCTCGGCAATTCGTCCTGCACACAAACGAGAAAAAGAGCAGCATTTTTTCTACAAAAAAGTAATAAAATGCATGGCCAAGCACATTGAACTCGGAAACTACGAACTTATGCATCAATGACTACCATTACAACTAAAATGAGCTTAATTCTAACAATAAGTGAGTAAAAAAGGTAGGGAAAACAGTACTTTTACACACTTATCAACAAGGGGAAATCTTGAGGCTTGTGGAAAAGATGTTCCTTTCCAGCTTCCAAAGGAAGTTTAGTACACTTCCAACTCCTTTGTTTCATGTACATCCTAAGGATGATATCCTGTATGTTTTTTTGAAGATTTGGGTGTTGAAATGATTGAAAATGGGTGTCCATGGCACAATCCGGATTTGGTGTTAATTACCTGTAAAAGTGGAAGCAAAGTACTTTAATAACTTATATAAGTTGTAGGATCAACTTAGAGGGGGTTATTGGTTGCAATTTTGGGGTTTTGGGGATGATTCTCGAGCCTAAAGAAGCCATTTCTGGGCTTCGGTACCAGTACGCAGAAAGCAGTACTGGTACCCTAGTGTTCTGGGTTTAAAGAACACTTTTATTAATATGAACTATTAGTGGGGTATCGGTACCATGTTCAACTTGTACCGGTACGGCATTCAACAAAGTATAGGTATGGATCGTCTGTATCGGTACGTGAAGGCTGGATGAAATTCCAATAAGCTAAATTTAAAACTAAAACTAATTTTACTGAATAGTTGACTAAATTGAACTAATACAAAGTTTAATGTCCAATTACAAAACCTAAGGTGACCAAATTGAAAGGATTACAAGTCTGGGGATTTAACTATGGGGTATGGGGACTCAATTGAAAAGAAACAAAGCTAGGGGCTCAAATTGAAAGGGAATTGGGACCAAATTGAAAAGAAACCAAGTTTTGGGCCAAAACCAAATGGTATCCATATGCAAGTGTGCAGATCTAAAGACCTGACCCAATTCATTTCGCGGACCCCTTTGACCCAGTGCCTAAAATGGCACCGTTTTGAGCAGTGTATAAAAGGCCATGAACTAAGCCCACTCAGTCATTTGAATCGGACCTCTCTCTCTATATTCCCTGTCTCCCTCAAAATTCTCTTAACCTATACAACTCAAACCCAGAAAATAAGGCCCAAATATATCAAAACTTCATTTTCATCAATGTTCTTCCCCGTTCTTCACGTTTTAACCCATTTGATCTAATCAAACATTAAAATCCTTTCTTTTCTTGTTTTTTTAGATCAAACACAAGAATCTCACATGAACTCGAACCAAGTTCTTCAACTTTTTCCTTTTTGATTCACAACCACCGCCATAGATCCACCCGGCCTGTTCATTGGCCGCCGGAGGTGATACCGGCCGTCTCTGGTCATCATCCTCCTCACTCTGGTCAACCTCGGCCACCATCTATAACCTTCGGCTACCGTGAGGCGATTTTTGATCGTCGTGTTAAAACCCTAAAATACTAAAAATTTCCATTTTTCACCGCCGATTAACCTAAACAACTACCCGACTCATCAGAGTCACCCTTCTTCCCCCTAAAACTACCTGAATCTCACTTTTCAACTCCATCGACACTCACTGACCTCACTGGCAACCGAGGATAAACTCCTACCACTTCAAACCTTATTTTTTAGATACTATTTTTTAGATCTTGACCTACATTTAATCTTTTTTTATGTTTTAAATGCAGAAAATTGAAAGAAGTTCAGAATATACCTCTCGGTGAACTTTAATGGCAGCGCAACTATTCCAGTCGTCTTCTCCAGTGGCCTTTGCACTTCCTGGTGGCGGTTCAGCTCCCAACGTCCAATCAAATTCCCAGGTATAATCTCTCTCCTCTTTATTTATTTTATTTATTATTAGTAATTATTAAGTGGTATAATGATGATTGGTAATTAATTCTGACATGAATTTTCTATCTCTTATTTATAGGGGTCAGACCGCTGACATCAGCAATGCCAGCTGAGCGGGAGAAAGAAAACCACCATCCGTGGCTATTATTTCGGGCCAATGAGGAGCTACCACGTGTCCTTTCTGATTAGAATTTGGGCGGGAAAATGGGCTATTTATCCATTTGTATTTCTTTGGGCTAATTTGGGCAAGTTATTACCGAAAATGGGAGGAAAATTGGATGTAATAGAATTTGGACTTTCGGTTTGGGGTATTTGTAATTTGGGTTTGTAAAGACTTGTAAGCTTTTAAAATGGACATGTAAATAGACTGTAGACTATTATTTATTTATTTGGGCTGCTATATACTAGATTTATTTTTACTATTTATTTATTAGCCCGGTCAAAATTCGAGTATTACAGTTGCCCCTCTTTGCTCATTGCTGTGGAACAGGGATAGAGCAAAGACTGAAAAGACACGAATTTTGTTTGGACCTCTTGCTCGTCCTCTGAAAGGCATGTCTTTTATTACGAACAATGTTGAAGTTTGAAGTTATTTTTCTCATTGCGAAATTCTTCAATCTTCAGCCAAAACTATGGAATCTGAAGTTGTTCTTATTACGAAATTTTTCTTCCACCAAAGTCTAAAATTGCTCATGACATTCATCATCTTCCTATGTTTGAAGTTGTTCTTCTTATTATGAAAATCTTCATCCATTTATCGAATCATCCCCTTCTCTACAAAGGTGTTGAACAAGCGAATTCTTCTCATCAGGAACTCTGGATTCTTTGTTGGGTGAACTCTTCATATTACGAACTCTGTCTTTGCTTACAAAGCTCTTCACATTAATAGTTCTTCATTCTTTTCTATGTGAACGCTCCTCATTAGGAATTCTATCTTTGTTGAGCAAACTGAACCTTCAACAAAAAGTATCATTAATTAATTAATAAGAATTCAACCTGAAGCAATATGAAGTATCCCTAATTTCTCGCTTGAAACACTGAGATCTTTATTATCATTGATTATTCCGACTAAGATATCTTGATCTTTCTGTCTAAAGTGCGTATGGAATTTCTTTTTCCTCCTCCTCTGTTGATCAATCTCCTTCTATGCCTGCAAAAGCCGAATTTATCATTAATCTTTCAACAATGATTGTAAAAATGTACAATTTGGGTATATCATTAGGAAACTTCAAGTGCTTCAACAAGAGACACTGAAACTACGAATCTTCCTCATTTGAGCCTGAAGTTGGTCTATCTTGCTTTCCAATTCGGCAACTTGAATCATTTTTGTCATTTTTCTCTTCTTCTTCTTTTTTCTTCTTTTTTCATTTTTTTCTCTTTTTTCTATTTTTCTTCTTTTTCTTTCTTTTTTGTCTTTTCTTTTTCTTCTTTTTTTGTTTTTTTTTTGTTTTTTTATTTTTGGAAACTAAGGGCCCAAAGGATTAATATTTCTGCTGATATCATGCCCTACCGTCTTACTGCGACGACATTCGAAAAGTTCTCATCATTTCTGAAGGTGTCGCCCTGAAGGACTTGATGAACCGAAGGATGTAGAACTATAATTCACTTCCTTTCCTATGCACACAAGCACATCACTCCCGAAGGCGATGGCCCGAACGACTTAACATCATGCCCGAATGACTTACTGATGACCTCAAGGATTTAACATCACGCCCGAAGGACATTGTAATGCACCAAAGGATTTAGAATTGTAATGCACTTCCTTTCATGTGCAAACAATCACATCACTCCCGAAGGTGATGGCCCGAAGGACTTAACATCATGCATGAAGGACTTACTGATGACCCGAAGGATTTAACATCACGCCCGAAGGACTTACTGATGACCCGAAGGATTTAGAATTGTAATGCACTTCTTTTCTTGTGCAAACAATTAGAAAATCTTTTCTGAGATACACCTCTACAAACGGGTTAAAATCTTTCTGAGATCCGTCTCTTCAAACATATTAAAATCTTTGCTGAGATCCGCCTCTTCAAACGGATTGAAATCTTTGATGGGACCTGCCTCTTCAAACGGATTGATATCTTTGCTTCAAAAAATGTGATTGAAATCTTTGCTAGTCTTTGCTAGTTCTACATCTCCAATCTAAAGTTGTAAATTGAAATCTTTGTCTGTTCTTTGCTGATTCTTGTAAATTCCTACTAAAATGTACAAAAATGCTTTGAATGCATGAATTAGTATGCTTATATCTTATAGATGCCTAACTATATATGATGTATGAATTGTGACAACTGAGGACCACTCGGATGAGCTCTAATCTTCTTTGCCTCTCCATTGAACTTTTTACTTCAGTTACAATAATAAGATCGTTTTCCTTAAATCTTTCTTTAATTGATCTTCTTTCTTGTCTTGATCTTCTTGAGATTTATCTTAAACTCTTATTGTCTTCATGCTTCCAACAAAATTTGCCCCGAAATCTTTGTTGTTGAACTCCTTTTCTTCCTGAGCCAATTTTGACCCTTTTTAGTGGTCGAATTCTTTCAAGCTATGCACTCTCTCTTGCCTATTCTGATTTGAACTATTATGCACCATGATGCCCCACTAATCTATTTGTTTCTTGCCTCATTACATAAAATTTTCCCCTCTTCCATCTTTTGGGCGAGAAAATGCCTCAAGTCCCTGAACTTTTCAAGTCCCTAAACTTTCCTTAAGTCCCCAAGCTTTTCATTCTTGCCATTGTCCTCACCATGTCCCCTGATGGATGATTCCTCTTTCTGATCAAAAGACTGTTGAACAGATAAGAGTCTCACACTCAATCATATGTTTATCAAGAAAATCTATTTGTTTGTAAAAATCTCAGCTTGCTTATCGGCATTTCAATGAAGGATACCTTACAAGACCCGAAAAATTAAGATATAAAGAAAAAAAGAATAGGATGCCCTAAATATCAAGTGCAAGGGCATCTTAGATTCAACCTTTCTATGGGTAGAATAATTTTTTTGAATGTTGTGTCAATTTCTGAAGTTATGGAATTTCTTCCAAATCACTAGGTTCACACCCTATGATTATCGCGTTGTTCGATATAGTCAGAAACAAGTCCTTCTCTGTTCTCCTCATTCTTTTCTATTCATAAATGTGTTGAAGCTTACTGAACTTGTTTAATCAGTAGCGTGCAACAATATCATTCTAAGAATAAAATTCTATAAGTGCATGTGTGATTCTGATTGTTATTAATTATTATTATATTATTATAGACATGTCTTCAAAGATACATCTCTGACGTTTGGGTATTGGACAGGTGAAACATAGCTCCTTATTAGATTTGTCGACTTCCCCTACAGCTCCATCAGAGTGTTCCAAGACTTATTTATTCAAATAATTCATTTTTTCTCACCCTTTCTTTTTTTTCTTTTCCTCTCATTTTCTTCTCTCTTCTCTTTTTCTTTTTTTCTTTTTTGTTCTTTTTCTTTTTCAACTTTTTCCTTTCTTTTTCTTTCCTCACTTTTTTTCCTTTCCTTTTTTTCCAACTTTTCCTTTCTTTCTTTTTCTTTTTTTTTCCTTTCTCTCTCTTATTGTGTTTTTAAGGTATAGAAGACTAAGCTTAGAACTTCAATTTCAAGCAACTCTACTTGGTTAAAATCGTCAGTCCACTTTACTGTTTATGAATTTTAAAGATTTATCATCGAACATCATCAAAGGCGTAATAATCTAACCTTTTCTTACCTTGCCGACCAGAGTAGACTGAGAAACAAATTTCACTTCATCATTTTCACAACATCCAAATGATTTTGTGCATTGAAATCAGTGTCACATCTTACAATTGGCATTTAGTGGCCCACAAGGGTGAATAGATATACATATATTTATTTATTTCAAAAACATTCTTCCAATGAAATGAAAACCAACAAACATGACATACGACCTTAGAAAAAGACATTTACTACTTTCGGTCCAGGAGTAGCAGCCTAATTTTCAAGTATTATTTCAGCAATGGCCCATGTAGATTGTAACCACATGATGCAGCAATATGGGCAGCACTGACTTCTTAAAATTTCAAACAATATTGGAAGCACTCATCTTGATTCTCTGATTCCTCGATTGATATAACGGCTTGCCCCCACTCCTTGTCATTGTTGAACTAATTCTTGTGTCAAGATTCCATTACTGACTAACTTCTTAATTTCTTTCATTAAAGGTCTACACTTCTTGGTAGCATGTCTTGGTACTCCCATATGAAAGTCACAAACATTGTCTTGATCATAGCTATGGGTAAATGGATTTGGCACCACCTTTATTGGCCTAGGAGTGATATGTTGTCCTTCAATAAGGTGAGGCAATAAGTCTGAAATTGACACTCCAAAGATCTTCAAATTTGCACCTACTCAAGGAATTTTTCATGGTCGTTCTGATGAATTAGTTGGCCTCTTTCTCTTGCGACCCTGATAACTTTGAACATTACATTCACTTACCTCTTTCTCTTGCTCTGCTTCTTGTTTAGCACGATCTTCAAATCTTGATCTGATTTTCCCTCGGCGGATCTCTATTTCTATTGCTTCTCCAATCACCACGAGATTACTGAAACTGCGCCTTGAATTTGCAAGCATTTTCTTAAAGAAAAGAGATGGAAGAGTTTGATGAAACATAAGAGATACTTCTTCCTCTGCCAGGGGAGGTTGTACTTGATCTGCTAATCATTGCCATCTCAATGCATAGTCTTTAAAACTTTCACCAATTTTTATATTCACGTTCTGCAGAAAATAGCGATCTAAAGCCAGGTCTATAACATACTTGTATTGCTTCAAAAATGCTTTGGACAAATCGACCCATGATCGAATCTGCTTTCGACTTAATCTGTTATACCAAGCTGCAGCAGGTCCAGCTAGACTATTATGAAAATAGTGGATCAACAATTTATCATCATCCAAATATCCTTCTATTTTTGTAAAGAACATTGCCAAGTAGATTTTAGGACAGCTGGAACCGTCATATTTCTCAAAACTGGGGACTTTAAGTTCAGGCGGAATAACTAGATCAGGGACTAAACAGAATTCTTTTGCATCAAATTTAGGTTTATCGACACCTTTTTCTTTCTTGATCTCTTCCTCAAGTCTTGCATAACTATTTTTCAACTGCTCGAGTCTTAATCCTAGGATGATAGGCTTTACAGAACCTGTCTCTGTACCTGGGTTAGATGCCCCAAGATAAATTGTCAAACACGGTGTAGCAGTGTAGTTCTTCGCATTTTGCTGATGCTTGGTCATCCATTCTTGTAACCCTTCTTGTTTATGTTCAATTCCTTCTACATCTTCATCCATGATAACATATTCCCAAACTTTCACTAATTCCCAGATTGCTCCTATCGAAACTCTAACCGCTCTAGATCATAAATGTTAATGCCATGTTATTACATGATATTGTTATATTGATAACTATGCAATGCGTGAATGTATGAATCCATGAGGTATTGATTCTAAAAGTGACCATCATAGAACAACTTTCATTGAAGTAAAAGGATTCAGTACATCAGTTATTAGATACAACAAATATTGGTGAGCTCTAACTCCCAACTTCCTAACTTCCTCTAAGAGCCAAGTCAGCTTCCCTCCGTGATCTAATGTTGGATCAATATTCTGACTCAGTGCTATTGCTACATCAGCTAGATCTGCCACTTGTTGAGCAACTTCTTTTGCTTCAATAACAGCATCTTTCATGTCATTGTCCATTTCTCGAATCTTCATTCTTGATCTTTGAAACTGGGCATATCGCTTTTCTTCACTTTCTTGACAATCTTTCTTAACATCATCAACAAGAGCTTTGTACATGAGCGTAATCTTGAGGCACTCATCTACCTTCTTCTTTAGTGTTTCATTTTCAGCTTGACTGTTATTCAGCTTGGTAGCATTATCCTCATACATTTGTATGTACATTTTTATCATCTCACGTTTAGCTTCACTAACCCTTAGATCATCCATGAAAGCATTATGTTGTAGCTCCATTGCCTGCAGATCACATGAAAGTGTATTGACTCGACTTTCACTTGCCTCAAAACTTTTTTTCCAGTATTCTGCTTCATGTTTCAGCTCTTTAATTCTTTCCTTCGATTGTTCTAGAGTTACACCCAAATCGGCATTCTTGAGCATTGAACAAAGCTGTTGATAATTGAATTGTAAGTTTCTCAGCTCCTCATTCAAATCATCTCTCTCTTGTTTTAATTTTCTTATTTGATCCGTATATTCGAACTGATGTCCTTCTTTCTGAGTACTGTCATATTGAGTTTCATATTTGTCTGTTGAATCAGGCTGGTTTTCTATTCCAAATTTCCATTTTCCAAACTCCAAAAGGACTTGAACTCGGCGCTTGAATACGAGACAACTCTCAATAGAATGTCCTTGAATTCTATTGTGAAATTCACAGTGTGCATTGGTGTCATACCATTTTGGGTACGGAGGTTGCAAAGGTGCCAGAAAAAGTGGGGACACCAATCGAGCCTTTAACAATTGAGGATACAATTTTTTATATGAAATAGGGATTGGATCAAAATGTTGTTTGTGATCTCCTGCATTCTGATAATTGGCTAAGGGAACGCTAGAATTTGAACTTTGCCTTGGACACTTGCCTGATTCTGATAGGATTATGCTTTTTTCATTTTTGTATCTCCAGGTGTTCTATTAATTGTCAGGCTTTTAGGAAATTTAGGTCTTCCATCTTCAAAGCTCAACATGCCTTCTCTGACAAGATTTTCAATCTTGTTTTTCAAAGCCTCGCAATTCTCAGTGGTATGGCTTAAACTTCCTCGATGGTAATCACATGTTGTACTATTACCATAACCCCTGGGTGATGAAGGCATTGTAGACTTAAACGGGGCTCAGGCCACAAGATTTTTCTCTATCAGTATCGGAAGCAACTCTGCATATGTCATCGAAATTGAATTAATAGATCCTCCATCCTTCTTTCTTTCTTGAATTTCTCTCTGGCATGTCATCACATTCTTGAAATCAGACTCAATTACACCTATAGTTGGTTTATTGATGCGAATTGTATCGGTGCACCAACTCGACTGCTTTTTTGTTTACTTTTCTTTCAACTCAGTGCGCCCCTTTTCTTTGGCCATAGCCGTCATCATAGTCATCATCTCATCCATTTGTCTTTTCATCTTTTGCATCTCATTGTTGTCAGCATCAACACTAACAAAACCTGATGTGTGACACTTGGATGAACTGCCCTTCATTTCTTCTGTTGTTTGTCCAGAACACTGCTTCACACTTGTGTTCTCTTCTATCAAACTATGAATTCCCTTATCCATCATGTTCGTCTTCTAATGACAACCACCTTTGAATCAATACCTCTATGTAATGAAGATGTGATGTAAAGGAATACAAAGCAAAAACAAAAGAAATGAGTCAGTATCGTGAAATAGTCTCAAAAAATTAAATTAAATACATACAGCAAGACAAGTTATAGTGAACAAAAGAGAATAACCAGAGAAGCGTATTTAAATTTGCAGCACCTGTCCTAGGTTCCTATTTGGCTCTAACGAGGTAAGCTTCTAAATTACAACATTTAATATTATTATTACTTTTAAAATGCAATATTTTAAACAAAAGTGCAATATAATATTTGAATGTTGTAATGCATGAATGCACGAGGCATCAATTTCAAGAACTAGTCATTACAACAACACCCATCTAACTAAAGGGGCGAATACAAAGAAAAGGCAATATGTCCACTAGCTCCAGCTCTTTTAGTTTTTCACTTTGTTCAGCCTTTGAGTCAACATTTGTCTTAGCTCGGTGTCGATATCAGAGTGTTGTTGCAGGCTCATGACTTCATCGAATAAAATCTGTACATGCTAAGTGACCTCCACACTTAGCTCCTAAAGCTAATCATTTCACAACTCTGTTTCTGGATAACCTGGATTACTGCCCCAGCTTGATTTTTGGTGTTTTATCCTTTATTATGGTACCTCTTCGAAGCCTTTCAAAATGTTGTACTGCGTTTTCTGATTCTATCATTTTCTTCAGTTCCTCATATTCATTAAAGATCAGCATCTTCCTTAATAATGGTATCATTTGGGAAACTTGGATATTGCCTTTGAGTTCAAAGCTCTCTATTATTCCTTGGGTTCTTTCTTGTCAACAATAGCCCTTGAATGCCCCTTCAATTTATCTGTTATTTATTCCTCCTCTAGTTATCATTGTTTTTTCTGAATACGGTATCTTGTTTATTTTTGTAACTTTCGCTGACTCTATCTTAGATCTTGATATGTTGTTAGGACTTGTATAAACCCTTTTTTACCCTTAACAAGCCTCGTTTTTCTCTATCGTTGGTGTCACATACATTCTCCAAAAAAGTGAACAATTACCAGGTTTCAGGTTTCATAAACAAGTCATGGTTCTAAACAACTCTTGATCTACTTGACTGTCTAGCAGCAATATTATAACCCATGAATCTTACTGGAAATGACTCTTCATATTCCCCATCCTATGGTTCTCAAATTAAACTGGTTCTGGAAAAACTTCATCATGTTCAGAAATTTCCGATACAACCTCGCATTAATGACACCTGGTCTCCAAGTATATTATCTTCATTCTTGCATTGAGTCTTCTCGGATCATGTCCACAATGACATATTGTCCCCCACTTTTCTATCGGACCCTTCAGTTCTTATGACCACTGTCTACTTGACTAATACTCGAACCGATACCTCTGATGAATGCAATGTGATGCAACATACCCACACAAAACAAAAAACAAAAATTGTGTCAGTATGGTGAATTAATATTGTAAGTAAAAATAATTGTTACAGGAAAAAAATAATTTATTGCATAAAATTAACCAGAGAACGATTTATTTTGCACACAAGAATAACCAGAGAAATGAAATTAAACCAGCAACACCCTGTCTTAGGTCCTTGTTTGGCTCTAATGGGGTAGGTTTCTATTATAGCATGTGAGTTTCGATCTAGACTCTAGGTACCCGAACTGTCATTACTGGACTACAACAATACATCAATTCAGGAGTATACAGTCTCTTATAGAGAAGGCGTAACATCACGGTGTATAAGGTTTGTATACCGGAAGGAGGACAAAATTCCAATCCCGGAGCTGAATAACTCACGTAAGATCATGCCTCACTCCCACTTAAAGGTGAAAAGCCCGGGTGGAAGGCTTATGCATGAATGACAATTTATATCACACGGGAAAAAGCTATCTGCATTTTTCCTGAAAATTTGTCCAATAATTATGGAAAAAATTAAATGCAAATTACTGTCCTAAAATGCTAAAATGCCATATAAAACTAATTAGGCCTGACTATCGGTTTTTTTAAAAGTTTTCCCCATCGGAGTCGCCAACCTATCGCTACCATTTTTGAAATTGGGTGTGTAAAAATAGCCTGACAATCGGTCTTTTAGAAAATTAGGGTTTTCTGGCCATTTTTAATTTAATCTTGAAAATTTAGGGATTTTCCTATTAAATTGGATTTTCCTTTATTTATCCTTTTAAAAAGACATTTTGGAGTCGCCATCGATCACTTCGAGGTAGACCGAACACCAGAAAAACAAACCATATATTCTATCTTAAAAATTGGGTTCGGGAGTCAGTTACGTGTAGGAAGGATTAGCATCCCTACGAACGCCCGTTATCGGTACCTTTAATTTTACGTGGCATTTTGGCATTTCGAATAATTATTTGAATTTAATTTATCCCATAATTATTAATTAAATTTGAATTCTGAATGCATATATCCTTTTATAAGGAAATTCATTTTGTTCGAATATGAGATTAAAAGCACCCCGTTAGGTGGCACCCCTATTCATATTTAAAAATGAATTTCCAACATAAAAGGTTTTTAATGAATGTCATTTTATTGTCTTGTTTATTTTAAGTATTATCCTAAAAAGGCTCTAATTATAGTTATTTAAAACTATGAATATTAATTAATTTAATGGCTTTTATGAGAAAATGACAATTGCTTGAACACCTTCCATATATTTAAAGCCCTTAAATTAATCATATTCCTAATTAATTAATCCTTCTATTTAATTAAAGTTCTAGTCCTAATTAAGGCTCTAATCAATTAATTAAGTCAATATTATAAGTGAAATGTATATTAAATATATACCTTTAAAACCAATGTTGAGATAACACCTCATTGTAAACAATGGAACGCCATCCAAATTTGAGCCCCAAAGATTCTATTTAATATACATTTAATTAGCTACAATGTATCTTAATTAATTTTTTATTTCAATCAAAGAACTAAATGAATATTCAATTATAAATGTAATATATATTAAATATAATTTGTTAAAATTCATGTCGTGATAACACCCCATTGTAAACAATGGAACATCATCCAAATTTGAATTTTAAAATTACATTTAATATACATTTAGTTATGGGGTATGGAGACTCAATTGAAAAGAAACAAAGCTAAGGGCTCAAATTAAAGGGTAATTGGGACCAAATTGAAAAGAAACCAAGTTTTGGGCCAAAACCAAATGGTATCTGTATGCAAGTGCGTGGATCTAAAGGCCCGGCCCAATTCAGTTCGCAGATCCCTTTGACCTGGTGCCAAAATGGCACCGTTTTGAGTAGGGTATAAAAGGCCCTGAACCGAGCCTACTCGGTCATTTGAGCCGGACCTCTCTCTCTATATTCCCTCCCTCCCTCAAAATTCTCTCAACCTAAACAACTCAAACCCAGAAAATAAGGCCTAAAATGGATCAAAACTTCATTTTCATCAATGTTCTTCCCCGTTCTTCACGTTTTAACCCATTTGATCTAATCAAACACAAGAATCTCACATGAACTCAAACCGAATTCTTCAACTTTTTCCTTTTTGATCCACAACCACCGCCATAGATCCAACCGGCCTGTTCGTTGGCCGCCGAAGGCAATGCCGGCCGTCTCTGGTCATTGTCTCCGGTCATCCTCCTCCTCACTCCGGTCACCCTTGGGCACCATCTGTAACCTCCGGCCACCGTTTGGTTCCGGCCGACCGCCGTGAGGCAATTTTCGGCCGCCGTGCCAGAACCCTAAAACACTAAAAATTTCTATTTTTCACCGTTGATTAACCTAAACGACCACTTGACTCATCAGAGTCACCCGTCTTCCCCCTAAAACTACCCGAATCTCACTTTTCAACTCCACCGGCACTCACTGACCTCACTGGCAACCGAGGATAAACTCCTACCACTTCAAACCTTATTTTTTAGATATTGTTTTTTTAGATCTTGACCTACATTTAATATTTTTTATGTTTTAAATGCATAAAATAGAAAGAAGTTCGGAATATACCTCCCGGCGAACTTTAATGGCAGCACAACTATTCCGATCATCTTCTCTGGCGACCTTTGCACTTCCTAATGGCGGTTCAGCTCCCGACGTCCGATCAAATTCCCAGGTATAATCTCTCTCCTCTTTATTTATTTTATTTATTATTAGTAATTATTAAATGGTATAATGATAATTGGTAATTAATTTTGACATGAATTTTTTCTCTCCTATTTACAGGGGTCAGACCTCTGACGTCAGCGATGTCAGCTGAGCGGGAGAAAGGAAACCACAATCAGTGGCTATTGTTTCGGGCCAATGAGGAGCTTCCATGTGTCCTTTCTGATTAGAATTTAGGCGGAAAAATGGGCTTTTTATCCATTTGTATTTCTTTAGGCTAATTTGGGCAAGTTATTACCGAAAATGGGATGTAATGGAATTTGTACTTTCGGTTTTTGGCATTTGTAATTTGGGTTTGTAAAGACTTGTAAGCTTTTAAAATGGACATGTAAATGGACTGTGGACTATTATTTATTTATTTGGGCTACTATAATGCTAGATTTATTTTTATTATTTATTTATTTATTTATTATTAGCCCGGTTAAAATTCGGGTATTACACATACATTCATGCGCAACCACACATAAGCAGTTTTCTCATCTATCTATAAATCTCTACATACACATTTTTATCAGGAATCTGGAAGCTATACGAGTATATAAAAGACAACATATATAAAAAAGCTTCACAAGACTGTTGACAAAAAGAGTTGGAATTTATGCATTTAATTTACAAGCAAATTGACTACTGAAGTAACAGTAAGTTTCCAGTTGTACTCTTTGAATAATTCCCATTTCAAAGAACAACAATAATTATATAAAAAAAAACCATTAAGGAAAACGAATGCTCTGAATTAACAAGAAAAAAAATCAAAAACTCTTACGGCGCAAACGAGTGGATTATCATTCATTGCAGAAAACGTAAACTGGGTATTCTATTAATGATAAGAAACAAAAGAAAACAAGCTCTAATACTAGAAATAAATGTTACCCGAAGAAGATGGCGATGAAAACACTGGATTTTTGAATTGGGTTCTTGGAGAAATTGTTGGAGGAGAATAAAGCAAATTCCTTGAAGCTTCCATGGATAGAAATGTAACTCTTTGTTTTCTCTACAATGTAACCTCAACCATTGCTTGTTTCGTTCTTTTGTGTATGTGTGTTTTTTGTATCGTTGCTTTACGGAGAATGTATGTTCAAAAGCTCTGAAGTTTGTACTTTGTAGATAAAAAAAATCTATTCAAATTTGGTGGTCGATTGCTCAAATGGATGAGGTTCGGCTTGTTTTGCTTGAGACCCCATAAAAGTCAGGGAAAACTAAGTCTGTCAGGTTTGTGTTTTCGTGCTCAATTATTATTTTTAACAAAATAGTACTTAATATTATATTTTAATTCTGTTTTGATATTCAACCATTAAAAATTAAAGAGATGGTGACGTAACTTGATATAATCATAGTTTTAGTCCTAATTTTTCATCCTTTCAATTTTCTTTCCTTCCTAGCAAGCAAAGCCTGAGAGAGTGTTCTAAAGTAATGAAATGACTTGTGTGTCTACTTTAATATATAAAATACTTTGATACACAAGCTTTAGTTTACACAAGTCTTTCAATTTTGGATTTAAAAATTTAGGTTGCGGTTTAGGTTTTAGAGGTTTAGGTTGTATGGTGTAAAATTTAAGGTTTATAGCTAGAATTTAGAGTTTAGGGTTTAAGGTTTAGGTTTTAGGCTATTAGGGCTAGGGATTTATGTTTTAAATTTTATAGCTTAAATGTGAAGGGTTGTGTAAATTTTTTTACACAGTTTGTGTATCAAAATATAACTCATATATATATATATATGGATGAGTCTACAACGAACGACGAACACCGCTGCACACTACTAACGCAACACACCACTACTCATCAGAAAATGGTGAACTACGTTAAAATTTAGCAGACAACTGAACTATTGATTTTATTTTATTTTGACCACTGATCTTTTAATTTTTTTTAATCATATAACTTAACTATTTAGATGATATCAATCAAGCCATTAACCATTAAAATTCAGCTGAAATGTTGACGTGACAGTTAAATAAATTTGAACAGAGACGGTTGAAGGATAGGATCTGAACTATGATGAGGCGACAACCTTTTATTTATGTTAGTTGTTGGTCAATACTGAAAAGCTCGAGCCTTCTTGGTGTTTTGGCTATTGAGATATCAATTCATTTTAGAGATTTAATGGTTCAAATAACTAAATCCATTACCGTTTTGAAGAACACAAGACTGATAATTGAAAGTTTATTAATAATTCGAGAATGTTGAACTTTTATGCATTTACCCGCTTTGTTTTACATTGGTTATCTTATAACTGTTGCTGGGGCAAAACTAGAACTTATACTAGAGGGACTCCTTAGAACACGCTGCCTCGGGAAACAAATAAATTATTCTGGTTCTAGGTTACCTTTTTGTTCTTATCAAAAGTTAATGGTCAGTTTTACTTGAACTGCCAATTTCCATCTCCTTTCTGGCTACTGTCTCTTTCTGGTCTTATGTTTTATCCCCAAACTGTTGTATTAAAGCGAGACCTACCCATACTATGAATTGCCATTCTGTCGTCCAGGTTATTAGCAACAATCATCAGAATTACTTCTTATTAAGTTTGGTACTGGTGAAAATTTTCATAACTACTTGTGTATGTATAAACTTTGAGTAAAGTGAAATTAGTATTTGTTGGCATTCAGTCAAATTTTACAGTTTTTAATATTGAAAATTGCTTAAAATAATGAGTAAATTGATAGAACGCGTAAGTAATTAGGACCAAAGTGTAATTATACACAGTTATTTAACTGCCACATTAAGATCTTCGTTAATTTTTAATAATTAGTGATTTGATTAATAGCATTTAAATAGTTAATTGGTCCGGTTGACAAAATTGAAAGATCGGTAGTCAAAATAGAATCAAGGCAATAATTTAGTGGTCATAGGCGTAGCTTACCCATTTTTGTGTATAGTGGTGTGTCTCGTGAGTGTTCTGTAGCGGTGTGTAGCCCATTTTAAAAATTTCCTATGTATGTATATAAAAAAAGTGTAAGAGATATATATATATATAGTATTTGTTATTAGCATTAATAATTATTATTATACACAAATTTTCAAATATCTTTATATTTATGAATACCTATTCCTAGGATGAGATTTACATTACATATATAAATATATGATTTTCATCCCTATATAAATGTATTTTATAGAACACTGTACAATATTTACATATGTACGAACTTTTTATTTTCTTGTCATATTATATATATATATATATATATTCTTTTAACTTATCATTATTTTCATTTAGTGATACATTAGTATTTAATCGATTTATTTCTTGTGTCCTATTATGAAAGTGATCAAATCACTAAAGATCTTGAACCAGCAAGATTCTATATTTCGTACTAGATTGTTTAAGTCGTTAAAACTACTATTTAATACTTAAGTAATCATCGATTTTTGTTCTCTAAGCCATGGCATTATCCAGGTAAGAGATTTTTGTCACTCGATTAATTCTCGTTTGGAGCACGTTGGAAAGAACTCCGTAACAGCTCGTAGAAACACCATCTCTCGACATTAGTTAGCCTACTAGGAGATTTTTTGTTCTTCCCTATCTATGCTCTAGTAATTTTTTTGTCAACGATTTATATTTTAATGATGTTATCTGTGCGCCTTTTCCCGTCTAACGATTTATTTTGTGTTGGTGTTCAGCACCTTGTGTGATTAATTTCTATGTTGTGGATTTGTTCATTTCTAACATTATGATGTCACGGGGCTAGAGTTTCAGCCTAACGAACTGCACGGACTTAGTTGATATTCTCGAGAAAAAGAATTGAGTCAATCTGGTTTCACTTTTCGAAAGATCGAACTCTTCCTAGGCATTAAGAATGCTAAATCATTCTAAGCGGAAGTAGACAATGAGAAGGCAACGAATAACGAAATAAGGACGAATAAGAATGCTCAAAAACGAGTTTAGAGTAAATCCATTTTTACTCAAGAGATGGATGATTATAAATGAGGTGAGAAAGCCTCTATTTATAGTTGAATCCCCGTACAATGAATGATCAAGATTGATTTACATCAGCGGCTCAGATCGAAAGCTACCAACTACATCCTAGTTATCTATGGAAAGTCTATCACCTTGGAATACTTTTCTCAGGTTCGCGTTCACATGGATATTCACGTTGTTGGATATTTTTATCCCTTGGAATATGCCCACGTAAGATGTCATCTATTAATTTACTAGACTCAATTTGATCGGGCCTTCTCTCAATCTCCAACGGTTAGGTCAAGTAAGGTGGTCTTCTAGGAAAGCCCATGATTTTACAAAAAAACTCTTGGGCAGCTTGTTGTGCATGTGTCTCAGTTGCAAACTCGCGGGCCGTGACACTCTCCCCCACCCAATCAGCAATGCCCTCATCGCTGACTAGGAAGAAGCTTGGCTTGGTTGAATCTCTCTTGGAACCTTGGCTTGCTCCCAACTTGGAATTGGGCTAGATTGTCCCCCATAAGGACTGCTCGTCTTGTTTTCTACTGCCTTGTAACATCATCTTGCTCACCATCATTGCGTACATCTCGATCATAAGAGCTATCTCTTATATGTTGTGATTTGCTTCGACATGGACCCTCGTGATCCTTGAATAAAAGCTTGAACGCCGATGTCACTACGTTGAATACTAGGTGAACTCTCAAAACTCTAAAAGGTTTTTTGTGTCATCATCAAGTCTTCAATCTTTTGCAATATGTAGAGATAGGTTTCTCGCTTTCTACACCCAATAAATTTCACAAATCAAATTGAAAAACATGACTATTGTGTTTGATATGTACCTTCTTCGGCTTAATCTCAGTGGCAATTACTCTAGTTGGCATCAATTCTTCGCTCATGATGCTTGATGCCTCGTTCCACTCTATTAACCCTTTGCTCATCAACCCTTCTTCCTTAAAGTTCGACGTTTTATCTCGAATTGATACTTCTTTGTCCATAAAGTTTAATGCCTCAACCACATTGCTCATTGGTAGTATTCTCCCTCGTGCCTTGGTAGGTCTCATGTCTCGGGAAGGCTTTGGCTCATTTAGTCCTTCCTCAATAGCAACAACCAAGTCATTTGTCTTGGCTAGTTGAACAATATTCAGCACCTTGGTCTCTACCCTCGCGTCTCGATGGATCGGGATGATGCATTGTTTGCGAGGGTCCAAAATGCAAACAAAATTGACAAAAAAATAAGAGCGCATTAAGTCAATCAAGGAAATTTAAACCAATAACGTAGTCATAGTCATCCAAGTGAATTACCTTGAATGTTTCCTTGCTTTTCTTCTCTCCAATGTGTAACGTCGCGCCTCGTACCATTCTTACAATTGGAACACCTTTGGAATTAACTATCTTGATCACCCTGGTTGACTCTTCAACCTTCAGACCAAGCTTGTCAGAAACTTTTTTTGACATGAACAAGTGAGAAGCTCTAGTGTCCACAAGAGCGCTTCTCATCTGACCCACAACGTTGATGTCCATGAACATCAACCATTTCTACTTTTGTCCTTCTACGCCTTGGTAGAACTCAGCAACATCGAACCAATCTTCAAAGCCTCGCTGCATTCAGGCTTGCCCTTCTCTTTGGTGGACGACTTGACTCAATTCAAGAATTCTCGCAGCAGATGTATCCCTTTACATCGGTAGCACTTTAGTTGCTTCCCCTCTATTCTCGGCTAGATTTTCTTGTACGAAGCAACCGCGCTAAGTTTCTGCTCCATGTCTAGATCAGCGTCTCTTGTGGCATTGAGACGATTTTTCTTTGGACAGTCCTTGATCAGATGTGGACCATCACAATGGTAGCACTTCAGTGACCCCTCTTATCTTTTATTTGACGGTTGGACTTGACCTTATCTCTCCCACTTGATGGCTCATCCTTGCCATCACTCAATTGATTCTTTTCCTCGCCTTCCCTACCTTTGGCCTTGCCTCGGGGCTTGGAAGACTTTGACCTCTCAGACTTGTCGCCATTTTACTTGGTCAATGACTCTACAATTGCTAGAGCTTTGGAAAGTTCTTGCAAATTCCTCCGTTGTAGCTCGATATTGGCATATGGCTTCAATCCATCCACGAAGTTGAACAAAGCAAACTTGTCGCTCATCTCTGGGATTTGGAGTTGTAATTCACTAAACTTTCGAATATACTCCTGAATTGATCCGTTATACTTGTCTTCTAAGCTTGGATCGTGCCTTGTCCTCAATATTCTCTAGGTAAAACTTTCAAATATACTCCCAGGTTCCAACGGTAGTGCCCTATCGCTTTGCATCCGAGTACCTACGACGCCACTACAATAGAGCGACATCAGTTAAATAAACACTCACAATAGTTACCTTGTCGTCATCTTCAAAGATGCCCGTGACTCGAAAGTACTACTCTATGCCCTACAAGAAGTTGTCCACATCTTGAGCCGATCGAGTCCCCTCAAATTGCTTTGGCTTTAGGACGTCTTTCATGGGCTTAGACACAATGGATGTCACTCCATTTGTCATGGAAATCTTGTACATGAACAGGTCTGCCTTGAGATCCTTAACCTCCAACTCTAAAGCCTTTACCTCAGCTTCAAGTGATTCAATCCTCTGATTCGCTCTACTGGTAATCTGGTCGAGTAGGTCTACTCTTTCTTTTAGCGTAGGAACATCGTCCATCAAACTCGCTATCTTGGTTTGCCTAACAAGGGTCTACACACCCTTTACCGCAATGTCTCATTATTCACGTGTCATCTCGATTAGTGCTTTGCTCGAACACTCACTCTGATACCACTTTTCATGGGGCTAGAATTTCAGCCTAGCGAATCGTGCGACCTTAGTCGATGAAATATTACAAGGTAGTAATTGTTCGTACATATTTTTAACCCCTTGAGAATGCACACACATCTTGTAGACTAATCACTTTGAACTCGAGTCTCCTGGGATGAACATCATCCACTTTTCCACTGAGACATGTCTTTTAGGAAGTGGGCAATGGCCCGTGACATATGCATCCCATATCATACTATGTTTTAACTAAACATCATATTTATTGAACTGTGAAATATCGGATTTACTGAAATGTGAAACATTGAATTTACTACTATAAACCTCGAATTTTAATACTATGAGACTGCATTGTGACTCAGATTTTTAAATCATCATTTTATCATTGTGTGTACATGGGTTGAGATTGTACGGTGGAAGTAGTGGTTTCACCCTATGGCTGATTTGTGACTAGCAAAAGTAGACTCTAATCTTTGGTGGACGTAGCTGGGTTGCATTGTGCTTGTGTCATATCATTTGTTTGTTGAGACCCGATATGGCTTTTAAAAACGATTGTGGTTGATACATTACATTATTGTGTTTTTATGTGAGGCCGGTAATATACAATGTTATTGTGTGAAGTTTGTTTGCGTCTCTGAACCACACTAGTACTAGGTTTCTAGTTCATCCCATTTCTTCTCTTCCCTTTAAGATATTTTTAGATGATAGTATTAGCTCGGCATTTGAAGGATTGCAGTCTCAGTTTTTTGCTTAAAGTAATTTAATGGTATTTTAAATTTATTTTCAATTGCGGCATGAGCTGTGTTGTTATTTTTAGAATATTTATTACTGTTTTTATAACTTATACGTTTTGAAATTCAGTCTTGGGTGGGATTTGTTTTAAATGTTTCCAAAGGTAATATGATCTACATAATTCGATCATACCGTCTAGGCTAGGTTTATGGGTTACATATTAATCCTCCCCGAGTGCTTCTTTGACTAACAATTCTCGTAGAGAACTCGACACACAAAACTTGTTCTCTAGCAATAAAAACCCATCATGCCTCAAGAACTTGTCTTCTATCTATCGTGATCGTTACATATCTCGTTCTCTCTATTGTTGACCATTCAAGAACTTTCACTTTAGTGATTAGTTTTTAGAAAACATGAAAAGGGAGGGCGAAAAGGTAAAGAAATAAAATTCGGGTAGGAAGATGTAGGGGTTGACGGCGACCCTTACACCACCAATAGTAATATCGAAAAGAACTGTCGTTCATGGATTAGAGTATCTTTAATTGATATTAAAACATATGTATTTATATTATCTTATTAAATTTGAATGAATATATCAATTCTACATATTTTTTGTTCTTAAAATATAATCTTAATGGTGATAAGTAGGGATATATGAAGGCCATTAACACGTTATGAAAACGCAAGGTTGCCTTTTATCAAGTGTTTACAACTATAGAAAACCAAAATTCAAAAATGAAAGCTATAAAGTATTTCTATTTTTTTGTAAAGTAGATATCTATTTTATGGTCCATGCTCAGAATTCGTTGTTCTCCCTCCTAACAATATCCCAAAGTTCAAACTTGATTTCTCCCCTTAGGAGAACAACGTGCCTTGTCTTTATCGTTATTGTAGACACACGTCAAATATTATCGTTATTGTAGACACACATCAAATATTAATATACTAAAAATTATGACATTTAATAATTTCTTTATATTACTATTTATACAATTAATAAAAGAAATATGAAATACAATATGCATACACAAATGATCAAAACTACATATTGCTAAAGTTTCCGAAACAAAGGAAAAAGCACAAACAGAAAGCCCATTTCAGGCTCAACTGCCCACATTTCTACTTAAAGCGTCATTGCTAGTCCTCCTATACCAAAATAATACTAATGTTCAATGGTTTCCAGCAAAAAGTTGCAATATCTGAAAGCTTTTTCATATATATGTACCCAAAACCAGCTTCAAACATATCACAAAGAGAATCTCAGAACAATTTTCCACCCGCATAATCATATAGGACATCTGATCGCATTGCTCTCACTCGACTTTGTGCTAAAACCCTTTGATCCACCATCGAGTTTTCTTCCAAGTTGTATCTAACCAACTGAAATGGCTGCAATTGTGGTGTGTTTAAAAATTAAAATCTTATTACCTGCTGTTAACATGTTGTAAAAACTCTTTACCACCTGTGGAATCTATAATCCTTTTATGTTTCCTTTCTGTTGTCCTAGAGGCATCAACACATTGTGTAGTCTTCAATGGTGGTTCAGGACCTACGGCTCCTGCTGATGCCTCCACAATCTGGTTCACCATTTCTAACACCTCACTCATCTTAGGGTGTGACTTTGGGTTTCTGACTATGCATCGGTTGGCCACAATCGCAAGCTATTGGGCAGACTTGAGTTGGTAATTCCCTTTCAGTTTAGGGTCCAATATCAGCTTGAATTTCTTTGCTTTTGATAGGTATGGCTTCACCCATTCCAAGAGCTTTTGCTCACTCTTGGGGAGGTTCTTGTCGAAAGGGTGCCTCCCCGTAATGAGTTCATAGAGGAAAACCCCATAGCTCCATACATCGATCTTGCATGTGACACGTCCTGTCTGGACATATTCAGGAGCCGCATAACCCATTGTTCCAACAACCTGTCGAAGAACAACAGTTTGGTACTCGTAAATAGATTGATGAATTTTGATACAGGAATATTACAATGACTCTAACAAGCAATTATGACTGCGTAAACTTAATATTAATTCCTAAACAGAAAGAAAAATTGTTTCTTTCTCATGTAATTTGAAACGAACCTATAGTGTTTTCATTAACTAAGGTCAAATTCCATATCTTATGAGGTTTGAGGCCATTCATTTGTTTCAAATGTTCTAAGTGGGTGCAAATAAAACATGAATATTAATTAAATTTACAACTGATCACTGGATATTCGAATTGGAAAATTTAGAAACATTTGGAGGTTTTCACCGGTAAGACACCTACCAGAGATGATAGGAAAACTCCACTATCATGTTTAACCTTGGTTTACTTTATTAGAGTACTAAAAATGAACACCGAGAAAAAGGTACACTTGAAGTAATAGATTGATCATTTTGTCGGAACATACCGCTGTTGAGACATGAGTTAATCCTTCCGAAGGACCCAACCTAGCTAATCCAAAGTCTGATAACTTTGCTCTCCATTGGTCATCCAGAAGGATATTAGAAGACTTAAAATCCCTGAAGATGATCTATAGTCAAATATGATGAAGAAAACATATATTAGTATCATACAAAATAGTACGGAGAATTTTTCGGTAATTTTTTATTGAAAGGAATAGGTCAAAAGAATTGGAATATTGAAATGGAAACTTGATAGCATTATACCTGGAAATCCATCTCTTCGTGTAGGTATGCTAGCCCACGAGCAGCATCCTGGGCTATTTTCAATCTCATTGCCCAGGAAAGTGTTGTCTCCGACTGTTTGGATAAAAGGTTTTCCACACTTCCATTGGGCATGTACTCGTATATCAAAAGCCTTTGGATTCCTCTTTAATCATCTTCAGCACAGTAGCCCACTAGCTTTACCAGATTTGGATGCTCAACCACACCAAGGAGATTTACTTCTGTCACCCACCCCTTGTGCCCCTGTCAATTAATATGCGGAATGCTAAGTTTATAAACATTAGTGATTAGCATCAAGATCAGAGGGAGCCATTCTATTTCACTTTTTTTCTTGGTATAAAGGTGTCCACAGGCTATAAGGAAATGGATTGCAAATGTTTGAATTTGAACCCCTAACTCAAGTTGCCACATCTTAGAGGTGACTGCATGAACCAAATGGACTAATCCCCGAAATAGTTCTATTTACAATATTTTGCATGTAAAATCAAAAGCATTAAATACAATCTATAGAAGGGGAAAATCATTATGCGGTAATAGCAACAGCAGTCAGGATTTTCCAAAGACATATAAACTTCTGATATCCTCCCTATTGCGCTACACCATTACTGAGACGTAGTACTGAAACTTTATTTTGGATTAGTACTTGGTCGAATTCATTTTGTGATTAAAACCATGCCAGTTACGGAATAATTTTCCTGGCCAAACCAAGCAGATTGTTGTCAACATGCAATATCACGTAAGTATAAAATTTGGATGGAACCTAATTTCCTATAGGATCCAAGCACATGAATATGCATATGATATAAAAAGTTCTCCACCGCATGAACTCACAATATCAATGATCTCTGGCATTTCAAAAGGTAATAAACAGAAGGCAAGTTAATTCAGAAGAGAAATTTTCAATATGTTGTCGTTTCAATGAGACTTGCCTGCAACCCCCGTTTACCGAGCTGTTTCACTGCTACTTCGACCTTTTGCGATGAATCATCATGACTCTTGATAAACCCCCTGTAAACACAACCAAATCCGCCTTCTCCAACCATGGCAGAGCGGCTAAAATTCTTGGTGGCGGATTTAAGCTCAGAAACTGTGAACACCCTTAGATTGCTAGGTCTTTGTGACATGCTAGGAAAAGAGGATCTCCTAATGGACTCGGTGCTAATTCTTGATACATTTTGAGAGTTTAACTCAGACCTAGACTGCCCTATTTCTCGATTAGTGAATGTGGAATTCATAGATCGAGTTGAAGAGGAGGTCTTTGGTTCATAGTCTTTTCTCCAACTGAGGAATTTAAAACACTTCATAGCCCTCAAATAATTAAAAAACAATAAATTTCAAAGTGTAGATCCAGATGTGAAGAAGCAAAACAAGACTGCCTGCAAAAACTGCAAAGTCATGAGCTAAATACAAGGAATAACTATACAATTTCTTACAGGCCAACGAGAAAATCTTACCATGAAACAACAGATTTTAAGGAAAACTCAAATTCACATTTTTAATCACGGTAAGATTTTTAAAATGCATGACTCTATAGACAACTAGATTAAAGAAATTACTTGCCAAAACTATATCATACAAAAATGATAGAGCAAAAGAAAGCAAAAGCCCAAAAAGGTTCTAATTTCTAATAATTCCAATGATTCCTACATCTTCAGTTTTAGCCTTAAAAATTCACCACTTTCCCATTTCCAAATGCTGTTTTTTCGATCATAATCCAACAACCCATAAGTGAAGGGGAAAAACAAGGGTCTTTCTTATTTATTAAAATTAAAAGCTCTGGAAGAAAGTTTTCTTGATCTTACCTTCAATTTTCTTGTTTGGGGAGGCAAGAATCTAGCTACACAACTTGAAGAAAAAAATCCACAAATTTAAGGATTTTAAGAGAAACCCATTAGTTCAGTTGCCCCCAAAAGACCTACAAAAGCTTTGAATTCTGGAGGAACAGTGTTCAATTCTATAAAAAGAAGTCAGTCCACGGCAGCCCAGCAGCAGGGGCAACAACCAATAAGTCATCAAACCAACCAAAGTTAAAAAAAGAAAAGAAATTTTGACATAAAAATTTAACTAAACCCATTCAAAACTGAATTAATTAAAGACAATGTACTTTGAAAATGAGATACAAAAATTATAAAGTAAAAAAAAAAGGTCTTTGTTTCGTGATCATTACGGCGGAGACTTGAATAAAAGTCAAGCAAGTCTTGTGAACCATTCTTTAGACTCATTAATTACATTATCTTTACCATTCCGTGTCAAATTTTTGTTTATTTATAGCTGCAGTGAACTACATCGTCACTGATTCACAAAACTGAATCCGACATTGTGCAATAATATGATTCTGTATGGCAAATTAAGAAAAACCGAAAACGAAAAATCTACTTAGATGTTAACGCAGTGTTGAAAATAATCGGATCCAATCAATGTATTGGGTCATTTGAATTGAAAATCACGCCTGATAATAGGCGGAGATATTAATCTCACGTAAAAAAAAATAGAGATATTGATATATAAATGGTGTGCTGCACAACTTACTAGATATGTCTTGAGAAGAGGGTAATAGCCTATGACGTATGTCACTTATATTTAGTAAGTGTATAATTTTGCTCACAAATTTTAAAAAAACTAATATTATGCTCACTTATGTTTTCATTTTTTTAACATTTGGTTACTTGAATATTAATTGTCTGATAGTGTATTAACTATGCACATAAAAATGGGTAAATTACGTATATAGTCAGTAAATTATTACATCACTCTTAGTTTGACCACTAAACTAACAACAATTTATATAATTAAACATTTAGTAATTCATATTTGCATATACTCTAGTCCATGGAAATGAAAAAATTTCCAGCTTAGAACCAACCAATATACATATGCGTATGCGAAATTTAATATAAGAATAAGAAACCAAGGATAAGAAATCAAGAAGTCTGCTAGAATTATCGAGTGCGTAGCAATTGGATTTTGGTACAACAGATGTAACCGTAAGTGATTGTGAAAGAACAGCTGAAAAGGAACACATATTTACTTGCATCAAAAAGTTTAAAAATAGTTGTTACTTCAAAAAAGTTTAAAAATAGTTGACAAAATACTACTTCACTTTTTATAGTTGTTACTTTACACGTGTCAGCATCCGATTGATAAATTAAAAATACTATTTTTATATTAAAATTATGACCAAATTAATTGTATGTGTAAATATAGATGACTAAATGTGTAATTATATAAATTATTTTTAATTTAGTGGTCAAAATAGGAGTGAGGCAATAGTTTAGTAACTATATAGGTAATTTATCTACTTTTTTACTGTGTCGAGTTAGCACACCGTCAGTTGTCTAATGACAATTAACACCCGAATAACTAAATGTTTAAAAAACAAAAACGTAGTGACCATAATATTAATCTTTTGAAATTAATAGCAAACGTGCACACTTACCAAACATAATTGACTTGCGCCGTAGTTTACCCAATATATAAAAGTAAGACCAACTTTTTCATCAATTTATTAAAGAATAAAATAAAAGGAAAATTACATATTTAGTACTCAACTATTGTTTTTGATAAAATAGTACCTAACATTATATTCCGTTTCCAAATTGGTACATCTACCCAATATTGTATTTTTAATTATTTTTTTCTCTTTCCTCTCTCGAGCCCTTAGAGTATTTTTATAATGTTTTTTAGCCAATAAACTTAATTAAAATCCAAGATATCACCACCCCATTAAATGAAATAAAATCCAAGGTTTTACAGAATTGCACATGCTGAGGTTTGATCCCACGCCCTTATAGAAGAGAGAGCAAGGATTCGAGCATGAAACTTTCTACTCAAACATAAAATAATAAACCACTATGCTAACCAAGAGCTTAATTAAGTCCAACCAACGTTTTTATTTACTTTATTTATTGCTAAACTATATATCAAGCTAAATTTATTTTCTTTTTTATTTGAGAATAAAATTAAATATTTAAATAAATATTTAAATATTTTTATAAAATTAATATTAAAATTATTATAAAAATTAAAATTTATATTTTTATAAAATTTATTTAATTTTTAAATAATTTAAAATTTATATTCTATTATAAATCAATATTATGAATATAATTTTTATAATAATTTAATATTAATTTTATGAGAATATAATTGAAAAAAACCATTGATCAAACTAAGAGATTATATTTATTTAATATTTTTTATAAATTTAAATTTTATAATAATTTAATATTAATTTTATGAAAATATATAAATATTTATTTAAATATTTAATTTTATTCTCATAGGAAATAAATTTAGTTTGATATATAATTTAGCAATAAATAAAAATGTTGGTGAAATTTTATCAACCTCTTTGTTAGCTTAGTGGTTTAGTATTTTATATTTGTGTAAAAAGTCCAGATTTAAATCCTTGCAAAAGCTTTTTTAATTTATGGTGGGAACATTGTATAAGTTAAATATATCAATTCGTAAAAATATATCAAGTAGAGTTAGTTGGCTTGGTGGTTTAAGCTTGCTTTTGCTTCCACACTAGTGTGGAATTGATTCCTAGGTAATTCCTTCAAAAATTTAATTTTATTTCGTTTAATGGGGTGATGACACATGTGACAACATCATTGACTGAAAAATATCATTTTAAAAATACTCTAAGGCTTTACTTGGTAGAAAGAAAAAGTTGAAAGAAGGAGGGGGAAGAGAAAATTGGAAAGAAAATGAATTTAAAGGTAATTTTTCTTACTCCTATACAAATAGTTTTTCTCCAAAATTAGATGGAAATAAGAGAAAAAGTGAAAATTAACCCACTTTATTAATAAAATTATCAAACTATGTTTAAAAAATTCTAATTTTATTTTAATCATATTTATAATTAATTTTTATGATTTCATCCAATAATTTTATTAAAATTTTATTTTTATTCAGTTTAGTCTCTAAAAATTTATTTAATCTAAAATTTACCCTTATTTGTTTTTTATTTTTTATTAAACTTAATATTATTAATATAATAATATTTTTGTTCACTTTAGCCCCTAAAATATTTATTTAATCTAAAATTGAACCCTATTTGTTTCTAAATTTTATAATTTTATCTAATATTTTTACTATGATTTTATTTTTTTGAATTTAATCCCTCAAATTTTATTTAATTTGGAATTGACCTCTATTTTATAATTCAGTCCATTATCTTATAATAGCAAACTTTACATGAAACTTGGTATATGTCAATGATGATATTTGTTTCATAAAAGAAGGTTTAATTTTACTTTTCGAAAAATAGGCCCCTGTATTTTATGAATGTTTTCAAAATGGCTCATCAACTATTTTTTTTTGCAATTAACACTCTATTTCAACACGAATTTACCATTAAGTCTAATTGGAATTAATGAATCTAAAACGACCTAAAAATGAGTTTTTAACTTAAAATCCAAATTATGAATTATTTACACTTTAGTCCTTAAACCTCAATTCGGTTAAATTTACTTCGATTCAAACTTCTTTTTTAAAAAAGACAGAGGTATACAATGTTTCTACTTATATTAAACTTGTGTTTAAGTTTTGAATGTTTTTTGGGTTCAAATCTTGTAAAATTACCAAAATACTTTTTTTAATAATTTATTTTTATAAAGTTTTTAAAGGTTTTTATTCTCAAGTGACTTTAGTTAATTGTTTTCCCTTTATGTTTATGTTGGTTGTTTACTTTCATGTAATCAAATATGCTTATTTTTTTAATTTGTTTTAGGCAACAAATGGGCCATTTGTATGTAACATTTGATATTCGGGTTGGATTCGTTTGTACCGTGTATTAGGTGTTACATTGATAGTTAATCTCTCGGGATTAGATTATAAAAAATATTAGACCAAATTATAAAAATTAGAAATATATAGAGCTTAATTTCGGATTAAATAAAAATTTTGTGGACTAAACTAGACAAAAATAAAACCACATTAAAAATATTGGACTCAATTATAAAAAATAGAAATACATATAGGTCAATTTTGAATTAAATAAAAAAATTAGGGATTAAATTGAACAAAAATAAAACTATATTAAAAATGTTAGATTAAATTATAAAAACTAGAAACAAATACGGGTCAATTTTAGATTAAATAAAAATTTTAGAGACTAGATTGAATAAAATAATTAAATTAAAAATATTGTACTAAATTATAAAAATTAAAAATAAAATATAATTTTCAAAGCTTAATTATCTTTCCTCTCACTTTTCTATTGTACCAAGCAATAAAGAGGAAAGAAACTTATTTTCCTTCTAGTTTGTCATCCTTCTCAACCAAGCACATCGATACAAACAAATAGGGGCCAATTTTAGATTATATAAAATTTTTAGGGACTAAATTGAATAAAATAATTAAATTAAAAACATTGTACAAAATTATAAAAATTAAAAATAAATTATAATTTTCAAAGCTTAATTTTCTTTCCTCTCACTTTTCCATTGTACCAAGCAATAAAGAGGAAAGAAACTTATTTTCCTTCTAGTTTTTCATCCTCTCAACCAAGCACATCGATACAAACAAATAGGGGTCAATTTTAGATTAAATAGAGTTTTTAGGGACTAAATTGAATAAAATAATTAAATTAAAAACATTGTACAAAATTATAAAAATTAAAAATAAATTATAATTTTTAAAGCTTAATTTTCTTTCCTCTCACTTTTCCATTGTACGAAGCAATAAAGAAAAAAAAACTTATTTTCCTTTTAATTTTTCATCTTCTCAAACAATCACATCGGTAAAAGAGAAAATATATTTTTCATCCTTCCATTTTTCTATCACTTCAATTTTCCATCATTCCAATTTTCTTTTCTCTCAAGCAAAGCCTAAGGGCTCATGATTAGGAGAGAGGAAAGAGAAAAATAATAAAAATACCACATCAGCTTAATCGTTAATTTTAAATAGTAGGGTACCAAATATAACGTTAAGTACCATTTTGCCAAAAAAAGAGTTGGGTACTAAAACAGGAACTTGGGCATAGGTGGGTACTAAATATATAGTTTTCCCTAAAATAAAAGTAGATGAAACTACATCATTGATCATTGAACTATTTCCATTTTTCTATTTTGGTCATCAAACTATTTTTTCAGCAAAAATAGTCACTAAAATTACTTTACATTTTTCTATTTTGGTCATTGGCTATTAAGTTTGACCATTGACTTAACAAAAATGATGACGAAAAATGGTATAATAACAATTTTAGTCTCTCAAAACTTATATATTTCATCAAATTGATCCTAATTCGAAACAATTCAATAAATATTCAATATTAAAAAATTCTATCAATTTGGTCCTCGTTTAAATTATTTAATAGCTAATTTTTAAAAATTTCATTGTGCAATGAACGTCTAGCACGTGGCAATTTTTTAATAATATTTTATTTTTTATATTTTTAATATTAGAAGATCTTTTACATTTTTTCTCTTCTTCTCCCATCACCTTCTTCTCAAACAAAATCTTAGCCGTCATTTTAGTTTTTTCATTTGTTGAAGGTTTCCCAGTGATCCAAAGATCTCTTTCTAGATCTAAACGGTCGAAAGCTTCTTTTGAATATGAGAACGTACATATTTAAGAACCAATATAATATGAGAGAAAGGTTTGAACCTTGAATCTAGATTAATCTCCGCCATCAGTCACATCATTCACAACACCCACAAACGCATCCAAACTTCAGTTAAAGCAAAAAAAATATTTTTTTTACAATATTATGAAAACCATGAAGTGATTCATTGAATTAGAGCAAGCGTCGATGGTGGAGAAGAAAGTATCGTAATGTAGTGTTGATTCATCGGATTAACATCAAATCCATACTTATTTTTCGACAACGTTAGGAGAACAAATGTGTAATTATCCTAGTCATGACCAAACTAATATAATACCTAAACAATGAGGACTAAAGTATCAATATACAAATTTTATTCTATTCCCATACCAACATTTCGGTTAACAACATGTGATTTAATTGAAACTAAGTTAAAAATTTTAGTGATATAATTGAAAAATTAATTTAGTAGTAAAAATAGAATAAGTCAAAATTTAATGATCTTAGAGTGAATTTACCCTCTGAAATTTTACTTATAATGGGTCGTGGGATACACCGCACCGTATGTATAAAGAAAAAAAATTCAAATGATGAAATCAGCGTTTCGAAACGCTTACTGGTTCACTCTATCTCGCTACTCCTTAAACCCTAACCCCTCAATTCTTCACTTTGTACCCTCCATTTCCTCTTTTCCTTCGGTCGTTTCCAATAGCCTTCCTTCTCATTCCCCTCTCTGCGTTATTTTCTGTTCCACTTCCATGGCTGAAGGAGATTCCGAGTCGCCCTTAACCTCTCCTTCCATGGAGAAGCAGTTCGAGAAGTTCCGAGTCCAACTAGAAGATTCCGGCAGCTTACGTGAACACATACGCGCCGTCGTTATGGAAATTGAGTCGGCTACTCGTCTTATGCAAGCTAGCCTCCTCCTCGTCCACCAATCTAAACCAATTCCCCGTAACATTCTTCTTCTTCTTCTTCTTATTTTTTTAATTTATATGAATTTTGGAATATTTCCTAATTTTTAATTTTACGTATACATATTAATAGAGGTTTTAGAGAAGGCAAATGCTCAGATTAGTGTTCTAAAGGATCTTTACAATAAACTTGCTGAAGTTGTTAGGGAATGCCCTGGGCAATATTACAGGTGAGATTGACTTAATTTGGAATTTTGTTTTATGTTGAATATTTTGTGATGTGTGTGTATTTATTTTCATGGTATTTGGTGTGTTCAGATATCATGGGGATTGGAGGAGTGAAACTCAAATGGTAGTTTGTTTGCTTGCCTTTATGCATTGGTTGGAAACTGGAAATCTGCTTATGCATACTGAAGCAGAGGAAAAGCTTGGATGTAAGTTTCAATAATGAATATTTCTGTTTTGCTAGCGATTTTTTTCTTTGCTAATGAATTTAATTGAGAATATTGATTGTTTTGCCAGTGAATGATTCGGATTTTGCTTTAGATCTGGAGGATTATCTTGTTGGTAAGTGTTGAGAGTTTCTTTCTTTCAAGAATATGTTGCTGAGATTTATCATCTAATGGATTGTAGTGTTTGGTCTATTCTTTTTTTTTTAATCTTACAATGCTTCAATTTTTTTCAACAATCCTGAAGTATTCTAGTTACTGAATAGAAAGTAAATGTGATTGACCACAAAAATGGGCAGAATGGAATTCCTTTTTACAATCTAAAGCCGTACTGAATTTGTTTCTTCGTTTAAGTGGCCATGGCCAGTTAACTGAACTTCAGTTTTCCATCTTTTGGTTGATTCTTATTGAAATGAAGGTTGTCTCATCATACCGATTGATACTTTATTAAAATATGCTGGTTCCATTTATTGATGAACTGAATGAAGCATTGTTGATTCTTCATTATTTCTGGTTATTGTTATTCTTTGGTTCTTGTGTGTGTGCAAGAAATATGACATGGCATTTAATTAGCATCTGAATTTGGGGGTTGTTTTTCTGCCAATTGAGTATACTGATCTGGGAATGTTTTCCCCCATCATGCAGGTATTTGTTTCATGTCAAATGAAATGGTAAGAACTATTTCAGAAACTTGCTGTCTCAGACTTTTCGAACTGGCAAATGCTTTCTTGCTGCCCTATTCTTCACTTGTTTTTTTTAGTTGGGTGCTTGATGAAACTAAAAACTACAGAGAACTCGTTACAATGTATGTGATACTTCCAAATGGAACATTATATAAATTGAACTAGTGGAATGCTGCTCTATGACGATGTTGTCGATGATTAGTTAGTTACCTACCATTAAAGTAATTGGGAAAATGCCTTAACATGACATGCATTGTATTTCATTCTAGCCAAGGTATGTGGTGAACCAAGTGACTGCTGGTGATTATGATTGCCCAAGAAAGGTGTTGAAGTTCTTGACAGATCTTCATGCAGCCTTCCGAATGCTTAATCTCCGAAATGATTTCCTGCGCAAGAAGTTTGATAGTAAGCTTAATCTTCTTATTGTGCTTAGAGAATCTGGTGTTTCAAGCAACCACTTAACGTGGAACGAGCTTTTTAATATGCTTTCTCATTATTGTAGGTATGAAGTATGACCTAAGAAAAGTTGAAGAGGTCTATTATGATGTTAAGATCCGAGGCTTGGCAACCACCGGAGATTCTGTAGGTGATCAAGGAACCCAAAAGATATGATAGGGGTGCAAAAGTGGTAAATGGAACTATTAGATCAAACTCTTCCTTTTCTCGACTGCAATTTCTTAAGGGGTTTATGATCCTTTACCGCATGGTTTAGAGCCAAAATTTGCCTACCTAAACAAGGTTCGATGAATAGTTGTAATGAAAGCATACTCAACGGTCCTAATCCTTTTCAGTTTGTTTATTCGATCTGTTGCTTTAGTTTGTGGCTTCGCTTGCAATTTGCAATTTGTGACCCATGCCTTTCATGGTTAAGCATGGTATTCCGCCTATAATATTTGTTCACGACTGTCACATGATGCTGCTCTCAACTTATTTACCTTGTTTAAAGGCTATATACGGGTCAGTCAATCCTAAAATTAGGATTCATTTCTTGTCACAAATATTCACATGTAGCATTCCATATCTCAACAGATTATTTTTTCTACTGTTGTACATTTCCGAATTGCATAATTTTTCACATGTAGCATCTTGGACCAGCCAACCCTTCAAAGGTATCATTCAAAGATCATCATTTTCGAATGAAATGGATGCAGCCATGGCTTGCTGGAAACCCAGAGTTTTTACTTGATCTGGGATGTGGGATGTATATGGCATTCGGAAGTGATCTATTAATATGCTAATAAGTTGTTTAATGGTGGTTCCATTAAACACTTAATTCTGAAACCACAGATTGGTCGGTTTTGCCATAAGTTCCATATTTCGATAATGGGTTTGAGTCAATGATCGGAAAACACATAAAAATTTAGGTTTCAATTAATATATATGGGTAAAGTACACAGATGGTCACCAAACTTCTAGTGTGTTTTTATTTTTGTCACCGAACTTTTAAAACTTTCATTGGGATCACCAAACTTTTATTTGGCAATCTCTTGATTCCTATAAAAAATGCTGAGTTTTTTTATTCCTCACTAAAATAATATACTTTGGGTCCATTTTCAGTTGATTAAGCCATCTCACGTGAACTGATATCATTTTTGTTCTCCAAATTTTATTTTTTTACTGGATGAGGAAGAGAAGAGAAAGAAAGCAATGGAAAGTTCAGCTTCAGCCTTACATGAAGTTTTTGCAGAAGCTAGAGAGACTATGGAGAAGATGCTATCAAGTGAAAAAAGCGCATGAAAATTACGCCCAGTTGGAAGATATAAAGTTGGTCCTTAAGGAGAAGTATGAAATCAGCGACGGATCTACATGGTAAGTTGGGAGGGACTGTGTCCGCCCTAAACTTTTTAAAACTCATACATTTTGCTATAATTTTTATAAATTAATATTTAAATTTTATAACCTGTGTCCACCTTAGAATTTTGAGATTTTTATGACTTGTACTCATCTTAAAATGTATTTTGATTTGTGTCCACCCTTAAAAAAATTCTAGATCTGCCGATGTATGAAACCATGGTTGATGATGCAAAAAATGAGATTGATCTTCTTAAAAATAGTGTTGAGCAGTCCAAGAATGAATTGGAGAAGCAGCACGATTACATGAACTTTTATCCATATCCAAAGCTTATCGGCCCCAAACTTTCATCTATTTTTTCCCAGTATGAATCACAAGTGCCTCCCATTTATTCATTTTTATTCCTTTTAACTGTTTAAGTAGAGATTGATCACGTCAAGTCGGATAGGTCTAGAAGAACCTGCAAATCAAAACAATAACTGTGAAGAGGCCATGTTGTTCCATGGGCCAATGACAGAATCAAGCGGTCGGTTCACGACAGAAAACACAAAACAGAAAGCTAATAATTCACAAACAATACATGCATGCAAGGCTTATACAGTTATACTAGGAGAAACATTAAAGCTAGGTACCTATCCATTCCAGGTAGGGATCCCTACACTTCTGTGAGACAAATTCTTACATACAGCCACTTGGTGCTATTCGTTTTGGTTTTATCCATTTCCATCACCGTTGTTATCATCGGTGTCCGGTGAATTGTTGCCCCAATCATCGTACTTTTGTCTAGGAATGTTGTGGTGGTTGTCTATGTTTTTCTCAACTGTGTTCTTCGTCCCTGCTTCGACAGCTTTTCCTTTCCCCACATGATGTCGTTGTTCCTGCCCGTATATTCCGCCGATCATGGCTCTCCTGGGACTTGCCGTGCAGCTATAACTCACCATCATCATAACAACGAACACCACCACAAGCTTCGGTTTCATGCTGCACATATATCTACTTCATGTTCATACAAAAAATGAATAGCCTAAAATATTTATGTATAATGGAAAACTTGCTAATTGCAATTTATACAGATACCGGCTAATGTTTTTATTCATGAAGTAAATTGGATTCTGAGTTGACTTACTAGATTTAATAATAATAATAATTTTAATTATAAAAAAGTTAGAACAATGTTATACCCTCCACCGAGGCGGTTTAGAGCCTGGGACCCTTGACACCAAGTTTTGGAGAAATTTAAATTACACCCCTCTATTGTTTTTTAAAAAACTTTAATTAGGTACTTTCAAATTTGTTAAAAATTCTTATTAAATTTCAATTTTTTAAATATTTTTAATTAAATTCTTTAAAATTATTAAAATTTTCTTAAGTCTCCTATTTTTGTGAAAATTTTAATTAGATTTTCAGCTTTCTTTTAAAAATTATCTCATTAAATCATCACAATTTTAAATTAAACCTTTAATTTTTTAATAAAATTTCTTAAACTATCACATCAAAATCCGTCACTTATCCTCCACGTGGACTCTCCGAAAGAATGTCGCAAGAGACGGATTGAAAAATTATTTGTCAAAAATAGTTAGGAGGCACAACCAGGGAATGTTCGTCAGGCATGTCCGCCTAATATGCACAAAAGGTTGTTTCTAATATGAGTGACTAAACTCAATATTATTTGTTAAAAAATAATTTAAAATTTTTAAATTTAGAGATGAAACGGTAATGAATCATGTATTTTTTAGGGGTTGAAGAGAAATTTTACCATATTTTTCTTAATTTTAATATTTTTTGGGAGCCATGACCCACTAGTTACCATTTAGTTCCGCTGCTGCCTCTAGGAACACATTTGTACCAATTTGCTTGCCAATAACCCCACTTATCGATTGTCGAATCAAATTTCAACACCATATCGCTCCATAACAGAACAAGTAAATTTAAATCAAATTATATAAGATCAAACACTTCAATTCACTTATTTCTGACTTGTTAGTTATAATATGTTATTTAATTTTTGAAATAATGCACGAATATGGTATAAAAAAGTTATATTTTGATACATAAGCCGTGTAAAAAAGATTACACAACCCTTCGTATTTAAACTATAAAATCTAAAACTTAAATCTTTAGTCATAACACCTTAAAATCTAAACCCTAAACTCTAAATTTTAACAATAAAATTTAAATTTTACACCTTACAACATAAACCCCTAAATTCTAAACTACAACCTAAATCTCTAAATCCTAAAATTAAAAGACTTATTATCAAAGTATTTTTCATAAAAAAATTTAAAATAAGAAAAATGAATCAACACAAATTCATTATAATATATCTTTCTTAATAATCTCATCCAAACCTCAACTTTGACCACCACAACCAACGATTCTTCATCTTGTCCTAAACAGAGTGAACCGCTTATCTCCATTGTATGCTCATATACACACCAACAAATAAATAATTCAATCCTAAAATAAATTTATTTTTAAATAAATTAAAAGAATTGAAGAATGGGGTCTCCACCCAATAAAGAAAGAAGATTGAGTGGTAGATATTTAAATAATTTTAATTAACAAATTGTTGTGAGAACCAACACACTCAACGATTTTTTATATTGTCCTAAGCAAAGTGAACCGTCTATCTCTATTATATACTCATTTATACATCAATAAATAATTAATTCAATCTTCAAATAAATTAAAAGAACCGAAGAAAAGGGGACTCCACCAAATAAAGAAAGGAGAATGAGTGGAAGATATTTAAATAATTTTAAGTAACAAATTGGTTTGAGAACCACTATTAATCAGATGAGTGGAAATTAGTGGCTATACTAATAATAAGGTGTTCATTGTTAAGTTAAAATCGAATTAACCGATCAAATAAAATTTTGATTCGGTTAATCGATCAGTTAAATAAGTGTTCGGTTGATTAACAATTAAAGATTTTCTCAAAGTTGAACCCAACAAGTGTCTTAGTGGAAAGCGGATGATGTTCATCTTAGGAGACACGTGTTCAAATCGCTCTGCCTACAAGGTGTATGGGCATTGTCAAAGGGTGAAGAATATGTATAAACAGATACTACCTAATCACCTTTAGAATATTCAAATTTTTTCTCAAAGTTTGGTTATTGATTAATTTGGTTCAAAATCGGTTAATTAACTGAATAAACTAAATTATCCAAAATTTTAACATATAATTAATATATTTTTAATTCTAAGCTTAAATCCCAACAATGATCACAATATTTAAAAACTAATATTTATATTTTAATCTCAATTTAAGCTCAACCTAAATATAGAAACATAAAGCCTAAAAACAAAAAAAAACATCTAACAAAAATATTTTTAATTTATCATTACTTAAATTATTATTTTGAATCAAAACAAAAAAATTATTGAAAATTTCAATTAATTCAAAATCGACAGAAATAATCAAACTTAGTTCAATTCGGTTAATTTTTTTGTAAAATAATTGATTCGATAAACGATTAAAAAGTTAGAGTTTTGGTTAATTTTATTTTAAATTATTCGGTTAAATTAATAATCGAACCAATCGTTTAAATATCCTTATGAAGGGAAGCTCCCCTTTTGAAGTGGAAACATAACGGCTACAACAAAAGTCCATGAATCAATCATAATTGCCATTCATGTTTAAGTTGCTTTCTTCTGTCAAATCCTAGATGAGAGAAATTATATTATAGGCCCGGTTTATCACGTCATTTATGGTCACAACTAATAAAAAAACATCAATTTTATTAAATTTTTTAATGTCATCTGTTACTAAGTGAATCTTCACTCAAATTTACTATAAATTAAATTAAAAATTACTTTTTACCAAGTGTAAATTCACTTAGTAAAAAGATGACATGAAAAATTTTAATAAAATAGATATTTTATTAGTTGTGATCATAAGTGACGTAGCAAATCGGACCTATGATATAATTTCTACTTAGATGGCGACCCTTGGCATTTTTCTGTCAGACAATCTTAATGCAACTTAAAAGTTAGTTGATGAACTGTTTTCTTTATTTATTGGATAAATAATATTGATGATCAGTTATGTTTTTGGTATTTGATTTTGGTTAGCGATTTTATAAAATTTATGTTTTGCTTATTTATTTCTCAATTTATTACATTTTATTCATTAAACAGCTAATTCCTTTAACTCGATGATATGACACGTATTAATTTCTAATTTGATTTTTAAAATTTTATTTTCCATCCTATTAAAAAAATAAATAGGATAAACTACATGGTTATACTGATAATTTAATTTTGGTCACCGATTTTGAAAAAAGTTACGTTTTGGTCACTTACGTTATCGATATGTCTTATTTGTGACGTTAATAAAAAGGTTAATTTAAAAATTGACCCCTTAACTTTTAAAATTTTATTTTCTCACCCTCTTCACTCACAAAAACCAAAACCCCCTTTCTCTAACAAAAATTTCTCTAACCCAAACCCTAACTATTCCCTCTGTAGCCTAACTTCGATCAAGCCTAACTTAAATGATATGTAGTTATGCTAATCGGGATTTCCCCAAATAAATGGTTGAAACTGAGATCCTTTCGCAATTGTAATTAATGATAGTGCCCAAAAATTCGAACACAAATTTACAAAATAAGGAGTCTCAATAAATCAGTTAGAAACTTGCTTTTTGAATTAAAATGATATGCGTTCATCGCAGCAATTAACTTGGACATCAATGTTATTTTGTACTAATTTACATGTGACTTTTATTCCACCATCATTTGGTTTAATACTTAGTAGTTTCTGCTCATGAACTAATCATGAATATGTATGCCAAAAGCCAAAACGAATTAGAAAATAGAATCCATAGAGTGCTCATAAACAAACCAAAGTTTCAACTAACGGCAGCAGGATGGCGAGAAATGCCGGGAGAGCGGATGAACCTGGCCGACGGCGGGTCTGGGCATGCTTCGTGGGAAACATCCCTCCACGATTTCACTGGAAAGGTCTGTGGCAAACCTTTGATCGCCACGGGGTTGTGGTTGATGCGTTTATCCCTAAAACAAGAGCGAGAGATGGGTCTCGATTTGAGTTTGTGCGAATGTTATCTAAGAGTGATATAGAACGTGTAATGGAGAGATTGGATGGCTTTTGGTTGCATGGATCGAAAATCAGAGTGGATTGGGCACGAGGAGGGGATCAAAATTCTTTTTGGCGGCGCAAAGAATCCCCCTCGATGTCAATATCAAAACCTAACAAACCTGAAAAACTGCAAAAGGCGATCAGAAAAGTTTTTGGCTCAATTGATCCAAACAACGTCTCAATTCTCCAGAAGAGTCTGGTTGGGTGGACAAATCGCACTGAGACGATCATGGAAATGGCGAAATAATTGAGTCTTACAGGCCTGGGTGGATTCTCCATAATGCGCATCGCGGGATCAATGGTGCTGATTATGTGTAACGATGAGGGTATTAAAGAGAATTTCTTAAAACGTAACAATATGAGTTGATGGTTTACTCGATTAACTGCGTGGTCGCCTGAGATCAAAATGTCATCCAGGAGTGTATGGTTATCAATAAGTGGCATTCTCATCCACGTTTGGTCCCAACAAACGTTTGCGGATGTTGTAAGGATTTGGGGTTCTCTAGTTTGCCTTGTTGAAAACATGGAAAAGCCTACCTCTTTTAAGAGGGGTCAGATTATGATACAAACATCATTCCTGAATCGTATAGATGAAATCATTGATCTGGTGGTGGGAGAGAAATCATTCGCAATCCATGTTCAGGAAATTGATCCGTGGCAGGGATTAGAACAGGATGCAACGGTTGAGCCGGATGAAGCGTTTGAAGGTGCGGGTCAGTTCCCACCTTTACTTGCAGAACGAATTGAGGAATGTTTGAACAGTGTTTTGGAAGGTAATGTGATTGGTACTCCGTTACCCGAGGTGAGGGATGATGGCCGGGAGTGTAATGTTGGTGAGTTTTTGATCGGTGTGAAAATGTCACATTTTTAGTGCAAGCTACACTATCGATGCAAGAATAGAAACAACGTAATCTTGTTTGAATATCGATCCCTCGAGGATGGTGTATTACGTTTATACTTATGTAGCTACAATACAGTACTGTGAAAGTAGTAGTTGTGGGTGCAATGGTGGTTGCAATAGTAATATAAAAAAGAGAGTAAATGATTTAATGTGGTAGCAATAACAAATAGTAATAAAAGATAGAGAATAATGAGAATAAAGCCTGAATCTCCTTGGCTCAGCTCGACAGAAAGATCAAGAGCGCTTCGAGGATTAAGGTTTGGTTTAATCAGAGATATAGTGGTTAGCTTGAGTGTTAACTTCTATTTAACCTTCAGCTATCGACTCAGGTATGAAGATCAGCTTCAACTTTCGTTGTAAGTCGAGTCTAAGGCCCCTTGAACGAGTGAACCAACTTTCGTTGCATCCAAACAACTTTTGTTATAAGAACTCATTAATCTGACTCGTCACTGCATCAGTCGATGCCAGTGACTTGTTTTAACACTCTCATGCAAAACATAAATCAAATCCAACAATTAAAGCTTCAGAAAAAGCTAATACTATAATATAATAAACTGAGAAAATAGTTTAAACAAGTTTAACAAGCTCCAGAAAAACAAACCATAGTCAATATGAGCACAAATACATGTAAATCTCCAAAACAACATCAAAATAAAGAGAAGTTTAAGAAGATAACAAGATATTTCCTCGATTCAGCACCCGAATCCTCATTTCCTTGGATAGATCTGCCTTCCTTCACCTCGGATCTCTAGAAAATAAGTTTAAGCCGCCATGGGAAGAGGATAAAAGCTCGGAGGTTGAAGATGATATGAAAAATAAGAATTACGTGACTTTCTCTTTCCTCTAAAATAATCTTTATATATGCCACCTGAGGAAGGACACCTATCCTGCATGTTATTTGCATACTCAGTGTCGTACAAATTTGTTGTAATAGAATGGACAGCTGGCATATTCATCCTTATCCTCAAGCAGACTATACATCTGGCAGATACAGTGTCGAACTGGCTGCAGCAGTGAAAACAACCTCTATAGGGACATTAGTATTGCAGTGACAACAAGACAGAAATATACAAAACACAAGCCACAAACAAAGCATGGTGAAGTCTGGAATTGATGAATTGAAACCAAACTTTGGCAGGCAAGGTCAAGTACTTCCTAAGCATGGTGAAGTTCCCAGCATTGGTCCCCGACCATACTGCACTTGCTATACATAAGTCTTCAACTAGAACAACCAGTTTCTCATCAGTTATATCAGCCACAAACAAAGCATGCTAGTCCATAGATACAACAATATTAAACAACTTGTTAATAGAAGAGACACTCAAAGGAATAGAGTGTTCTCTCACAAAAACAAGTTTCAGAGAGGGCTCATACAAATTCGCATAAAATTCTCTTACCATGGCGGCACTGTAGCTGCCAGGATGAACGTAAAATTTGTCCAAGTTGTGAAGAGCGATGGTGCTGTAAATGGACTTTCCAGGTTCTTCCTTAGCGGAGAGTTTAATTCTTTGCTCTGGATGAATGCTTCACATTTGGACATGTTTAGTGAAGCATTCAGCAGCTGTCCTAGTTTGAAAAACTTTATATTCAAGATTTTTTTCTAGATTTATCGGTTCTTCAGATTGAGGGTTTGACTCTGAGCTTTCAATATTCTGAACAAGGTCTCATTTGCTATCTTAAGGGCTGCCCTAGTTTTTTCCATTGATGATTTTTTAAGAAAGAAGATGAAGATAGGATGTTTGCAAAGAAAAAAAATCGAACTTTTACTGCTTCAAATGCACAGATGAAGAAATTAAGTGAGAAGTAAGTGGAGAACCAAGCTGTTTAAAAAAGGGGAAGAAGAGGGAAAAAGAAAAGGCATGATGGTTACCGTCTAATGCAATAAGATTCAACGGCTTGATCTTGGCACAAAAATATGATTGTTCATCATCTTTCCTATGCATGTGATGATATGCTGTGACTGTTGGGGATAAATCGGTGTAATAGAATTCCCCGATTTGCCCCTAAAATAATTTATGCTTATCTTGTGAGTCTTTCAATCATACAAGTGGTTAGAGAAGATACAAAATAAAGAGATTTTTATTCTGCAAAAAGAAATAAAGGAGATTAAAAGAAAAACAAGGAAAATAAAATCTAAACCTAATAAAGCAATTAAAGAAAATTTCAAAACAATTAAATCAAATTAATGGTCTCGATGTCTCCGGGATCAAAGTCACCGTAATAGAGCTTGAGTCTTTGGCCGTTGACTTTGAATAGATTCCATTCTTTTATATCTTTGATTATGACTACATCATGTGGAGATGCTTTCATGACTTCAAAAGGTCTCGACCATTGTGATCTTAGTTTTTCTGGCTGCAGTTGTAGTCGAGAGTTGGCTAGTAAAACCAACTATCCAACTTCAAATCATCAGTGTAGAATAATCTTTCTGCAAGCTGAGTAATTCACTAAATCAACGTACCACTGTGTTGCATTCATAGCAAAAAACTTTTCATCCGAAAATGCATCGACAATTTGCAACTTATTACCGTCTTCACTGCCAGCTTTTAACCTTGAGAGGTGATCGACAACTTGATTTTCTGACCCTTTACGGTCTTTAATTTCAATATCAAACTCTTGCAGCAATAAGATCTAGCGAATTAATATTGGTTTCGCATTTTTCTTTGCAAAGGGGTATCTCAATGCAGAATGATTAGTAAAAATAGTAATTTTTACGCCTACAAGGTAAGAACGAAATTTATTGAAAGCAAAAATTACAGCTAATAAGTCTTCCTCAATAGTAGTATAATTAATTTGAGCTTCAGTAAGAGTCTTACTTGCGTAATATATTGAATGACATACCTTGTCCTTGTGTTGTCCTAATGTTGCACCCACGACGAAATCACTTAATTCACACATAAGCTCAAATGGTTGCTCCTAGTTGGGTGAAGCAACTATCCGTGCTTTCACAAGCTGTGATTTAATTTTGTTGAATGTACCTAGGCATGCATCGTCAAAAAAAAATTTTCTTCCTTGCTCCAACAGTAAACATAAAGGCTTGGTAATCTTTGAAAAATCTCGAATAAATCTCCTATAGAACCCAGCGTGGCCTAAAAGACTGTGGATACCTTTCACATTTGTTGGTGGTGGCAATTTTTTGATAACATCTACTTTGTCCCCGTCAACCTCAATTCCAGCCTTCGAAATTCTATGGCCTAGCACAATTCTTTTAGTGACCATGAATTTACATTTTTCCCAGTTCAGAACCAGGTTGGTGTCTTCATATCGCTGCAATATCTTCTCTAAATTTTCGATGCAGTGGTCAAAATTATTCTCATATACTGAAAAGCCATCCATAAATATTTCGAGGGAACTATCAATCATATCTGAGAATATTTCCATCATGCACCTTTGAAATATGACATGTGCATTGTAAAAATCGAAAGACATACGGCGAAAAGAAAATATCCCAAATAGACATGTGAAAGTAGTCTTCTCCTGGTCATCAAGTGCAATAACAATCTGATTGTAGCCAGAATATCCATCTAAAAAGTAATATACTCTTTGCCCACAAGTCGATCCAACATCTGATCAATGAAAGAAAAAGGGAAATGATCATTCCTTATGGCTGTATTGAGGTGCATGTAGTCTATACAAATACGCCAACCAGTAGGGATACGAGTTGGTATCAACTCATTCTCATTGCAAACCATAATAATGCCACTTTTCTTAGGGACGCAGTAGACTAGAGTTACCCATGTACTATCAGAAATTGCATAGATAATACCTGCGTCTAACCATTTTAAGATTTCATTCTTTACCATTTTCTTCATCTTTTCATTCAATCGTCTCTGCGGATCAATGGACTATTTGTTCTCATCATCCAGCTTAATTTTATGCATGCAAAAGGATGGACTAATGCCCTTGATGTCAGCAATTGTCCATGCAATAGCATGCTTGTGTTAGTTCAGAATAACTAGCAACTTAGCTTCTTATATTGCGTCTAGAGTTATAAAGTTAATGGCTGAGAGTGTTTCTGCATCTCGAGGAATACATATTTGAGGTTAGCTGGTAATGTCTTGAGTTCCAGAGTAAGAGCTTCTTTTATAGATAGTTTAAAAGTAATAAATGATCGGTGAGCAAGATCTAAGGATTCAACTTGCCATTTATGATGTATTACAGTAGTGATAACTTTTACAATGTGGTTACAATTAGGGAGACCATCTTTTACTGTTGTTAGTGAAGTATCTTCTGCAACAAGAATACCACGATGATGGAGGTCTTCTTGAATAATATGTTCAAGAATGTCAATATGATGACATTTTTTAGACTTTCTTCCCATATCAGTATTAAACATCCCAAATGTGATTTTCAGAGCACACTAGAATTGCCTTGAATAGAGTTGTTTTTAGAGAAAAATACTCCTTGGTGCTGTGTAGGATTAAAGTTACTCCAAGGCTGCCGGTTAGTTGCATTGTAAGATATACCCAAGTTGTTGCCTCGTATGTTGCTAACATAACTCGCATTTTCCGCATGTTGTGGACAATTCTCAAAACTATGATTTCCTCCACAAATCTCACATGAAAATACAGGGGTGGTTGTTTGTTTAGCTAAATGGATAGGGGCAACTTCACTTGTCCCCTCCATATTCTTGATTTTGTTCTTCAAAGTAGAAATCTAAGCCTTTAGAGAAGATAGATCATCAAGCTCAAACAATCTTGGTGCAACTTTGCATGATGTACCTCTAGAGATAGAATATTACAAATCATTATGAGCAAATTTCTCTAGTACACCACCACCAACATTGTAGGTACAATCAAGTAAGCGAACATTTGATGACCCATCGATAAGATATCTTGTGGCTGTATTTAACCCATTATAAAATATCTCGATCTGAGTTTCCTATTGAATGCCATTTGGGACATTGCCGCAATAAAGACTTGTATCTTTCACATTTGGTGTTAAGAGTCTTATCATCTAACTGATAATAGGTTGTAATGTCATTCCTTAGGCGTAAATTCATTGTCGGTGGATTAAAGCGCAAAAATTAAAAGAAATGCATTGATGGCATCATTAGGAATGCATTGATGGCTAAATAAAACACAAATTAAAAGAAAAAATTGAAGATGTTCTCGAGCGTCTTCATGTGGTAACTCTGCATACTGCTTATTAGAGTTGAGCATTTGGAACATAACCGACATCAACTTAAAGTTCCCATCTTGAATAGGAGTTTAACAATCCCCGATTGCAAATCATCCAAATATGGAGCAACAATCTCGCAGATTGTTCTGTTCTAGGCCAGTGGGTGTAGTGGTGGGTTTTCTTGAGCATGAATAATTCCTTCATTGTTCACTGGATTTCTTGCCATTCCACTATTTTGACAAATCCTCATTCTAAAAGTTCTCTTAACTTCTGGATCTGGTACGTAGAGTGGTGTAGTGGCACTTCTGGTCATACAACACCTGAACAAAGTAATAAAAAGAAAAGGAAAAATAAAAATAAAACTATTAGAAACAACTACAAACTTAAATAAAGAAAATAGAATTACAAGCAGAAACATAAGGACATAATAACGCTTCCCGACAATGATGCCAAAACTTGATCGGTGTAAAAATGTCACACTTTTTAATGCAAGCTACACTATTGATGCAAGAATAGAAACAAGGTAATATTTTTTGAAAATTGATCCCACGAGGATGGTATATTACATTTATACTTATGTAGCTACAATAGAGTACTATGAAAGTAGTAGTTATGGGTGCAATGGTGGTTGCAATATTAATGTAAAAAGAAGAGTAAATGATTTAATGTGGTAGCAATAACAAAGAGTAATAAAAAATAGAGAATAATGAGAATAAAGCTTGGATCTCCTTGGCTCATATTGGCATAAAGATCAAGTGCGCTTCGAGGATTAAGGATTGGTTTAATCAGCGATGCAGTGGTCAGCTTGAGTGTTAACTTTCATTTAACCTTCAACTATCAAATCATGTACGAAGATCGGCTTCAACTTTTTTTTGTAAGTTGAGTCTAAGGTCCCTTGAATGAGTGGACTAACTTTCATTGCATCTAGACAACTTTTACTATAAGAACTCGTTAATCTAACTCTTCACTGCATCCGTCGATGTCAGTGACTTGTTTTAACACTCATGCAAAAAATAATTCAAATCCAACAATTAAAACTTAAGAAAAAGCTAACACTAAAATATATTAAACTGAGAAAATAGTTTAAACAAGTTCAACAAGATCCAGAAAATTAAACCATAGTCAATACGAGAACAAATACAAGTAAATCTATAACGACCCAAATTTTAAAATCTGAGGGTCTGGTTAACTCGAGTATTGGGCCTCGGGTTGGACCAAAAATTTTAGGCCTTGAGTGCCTATTTGAGCCCAATTTGGTGTTGGGGTTGTTTGTAAAACCCCAAATTTTGGCCAGTGACCAAAATGTAAATTTTAAAAGTTTTGGGGTTAAAAGTATAAACTTTGGAAAAGTTTGGGGACTAAAGTGTAAATTTCCCCAACAAGTAATTTTATTCAATATAATAGTGAATCTGATCGAAATAGGTACATTGATATCTGTTTTAAGAATTAAGATGCAGTAAAATGTACCAAATTTGTATCGAATAAAGTTATTAAGCGTGCTCAGGCTAGGGAAATATTAGGATGGTTGACCTCCGGGAAGGTCCCATAAAAGTGTTTTTAATCGATATTTTGGACTTAGTAAAATTAAAGAACATTAGAATGGATTATTGATAAAGGATTTCTAAGAGAAATTTTATTCTAAGGAGATTTTCAATAATTATCGGAATAATAGACTGGTTAAAAAAATTCAGTCTAAGTCTTTATGAAAGGAAAATTTTAAGGTTTAAAAGTATCATGTGATAGATAGTGAGTTGAATTGGGTACTTTCAAAGTTTGGTAAAAATCTGAGGAAAATTGAAATGGGAATTGAAGTTCAGTGACCAAAATGAAAATTTTGGAAGTTTTGTGGCCAAAGTATAAACTTTGGAAAAGTCCAGGGACCAAATTGTAATTTTTAAAAGTTATGTATTTTAACCCCGTAAATGAATAGTTCACCCCCAAGAGTGACCTTTTCGTGTTACTCGGATTTTTCGTACGGAGCTTGTATTTTTTGCTATAAAGCGATAAAGTTTGGAAGAATATTCGGATATTCGGATCGAATAGAATATCCAAGATATTTTGAAGGATGATAAGCCAAGGTTGATTATGTCATTTTACATGTTTAAGATATTTTCTTTGTGTTGGAAGAATTTGAACCTTTGGATTTAAGTTGATTTTCCCTGCTAAATATGAGTCGTTGGATGAAAAAGGGCAAGATCGTAATTTTGGAAAATCAAAAGGGTAAAGTTGGTAAACTACTAACTCAAGATTAAATCTATGTCATTAGATAAAAGACGATGATATGAGGAGCATTATGGAAATATGGAATTTTCAGAATAGATCCCATAGCTCGATAAAGGTAAAACCGTAGTAGAAGTATTTTGTGAATATCAGGAAATTTGATTGATTTGAAATTTCAGAGGCTGATCGAAAAGTCATGGAAAAGTCATAAAATACTATTTTATGAATATTTTATTATAGTTGGTTGGATTCCAACTAGACTTAGTTGAATTTTTACAAGAATGGCAAACTAGTAAATAAAAACTAGTTAGAGGGCAAATTGGTCATTTGGCCCCAATGACAATTTTGAAATATTTAAAAAGTTACAAGGTCAATTTTGGAAGAAGAAAATGTAAGGTTAAATCTTGGTCCTTGATTAATGATAAGATCAATCTCAACCGTTGGATTAAAAGGGCATTTTAGTAATTTCACTATCTAAAAGAATTTAAAATTCATTTATACAAGACAAGTGGCCAAATTGGATGAAAAGCAAAAGATTAAGACCGTTCTTCATCTTAAAATTTCGAAATATGAGGGGGAGAAAGAAAGAAAAATGGAGAAAAATTTCCAAGCTCGATTCAAGCCCCGAAACTCGATTTTTAGGTAATCTTTTCAACTACAAAGTTGTTCTACTCTTCAAGCTCTATCTTTTGATATCAATAATTCATGGAATCCATGCTTGATTGATTAGAATTTACATGAGAAAGAAATTAGGGTTTATGGATCAAATTGGGGATTTTGAGATTTTATGATTCCATGATTGAATTCAAGTTGAAATCAAGCTTTTGTGATGTTAAAATCATGTTATTGAGTTGGGATTTAAACTCTGCATGTTTTGATTATTTTGAAGATGATTAGGGTTTATGAATTCAAGTTTAATTTAGGGTTTGTGATGTTGAATTAATGATCTAGTAAGCTTGAATTGTTATTTGGAAGCAAAACCCTAAGTTAAATTGTGTAGGGACCATTTCGACAAATTGAAAAGTTGAAGGACCAACTCTGATTTTTTAGAATTTGGAGTGTATTTATGTTATTAATGATGTTAGAGACAAGAAAATGATGTTAGAATGCTAAACCGATGTAGAATCGAGTTAGTGACCATTTTGACATTTTGTCAAAATTAAGTGACCATTTCGACAAGGAAGTTTTGAATAAGGACTGAATCTGATTTTAGTTGAAACAATAGGATTCAAGTAGTAATGTTGATTTAAGGACTAAATTGCAAAGTTAAGAAGTTTAAATCCTTATCTTTGCATTTTAGTGACTAAATTGGAAAGAAGGAAAAATTAGGGGATCAATGTTGAATAATTATTTGATGAAAAAGGGTGATAAGTTGATGGTTTGAATCAAGTATTGGGAGTAAATAGAAAAAGTAGAAAAGTAAGGAGAAGTTAGTATAAAGTTTGGAGTTTTTTATGGAAGCATTGTAGAAAACTGGATTATAACAGTAAGTTTGAAAATTCACCATAAATTCTAAAAAATGTTTAGAAGGTGAATTTTATACGGATGTAAAGATTTGTTCGTTTAGTTTTCCATCCAACAAACGGAAACTGATTTTGAGTTTCGAGTCAAAAGATATGAATTTTTAAGTGACGAAAGGTCAGAAAACAGAGCGCCAGTCTGTTCCGAAATTAGCACTGGAAATTGACTTTGAAAATTCACCATAAATCGTACAAGTTGAATATGGGCTATTAATTTATATGGGTGAAAAGATTATTTAATATAGTTTCTTTTAGAACAAATAGAATGGAATTTCGAGTTTTATATTATTTTATAGAAATAAATCTTTGAAGGTTGTACAAAGCTGCCAAAAAATGAAAATTTAGATATTTTGTATCTAATGTTGGTTATCAAGTTTAGAAAAATTATTTGAAGTTCAAAATGGTTATTAAGGACCAAAATGAGGTTTTTGACAGTATAAGGAATGTAGCGATGTCCCTCTCGCTAAAAAAGTTGTGTTTTTTGTTTTGAAAATATTGAAAATGGTGCCTTCCGCGTGGGATTTTAGAAGAAACCCGTGTTTTATTTAAAAATGGAGTCGCCACCGGCCACTTAAGTAGGCCGAACACCGTAAAAACCAGAGATTTAAAAATGTCGGGTTCAGGAGTCGGTTACGGATGGGGAATGATTAGCACCCCCACACCGCCCAAAATTGATACTTTAATAATTATCGCTTTATTAATATTAGACTTTTCGGATTAAAGTGACGATTAAATTAAAATTTGGTTATAAATGCGAGTAGATTTTAAAAGGCCCCGTTATTCGAGAGTAAACGCCCAACCACTATCACTACGCCTGATATTGGCCCCATTTACGCTCGAATAAAAGGGCACCGCATTGACAAAATATATATCCAAAATGTAACTTTAAAACAAGGCAAACATAAATAAATACAATGCAGTAAAAATATTAATATAATAAAATACTAATCTAACTTACATAAATATTAATCTAACTTTAAAAAACTAAGGTAAAATATTTAATATTTATTTTTACTAGAAAACTATATATATGTTTAGTTGATAATTTATATATACATATATATATTCCTTTTACACAAACAAGCGTTTATTATCATTATTTATGTACATTATAATTAAGTAAAACATTATATATTATCTTACAAACATACACAAAGCTATATATACATACGTATAAAATATGTATATATAAATATTATTCATAGATGAAAAGACATAAATATGTATGTACCTATATGTTATATATAATATACAATAAACTACTTTATGGTAATAATAATAATAATAATAATAATAATAATAATAATAATAAAATACAAGGCATGAACTAAGCTAATATGTAAAACAACATGTAAATAACAAAATAAGGATTAAAATGAAACAAGTGCAACATTTATGAGCATAAATTAAAACTAACATAGATAAAAGCTGGAAATTCAAATGCTAGAGTGAAGTGACTAAATTAAAGTAAAATACAAATTAAAGGCCACAAAAGAAACAAAAGAAGGATGATATTAAACACACGAAACAACATAGAAGGACTAAAAACACGATTATTCTAGAACATAAATGAAAACGAAAATGAAGAATGAGGACCGAAACTAAGATTAGTCCATAGGCAAAAGTAAAAGCGGGAAAGAACTGGAGGACCTATTGTGTAATTTTACCATGCAGAAGTGCCAAATATGAGATTATATAAGTGAGGGAGGATCTAGATGGTGATTATTCCAATTTTAACTAATTCAAAACCCAAAAGAAAGCTGCACAGACTAATTTTTCATTGCTTCACTCGGCTGCTTCCCCCTTTCACCAAACTCTCTCGGTTAGAAACCCTAACGGCGGCCGCTCTTCTATTCGACGCCGTTCACTGGCCTCACGGAGGACTCACGACAGTGCTTGAACAACCAGGTATGATTCGAACCCTTCCCCCTTTTGATTCGAATCAATATTTTAAAAGCAAAAGAAAGAAAAAAACAAAGCTTTGATTTTAGAAAAGAAAAACCACCTTTGCTTTTCTTCGATTCGAAATTACAAGAGGATTATTTTTGCTCTGAAATTTCAAATTTTTTTATTTGATTTCCAAATGTTCACAGATTTTTGAATCTAAAAAAACATTACCCCCTCTCTCTATTTTTTGAACCAGAGAACCCCCCTATTTCTTTCTTTTTCATCTGTCGACTGCCCTCAATTCTACTATATTCTTTCCAATTTTCTTGTTGTGGTTGTTTGAATGGATAAAAGGGGGTTGAGTGGAGTCTGAGAATGGGAAATAGGGGTAAGGCGTGGGGCATGGGGTGCTAGGGTGGCAGGGCATGGCATAGGGGAAAGGTAAGGGTTATAGCATGGGATAGGGCATGGGTTAAGGGTGGCATGGCATGGTTCTCTGCATGGAGACCATGCCTTGTTTTTTTTTTATTTTATTTTTATTATTATATATTTTTTGGAAATTTGGTTTAAATAGGGTAGATGGTTCGAATATAATTTAGGGTCCGGACAAAAATGGGTATTACAAGGAAGAAATGAAATTTATGAAAAATTTTAATGTTGAATGATTAGATAGTTTGATAAAAATATTATTAGAGGTGAATCTAACAAATGTTTATTTATATTCATGTGATAAATGAAGTTGGATTCAAATCAAAAGAATATTCGAGGTTCTATAAAAGGAAAAGATCGAATAGAGCTTAGTGAGGCAAGTTAATAAATGGCCCATGTGAGTGCATTTTTATATGTTTGCAGTATGTTGAAATTGGCATTGCATTTCTCTATAATACATGATATAATACATTACTCGACATGGCAAGCTTGATGGAATACCAGGTACGAATTATTGTTTGCATAAATGATGGTATATGTTTACCATGAATATTTATGATGAAGCATGAAGCATGAAATGTTTATTTATATGATTGATTATGATAATTGATTGATGATAAAAGAAATGCCCAAGTATTGTGTATGAGAGTCCATGGTATAGTTGGCATGCCATAGAGTCTTTAGTAGCTGCACCCTCATGTTCATGTAATCAAACAGATATTGTGACAAAATGATTGTGTCACATGCACCCTTGGGATCCACGCCCACTATGCCTGAGTGCACCATCGAGGTGCTTCATGTTTATGGAGAGCAAAGAGCGTCCCCGAGTATGTACTCATATTCACGTTCGACATTACGGTGTCATTTCAAGATGACTCGCATACCTCGATCTCATATAGCGTACTTTGGGAAATGATAAAAGAATCATGTCAAGTAAATGAATCATGTCATGTAAACAAATCATGTTATGTATATGAATCATGTCATGAATATGAACCATGCCATGTATATAAAATATGTCATAGATACGAACCATGCCATGGATACGGAACATGCCATGTATATGAATTAAATCACGTATATGAATCATGTCAGGTAAAAGAATCATGTCATGTAAATGAATCAAGTTATGTATATGAATAATTTCACGTATATGAATCATGACATGTATACAAATTATGTTACGTATATGAATTATGCCATATATATGAAGTATGTCATGCATGTGAATTATGCCATGTGTATGAAATATGCCATGTATGTGAACTATGCCATGTATATGATTTACTTGATAATGATGGAGTATTGGAAACTAGACTAAGTTAGAAAAACTATGACTTGCACATGAATATTGACAGACTATGAAAACCTTGTTAGTACGATACTATGTCAAGGTATATGTTATGTGAACAATTACATGATGAAAGCAAGAATATGTTAAAAGACACGTTATGCAAATGCTTACATGATAATAATAGAATGATGAAAATATGACTATGTTAAAGAATATGACATGCACATGAATACTTGATGATTATGGAATAATGATCGTATGATTCTACGTTAGGTAGATTAATAATATAAATCATATTTGGACATGCTTGTCATTTTACAAAACATGTACTGCACTTTTCATATGATATATTGTAATGCATTATTTCATGTTTAGATAAATGAGATTAATTGCCTCACTAAGTTCGTACTTAGCATGTGTTTAATCCACACGTAGGTTAAGTTGGAATATTGGAAGAGGAGTCGAGCATGATGATCAATCTACAAAACATTAGTAAGTCATTCTAGTTTATGACAATCTCTAGCGGGCATGTAATTATTTATTTGCTAGTAGAACATGTTTAATCAGTTTCAAATTTTATTTATTGATTAATTCACAACGTATTTAAAATCAAGAAAAAGCCTAGGTAGCTAACCTAGTTTTCACCCTTAATTGTACTATTGTTTTAATAATTGCTAAAAATGTTTTTAAATAAAAAAATATATGTCAATATTTCTTTAAAAGAGTTCGTAGCATCTTTAATGTATATTTGGTCTACAAGTATACATTAAGTGTGTCATATTTATTGGTATCAGAGCAAAGGTTTAGCCGATTCTTGATGCTAAACCAAGTTTGATATGGAGTTTTCAGTAAATACATGCCCCTAGGATGTCATGTTACTGATGTACTGATTGTATGACTTGATGCTGCTCGTCTTTAGTATAAAGTGAAATGATACTAGAATAAGAAAAGTAAAACGATAATGGATTTCGTCAGTTGATGAATCTTAGAGGTCAAGAAAGGACCCATAGTGGATATGATACAGTAAAATAAGCCTGGAAGTTAGCTCTTGTTTAGAATAAGTTATCTGTATTGTAAATAGATGATACAATAATTATAAGATACTCGGATACGAAGGAATAAGAAGAAGAAGTATCTTTACTTTAGAAATATATATGTTTGAAGATAACAATGTCAGTAGTTGCTGCATATGTAATCCGGCGATTTACTCAAGATAAGTTAAGGATTGAAGTTATGATGGAAATAACTCAGTAGTATCCTATTATAAGATGTTTGTACTGTCAGTACATATAAGGGAGAATTGGAAAGTTAAGTAATGATACTACTGAAATGATTAGAAAAAAAACTAAAAAAGAAATTGATATGTAAAGAGATTATATTTGAAGTTTAAAAAGAAGATGTTAGGTATGAATCAGCCAGAGTACTAAAAGTAGTAAACTATATTGCAAGGATAATCAAAGCAAACATGGAAAGAGCTACAGTGTAGACTCCTCAAATGTTAGAAAAACTTTGAAACGTCTTTAAATCTGACACAACCTAAGTAAGAAGGATTATTTCTTTAAGGAGACATTAGTATTATAAGATGTCAACTGTGAAGCCTGATAAATTAGGAAGACAAAGAATCTGGAATAAAAGTATGATGAAAGTGATATTTGAGTACATACTGAACAAGATTGGAAGTCTATTATTGATAAAGTGTATTGAACTTGTAACCAAAGGGTATTCAGAAAAGTCAACTAAGAGGTTAATTCTACATGAATCGTTGACAACAGAGCCTTATAAAGATAGGGTTGAAGTGTAATGGATAAGCTAAGATATCTTTTCAGCAAGGTTTTGATAAAGACAATCAGTAATATATGATGATGAGTATGACAAGCATTAAAATAATGTGGATTGTTGGAAAAAGGGTTTTCTAATGATCTAAGTGATAAAATACTAGAAGGTAATATAAAGGTATCATCTCGAGAATCTGAAGTGTAATTTAAATAAGTTGGTTATCTGTGCACAAGGTAGAAGTGATTATAAGAAGAAACGTTTAATTTTTTTAAAAGGAATTAGTTCCTTAATGAAGTCAAAGGAAGTGTGTTTAGTTGAGGATTGTTCCGACTAATTAAAATTTCCATAGAAATGTTTCTAGACAAGAATAAGAGTCTCAGATTACAAGGGTTATAAAAATACCCGTAGCAGTAAAAATGAAATGAAGTATGAACTTGTTCCGTTTTTTTCTTGATTAAGCTACTGGTGCAGTACGGAGCTCAAGTACAAGAACAAGAAGTACTTATGAGGTTGTAACCTTCAGCATCCGTATATAATAAAACATTGGTTGTTTAAATGTTTAAATTGTTGGGAGCCTTAAATGCCAGAGCAAAAGAGAAGTATGATTGTTTATTTAAAGATGAAGGATGATAAAACTCTTATAAAAGATTTGAGATGTAATAACAATGAAAGGTGTTAGAGATTGGATTTGGTGATTAGTTCGTAAGAAAATTATTTCACTGATTTCTGAACTTTGACAAGGTACTCACATTGTTTATGAGGAATAGTGTGAGATCAATGGGTTAAGCCAATATGTCAAGGGAATGATTTTGACTGAAGAATTTTAGTATGACTGCTAGAAATCTGATTTGAAGTATAGCACAAGAATTATAAGAAATTCTAAGAACTGCCTGTTAGTAAAGTTGAAAATAAAGCCAGAAATCTGAGAATTTTAAAACCAATTTTAAGATAAATTGGTTATTTATATAAAATGTAGAAGTTAGATATAAAAAGAAGATTGATCTTTGGTCAAGAGGTTTTTTTAGTTAAAGTTAAAAGAAGAGAAAATGAGGAAAAATATCAATTTGAGAAATGATGATTTGTATAGGTCAAAAAGGAAAAACTTAGTTTCAGAACTGTTATACCTCAAGGAATCGTGAAAGAGTTGGATCAAGAGTATATTAATTGTTCTTATCTCTATAAGTGAGCAAAAGTCTATAGTTTATGTACTTATGTTTGGGGGCATTGACTGAATTATTTACATGCCATCACTCCTAAATAAATTGAGATGCAATTAGATTTGATACATGGAGAGGGGTTAGTAGAAATATTGGTTTATGAAATTAAAGAATTAAGGAATAAGAAAATTTCATTGATTAAAGTTTTAAGGAAAAGTCACAAGGTCGAAGAAGCCATTTGGGAAGCTGAGAAGAAATAAGGACGTAATAACCGTAAATGTTTGGATCGGGTATGCATTGAAAATTTAAGGATGAATTTTCTTAAGGGGGGAGGAATTGTTATACCCCAAATTTTGGCCAGTGACCAAAATGTAAATTTTAAAAGTTTTGGGGTTAAAGGTATAAAATTTGGAAAAGTTTAGGGACTAAAGTGTAAATTTCCCCCAACAAGTAATTTTATTCAATATAAGAGTGGATCGAATCGAAATAGGTTCCTTGATATCAGTTTTAAGAATTAAGATGCATTAAAAGGTACCGAATTTGGATCGAATAAAATTATTAAGTGTGCTCACGCTAGGGAAATATTAGGATGGGTGACCTCCGAGAAGGTCCCATAAAAGTGTTTCTAATTGATATTTTAGACTTAGTAAAAGTAAAGAACATTCGAATGGATTATTGATAAAGGATTTCTAAGAGATTTTATCCTAAGGATATTTTCAATAATTATCGGAATAATAGACTGGTTAAGAAAATTCAGTCTAAGTCTTTATGAAAGGAATTTTTTAAGGTTTAAAAGCATCATGTGATAGATAGTGAGCTGAATTGGGTACTTTCAAAGTTTGGTAAAAATCTGAGGAAAATTGAAATGGAAATTGAAGTTCAGTGACCAAAATAAAAATTTTGAAAGTTTTGTGGCCAAAGTATAAACTTTGGAAAAGTTCAGGGACCAAAGTGTAATTTTTAAAACTTATGTATTTTAAATCCGTAAATGAATAGTTCACCCCCAAGAGTGATCTTTCCGTGTTACTCGAATTTTTCGTATGGAGCTTGTATTTTTGGCTATAAAGCGATAAAGTTTAGAAGAATATTCGGATACTCGGATCGAATCGAATATCCAGGATATTTTGAAGGATGATAAGCCAAGGTTGATTATGTCATTTTACATGTTTAAGATATTTTATTTTTGTTGGAAGAATTTGAACCCTTGGATTTAAGTTGATTTTCCCTGCTAAATATGAGTCGTTGGATGAAAAGGGCAAGCTCATAATTTTGGAAAATCAGAAGGGCAAAGTTGGTAAACTACTAACTCAAGATTAAATCTATGTCATTGGATAAAAGATGATGATATGAGGAGCATTATGGAAATATGGAATTTTCGGAATAGATCTGATAGCTCGATAAAGGTAAAATCGTAGTATAAGTATTTTGTGAATATCGGGAAATTGGATTGAATTGAAATTTTAGAGGCTGGTCCAAAAGCCATAGAAAAGTCATAAAATACTATTTTATGAATATTTTATTATAGTTGGTTGGATTCCAACCAGACTTAGTTGAATTTTTACAAGAATGGCAAATTAGTAAATAAAAACTAGTTAGAGGGCAAATTGGTCATTTGGACCCAATGGCAATTTTGAAATATTTAAAAAGTTACAAGGACAATTTTGGAAGAAGAAAATGGAAGATTAAATCTTGGCCCTTGCTTAATGATACGATCAATCTCAACCGTTGGATTAAAAGAGCATTTTAGTAATTTCACTATTTAAAAGAATTTAAAATTCATTTATACAAGACAAGTGGACAAATTGGATGAAAAAAAGGATGAAGACCATTCTTCATCTTAAAATTTCAAAATATGAGGAGGAGAAAGAAAGAAAAATGGAGAAAAAATTTCCAAGCTTGATTCAAGCCCCGAAACTCGATTTTCAGGTAATCTTTTCAACTAAAAAGTTGTTCTACTCTTCAAGCTCTATCTTTTGATATCAATAATTCATGTAATCCATGCCTGATTGAAGAGAATTTATATGATAAAGAAATTAGGGTTTATGGATCAAATTGAGGCTTTTGAGATTTTATGATTCCATGATTGAATTCAAGTTGAAATCAAGCTTTTGTGATGTTAAAATCATGTTATTGAGTTGAGATTTAAACTCTACATGTTTTGATTATTTTGAAGATGATTAGGGTTTATGAATTCAAGTTCAATTTAGGGTTTGTGATGTTGAATTAATGATCTAGTAAGCCTGAATTGTTATTTGGAAGCAAAACTCTAAGTTAAATTGTGTAGGGACCATTTTGGCAAATTGAAAAGTTGAAGGACCAAATCTGAATTTTTAGAATTTGGAGTGTATTTATGTTATTAATGATGTTAGAGACAAGAAAATGATGTTAGAATGCTAAACCGATGTAGAATCGAGTAAGTGACCATTTTGACAATTTGTCAAAATTAAGTGACCATTTCGGCAAGGAAGTTTTGAATAAGGACTGAATCTTATTTTAGTTGAAATAATAGGATTCAAGTAGTAATGTTGATTTGAGGACTAAATTGCAAAGTTAAGAAGTTTAAATCCTTATCTTTGCATTTTAGTGACTAATTTGGAAATAAGGAAAAATTAGGGGGGATCAATGTTGAATAATTATTTGATGAAAAAGGGTGATAAGTTGATGGTTTGAATCAAGTATTGGGACTAAATAGAAAAAGTAGAAAAGTAAGGAGAAGTTAGTATAAAGTTTAGAGTTGTTTATGGAAGCAGTGTAGAAAATTGGATTATGGCAGTAAGTTTGAAAATTCACCATAAATTCTAAAAAAATGTTTAGAAGGTGAATTTTATATCGATGTAAAGATTTGTTCATCTAGTTTCGCCTCCAACAAATGAAAACTGATTTTGAGTTCCCAGTCAAAAGATATGGATTTTTAAGTGACGAAAGGTAAAAAAACAGAGCATCAGTTTGTTCAAATTAGCCCTGGAAATTGACTTTGAAAATTCACCATAAATAGTACAAGTTGAATCTGGGCTATTAATTTATATGGGTGAAAAGCTTATTGAATCTAGTTTCTTTTAGAACAAATAGAATTGAAATCTTAATTTTCGATTATTTTATAGAAATAAATCTTTGAAGGTTGTACAAAGCTGTCAGAAAATGAAAATTTAGATATTTTGTATCTAATGGTGGTTATCAAGTTCAAAAGAATTATTTGAAGTTAAAAATGGTTATTAAGGACCAAAATGAGGTTTTTGACAGTATAAGGAAGAAAGGAAATTTATGGAAAATTTTAATGTTGAATGATTAGATAGTTTGATAAAATATTATTAGAGGTGAATCTAACAAATGTTTATTTATATTCAAGTGATAAATGAAGTTGGATTCAAATCAAAAGAAGATTTGAGGTTCTATAAAGGAAAAGATCGAATAGATCTTAGTGAGGCATGTTAATAAATGGCCCAAGTGAGTGCATTTCTATATGTTTGCACTATGTTGAAATTGGCATTGCATTTCTCTATAATACATGATATGATACATTACTCGACATGGCAAGCTTGATGGAATACCAGGTACGAATTATTGTTTGCATAAATGATGATATATGTTTACCATGAATATTTATGATGAAGCATGAAATGTTTATTTATATGATTGATTGGTGATAAAAGAAATGCCCAAGTATTGTGTATGAGAGTCCATGGTATAGTTGGCATGCCATGGAGTCTTTAGCAGCTGCACCCTCATGTTCATGTTATCAAATAGATATTGTGACAAAATGATTGTGTCACATGCACCCCGGGGATCCATGCCCACTGTGCCCGAGTGCACTGTCGAGGTGATTCATGTTTATGGGGAGCAAAGAGCATCCCCGAGTACGTACTCATCTTCACGTTCACGTTCGAAACTACGGTGTCATTTCAAGATGACTCGCGTACCTCAATCTCATATAGCGTACTTTGGGCAATGATAAAAGAATCATGTCAAGTAAATGAATCATGTCATGTAAACGAATCATGTTACGTATATGAATCATGTCATGAATATGAACCATGCCATATATATGAAATATGTCATAGATATGAACCATGCCATGGATACAGAACATGCCATGTATATGAATTAAATCACGTATATGAATCATGTCGGGTAAAAGAATCATGTCATGTAAATGAATCAAGTTATGTATATGAATCATGTCACGTATATGAATCATGTCATGTATAAAAATTATGTTACGTATATGAATTATGCCATATATATGAAGTACGCCATGCATGTGAATTATGCCATGTGTATGAAATATGTCATGTATGTGAACTATGCCATGTATACGATTTACTTGATAATGACGGAGTATTGGAAACTAGACTAAGTTAGAAAAACTATGACTTGCACATGAATATGGACAGACTATGAAAACCTTGTTAGTACGATACTATGTCAAGGTATATGTTATGTGAATGAATACATGATGAAAGCAAGAATATGTTAAAAGACATGTTATGCAAATGCTTACATGATAATAATATAATGTTGAAAATATGACTATGTTAAAGAATATGACATGCACATGAATACTTGATGATTATGGAATAATGATAGTATGATTCTAAGTTAGGTAGATTAATAATATAAATCATATTTGGACATGCTTGCCATTTTACAAAACATGTACTACACTTTTCATATGATATACTGTAATGCATTATTTCATGTTTAGATAAATGAGATTAATTGCCTCACTAAGTTCGTACTTAGCGTGTGCTTATTCCACACGTAGGTTAAGTTGGAATATTTGAAGAGGAGTCGAGCATGCTGATCAATCTACAATCTACAAAACATTAGTAAGTCATTCTAGTTTATGACAATCTCTAGCGGGCATGTAATTATTTATTTGCTAGTAGAACATGTTTAATCAGTTTCAAATTTTATTTATCGATTATTTCACAACGATTTTAAAATCAAGAAAAAGCCTAGGTAGCTAACCTAGTTTTCACCCTAAATTGTACCGTTGTTTTAATAATTGCTAAAAATGTTTTTAAATAAAAAAATGTAAGTCAAGATTTCTTTAAAAGAGTTCATAGCATCTTTAATGCATATTCGGTCTACGAGTATACGTTAAGGGTGTTGCATTGTTGTTGGGTTTTGCTGGAGGGGTAGTAGAGTAATTCCTCCCCCAAGCATGTGAAAAAGATGGGGAAATAAGTTAATTTTTTGCAGAGGGTATAAGGGTGAGATCACCATTGTCTCTATCTTTTCCACCTTTCTCCCCCATTGTTGAGTGTGAGTTTTAGACTTAAAAGAGTGATCTTTGTATGTTAGAGTAGAAATATTAGATTAAAGCTTGAGGGAAGAAGTTTCAGCATCAAGAGATCTATCATTTGAGGTAAGAATGTCAAAGTTTTGAGTTGGATGAAAACCTTAGGGTTTTGGAGGGGTTTTGTTAAGAAGAATGGGATTGAGGAGTTAATCTCGTTTTCTTGTTATGTTAAATCTTCTTTAGTTCCCTTTTACTCCTTGATAGTGTTGTAATCTATTTTACAACATTTGGGTGCAGTTAAGGAGCTTGGTGAACACTCTAAGGCTCAAGGAAAAGGGAAGGCTCAAAGCTGGTGAGATCAAGTTTTTCTGGTGATCCAAGGAAGGTTAGTACACTTCCAATTCCTTTGTTTCCTACATATAATAAAGATAATTGCTTTGTATGCCATTCTAGTGAATTGAGCATGTTTGAATGATTTAGAGGTGTTATAATGGCAAAATCTAAAATTGGTGTTAATAATTCATAAAATTGGTAGAAACCAACCCTAAACACCTTCAATAAGTTGTAGGTCTAGTTTTAGGGGTTATCAAGCTGATTTGGGAGTTTAAGGTGAGAATTTTGAACCCTAGACTTGGAAATCTGGGTTCACGTACCAGTACTGACATTTTAGTATCGGTACCACTCTCTAGAGAAGGAGTCAACTATGAAGGGCATACCAGTATGGGTTCCCGAGTATCGATACCCCTTGCTTGTTAGGAATTCCAGTCGCATTTTTGCATACCAGTACACTTGGGGCATATCGGTACCCACTATTACATTGCCTGAGGAAGGCTTTTGCGTATTGGTACGGGAAAGTAAGGGTACCAGTACGGGTGAGAATCGATATAGGGCAATTCACGTACTGATATCCAGTACCAATATCGATATGTGTGTATCGGTACGCTTTGAGGATTTATTTCTTTCGAACCTAAAATGAGTATCTGTACTCGTAGAGGAGTACCGGTACCTAGAGGGAAGTATCGATACCCATATAAGAGTATCGGTACTCACTGGACAATCTGCCCAAGAAATTTGAGGTTTTGTTTAGGGGTTCCATAATTCGAGGTAAAGGTCCCAATGGGTCCTTAGAGGTATGAAATGAGTTGTAAAATTGAGAAAATGGATGTTCAACCTCGTATGTGAATAAATAAGAATAAAAGAAGACTTAAACACGAATAAACCTTATAATGTTAAATTTGTTGATGTATTGTTATGGAATGTTGAGTCGCGCCATGTGTGCACTCGAATTGATGGGATCCGGATGCTCAAGGATGTGTTGCAACACCATGGTAAGTTGAGAGGATGGAGGTTATCGATGCTATGTAACCCGGGCCTCATCTATATGTGCTCGAGGCATGATTCTGAGCAGGGTGTATGTTTCGATACTACGTGACCCGGCCTCACCCAGGGTGTATGTTCTGATGCTGCGTGACCCAGCCTCACCCGAAGTGTATGTAAGAATGCTATATGACCCGACCATACTCCTATGTGGTATGGTATGGTATGTAGGCCTTGTGATCCCTTAAATTGATTGATATTTAATTGATGATTGATAATGTTGATCCCATGTGTTTAGGCGATCAGAGTAGCACCACTTGATAATCATACTTGCTTAATCATTGTTGACTACATGCTTATGTTTATGATCTTCAAGAAGCATAGTAAAATAGAGGTGTATCCACTAAGCTTTTGAGCTCAGCGTTTGGAATTGTTATTTCCTTATGCAGGTCTTTAGGCTGCTGTGTACTTACAAGGAGCCATCGGAGTAAGACTTCAGTTCATCGATATGCGAAGAGTACAATACTTAGATTTGTAGGGGCAATGTATTCATATGACCATTATGTTTTGTATCTGTAACTCCTTTTGAATTATTTTCCATATCGAATGTTTTACTTATTATGTTTTAAATTGGATCTCCAAAGTAATGCTTGAAAATTTGTATAACTCTTTTTAAATTAATATGGTTTATGAAACTACGGATTTGGGCTAAACTCGCTCGAAATTTTTATATATGGGTTTGGTCTTGAGGCCCAATGTGACACCTGGTTTAGGGTGTTACAAAATCTCCAAAACAACATCAAAATATAGAGAAGTTTAAGAGGATAACAAGATATTTCCTTGACTCAGCACTTGACTCCTCATTTCTTGGATAGATCTACCTTACTTTACCTCGAATATCCAGAAAATAAGATTAAACCATTATGGAAAGAGGATAAAAGCTCAGAGGTTGAAGATGATATGAAAAATAAGAATGGCGTGACTTTCTGTTTCCTCTAAAATAGTCTTTATATAGGCCACCTGAGGAAGGACACATGTCCTGCAGGTTATTTACGTTCTCAGCGTTGTACAAATTTGTTGTAATAGAATGGACAGTTGCCATATTCATCCTTATCCTCAAGCAGACTGGACAGTTGGCAGATACAATGTCGAAGTGGCTGTAGTGGTGAAAACAACCTCTGCAGGGACATTAGTATTGCAGCGGCAACAAGGCAAAAATGTACAAAATATGAGCCATTGAAACTAAGTTAGAAAATATGCAGAAATGGATGCAATGAATGTCATTATGGGGACAACAAGACCTATAAGTTGAGGAAAAAACCATGCTCTTTAAAGAGCTATTAGTTTTCTTGGGTAAGACTGGGGGAGGCACAATCCTCTATAGGCGAGACTTTAGTGCCGAATTCAGTGACACTGCCTCCTATTGAGAGTAATAGGGTTCTAAAAAGCGAAGAATATTATGTTGAAGAAACAATGCTAGTTTCTGAATGGGGAACATCGGATAAAATAGTGGGATGGGTTGATCAGGGAGTAGAGGAGGTCCCTCGAGTTTTAAACCTAATGGAATACAAAAATAACAAGAGATCGACAAGCCCGGTTCAAGTCATAAGTCTTGAACCGATTGAGAGGGTTTATAAATTAGATTTTGTGAACTATGAGGGCACAGGTAGAAGGGTAAGGAAGGTCTCGAATATAGTTTTGGGATTTTCATGCCAAAAACTAGGGTAATTGCAGAGGAAAAGTTGAACAAGAAATGTCGAGGTTGGCCGAGGGAAAAATCAAACCAAGATCAGGGGTTTGTAAATAGTTTTTTATTCGATTCGGACTTTGTCAGCTAAAAAAGTAGATTTTACGTGAGGCTGAGGAAACTTTAATGATTGGCAAATTGGTTGAAGCTTTGACTGTCAGAAATGAAAAAAAGATAGTGCAAGACATAGCCTGACTTATTGAGGGCCGAGAGAAAAACATTTAGAGGTGAATCATGTGGATGCTGTCATGGAACGTTCAAGGATTGGGATCATCTATAAAGAAGCAAACTATTTTTGATTTGTTATGACAGCATCACTGTGAGATGGTCTTCTTACAAGAGACCGAGATGGAAAGTATTGATCAAAGGATTGTGAGCCGTGTTTGGCATACTGATGATTTTCTTTTGCGTTCTCCCCATCTTTGGGGAATTCCAATGGGTTGTTAGTTATTTGGGAGGTTTTACGCTTTTGTATAGAATCGGTGGTGGTGAATCATAACTTTATTGTTATCAAAGGTATATGGGTACATAAGAATTGGTCTTATTTTATGTGTAATATATATACCCCTTGTTTGTTTGTTGAACAGGTTACCTTTTGGGAGGTGCTCTGAAACTTGATTTGTACTTTAGAAGCACCGCTTTGTATTAGTGGCAATTTGAACGTTGTGAAAGATCTTTTAAAACGAAAGGGTTATCCAACACATCAGCGAGGTTTGGAGGAATTTGTCGAGTTTTGTGATGGTTGCAGCCTTATAGATATTCGGCTAGTAGGTAAAGCGTTTACATGGTTTGGCTCTAGGGGAAGATGTAGCCGTATTGATCGTTTTATGGTAACATGCGAGTGGATGGATCATTTTTTCAAAATTGGTGCAAGAAAATTTGCCTAAAGAGGTGTCTAACCATTCGCCAGTCTTATGAGTGATGAGTCTAATTGGGGACCATGCCCCTTTTGTTTTCTCAATTGTTAGCTTGAGGAACAAAGGCATGTAAATGATTTCAATGTTGAGTGGCTGAAATTATCGGCTGAATTGGGCACTAGTCATCTAGTTATGAAGCTGAGGAAATTGCACTGCTTTATAAAGAAGTGGAATAGGGAATGTTTAGGCCATGTGGACACTCGAATTCGCGAGACAGAATTAGAAATTGATCGAATGGATGCTGGTTTAGGAGATGTTCTAATTAGTGGTCAAGAGAGGAATTATAAGGATCTTACTTCTGAATTGTGGTATCTTAAAAAATTTAGAGAATCGTTTTTCGCCAAAAGTTGAGAGTGTTTTGGCTTATGTTGAGAGATAAGAACATAAAGTTCTTTCACCATATTGAGAAGACTCAGGAAATGCGTGTGAATGGGAGATGGAACACTAGTCTGGATGAAATAAAACACCAGTTTTTGGTTGCTTTTCGTAAGCATTTTGCAAAGGTTCTAGCAGTAGGAATGTTGGAATAGAAGGTGAATTTTTCCACGCTAACATCGACTCAACATAATTTGTTGGAGAGTCCGTTTACTATCGAGGAGGTTAAAGAAGCGACCTGGAGTTGTGAGAGCTCGAAAGCCTAGGGACTTGATGGTTTTACCTTTTATTTTTTAAGCGCAGGTGGTCTTTCCTTAAGGATGATATTATGCAGCTATTTTTGTATTTTTTATGAAGGGTATCTTCTGAAAGGCGTAAATTCTATGTTTGTCACATTGGTGCCAAAATTTTCCAATCCTATGTCCGTAAGTGACTATCACCCTATATGTCTCCTCGATTCGGCATATAAGATTCTATCAAAAGTCTTAAGTTCTCATTTACAACCGGTTATGAGTTTTGTGGTGAGTGATGTGCAAACGACTTTCATCCAAGAGAGGCACATCTCAGATGGAATTTTGCTGACGAACGAGGTTCTCCATTCTCTACAATCTTGTCGAGATGGTAAGGGATGAGTAATTTTAAAGCTTAACTTTGCAAAGGCTTACGATTGTATCATATGAGAGTTTCTTGATCAGGTTATATTGCGAATGGGATTTGGTACCCGCTGAAGAACTTGGATTAATAGATGCATTAGTACAACTCGGTTGTCTGTCCTTGTGAATGGTAGTGCTTCTCGTGAATTTCCAATGCAACTAGGGGCGCCAAGGAGATCCACCCTCGCCATTGCTTTTCCATTTAGTTTTTGAGGCTCTACATCAGTTCTTAATAATGGTGAGGAGTGTGGTTTAATTCATGGTGTCAGTATTACAGAGCAATTTACTCTTTCTCACTTACAGTTCGCGGACGACACAATTATTTTTCTTCGTGGAAGTGTTGATGAGGCAGCTAATTTGAAGCGTATCCTTACTTGATTTCATTATGGATCCTGTTTGGAAATTGATTTTTTTAAATCATCTTTGTTTGCAGTGGGGATTTCTGATTCGATGAAAGAGCAGATGACGGAGGTGTTGGGGTGTCAGTGTGGTGAGCTTCCATTTCATTATTTTGGGATTCCGATTGGGGTCAATCCTCGCTGTCTTAGTATTTAAGAGCCTATATTGTAGCGTTTTTTACAACAACTTGCTAGTTAGAAGGGTTTCGAAGGGTGTTATTTGGAAGATGGACCGTATCCGTAGGCATTTTCTTTGTGGAGGTTTTGAGAAGAAGTGTAAGATGAGTCGTGCTTATTGGGAATTGGTTTGTCGTCCAAAATGTGGTTTGGGTGTTGTGGATCTGCGACTAGAAGTTTATCTTTGTTAGCTAAATGGTCGTGGAGATATGCTATTGAACCGAGGTCTTTGTGGTGGTCAATTATTAAGGCTAAGTATAGCTCTACTTGTTTGGAGTAACGATTTAACGCCTTGAGGCGGTCACGTATGTTGGTGGTTTGGCGCAATGTGGTTGCGACATAGGACTCAGATGAGGTATCGCGTTACATGGGGTCGACTAAATTCTATTGGATTGTAGGAGATTGTGTGATAAACCTATATTTGATTTTGATATAACAATGACTAATTTGTAAAAATAGATAAATTTTTAAGTATTCAATTGACTCACAAAAATTGACAAGGATTCAAACTTAAAATATTTTCTAAGACAAAACCTTAAACCCCAAAGTTTTTCTAAGTGTTTGGTACTCAAAAATAGCCAATTCGGTACAGGAGTACCGATACGCCTAAGGTCGTATCGGTACAGATCTTTCACTACTGGAAATCTATTTTGTGTTTAATGGCTATAGGGTACCGATACACGCCCTTCAAACCTGGTAACCAAATTGCATACGAGTATCGGTACGACTTTATGCATTCCGATACAGGGGTTAAAGATTTCCCAAATCTTTTCATTTAATATTTAACTGTTGCCTTGTCAGTTTTATTGGAATCATATCTTTGAAAATCATTTAACATGTACCGATACGCATATAGGCGTATCGATACGATTTTTTGTGCTCAACTTATCAAGATTCCAGTGAGAAAAACCGGTATCGATATGGTACGACATGTACCGATACCCTTTGTAAAATAAACACTCCGTATCAATACGGATTCTCACATATCGATACCTTTTCGTTGCAACGACTATTTTTTGTCTTGGCAGGTACTGTTACGAGCCTTCGCGTACTGGTACCAGTGTTAGCAAATAATATTTATTGAGGGAAAAATAAAGTCCAACGGCTATAATAACGATCTCAGCTACCCAAATGGCTGGAAATCAATGAGGGGGTATAAAATCAAGTCTCCAAAGCTTCTTCAACAACTATTCAATTATTTATCAAGTCAAAAGCATTCAAGCACACATCCAACATCTTAGAGCCTTAATTGTCAAATTCTTGTAAACCCACTTGAGAGTTCTTATTGTAATCTTTGTACTCAAGTGTTTGGGGTTTGAGTGAGCCTAGAATTGTGCAAGCAATATACCTAGTGAGGGATTTTCAGTTTGCTTTATTTGTATTTCTCTTTGTAAAGATTCTTAAGACTTTGGCGTATAAGTCTTAAGGGAGTTGTAAGGTTATCTCATTTAGCCTCAAAATGAAAGAAAATCTAGTGGATTTGAGAAATACTTAGTGTGGATAGCTAAGGTAGTGGATGTAAACCTTGTTGAGAAGTTTGAACCACTATAAATCTTGTGTCTCAATTTTTCTTACCTTTCCAATTACTTCCCCCAAAATTTTAAATTGTCAATTCACCCTCTCTTGGCCATCTTGCATTGATTGTTCATCCCAACAATTGGTATCAAAGCTATACTCATTAGAAGGATTTACACCCTTTTGAGTTGATCCTAAGGTGTTCAATCAATCTACACTTTGAGCCATGACCTCTATTTTCGACAACTACCTCTACGAGTCTCAATCCTTCACTAAACCGCCTTATTTCAATGGGGATAACTATCCTTATTGGAATAATAGAATGCGGCTCTTCATCAAATCCAATGACTACCTCATTTGGGAAGTAGTAGAAGATAGGCCATTTATTCCAATAAAGAAAGAAGGAGAAAAGCATGTCCCCAAGACAAGGCAAAAGTATACCGATAAAGATCAGAGAAAGATGCAAGTAAATGACAAAGCTATGAATGTCATCTTTTATGCTCTTGGACCGGACGAATACGCCAAGATTTCTTCTTGCATAAGTGCAAAAGAGATATGGGACAAGCTTGAAGTTACATGCGAGGGCACCAACGAAGTCAAGGAGACCAAGATTGGACTCTTAAATTTGAGCTATGAGAACTTTAAAATAGAACCGGATGAAGACATCACCAAGATGTTTGATCATTTCTCCGTAATTGTCAACAAGATTAAAGGCCTTGGAGAAATTATTTTGAAAGACAAGCTTGTCCGGAAGCTTATCTACTCTCTTCCCTATTCATGGGACTCAAAGAAGACCACCATCATTAAAGCTAAAGATCTCAAGACATTGACGCTTGATGCTCTTATGGGGTCTCTTGTCACTCATGAGATTATGAAGAAAGAAAGAGAATATGAGAAAAAGAAAGAAGAGAAAAAGATAGAGAAGAAGAAAGTAGAGAAGAAGAAGAATAAGAAGATGGGAATTTCTCTCAAAGGTTCACAAGAGGATAACGATTCAAGTGAGGAAGAAGATGAAGAAATGACTATGCTAGCCAAGAGATTCACAATGTTCTTAAAATCCAATCGGGGAAGAAACTTTCAACGGAGAGAGGATTTTAAGAACAAGAAGAAAGAGGAAGAGAAACATCAAATAGTTTGCTATTAGTGCAAGAAGACGGGACACATCAAGTTTGAATGTCCCCAACTAAAGAAGAAGAGCTTATAGAAGAAGAAGAAGCTCAAGGCTCATGTTGCTACTTGGAGTGATGATGACTCATTCGATGAGGAGGAGCAAGAAGTAGCAAATCTTTCTCTCATGCATTAGAGGAGGATCCTAAGGTAACCTCAAAATCTTATAACTTTGATTTTACATTTGATGAGCTTCAAGAAGTTTAAATGAGTTTCAAGAGGTTTCGATGAGTTGGTTTATAAATATAAGGAATCACTTTTGAAAAACAAAAATATGATTTTCGATTTGAAAAACCAAAACGATTCCTTATCCAAAACCAACTTGGAACTTGAAAGAAAGGTTACGGATTTTCAAGAAAAAAAAGGATTTTGAAAAAAAAAACCAAGACTTGCATAACCTTCTTTCTAAAGTTCATGATAATCACTAAAAGGAAGTATGTGATCTCAAAGCTTCTTTGAACAAGGTTGGGAAACCTCATTTTGAAAAGGGAAATCATTCAAAACCCAACCATGTGATGAGAAACTTTAATAGATACAAACATAGAGGCTTCTAAAGACCCTCTAACGGTAAGCGAGTTAGAAGTGTTTGGGTTCCTAAGGAACTTGTCACTTCTAATAATGTTGATGCCATTGCTTATTGGATTTCTAAGGGAACCAAGATTTTGGGAGCTAATACTCATAGACCAAAAAAAATTTGGGTACTAAAAATCAAGACTTGATTTTATGTTTGTAGGGGGAGCATTGCTACAAGGCTAAAACTTCAAGTGCAAACTCATGGTACCTTGATAGTGAATGCTCAAGATACATGACCAGATAAAAAAGCCGATTCTTGGAGCTAAAACCAAAGAGTGGAGGAGTAGTGACTTTCGGTGACAACTTCAAAGGCCACATTGAAGGAATTGATTTTATTGGTAATCACTCTTCTATACTTATTGATAACGTTTTATATGTCAACTGTCTTAAACATAATTTGTTAAGCATAAGCCAATTATGTGATAAAGGTTTCAATGTCCTTTTTATTTAAATGGTTGCAAAATTATTGACATTGAATCCAACAAAATTGTGCTTATTGGTCATCGTATAGGAAACATTTACATGGTGCTTTCAGATGACATTCTTATTTCAAATGCATGTTTTGTTGCAAAAGATGAGCATGAATCTTGGTTGTGGCATAGAAAACTAGGACATGCAAGCATGGGTGTTTTGGAAAAATTGATTTCAAATGATCTAATAAGAGGTTTGCCAAAAATCAAGTTTACTTTTGACAAAATTTGTGATGCATGTGCAAAAGGCAAACATAAAAAAGTTTCTTTTAAACCTATTAATGATGTTACTACTAGTAGAGTTTTACAATTGATCTATATAGATCTTTTTGGCCCTATTAGAACTATGAGCTTGGGTGGAAAACAATATGCATTTGTTTTAGTTGATGACTACTCTAGATTTACTTGGGTTCTATTTTTAAGTACCAATGATGAAGCTTTAGAAAAATTCATCACATTTTCAAAAGCAAACCAAAATGATGATGGTTACTCTATTTCACCTTTTAGGATTGACCATGGAACCGAATTTCAAAATCTAGGTTTTGAAGAGTTTTGTAACTCAAATGGGATTAGACATAATTTTTTGGCTCCTCGAACACCTCAACAAAATAGGGTTGTTGAGAGGAAAAATAGAACTTTAGAAGAAATGTCTAGAACCATGATTTGTGAAAACAATTTGCCTAAGTATTTTTGGGCGGAATCCACTAATACGGATTGTTATTTTATTAATAGAGTAATGATTAGGCCTAGTTTAAAGAAAACACCTTATGACTTTTCAAAAATAAAAGCCTAACATTAGCTATTTTCATCCATTTTGTTGTAAATATTTTGTTTTAAACAATGAAAAAGATAATTTAGGCAAATTTGATGCAAAAAGTGATGAAGCTATTTTTCTAGTTTATTCTTTAAACTCTAAAGCCTATCGAGTATTTAACAAAAGAACTTTAGTAGTTGAAGAGTCAATTCATGTTGTTTTTTATGATAACCTCCTTCTGAGGAAGGATACTTATGATGATGATGATGTAGGAATTTTGGATGCCAATGATGGTGAAGGATAATCATCAAAGGTAGAAGAAGTTCAACCAAAAGAAAAACTACAAGATCCGTCTCAAGAAGCCTTGAAGGACATGTCTCTAGAGAAAAGGGAGGTCACCTACCGAAGGGAGTTCAACTATGTCAAAGGTGGTGAGATTTTGGGTGGTCCATCTAAAAAGGTAACCACTAGATCCTCTCTTAGAAATACTTGTAATTTTGTTGCATTTATCACATATATTGAGCCTAAAAATATCAAAGAAGCATTAAATGATGATTATTGGATTTTGGCCATGCAAGAAGAGTTAAATCAATTTGAGAGGAGTAAAGTTTGGACATTAGTTGATAGGCCTAGTAATAAATCTACTATAGGTACTAAATGGGATTTTAGAAACAAACTAGATGAGAGTGGTAACATAGTGAGAAACAAGGCTAGGCTTGTTGCTCAAGGTTACACTCAAGAAAAGGAATTAATTTTGATGAAACATATACGCCCGTAGGTAGAATGGAAGCTATTAGGATGTTGCTTGCATTTGCATGTTATCATGAATTCAAGCTTTTTCAAAAGGATGTTAAAAATGCTTTTCTAAATGGTTTTATAAATGAAGAAATGTATGTAGAACAACCACCCAGTTTTGAAGATCCAAAATTTTCAAACCATGTTTTTAAACTTTCAAAAGCTTTATATAATTTGAAACAAGCTCCTAGAGCTTGGTATGAAAGATTGTCAAATTTTCTAATTGAAAAAGGTTTTGAAAATGGAAATGTTGGCACTAAAATTTTTATCAAAAAGAAAAAGCAATGACATTTTAGTAGTGCAAATATATGTTGATGATATTATGTTTGGTTCTACTAATGAGTCTCTTTGCCAAGATTTTGCAAAGCTAATGCAAGGTGAATTTGAAATGAGCATGATAAGGGAGCTCTCTTTCTTTTTGGGACTCCAAATCAAACAAATGAAGAATGACATCTTCATCAATCAAGCAAAGTACATCAAGGATATGCTTAAAAAGTTTGGCTTGAGGAATATGAAAACTCAAGCCACACCGATGAGCGCTTCTACAAAGCTTGACAAAGATGAAGGAGGTAAATGTGTTGATCTTAAGCTTTATAGATCTATGATAGGATCTTTTCTTTATCATACTACAAGTAGACTGGATATTATGTTTAGTGTTTTCTTGTGTGCTAGATTTCAAGCTAGTCCTAGATAATCACATCTTCAAGTCGTTAAGAGAATCTTTAGATACCTTAGAGACACTCATTGTTTAGGCCTTTGGTATCCTAGAGACTTATCCCTTAGTTTGCATGCTTATTCGGATGCGAATTATGAAGGTTGTAAGATAGATAGAAAGAGTACATCTGGTACTTGTCAATTCCTAGGCAACATGCTTATATCGTGGTTTTCTAAGAAGCAAAGTAGCGTAGCGCTATCTACCACCGAGGTGGAATATATTTTGGTTGGTAGTTGTTGTGCTCAAGTCCTTTAGATGAAACAACAACTCTTAGATTATAGAATTGTTGTAGGTACCATCCCCTTAAAGTGTGACAATACTAGTGCTATTTGTCTCACTAATAATTCCATCCAACATTCTAGAACCAGGCATATAGAAAAATAAGACATCATTTCATTAGAGATCATGCCTTGAAAATGATATTGTTCTAGAGTATGTAGACACCTTGAACCAATTAGCAGATATCTTTACTAAACTTTTAGATAAAGAGTGTTTTTGGACTCTTAAGAGAGAGTTAGGGCTTACCAGCCTTTCTTGAACCTTAGAACCTTGTTTTGTGCTTAAATATTTCTTGAATTTGGTTGATATTCATATTTTATGTGTTTTGCTCATGTATGCATCTATTCATGTTTTTAGGGGAGTGTGTATCTATTTTTGCCCATTCATGATGATCTCATATCATAATCATGTATAAGTAAAGTTGAATTTTTGGGCCCATTGTAGCCAAATCTGTCAAATTTGGTCAGGGGGTATCGATACGGGGTTTAGCATATCGATACGGGTATCAGGGGCAACATTTTGGTATAGCTTGTCCTATATCGGTACGAGTCAAGGATCGATACGGGGTATAATTGTATCGATACGCGATTTTGGTACGTACTTTTGCGTATCAGTATGTGTGGCCGCTGGAGCCTTAAATAAGCCTTTAAATGAGTTTTCCTAATTTAAATCAAACTCAATCTTTTTCCTCACAACCCCTAGTTGGCTCTATCTATAAAACCCTCCAAATCTCTTATTTTTTTCATCAAATCACTTCAAAATCTTTAGGGGCTTTTGTTTTCAACATCAAACCGAAGCAAATTTCATCAAGCTTTGTGCAAATCATCTCTTCATTCACCCATCATCCGTATTCAAGGTAAAACTTTATTTTCCTTAAATTTCAATTTCTTTCATATTTGTATATTGTTTATGTATAAAATTTATATATTTAGGATGTATATATCCTTGTTTTCAAAGATTTTACAAAATCTTTTTCAAAACTGAATTTTTTTATTCGAGTATAAAATTATACTCGCATATTTTATTTTCTAGTTTTCAAATTTTAAAAATACTAATTTTTTCTTAATACTTGTATATGATTTTAAACTATACAATATAGATTCTTAATACATGTGTTTTATGGTTTAAAAATTTCAAGTTTTCAACCATTCCTCTTAAGAAGAGATCTAGAAAAGAGTTGGGATCTAGTTCTACCAATCCTACCAATCCAAATCCCAATCTCGAAAACAATGGTACAAGACCTAACCTTAACCAACTTTTATCCAATGTTTTAACGAACCTGAATATCCCAATGCTATGGATCATTTTAAACAATTTCAATCTTTCAAAATACGTCATGAGCCTATTGTTTCAATGTATTTTATGTACTTCGATGAATTTAACTTATGTTATCTCGATTTAATGAGACGATGAAAATTTATAACTTTTTAAAGCATACCTGACATTATGTACAAAAACCTCCTTATTTTTTTCTCAAATGCCGGTGTATTTTAAATCGAGAGAAAATCGAGGTCATAGCTATTGAGTCTTATCTCATGGAGAAGGAATTCTGTCTTGATTTTTCAAAAATTGTCGAACTTTTGGGTATGGATGATGAGGGTACAGATGATGAAAATGCTTTTGGTCAAACCTATAATGGCTCTGTAACTGTGCTCGATACCCATGAGCATTTCCTTCAATTTTCTCATCACTTGGTGGTTTCGACCATTCGATGGTAAGTGGTCTACCGTTTGCCAAGTTGATGAATTTTGGCTTCATTGTTTTCGTGGGAGAAAACATCCAAACCTAGCCCAAATTATGTTTGCCAAGTTGGTATTTTTGATCCAAAACCATCATACCACAATTGTCTCTTCCTTTACTTATGGCATAACTCTTAGCTATATGTTTCACAAGATTGGGATAGATTGTTCCCTGGATCTTGTATCGATCCCATTGATGATTGTTCTCTCTGGCGAGCCAAGTTTACCTTATACAATGAAGAATGGATTCGCAATACGGATTTTCCCATAATGCTCTCATAGATGTTGATCCAGTGATGTTCCAGTTGCTCTGGTTGCTCAACCTTTCCTCGATGCTTTTATGGCTTACCTTGATGGGAAGTTTGCTTCTTTGGATACGAATATAAATTCTGACTTCACCATTCTTGATACTCGTTTGACCTCCTTGGAAGCTAGAGTTACCTCCATTGAGCAACGTCAAGCCTCGATGGATATGACCCACACCGCGTTTCACACCAAATGGTGTGGTCATGCTCTTGGTGACGATTATGAGGAAGATGAAGACGAGGATGATGAAGATGAGGACAACTTTTAGGCTTGCATCTCATTCATTCCATCTCATTTATGCTTTGAATTTATAACATCTCAGTTTTTTAATTATCTTTGGAGTTATATTGCTTTATTCTTATGCTTAATTGCCCTATTGGTTTGGATCTAACAAAAAGAGGGAGAAGTTTGGGATATAAATCTTTCAAAGGTTTTTCAAAAACATATGTCTTTTAGCCTTAAAGAAAGGAGAGTGTCTTATTTTTTATTTTGGTTTTGTTATATCAAAATGGGGAAGATTAATAAACCTATATTTGATTTTGATATAACAAGGACTAATTTGTAAAAAGGGATAACTTTTTAAGTATTCAATTGACTCACAAAAATTGACAAGGATTTGAAATTAAAATATTTTCTAAGTCAAAACCTTAAACCCTAAAGTTTTTCTAAGTGTTTGGTACTTAAAAATAGCCATTTTGGTATAGGAGTACCGATACACCTAAGGTCGTATCAGTACGGATTTTTGCTACTAGAAATTTGTTTTGTGTTTAATGGATATAGGGTACCAATACGCGTTTAGCCATATCAGAACGCCCCTCAAACCTGGTAACCAAATTGCATACGAGCATTGGTACGGCTTCATGCGTACCGATATGGGGTTAAAGAATTCCCAGATCTTTTCATTTAATAATCGATTGTTGCCTTGTCGGTTTTATTAGAATCATATCTTTGAAAATCAATTAACACGTACCGATACACATATAGGCTTATCGATACAATTTTCTATGCTTAACTTATCAGGATTCCAGTAAGCAAAACTGGTATCGATACGGTACGACCCGTACCGATACCCTTTGTAGAATGAATACTCCATATCAATACGGATGCCCGCGTATCGATGCCCCTTTGTTGCAACGACTATTTTTTGTCTTGGCAGGTACTGATATGAGCTTTCGCGTACTAATACCAATGTTGGTAGATATCATTTATTGCGTGAAAAATGAAGCCCAACGACTATAATAATGATCTCAACTACCCAAACGGTTGGAAATCAATGAGAGGGTATAAAATCAAGTCTCCAAAGCTTCTTCAACAACTATTCAACTATTCATCAAGTCAAAAGTATTCAAGCACACATCCAACATCTTAGAGCCTTAATTGTTGAATTCTTGTAAACCCACTTAAGAATTCTTATTGTAATCTTTGTACTCAAGTGTTTGGGGTTTGAGTGAGCCTAGAATTGTGCAAACAATATACCTAGTGAGGGATTTTCAGTTTGCTCTATTTGTATTTCTCTTTGTGAGGATTCTTATGACTTTGGGGTATAAGTCTTATGAGAGTTATGAGGTTATCTCTTTTAGCCTCAAAAGGAAAGAAAATCTCGTGGATTTGAGAAATCCTTAGTGTGGATAGCTAAGGTAGTGGATGTAAACCTTGTTGAGAAGGTTGAACCACTAAAAATCTTGTGTCTCAATTTTTCTTACCAATCCAATTGCTTCCACCAAAATTTTAAATTGTCAATTCACCCCCTCTTGGCCATCTTACATTGATTGTTCATCCCAAAATTGAGCTAATGTTCTGTTTTGGCACGATAGTTGGTGTGTTGAGGCTCCCCTTTGTGACTTATTCCAGCGTTTGTTCTGCTTGGCTGTTGACAAATTAGCAGTAGTAGGTGCATATGCAGTGGACAATTATTTTGAGCATGGGCATTAGTTGTCTTTCTTTTTGAGGGAGTTGCGGTCGTTTGAGCTCCAACAATGGCATGAATTGAAGGCATTAGTTCTCCCTCTTTATCTTCAGCCTGGCATAGCGGATCGCCTAGTTTGGCACCATGATGTCACTGGTTGTTTTCCAGTGAAGAAATTATTTTCGCTCATGGCTGGTTTTGGCATTTTGCTCGAGCATTTGGATACTTTTTATATCTGGAAGATTGCAATCCCCCCAAAGGTGCAGTGCTTACTTTGGTTTTTGATGGTCCATCGTCTTCCAACATTGAAATTTTTACAAGATCGTGGCCTTCAGTTTGATGCTGGTGCGATATGTTGCCGGTGGTGTATAGAGGGTATGGATGATGCAGATCACATCTTTTTTACGTGCAAGTTCAATCGCCAGGTTTGGAGTCTTTTTTTATAGTGGTTGAGCCTTGATGCAACCCTTCCTAGTTATTTAGATGATTTTATTCGACAGTGTGTCTTGGGGATGTTCTCGAGTGAAATTCGCCAATGTTGGTTGGCAAGTTGCTCGGTGGTTCTGTGGACATTGTGGCTTGCTCAGAATGATTTTATTTTTAATGAAAAATATTGCTCAGTGGAGGATATTTTCTTCTTTGTTCGCTTGCGATATCTTTTTTAGGTGAAGGCGGTATCTCGTCCGACAATTTAGAAGCACAGTGGTGTTCTAGCCCTTGGAAAGGTGTTGTTTCCGTATCCACTGTCCGACATGATGTATCTTGGGAGGCTCCACCGATGGGTGTTTTAAAATTCAATATGTACGGATTAGTTCAAGGGAAGTCGAGACCAACGGGCTGTGGGGGTGTGCTTCAGGATACCTCTGGTTGCATTTTAGCCTTATTTTCAGGTCCTCTCGGCGTGATGGACTCAAATGAAGCGGAGCTCCAAGCGATCACACATGCATTATCTCTCTTCCTTTTCTCTAAATGGTGCCATGGTTATAATTTTATTGTGGAATCAGATTCTTTGGTTGTTGTATCACGGGTGTTGCATTGGAATCGACGTCATTGGAGGTTATGGCGGTGGTTTCCGTTGATTGATGAGGCGTGTGGTATACTTGACCCAGTTGTGTTTCATCACATCTTCCGTAAAGTAAATTCCCTTGAGGATGCTTTGGCCAAGAATAGAGTTGGGCGTGCCTCATAGTTCCATGTTGTCCATTAGTTTGTGCGGTTGCGTGGGTTTTGTTTGGTTAAGTTTGGAGTTGGGTTATGTGGTTGCACTAGATGTTGCGTGTGTTTAGTTTGCTGTTGCAGTGTGTTCATTTTCCCTTCGTTTTGTGGTGTCGTGTTGTTATGGCTTGGTTATTTCTTATATCCAACCTTGTTGAATACTATTTTTTTCCGACTAGGTTTAGGGGGATTTTTAATGAGGCTCAACTTGGTTCTCGTTGTATGATTTTCCCCCATTAAAATCATACTTCATTGATAAAAAAAAACCATGGTTTTGATTCGAGTTGTTTCCCCTCGAGATTTAGTAAGTTATGAGGTTCTGCGTTACTTAATGTGAATATACGACGTACATACATGATTCCATTCGGTGCCCACACAACGATGTCGACCTATATATTCTGTTATGTCCCGGTCAACCGATGGCAACATATGTCCATTTAGTGATATATATTACATTCTGTGTATACGTTTACGATACAAGTAAGTTGTGGAATTATGGTTCTGATTTCGATTTGGATTATTTAATTGCTCTGTACGATACAATGCTTTGTTTATATTCTATCTTTATACTGGTTTGCTTTATATATATATATATATATATATATATATATATATATATATATATATATTACGATTGTTCCGTATTATTGGGCTCTCAAGCTCATTATTTGAGTTATTTTCTCTTGCAGGCTAGTAGGTTTTGTGGGCTTGTTCGAATATCGACATCACCTTTCCAGATTTTCCAGCGTTTCTACTTCGGAGTACTGTTTTATTTTGTTAGTGGACATTATATGCCATGGCATCATATTTCTTTATTGGATAATTATTCAATACACGGGCAATGAAAATAAAAAATTTTCACAAGCACTTTAGTTTTAGGATTTAGGGTTAGATTTTAGAGTTTAAAAATTAGGCATTTACGTTTAGTGATTTAGAATTGATGGGTTGTTATTATTTTCGGGTTCTAACCCTAAACCCTAAATTCTAAACACAACCCATAAATTTTAAATCCTTAAACTTAAACTCCTAACCTCTAATCCCTAAAATTTAATCCAAACCCTAAAAAGCAATGTGCTAGTGAAAAGTTTTCACTGCATGTGTATTGAATATAAATCCTTGTTTGTTTTGTGTCAATAACTCTGTATTTATTATTTGGTCTTCGATAACTTAATTTATGAATACATTTTGGTGTTCTATCTTTTTTTGAACAATTTCTACTTAGGGAAAGGGGAAGGAGAATTTTGCTGTTAATGAGTTTTGAACCCACAACCTAAGAAAGAGTAAATGGTATCAACTAAGAGCTTTAACCAATTGCTCTAGTAGTTGTTGGCTTTGGTGTTCTATCTTTTGTAAAATGGTTTAGCTACTTATTATTTAATTAAAATGTTTATGTTTAATACTTATTTTAAATTATTTAATTATTCAATTAATTTTATTAGATTACTCATGATTCGTTGTAACTTTTTGTATTGGATCAGATCCTCCGTATAGGGTTTAGGGTGTTATAAAATACCTCCAAAAAATCCCTTTTACTTTCCCTCGGTAAGAATACTCAAATCCATAGTGTTCTATATATTCTGCTATGTTTCGGTTGACCGATGGTAACACATATCCATTTAGTGATACATATTATATTTTGTGTATGCGTTTGCAGTACAGGTAAGTTAAAAAATTCTGATTCTGATTTCGATTTGGATTATTTAATTATCCCGCACGATACAATGCTCTGTTTGTATTCTAACTTTGTACTAGTCTGCTTTATATATATATTACGGTAGTTTTGTATTACTGTACTTTCAAGCTCATTATTTAAATTATTTTCTCTCGTAAACTAGTAGGTTTTCGTGGGCTTGCTCAGAAAGCGACATCGTCTTTCGAGAAGTTCCAGTGTTTATTATTATTTTTTTTGTTAGTGAACATTTTATGCCATAACATCGTATTTGTTTATTTTATGCCAATAACTTTGTATTTATGATTTGATCTTTGATAACTTAATTTATGAATACAATTTGGAGTTCTATCTTTTGTAAAATGGTTTAGCTACTTAATTATTTATTAATAAGATGTTTATGTTTAATACATATCTTAAATTATTTAATTGTTAGAAAATTTTATTGAATTATTCCTATGATTCGTTGTGACTCCTTCATATTGGTTCAAGTTCTCTAAACAGTAGGGTGCTCATTATCGGGTACCCGACGTCCCGGGTATTAGACTTTTCAGTCCGTGTCTCGGCCCGCTTTAACCGGGTACTCAGAATTTTGGTAAAGGGCACTTGTATTTTTGCCTTTTTTAATCATTTAATTTTATTTTAAAAAAACTCATAATTAATAAAAGTTTGAATTATATAATCTCATTATAGAGTTTAAGATCTAAAGTATCAAACTCAAACAACTTTAGAATATAAATTCCATAATTCTTAGAAATTACATGCATAATTAGGTTGTTTGATTTGGGAATATAGTGAATATAAGAGTATTTTTGTTTAAATAATAATTATATTTAAAATAAAAAAATAAAAAAAAATAGGGAACAGTATTTTTGCTTTTTTTAATCATTTAACTTTATTTAAAAACTCATAATTAATAAAAGTTCGAATTATATAATCACATCATAGAGTTTAAGATCTAAAGTATCAAACCCAAATAACTTTAGAATATAAATTCCATAATTCTTAAAAATTATATGCATAATTAAGTTGTTTGATTTGGGAATATAGTGAATATAAAGATATTTATTTAAATAATAATTATATTTAAACACACATCTAGGAACAAACCACCTTTACATTGGGAGGGCTGTTATCTCCCAACCCCAGTTTTTTCACTTTTAATTTATATAATAAAATTAGAATTTTAATGAGATAATTGTAAGTTGTCCCTCACTTTCATAAAAGTTATACTTTGCCCCCTCGAATTTGAATCATAGTTCCGAATCAATACACATCAGACTCAAGACATTCTTATATGATAGTTTAACATTTAGATAAAATCTAGTCTTCATATTTGAATTAAGATGTTATTTTAATCAAGCCTCCCGGTTTCCCAAGACTTTGTCCTGACTAATTCAGAGCTACCCACGTCGAACACCTGACTTTGGTGGGTGAGTCTCCCAATAGAAATTTTATGCATACATAAGACCTCAAACTTGAGACTTACTTAAGCGATACCAAGCTTGCTTACCACCCGTTTTGACTAATTGAATCCAACTTTAACCCTTATACACGTTAGGTTCCCAACAAGATGTAAACAAACATAAGGAAAGATATGGTTAAAGTTCAAGAGGATGATATGGAAACCTATGATGACAATCCAAATTGTTGTGAAGTTAATTGATTTCAAATAATCTTTAGTAACTAGCTTTGTAGTGTAATACGAACTTTCCACCAAATATTTGGAATTATCACATGGGCTCGGTGCCGCGTCACCTATGCAACAAGCTTTGACTTGGAAAAAAAACTGTTTATCCCGATTTGAATTGCTTGGATCAAAAGTTTTCATCTAATTAACCATGGTTAAAATCATGTAAGATATCATATAACTCGGAATGACATCGTTTTTGAATCACTCATCCATCTTCATGTACTCAAAATATCCCATCTTAAACAACCCTCTTTAGGGACTTGTTTTAGGATAAAACAAAGAATAGACACCCTCATTTGGAAGGTGAGCATGTGAAAACATGTGCTATAGACACTTAAGCTTCTCATAACAAGCCATTTTCGATGAACTTGTTTTTATTAAAAAAAGACCAATTGTGACCTCAACGAGTGGTCTCAATGAAAAAGAGAGCGTTATGCTCCCTAAGAGACCTGAATTTGAGCAACATTCTCTGCATAGAGGAGTAAAGAACACATACTTCAACCTATAAAATTGATCATCCAATGAACCAAGGCTTAACATATGCTAGTCCTTAATGTACTACATGTGTCAATTATTATTAGGGTAAACTACACCAGTAGTCATCGAACTATGGTTTCTTTCATATTTTGGTCACCAAACTATTTTTTTTTTGCAAAAACATCACTAACGTTATGTTTCCTTCCTATTTTGGTCACCGGCCGTTAAAAACTTAACGGTTTTGCTGACGTGGAACTTTATTTTATTTTTTTTAATTTTCCATGTCATTTCTTCTCTCTCCTTGTAAGCAATATATGTTATTTTATAATATTTTTATTCAAACTAACAGGATGGTGACACGTATCACTGCCTATTAGTGGAATAAAAGGAATGAAAAATCAAGCCCCTTATGCAGCCAGAGAGATGGTGACACGTGTAACTGCCTAATAGGATGGTGACACGTGTAACTACCTATTAGTCGAATCTCTCTGGCTGCACAATAGGCTTGATTTTTCATTCCTTTTATTCCACTAATAGGCAGTGACACGTGTCACCATCATGTTAGTTTGAATAAAAATATTATAAAATAACATATATTGCTTACGAGGAGAGAGAATAAATGACATAGAAAATTAAAAAAATAAAATAAAATTCCACGTCAGCAAAACTGTTAAGTTTTTAACAGTCGGTGACCAAAATAGGAAGGAAACATAACGTTATTGATGTTTTTGCCAAAAAAATAGTTCGGTGACCAAAATAGGAAAGAAACCATAGTTCGGTGACTACTGATGTAGTTTACCCTTATTATTAAAAATGAAGATGGAAAAACAATCTTTTTAACTTGTTGCTTCCTATTGGGAAGCATGGGAAGGAATCAATGTGAAGAATGGGAGAAACCATGGAAGGCAATTGAAAAGGAATTAAAAAATGGGTTACAGTATAAATAATAATAGATTAAAAGAGGAAGCAAAGGGAGACAGGCCAGGCCAGGCCAGCTAAGATAACCGGCAGGGGCCTGAAAAATAAAACTTCTGGAGATGGAGAGAAAATGGAAGTCCAATCAAATTATTGGACTATTCATTCATAGGAGTAGGGGTGTATACGGTTTGGTTTCAGTTTAATTCGATAAGCTATTTTAGTAATCATCGGTTTTTGGTTCGGTTAATCTCAGTTTTTGGTTTTTCCATATTAACGTTAGTTTTTGAAATTTTGTATTTTATTTTGACAAAATAGCTTTATTTGATGACTTTTAAACATTAAAAAGTTAGAGTTTTAAAGTATTTTTCATAAATATTTATTAAAAACTTAATTTTTTAAGTAAAAAATAATAATTAAATGCATCTATAGTATTGTAAGTATAAAATACTTATTTTTATATTATAAAAATAACTATAAATTAAATAAAAAATCAAATTCGGTTCGATTCGGTTAACCACTGTTCGTAAACTTATGAATTATAAATCGTCCAAACGCCTCGGTTCAGATTGGTTTTCGATTTTGCGGTTAACCATGCTCAACCCTACATAGGAGTGTGACCGACATACATGCTAAATTTGAAGAAAAAAAATTCATACGCAATTTGTGTACAGTTGACCTTTTGATTTTAGGGTTAAAAGTTTAATTTAGGGTTTAAAGTTTTAAGAGTTTAAATTAAAGGATTAGAATTTATGATTAGTTTTTAGAATTTAGAGTATAAAGTTTAGGGTTTAAATTTTTAGGAATTACGTATCAAAATTTTACCCCTAATTTTTTTGAACAAATGTGACTTCACTAGAACAACAAATACAAACAACATACATCACAAGGAGAATACAGGGAGCAAAGGAAAAACAAAGGGGCAACAATAACATGCAACCAAACATAGATCAGACAAACACATGCCCAAGAACACAAGAAAAACATGCAGAGAAACAGAAAAAGCAGGGGAGGCACCAAAGTAACACAGTCAAAGAAAATCCAAACAGAAATCGAAACCAGCGGGATCATCTTCTACTGCATATCAAACCGGTGGTCACCGAAGCATAGATTTTAAGAGGAAATGCAGCAAGACATGCCATCAGCAACTATTGTGTTCAAATCTGATGTCGACGATAAGTAATCCGTGGTTGCTTCAAATATCATCTTGATTTAATGACTTATTCATTCATATACCATATTACAGTCACAGTCCAAACTAGCTGTTTACCTAGGGAAAAATATTTATGATATGTATATTATAGTTTTACTTTAATGGTTTTTCAAATATCCACTCCAAGTTCCAACGAAAAAAAAGCTGAGGGGAAATGCAGTCCACAATGCAATTAACTCTTTTTTTTCATTCAGTTTCTCACAGCATGTCTGCAAAACCATAGGCAGCTCTACTCGAACGATGTGTACAGTTCAGATATTTATTTATTTATCTTATTGCCTTCAGACAAACGTGTACAGCACATAGTGTCTTCAGGGGATGAACCCTTTGCTGGCCTTTCCAATCATCTCTGAGAGAAACCTAAGTGAAAACACAGTTATCTCCACTTGTCTTTGTCAATATAACCGATCCATATTTCTCTTTCTTTATTTTGTTTTTCCCCCTAAGCTTTTGTTTATTGTTTTCTTCCCAAAGTTAGGAGTTTTTTAACGTCTGAAGTTGTTCAAATCCATTAAAAATAAATGCAGGGATATTTTCAAGGTAAAAGAGTCTATTAAACTATTGGTTTGGTCGGAAAGATATGGAGCCAAAGAGATCTTATGGAATGTTTCAATCTATCAATCTTCGGGCTGTTAAAGGATCATTGTAAGATTACATAGTACCACTTTCCATTCTCCTTGCCTTACCTTTTCATTGATCTCTGGCAAAGACCAAGTTGCTTATAGGCCATTGCTAAAAGAAATATATGATAGTATGTGCAACAACACGACTTTTATATTTCAAGATATCCTCTCTTTTTTTCGATGTAAAATTAATGTTCTCGCCTCTCTCAGACGTGACACATGAATAGACAGACAAGGGTCGCAAAAGCTTATCCCAAATCCAACTGCAGAACATAATAGCCCAGAAGAGAGGCTGTTATTATATTTCCTACATTACAACAAAGGCTGTTATTAGATTTTAAAGAAAGGGTTTGGCTGTATGAGTCAATGAGAAACTCTTTTTCACTCTGAGTTTGAGGAAAGCATCATGTATGACGATATCCATTAATGCTACTACTACTAGCATTTACATGTACATATCAAAAAACTGAAAGTGGGGGGAGTCGCACTTTGCCCAAGAAGCTTATCCCATCCCTCCTTCATATCTTATCTTTTTCCCACTCTCAACTTGTGGGGTCTTAACTTCGAAAGATCACCGATCAAGCACCATACTTTCTCTCTCAGTTCATGTCTGACCTTACAAGCAATAATTTCGAATAGCCTTTTTCATATCATGAGATGCATGTTCGTACACTTTCGTATCAACACCCTACTGCTATAAAAAGGAAAGGTTATACCGTTACTAAAACTATCACTAATACGTAAAAATCTACCATCTCAATATTCATACATAAAGACACTGTCTATATCTCTGTTTCTACTGCTATATAACTCTTTCTTTCAGTTCCACCCGAATCTAAGTTTCAGATCATATATGCAAGTTCTTTTCCTCCCGTCTACCTTTCTATGTTGGCATATTACCAGACAATGAAGCGGAAATTTGTAAAGGCATGCATTACCAAATGGAGGAAGATGGGAAGTAGAGTCGTACCTTGTGGCGCTTGTGAATACTGTTCCGAGTTTGCAAAGTGGCCAAGTTCAATGCATGAAGAGGGCTCGATCCCAAGAGATGTGCCGAAAGGTCACTTGGTAGTATATGTTGGTGAAAACCACAAGAGGTTTGTAATTAAACTCACCTTGCTCAAGCACCCACTGTTCAAGGTGCTGCTAGATCAAGCTCGGGATGAATATGATTTTACCACTGACTCTAAACTCTGCATCCCTTGTGATGAAAGCCTCTTCCACGATGTTGTTCGCTACGCTAGCTCTCCTCAAGATTGAATACTCTCCCGGTGTCCAAAGGAATTTATGCTAGAAACTTGATTGATTCACGAGGTTCTATTTGAGCCTAATTAGAATGCTAATATATAGTATAATGAGTGGATTTTTGTAACAAAAATTCTGTAGCCTATAAATGTAACTCCATTGAAAAATATTGACTTCCAGTTTGCACTATTGTAACTTCGGTTTCTACGGACCTCAACCGCAAAGGCATGTGAAAGCTTTTGTGCCTATATAGAACCCAGTTGAACCAGTGTTACCTAATTCGCGGAACGGGTACGAGATCACAATTTATTAGTTTTACCGTTTGTGGTTCGTTGGGTAGTCTTCTTTAAAACGCAGTTTGGGATCATAATTCGTGATGATATTTTGTTTGGTTCGCTGATAAATTTTCAAGTAAATTATTTATATGTTCATTTATTTTTTTTCTTTTCTGCAAAGCAATTATTATTACCTAAATGACTTTTAAATACCTCAACACATTTAATGGTAGATAACACTAATAAAAGGACAAGAACCTTTCGGCTTCCCACCTTCTGATCTATTCTCTCTATTGTCGGAACGACTTGATTTATAGTATAAAATAGCGCAAAGCGTACTAAGGGTCATTATCGAAACAATGCATAGATTAAGATTATGTATTTAAAGCTAATTATAAAATAATTATTAAATTTATTTAAATAATAAAACTATTATTGAATGATTGTAATTAAAGTTAATTTTTTATTCATCTTTTTAACAAAGAAGATAAGTTAAAATTTATGAAAATAAAAGAGTTGATGCAGTGAGAGAGGATGATTAGGAAGGGGTTTGACATAAATAATGACCAAAACGTGTCAAAAATTGTGTCTAGCAATGGGCCCCACGTATTTCTAGGTTAAAAAATGAGTAAATTATACCGTTAATTATTCAACTATATTCACAATCCTATTTTAGTCACTCAACTTTTAAAATTTTTAATTTACTACTTAACTTTTGGATTGCTCCTGTTTAGTCACTCTGAATTATTTTATTATTATTTTTCTATAACATAACATTTTTTATTATTATAAAAATAATTTAAAATAAAAAATAAAATAAAAATTTATTACTATTAAATAAAAATAAAATTATATCCTAAATCCACCAAACCTTAAACCCCAAATTATAATCTCAATTCATTAACCCCAAAACCCTCTCTTCTTCTTCAACCACACCATCACCTGTCAAACTTTTATCGATCCTCTACCACCCTCAATAACAAGAGTGTGAAGGGGAAACAAAAGCTGAAACGTATTTATAAAAAAAATAAAAATGAAATGAACAGGGGTTGCTTTGTTCTGTTTGCTTGACATGTTTGTTAAACATGTAACATAGCATATATATATATATATAGCAGGGTCGAAAATTCACAATTTTCTACTAAATTTTTCACTACCACTGGTGACGTTGAAAGCTTTCATCTTTAAACTCAGTTGCTTACATTTTATCATGGCATAGACAGGGGTGACGTTGCTTTCACCGGACTCACACTTTAAAATCAAGCCAATGAAGGTCCAACCGATGAAGGTATGGCTGGAGAAGAAGAGGGTTGTTTTGAGATTTCTAGATTGGTATTAAAATTGGGATCAGGTTTGGGTGGTTTTAAGATATGATTTTAGATTTTTTATTTTAAATTATTTTTATTTCAATAATAATACAATACAATATGATTTTATTTTTATTTTAAATTATTTCTATATTTAATAATAATAATAATAATATCATGTCATAGAAAAATAATAATAAAATAATTCAAAGTGATTAAAACAGGAATAATATGAAAGTTTAGTTAGTAAATTAAAAATTTTAAAAGTTGAGTGACTAAAATAGTAGTGAAAAGATAATTAGATGTTGATATGTGTAATTTACCCAAAATTCATTTCCTTTTCTTCTTCATCCGTTCCCCTTCTCCTCATCTTCTTCTTCGATAGTTTTTTTTTTCAGCAAGCTTCTTCAATACTTTTGGGAAGGAATTTTTGGTACGTCTATTTGTTTGTTCCAGTTTGTGTTCCTAAACGAATTAGAACGAAAATGAACCGTGAATTGGAACGCACAATCAAAACAAAATTCATGGGGTTTTGGGCGAATTAGGCAACATTGAGTTGAACACACAGTACGATGCCGCAGCAACACAGAACAATAAGTTAGACCAGACCCTGCCAGCTCTGGCCTTCACCATTGAAACTTAAAACAATGATATCAGCAAATTGAGGTATAAAACGTATGTTACTTGGATTCGCGTATTAGCATCATATATATAATTGTGTCCAACACATGCTTGTTCAAATTTTTTCCCAAGTTTTTCTTTGCAGGACCCTTAAAAAATCATACCTTTATACGCATGTCCAAATATGTTCCAGACACAAACGCCAAACACTTGTATTTCAAACAAAACGAAGGTAACTGTAAGATTAGGTTTACATTACTAACAAAGAAAATCGCCCTGGACAATGGATATGCAAGTTCCTTAAATCTCCTCAAGCTCATCTCAAGGCCAGTGTCCATCATATTTACCTGTACCAGTAAAGCACGCACGCAAAAACCAGGTAATTAATGAAGAAGAAACTAAGATCCACAATTTTGCTAAGATTATCAAACTAGGTTGTAGAAAAATTTTAGATTTTGAAAATTTCTCTCAACAAGAAACACCACAGAAAAGAGAAAGAGATGAGCCATGGCATGATTCTATAAATAGCCAATAAACAAGTCTGGGGCATAGCATAACTTGTCCTTATGCTGTACCGTGCACATTTTAGTACATTTCAAAAAACAATGATTCACACTGACAATCTCCAGTAGCACTTGCACATTCCCAGCTCCGCAAGTTTTTCATTCAATCAACGCTAAGTAATTCAAAATCCAGGCAAACACTCATATAGCAAAAATAAACAAATAAAACAGAAACAGAGAAGGCCATCGAGTAGCAACTTGCGAACAACAATTTCTCAAGGGACAGTGATACAATTGACATCTTAGAAGTTAGAAGTACAGGAACAGCTGTGAAATGACAGCAACTTTCAAATATTGAGCTATGAATCATACACCAGTTGACATATAGCTGATTCCTGTACCATATCATATTCTTTGCACATTTGCATCATGTCTAAACCATCTATAACCAGGAGAATAGGTATAGAAACTCATTCTTCGCATAACAATAATATACTTGCTCAAGTGTCCAAAAATAATGACAAAATAGAGGATTCCCCACAAGGACCAAAGAAAACTTGTTTACAAATCACAGCATAGCATAGTACAGGAATCATAAGAATGACAAAATACTACAGAATATAATGCATTGAAATTGAAAAACTAATGAAAAAACTGTCAGAAAACTTTGTAGGAGCACATTTATATATAATGCTTATAATAAGATCCTACTCCATATAAAATGCAAGAGCCATCCGATTGCCACAAATATGGAGTAAATGTATTTCAAAGGCCAAAACCAGCACCATTGAGCCAGTTCAACTACATAGGCAAAGCCGCCAGTTCATTCTTGCTGCTTCCCAACAACAACAAACATTGGAATAACAAGGTGCAGTTTGAGGATAATGCTCATAATCTAGTTCTATCTTACATCAGTTTAGTGATTTTCCCTAAACCCTAAACCCCAATAAGAGGGACTTCATCCTTAAAGTCTGTTATATTTATGTGTATATATAGATACGCTTAAATCTCAATTCACCAGGCCAACTTGTTGAATTTAAGACAACACTTCACAAATTACTAACCATTAAAAGTAAAAGGCAAAAACTTGCCTTAATAAGTTCATCTAGGCAATGTTGCAAGCATTTGTCTTAACTCTCATTTCACCCCATGTCCAAACGCAGCATTTCAAGCTCAGATTTTCTCTCCTGATACCATAATCATTTATATTTGCTAACATTGCACATCCCAATAATAAGCCCATTACCGTATAGAACACATAAACATCAGAATGCCTACTACTCAATTTCTACTTCTCACTCCAATAAAATGGCAAATAAAAAACTCACAACTAAAACAAGTTTATAGGATATTTATTATTCAGGCAAGCCCTTACGCATGCTTTCATGACTTGACTCTTATTTTCTTCTCTTCATCAAACAACTTAACATTCATCACATCTCTTATAAATAACCTTTTGCCAATCTGATGATGGTTTCATTACTAAAGCTCGTTGAGTTAACTGTCTAAGGCAGCAGGAAGCACACTAAGAACAGTATCCAGCCTTTGAAACTTAAAGCCTTTACTTTTTTAAATTTGATAATTTAATGGACTGCAAGAGAATATATGGCAGTCAACTTCTCAAACAAAATTTCTCCATGAAAAGTGAGGTAAAAACAAGAAAAGGCACCTAGTTCAAATACAGAAGTTCATATCATCACATATCCACAAAGAGAAAAGGAAAAAGGCCACATGATGAAAATATAACGGTACAAGTATAACAGCATCAACATTACTTGAAGCATGAGAAATCATTACCATTCTCATTGATACCAGCAAGAGACGAGCACTGCAAGGCAGTAAAAAAACAATTGATTGAAACAGACAGGATACACACACAGAAGCTTTGTTGTGGAAAATATACAAGTATTATATTGTGTTCCTTCATGATAAAAGTACATGATATGCATTGGCAGGTTCTTAGACAAAAATCTGGCAGTATTGCATCACTAGCACTGCAAAACTAGGAAGACTCCAAGCCTTTGAAATTTTTGCAACTATCTTGAGCTATCATCAGTGACACAATACAAAATCTAGCAGCAAAAGCAACTTGCATCCCTTTTTTCCCAATTGAGTTTCATCTAGGTCCATCAATCAAAGCCTCCAATTCTCTCCTCCCATACCTCCTACCCTCTGCATTAGCTTCCCTACACTTCGCCACAAAGTAAAATATCAACCAAGCCACCATGAAATACACCTCCAGAGCCGCCTGGATAACCGTTGCAAAAAGTTCTCCACATATACGACTCAACAGCAATCTTGCTAACGACCCACCTAAGATAGCTTCATAACACTTTATCTGTATCCCTTGGTTCAAAAGTGTTGACATCAAATACCAACCTTCTCTAATAATTTCTCTCCCGCTTCTCCTTGAATCCACCATGGCAATCCAAGCCGCTAATGAGAATGCAAATGAAACTAAAGTATCCACAAGAAACCATGTAAACAAAAACCCTGAAATCTCCTTCTCATAGCCCCTAATCCATGGTGACATAACCGAAAAAGGCATCAACTTTAACCTAACAAAAAGCTTAAAGAACGAGAAGTGATCCTCAATTTGTCCGAAATACCATAATCCAAGAAGTTGGGTCACTGCATCTCTTACCGCCCATTTTATCAAAACGAACCCAGTGATTCTTTTCAAACCCATTTTAGACCCATCCCAAAAAGCCCCAAAAAAGGAAACAAATCTTCCAACCAGGTCATTAACGATTGTGATAAAAAGAACACCAAAAACCAAAGAATAAATCACCGTAAACCCTAGAATTACCCACCCATATGCCGCCGAAAGAAAGCTAACAACAAAGAACAGAACAGCTGCATCATGGCGCCCCAATTCAAATCCTTTATAAACGAAATGAAAATCCACAATCCTTTCTTGCTGTTCCCCTTCATTGTTTTCGTAGTCAAATGGAATCGTCTTGAATTTGACACCGTACCGAACAATTTTTGGCAACAGAATCCCGTTATCCGCAACGAAATTGGAAAACCCTAATTTAGTATCGAAGTTTGAAAGAATCACCGGCGTGCCATTGAGGGGGCGATTAGAGAAGGAACTGAACGGGGATCGGTGGCGGAAGTCATCTTCAGAAGACAGGAAGTCGTCCTCAAGAGTGGCAGCGCGCGTCAGGTGGAGGAAAGGACGGCGAGTGTGGCGACGGGTGAATTGGAAACGCTCATGCGGGTGGGAAGGGTGGAGTTCGAGGCGAGTAATGAGGGATTTGAAAGAAGGATCGCGATCAATATAGGAATTGAGGAGAAAGGAGCCGGATTCAACTAAAGAACGAAAAAACATGAGCAGGAGAGAAAGGAGGATGAACATGAAAGGGCGGGCGGTGAAATGCACGGCAGTCTCTTTAAGGATCTCGGATGTCGACCGTAGCTGGCCGAACCGGTGGTGGTGGTGGTCGGTCATGGCGGTTTTCTCTCAAAAATTTAGATTTCTGGGAAGTGAATCATAGGCGTGAAAGAGAGGAAAGGCCAAAGCGAATGTTTCTAAGCTTTCCTCTTTTTTTTTTCTAATTTATTTATGGCTCAATTTAATAATAATCACTTAAAATTATCATCCAATTTTATTCTTTAATATATTTTAGTCATTAAATTTTAAAATAATTAATTTATTCGGTAAACTTTTAATATTGTATTTTTTTTATCATTCTTCCATTAAATGTCTAACATTATTATGACGTAGATTAAATAAATAATAAAATATTAATACAAGACTGAGAAGTAAATCAAGAACAAAAATTAAACACTAAAAACATCCTTCTCCTTCTTGAAAACAATGTTTTCCAGCTTTGTTTCTTCTCCATTTGTCTTAGTTAGCTAATGGCGATCCCCAAAATCTACAAGCTAAAGAAGAAGAGTTACAGGTAGCAGATTGACAACGTGTTAAAATCAAAGCATTTTTTGGTGGCGATGAACACGAAGAATATACGAAAATCTTAGCTTCCTTTTCATCTTTTTCACTCTTTTCGTCTTTGTACTTCAGTTTTGACCCCAAAGTTTGGTGAATCTTCTCTATTTTTGGGATTTCTACAACACCTAAAATGAAAAAAATACCCCCCGTTTCTTTCAAGAGTATTGAAAGCCAGGCTTGACCTTACTTTCCCGAGAAAATGATGACAAAACATAGCATTTTTGATCCACGTACAACGTACACGGCCACGACGACAAATTTTGCACTGGTTTGTTTGAAGCGTTTGACACAAACTTAAATCATACAAGTAACTTTATGTGAAGAAGGCTCCTGGGCTTTAATGGCCTATGGATGACTTTTTTGTCAACAAACAAATTTTTTGATAATAAATCCACAAAATTGATGAACATAAAAGGAATTCAATAGAAATGAGCAGCAAACCGTCAATCTTTTAACTTTAGAATTCATAAAACTGTCCAATTTCATAAAACTTTAGAATCCGAAAAAACTCAAAGTAAATAATGAAGACCAATGTTAATTCTACTTTTAACAAAAATCCATTGCTTCAAAAGATATATTCTTCCATATGCTTTTTAAATTAGAGAGGGTTGGAGAAATTATTTAAACCCTAAAAGCCTAATAAAAGAAATTACCTTTAAATTTATATGATAACTCTTCAGAAATCAAAGCACCAAAACTAGTATACAAACAAGTATATCCTTTTCTTCGCTTCCTCTTCACTGCAACATAAAAAAACAAAAATAAGAAAATGACTAGTGTGAGGAAGAAGGTCTAGTGTGACGAAGATGGTTGTTCGATTTTGACAAGGGGATTGATTTAGATGTTGACTAGGTGAGAAAAAGGAGAAAGTTCAACGAGGATTTGGTTCAACGGCAGCTAAACCTCTATTTCTGACGATGATAGAGATGAACGGTGAAGGTGAGGGTAAGATTGTAATTTAGGGTTTAGATTTGGTATAATATGATTTTTATTTTAAATTATTTTTATATTTAATAATAAAAAAATTACATATCATAACCGTGTTAGACATTAAACGAAGGATTGATGAAAAAATACAATATTAAAAGTTTAGTGAGTAAATTGATCATTTTGAATGTTTAGTGACTAAAATAGGTCAAAAAATAAATTTAAGTAATAATTTAAGTATTTTACCCATTATACTAATTTTTAAAATGAATATGTAATTTAACTCTAAAATGGGTTAAATGCACCGTTAGTTCCTAAAGTATATTATTTGTACCTAGTTGTGTTTAAAGTTTTTTTAAAACGTTTTAGCCTTTAACTTTATCTTTCTTACTTGGTTTACTTTAATCGTTAAATTTTTTTGGCCAATCAAATTGCACCATGTGACATATTTGATTACCTCGCTTTAATAAAAATGGCCAATGACATGTTAAGTCTTTTAATTTTTATTTTTATTCAATTTAGTCTTTAGATTTTTTTATTTAATCCAAAATTGATCGTATTTATTTCTAATTTTTATATTTTATTCCAATGTTATAATTATTGTCGAAAGTATTATTTTATTTATATATAATATTAAATTCAAATTATATATAAGAGAAGTATTATATTATATAATATTATTTTATTTATATGTAATATTAAATTTAAATTATATATAAGATAAGTATTATATTATATAATATTATTTTATTTATATGTAATATTTAATTATATTTAATTCTCCATGGAAATCACTTGAACTATTTACATATAAATAAAATAATATTATCGATAATAATTATAATATTAGACTAAAATATAAAAATTAGAAATAAATATGATTAATTTTAGATTAAGTAAAAAATTTAAAGATTTAACTGAACAAAAATAAAAATATGAGAGACTTAACATGTCATTGACCCTTTTTTATTAAAGTAAGGCAATCAGATGTGCAACCTGGCACAATTTGATTGGCCAAAGATGTTTTTAACGGCTAGGGTAAATCAGATAATAGAGATAAACGTTAAGGGATAAAAACGTCCAAAAAAAACTTTAAAGAGCAATTCGGTACAAATAGTATACTACTTTAAAAGCCAATGGTGTATTTAAGTCTATAAAAAAGTATTTTCTACTAAATATGTGCTTAACGCTATATCTATAATCATTTAAAAAAATTTTGTGATGTATATTAAAAAAATTTATTATCCAATTAAAAGGTGATAAGTGACTCATTTTAAAATTTAAAAAAATATTAAAATCTTAAATTAAAAAAACTTAATTAATATTTTTTCTTAAAAAAAACTATACAATTCTTAAACTCCTAAATCTCAATGTCCATTATTATCTTCGATGACCAGTACCCTACCCCTCTGTCGATAGATCCCATGGCTCGATATCCCCTGATCATAATCTTAAATCCCTAAAATTTAAAAAATCTCAAAAAACCTTTATCTACAAACATATATGTACAAAATAAACATTAAAATTTTAACAAGTCAGTAATGTTCAACTTAACCGAACACAAACCCAACAAGTAGCCCAGTGAATGATGTTCATCCTAAGAGATTCAGGTTCAATCGCTCCGTTTATAAAGTGTGCCCACTGTCAACGAGTTAAAAATATATATAAATATATATTACTATATAATCACTTTTTTATCCTTTATCAAGTTTTATTTAATTAAATTAAACTGTAATTAATCTACTTCGAGTTAATCTAACTTTTAATTAAACCAAGCATCGTTCACTTATAATTTAATCAGTCAATCAACAACATGAATATGATTCAATTATGTATGAGTAAATAATCCAATGACATTAACTCATTCACATGTCAAACAATATCATAACAAGAATCCATGCTTATTATCAGATATTCGGATATCGCATATTTTCTAAATAAAATTTTTTAAGATGTTTTTATTAATATTTGCATCGTGTATATTTATTTTTGTTCATAATTTTCTTGTGTGAATTAATTTCTTTTGTATTACATTTTTTTTGTTTGAGCCAAGGTATCTACCGCCGATAACAGTAACTAATCTCCTCACCGCAAGTGTTCTCACTAAAAAATAAACGGCTGACTATAAAATATACTTCATTCCCGTTAGAAAGTCAACGAGGTAGTCTTTGCTCTTGTCAGAGTGCGACTTTCATTTCCTTTTCGAAATAGAGAGACATCAAAATTGGAGACTTGACCTTTATTTTCAATGATAGTTCGCTCCTTTTAAAATAATAAGCATGCATTCATAAATGGATCATAACTTAATTTTTTTTCAAACTCGTAAATCTAATATTAAGACAATAATTAATCGATTAGGCACTAATTTTAGGTGTTATGAGTGTTAATTCTTCCACATACGTAATTGATTCTCGAATCATTTTTGATTTCATAAACCAAAAGAAATTGTCGTTTTAGTAAAATGAATCTTTTATTAGAACCAATCTCATCTAAAAACAATTGGTAGCGATCCCGTTACATTTTTAAAAGAACCTAGTCGGACTTAAAGACCGTTCTATATATATATAATCACCGAATTTGAAGATTAAGCTGTATCAAATATGGTAAAAACACTTTATGTAGCCTATTTAGGACAATGTTACATCTACCCACTAGGTCATCTACTCAGTTGAGGTGTCATATGATATTATAATTAATAAATATTATACAACTATGTTTTTTAATAAACAAATTTTAAAACGATAAATGTAATACATTTAATATATCTTTTACCAATAATTTTTTTTAAGATTATAAATACAATACAAATAATACATCTTTACCCAATAAATAATTTTTAAAACTATAAATGTATTATAATTAATATTTTATTTTTTAATATGATAATAAGAGAAACTAAGCTAACTTAAATACATTTTAGCATGTCGTACTATCATGATGCAATTCCTCCAAAATCTCAGCATGTTACTCTATTTTTTCAATCAAATTAAAAATAAAATATCATATATGAACCATGAAAACTTATGAGTTTAAGTTTGTCTCACCTTAATTTCTATGAAAACACAATCTCTTAAACTTATTGATTTTGTTCATATACTATCGGCTACGAATGAAAGAATAAACTTTAATTATTTTCTTAAAAAATTATCTCTATTACCCTTTCATGTTTCTTAAATTCTCATGTTACTATAAGAGAACCATTTCTCGAATTAAGTATTTAAATCTAAAAATTGGGAGGAGAAAATGTCTTAGTTAACTAATATTTAAACTAAAAATGACCTAAAATGCCATTATACTAAAAAGTTTTGGAGGGATAACAACCCCTCCTTCCTCATGAGTGGCTATTTCCCTGATAACTATGGTACCAAGACTCAATCGACAACAACTATCCTTTTTTAATTAGTGTAAAACATTTGAGAATCCAAAAGAAATTTCAATATCGATATAAATTATATCCTGTCAATATCAATCCAAAAACATTTAAGAATCCAAATGAATATCGAACTTAGTATAACACACCTTTTTGTACGATGTATATGTTAATAATCTAACTTTTGTGTTTAAAAATATGATTTTATCTTTTATACACATTATGTTTGAATCAAGTTAATTATCGATTTATAATATTATTTCTATTAATATATACCTATAGATATGTGAATAAAATACAAAATATAAAATTTTAAAGGGTTGAAATTGAAAAATTATCATTTAAGGTCAAAAATGAAGAATTTGAAAAATTATCATTTAGAATTTTAAAAGGATGAGACAATTGTAACTATCACTTAAGATTTAGTGTGAAAAATTTAATGCTAATTTTAAAGGGTCATTATTTTATTGATTTGTACACTAAATTTAACGAGTTTGACCACCTAAAATACCATATCAATCTGGCCATCTACTTAGTGGGTATAAAAAAATTTATTCGCCTATTTATCATGCCTATTTATCATTGCACCATTAAATATGTTAATTAGTGAGTAGAATTTATTACGATGATATTTTCATATAAAAAGGTATAAATCAATGAAACATATGTCCTAGAATTGAAAAAAAATAATTATATGAAATGCAAAATAATATCTCTAAAATAGAAATTAATGATTCTAAACCCAATGTTTGAGTTAAGTTGCAATCCTCACTCTACAAACTTTGTTTACTTGTTTTAACATTGGCATTTATTTACAAATAGAAAGATTCTCAATGTTGAAATTTTTTGAGTTTGCCATGAAAATGATTAGCAAATAAAATGAAAATAAATTTTGGTTTCCCGCCCAATTCTCCAACACTTTGTCTTGGTTAATCCGGACTAATCCACGTGGCACATTTAATTTTAGTGGGTGAATCTCTCAATAGGAATTTTTTACATACACAAAGCCTCGAATTCAAGATTTATTTAAGTGATACTAAGTTGCTTACTAATTGGACCAACTTGCTTAATTACAAATAATCATTGTAAATATTATCTATATAAATATTAAAAATCTTTTTTCTTTCCACTCTTTTATATTTTGTTATTTCATAATAGTTGATTCTCTAATAGGTGCAGAGTAAGGCTATTAAAAGAAGAAGAAGAAGGTGAGAAGAGAGAAAGAATCATGGAATTGCTCAATCCATTCCCATCAAACAAATGAAAAATTGATCAAACATGCTTTTGGTTTTATTACTTCGAAACAAAAAGGTGAAAGATCATAGAACAAATTTCCAAAGATTGAAACGAGAGCAAATTTATCATATTGGAAGAGGGGCGCCGTTCCATTCCTTAAGACATTCCAGCATATGATCAATGATCTTTCCGTTGCACATAGCACTGAACACCTTGTCAAACTCCTCACCAGGTGACTTCACTTCTTCTCCGGTTAACAGCCTAGTTCCTAGCTCCTCCCTTACGAATTTGTACAACGGATACGATCTGCATTCCTTGATCTTGTTAGGTATTGCTGCATTTCCATTCTCGAATGACACCCGTGCACTCTCGATCTCCTTCGGCAAAACAGCCTTAATTCGTCTCCGAAAGCTGCAATCTTTTGGAAGATTGAAGTACTTGTATTCTTCTCATCCTCACCGTTAGCCAATGCATGCTCAACAAGAACACGCCTCAGCTTTGGCATCAATGGATACGTAGCACTGCAAGGGTCATCGACATAGGTGAAAATGTATTCGTGATCCACGGCTTTGAGTAAATCCTTTTAGCAGAGTCTTGACGGGTGAACTTCACCACTTGGATCAACAGTTAGGATTTTCTTAGTTGTCTGGCTCACAGTGTTCATCACAGTGTTCTTCAGATTATCTTCTAAATTCCTTAAATCAATGGCTAGGCAAAGAGCCACCAAGAATGTTGTGGACATCAGCTTCAAGATATCAACAGCTTCGGCCGTTTTTCTTGAAGAGATTAATCCCAAGGAGTTCACATCTAGGTTGTGCTGCTCGGTTCTTTGAACATGGTTGGTGACTGGATTAGCTAAGTATTGGAGCTCAGAAAAATAGGAAGCCATTGCAACTTCAGCACCCTTGAAACCATAATCCAGACTCGGGTTCCTACCGCCAGAGAGGTTTGATGGGAGACCATTGTTGTAGAAATCTTTAACAAGTTCAGAGAATTGAGCAAACATAAGTTTCCCGATAGCCAAGATAGCTAAACGAGCATTGTCCATCGAGACACCAATTGGGGTACCCTGGAAGTTGCCACAATGTAATGCCTTGTTCCTCAAGACATCGACCAAAGGGTTATCATTGACAGAGTTAATCTCTCTTTCGATAGATTTGGTTGCGAATCTGATCACTTAAATCTGTGGACCAAGCCATTGCGGAGAAGACCTATCGATCCTGTTTCGGCTTCTGCAAAGGGTGCATATCATTCAACTTCTTAGCCGCTTTTACAAAAGAGCTCCCCTCAAGTATGTGTTCCATTATAGCAGCAGCCTCGATTTGTCCAGGACGGTGCTTCAGTTTATGAATCAAATGGTCAGTGAACTCGGGTAATTTACAGTGCATAACTTCAGCAAAAATTGCAGATAAAATTTCTGACAAAACAGCCAATATGTTTGTTTCAAAGAGAACAATGGAAGCCATGCCTGAGACAACTGCAGTGCCATTGACTAAAGCAAGGCCTTCTTTAGGTTGCAACACAAAGAACCTGGAATCAATACCGGCTGCACAAAAGGCTTCCTGGGCACCAAGAGGTTCCCCATTGGGTCCAACGGCTTTGGATTTAGACCTGCCGATTGTTGGTAATGCTCAAGAGTGAAGAGCCTGTAATCCCACACGTGTCTGCACGAATTATCTTTTTAGAGAAAATTAGCAAGAATTTTCCATTGAGTTTTTCGGACTGCAAATGATTCTTTTTCTACCACTGTATTTATAGATAAATTGATTTGAATTTGAAATTTGGATAGCCTCTTAATTTGCTGTCAATTACGTTAATTACAATGGTAATTAAGCAGCTGTAATGTTGATTTTTATGGGAATTAAGCTGCTGTATTTTGACAGTTTCCTTTTGCTGTATTACAGCATGCATTTCAACGTGCAGTTTTTGGACGAATCTGGATTGAAAGCAGTCCAGTTCCAGCTGTTATGATTGCTGTAACTGTGGTATTAATGGACTGTTTCGAAAATTGAGGAAATCAAGTGGCTGTTTCGGGAAGTTTTAAAATTCAGCATTTAATCTAATTAAAAGTAATCTGTTTTTGGATGAAAATACCCTTGATTTTTTCACTATAAATACAAGGGTGGTTTTTCACTTTTTACACACTCAAGAAAACACAAACACTTGCAAACAAAATTCTCTCTACTTCTTTAGAGTTCTTTTTGTGTTTTTTCCAAAGCTTTTGAAGGCTTTAAGTTCTTGAGAGAAGAGTAATACTGCCAAAAGTTAGCTCCGGTTTTCGGGTGTACGCATTCTCGGAAAGGCCGTGCTAAGCTCAGGGGGCATTCGACCAATTACAGTGATTATACACATCGGGTCAAATTTGCTTTTGAAGCAGTGGTTTTTCACGACACGATTGTTGTTTATTTTTATATTATTTTATTTTGTCCTGTCAGTGCTTATGGTCTATTTTGCAGTCAATTTTACCAACAATTTAGAAGCAAATTCAAACGACAAAAATGTCAAAACAATTGAACAAGCTAATTCCTGATTTGTCCAAGCTTGATGCACTTGACGGGTTCAACTATAGGAGATGGTCTCAAAGAATCATGATATTACCTTGACTACGTGTTGATCCGGCCACAACCATCTCAGCCAATCTCAGACGATGTTGATGCCATTATCACCAATGAAGATCTTGTAGCCGTTTAAGTGTCCGTCGATAAGTTTCAGAAGGACAACAAGATGGTTCGAGGCCATCTGTTAGTCACATGTCAAATAAACTGTTTGACATGTTCCACAAAGAAAAAAGTGCTAAGTTGATTTGGTATACTCTCGAGAAGAAGTACGAAGTAGACGACGTAGGAATTAAGAAATATGTGGTCGACGAATGGTTAAAGTTTTAGATGACAAGCGAAAAAACGATCATGGATCAAGTCCATGACTACGAGAAGTTGGTGTCAGACATCTTTTTCTGAAGGAATGAAGAGGTGCGAGGTGATGCAAGCCAACGTCCTGATCGAGAAGTTACCCAAGTTCTAGTCCGACTACCGTAATTCCCTCAAACACAAAAGAAGGGATATGCCAATAGAAGAGTTGGTAGCTTACATGAAGATAGATGAGGCAACCCGGTTGAAAGATAAGGTTTCCATGTAACACCCTTAACGTATACTCGTAGCACGAATACACATTAAGGATGTCACAATATTATTTAACAGAGTTCTAGACTTGTAATTTTTTTTAATATCCAACATAAAACTAATTTATAAAATAACCCTTTCTCGACTTTCGAAGTATTAATAGCCTATTTGCAGATTGCTAGTTTTAACCCTGAATTGGTTTATAAATCATATTAGTCAGTTATTAAAATAAGTATATAACTCAGGGTGAAAACTAGGTACACTGCCTAAGCTCTTTCTTGAATTTAAAATCATTATGCTATAAACGATGAATAAAATTTTACCCGATTAAATATCTTTACCGATAATTCTTTAACCATACGAATAATTTATACTTCCATGGTTAATTCTCTATACTATCTTAAACTAATTTATCACATTACTAGTACATTATCATGTTCTTATTTATTTACGGTTTATTTTTGAAGCTGATTATTTATCTTACTATTAATCAAACTCGTGCCTTTAAAACAACTAACGAATAAATAGATACATGCCCACTAGAGAATATCATAAATTAGAATGTCTTACTGATTTTTGGCAAATTGCAGCTTGATTAACATGCTTGACTCCTCTTTCGGTAAGTTTTCAATAACCTACGTGTGAAACAACATACGCTAAGTATTCACTTAGTGAGGCAAAACATATAAGGTTATCAAATAATTGACATGAACATAATTCAAGGCTTATTTTTATATCTAGCTTATCTAAGTATAACTGATAAATTACTTGTATTAAGTTCATCATGTTTACTTGACATACTTCAGCATGCATCTCATAGCATAATATAACCAGTTTCTATGTCATTTCATAGCAAACTTTATCATAATTTTAATTCTTTGCATAACATATCAAACAAAGAAATACATATATTTCTAAGCTTAACATAATCGGGAAAATACTGATCTTACATAAAATACATAGATATACAAAGATATACAGAGAGTACGGAGAACCTGTTATTTCTCGTACTTAGTACCAAAACTTTTGCAGAAAACTTAGTACATAGCGGAATTTGCCAAGCTCACTAGCTCGATTGCATGCACTTTTATTAATCTTTTAAATTTGCCCAAAGTATACTTTATGAGATCAAGGTACTCGAGTCACATGAATAAAACACCAGAGTGTCTAACATGAACATGTAAATGAGTACGTACTCGAGGATGCTCTTTGCTCCTCATAAAAGCACCTCGTTAGTTCCATTAGCACTATGGGCGTGGATCGCCAGGGTGCACACCAAGGGCTTGGGTCCCCAAGGTGTATGTGACACCATCGTAGTCATAAAAACATATAATCATATCATAACTTGAGTGATGTAGCTGCTAAGGACTCTATGGCATGCCAACTATTCCAAGGACTCCCACTTTGTAATAGTTGGGAATATAGATATATGTATATCATGATCAGAAGTTATCATATCAGATGTCATTAATAAATCATAATGACAGTTCATAACCCAAATAATATCAGGTATACTATAACAAAGATATCTATTAGAGCATTAACAATGTATTATACATATTACTTGCTCTTACCATATTCAAATAACATATCAGTTATAGTGACTATCATAACATTTCACAGATAAGTTCTCATACTTGAAACAGTATGTTATTCAAGCCATATTAGCTTACTTATTAAGAATAATTTTCCAGTCAGTGATCATGTATCAAACACATCACTTATTCTTAATTTTTTTATGAACATAACATATCATAAATAATTCTTTAGTCATATGTTAGGAACATTGTCCCCACATTGCTCGCTATATTACTTACCACATTTAAATAGTAGAACATAACGTCAACATATATCATATCATGCATTCATAAATAAGGTTGGCTTATCGTAAGCCTTCCTTTATCAAATGCATAATTAAGTAACAATTAAGGCACTCACATTGGCCACTTAACACAATGCCTCACTAAGTCCTAGTTCAATCCTTTCTTTTATAGTACCTCGAACCTTCTTTGATTCGGACTTGACTTTATTAATCACATGAATACAATAAAATATTTGTTAGATTCAAATCTAACAATACCTTAAACATGCTGTTTAATGTAATCATTCGAATATAAAATTTCCAATTATTTTTCTTTCTTCCTTGTACTGTTCAAAAACTCATTATGGTCTTTAGTGACCAATTTGAACTTCCAATAATTCTTCCGAGCTTGCTAACTAACATTTAAATACAAAATGTTTCAAATTCCATTTTCTGACAGCTTGCACTACATTCAAAGATTTACTTATACAGAGCAGAATACATACTGAATCTTAATTCCCTTTATATCGTAGAAACTAGATTCGATAACGGTTCTAACAGTATAAGCCACATAAATTAATAAAATATACAAATATTATGAAAATTCCTTACATTCACGTCACAGAGTTGTCCAGGCAGAAACTACCCGATAATTTTTTGACCTTCATTCGATTAAAAATTCATATCTTTTAACTCAGAACTCGAAATCAGTTTTCGTTTGTTGGAAACGAAACTAGACTAACAAATCTTTACAACGGTATGAAATTCATCATCTAACCATTTTTGTAGAATTTATGGAGAATTTTTAAACTTACTGCCATAATTCAAATTCCAACATAACTTTCCATAAATAATTTCTAATTTACACTAACTTCTCCCTATTTCTCTACTTGTCAATTTAGTCCTATAACTTTACTTAAAATGACCAGAATAAAGCTTGTATTCATATGTTCTCTTTACATCCTTCATCAAAATAGGCTTAAACCTTTACTTCTCTATTTTTTTTCTTGATTTGTCGAGATGGTCACCAAATTTCAAGTATAAGGATTCAAGCTTCTTAATTTTGCAAATTAGTCCTCAAATCAACATTACTACCTTAATTCCATCATTTTAACTAAAAAATCATATTTACTCCTTCTACATATCCTCTTTACCAAATAGACAATTCAAGTTTGACAAATTGTCAAAATGGTCACTAATGCGATTATCTGTCAGTTTAGCATTCTAACTTCATTTTCATGTCTCTAACATCATTAACAACATAAATACACATCAAATTCATAAAAACCAGATCTGATCCCTTAATTTGAAGCTTGCTGAAATGGTCCCTATGTATTTAACGTAGGGTTTTGCTTCAAACAACAAATCCAGCTTACTAGATCATTAATCCAACATCACAAACTCTAAGTTAGACTTGAATCCATAAACCCTAATCTTCTCTAGAAAAACCAAAATATGTAGGGTTTAAATCCCAACTCAATAGCATGATTCTAACATCATACAAGCATGATTCTAACTTAAAATCAACCATGGATTCATAAAATCATAAAAGCCCCAATTTGTTCATAAACCCTAATTTCTTCCTCATATCAAATATCATCAACCAAGCAAGTATTCTATGAATTATTTACATTAAAATATAGAGCTCAAAGAGTAGAAAAACTTTGTAGTTCAAAAGATTACCTAAAAACCGAGATTCGGGGCTTAAATCGAGCTTGGAATTTTTTCTTCTTTCCTCTTCCTCTTCTCTTCACCAGGGTTTTGGGGAGTGTTTTGATGATAATTTCTTCATATTTCATGTATTTAATACACTTGTATTATGAAAAAAATGAATTTTTAATTCAATAAATTCCACTTTCCAAAATTACCTTCCAACTAGATCTATATTTCTAATTTCCATTTTTGTAACATTTCAACTAGACTTAGTTGGATTCTAATCAGCCACTATTCATCAATAAAAGAAATCCCAAAATTCATTCCTTGTCCCTTTTGGGCGAAATGACCAAAATGCCCTTTACTGATAAACTTATTCACAAAATTACCATTCCATGTCATTTCAATAGATTTAAATTTTTCCGACCTTTTTAACATCAAAATATCCATAAAATAATATTTTATGAATCTTCTAAGGTTCATGGAACTATCTCTAAAATTTTAGCTCTATTCGATTGTCGATAATTACTTAGGACTTTTACTACGATTTCTCGATAATCGAATTAACGAATTGAATCTGTGACTTCATATTTATAAATTTTAGGATCTGATATTAATATATTATTCCATCATCTAATAAAATTTTATGTATTTCCACTCATCCATACAGATGTGGGACCTTCCCAGATGGTCATCCATCCTAAGGCCTGAGCACGCTTAACTCCGAAATTCGATCAAAATTCGGTATCTTGAACTGCATTTTTCTTCCTGAAACTTTTATCAAATTTCGTATTTGTTTTATCCATATAAAGAATAAAAATAACGAAGGAATAATTTTCTTTATTCAAGTCATATATCCGGGCATCACCTAATTATTCGACTAAGAATAACTTTTTACATAATTCTCGTACCGAAATCCGAGTGATGCCAAAATACGCAGTCTAACCCAGTCTATCCATCCATGGAATAAAAATTCTTAATGGTAAAATTTTTCATTAGGGGCTCAGACTTTTCCCATCTTTATACTCTAGACACCAACTTTTGAAAAGCTATCATTTTGGTCACTAAATTTTAAACTTAAATTTCCATTCCAATTTTCCTCGGATTTCAACCAAACTTTGCAAGTACCCTAATTAGCTTGCCCTCTATCATCTGATGCTTTTAAATCCCAAAAATTTCTTTTCCATAACCCATAATCGAAGAAATCCTAACTTTTGCAATTTTTTTTGTCATTTTGGTCAGTAAGTTAGCTTTTAAGCTACTAACTTAGTAACAAATGACCTTAATACTGTTTAACGAAATTTTGGGGTGTTACATTCCAACTCTAGTCAATCTTATTTAAAAGATAACTTGGTTGTATCTGGTACCACCTCAGGTTCTAAATTTAAACCAAAGAAAAAGGCAAACCAGAAAAAGAAAATCAAACCCTAGACAGCTACCATTTTCAAGAAGCTAAGAAAGGACAAAGCCCAAGGCAAAGTGGCCAATTGCTATGTATGTGGGCAGCATGGACATAAAGCCTATCAATGTCAACAACGGTCAGACCACCAGAACAATCCACAAGTCAACGTTACAGAGAATGCTGGTGATGTCATTGTAGCGGTGGTTTCAGAAGTGAATCTGGTGGAAAACAACATCGAGTGAGCTATGGACACTGGTGTTTCAAGATATTTCTACGCCAAACGGGAACTATTCACTGAGTTTGAAATTGTAGACAAGGGAGAGCAAGTTTACATAGGAAACTCTAGCAGCTCAGACGTGCTAGGCAGAGGGAAAGTTTCGCTCAAGCTGACCTCAGGTAAAACTTTAGCATTGAATAATGCCTTATATGTACCCGCCTTGCGTCGAAATTTAATTATTGGTGGATTACAAAATAAGGCGGGCGTTAAACTAGTTTTCGAAGCAGATAAACTAATACTTTCTCAAAACGGAGATTATGTAGGGAAAGAATTTTTATAAAATGATTTTTTGTAATCGAAACCCAATTTAATGAAAATAGTGAAGCCACTACTTCTTCTTATATTGTTGAGACTCTTGATATGTGGCATGCTAGATTAGGACATATGAATTTACAATCACTAAAGAAACTCATAAAAATGAAGTTACTACCTAATCTAGGAGATAATAGCCTTTAACCAATGTGAAACTTGTGTAAATGCTAAGCATACTTAACCTTCTTTTAAGATGGTTTCTAAATGTAGATCTAAACTTTTAGAATTTATACATATTGATCTAGCAGACTTTAGAAACAATGAGAGTAATAGAGGATAACACTATTACATTACCTTTGTAGATGATTACTCTAGATATACAAATGTTTAACTCCTTAGAACTAAAGATGAAGCTGGAAACTTCTTTCTTATTTATAAGGAAAAATTTGAGAATCAACTTGATAGGAGAATAAAACGTGTTAGATCCGACATGGGTGGTGAATATGGGTCTAATTTTCTTAAAGAGGTGCGTGAGAAGAATGGCATAATATATGAGACCTCTGCTCCATATTTTCCTCAATAGAATGGTATTGCCGAGAGGAAAAATAGAACTTTAAAAGAGATGATAAACTCTTTGTTAATAAGTTCTGGGTTATCTGATAACATATGGGGAAGTCATTCTCTCGACCAAACATATATTGAATTGAGTACGTTATAAAAAATTAAACTGTACTCCTTAAAAATTTTGGAAAGGTTATGCACCAAATCTGTATTACCTAAAAGTGCGGGGGTGTTTGGAAAAAAGAGGTTTGCATGACTTTAAGAAAACCACTATCGATCCTAAAACTATTGATGCAGTGTTTATAGGGTATGCTACAAATAGTGCCACATGCATGTTTATGTCTTTACATGACTTCTCAATTTGTTAATCTAAAGATGTTGTGTTCTTTGAAGACTCATTTCATCTTAAGAAACCTAGATTAAATGTTAAAACACAATGAGAAATTCATACACCTACTTCTCCAGCCTGCCAAGGAGACTCTAGAGTTTGAATTAGAGCCTATAAGAAGTAAAAGGCAAAAGGTAGCTACTATATTTGGACCATATTTTATAACTTACTTTATTTCAGAAATTAGTGATTTAGACTCTATACCTAAACCTATACCTAAACCTACTAGATGAGGATCCAAAGACATATAATGAAGCTATAAGTTCAATTGATGCTAGTTTATGGAGAAATGCCATTTATTATGAACTGGAATCAATAATGTCTAATCACACTTGGGAGTTGGTTGACTTGCCTAGAGGATTTAAACCTACCAGTAATAAATGGGTATTTAGAAAGAAACTTAGACTAGATGGGTCAATCCAGAAGTATAAGGCAAGATTAGTAGTCAAAGGGTTCACTCAGAAGTTTGGTATTGACTTATTTGATAGGTACTCACCTATGAAAAAAATCTCAACGATTCGTGCCTTGTTTGCAATCGCATCCATTCATAAGTTGCATGTACATCAAATGGATGTAAAGACTGCATTTTTGAATGAAGATCTAGACGAGGAGATCTATATAGAGCAGCCACCAGGTTTTGAGACACCTGGTATGGAAGGAAAAGTGTGTAGACTTAAAAAGTCTCTCTATGGCCTTAAACAAGCTCCAAAGAAGTGGTACAAGAAATTTTATAAAACCATTTTTAGTTTTGGTTTTATTGTTAATAGTGTGGATGTGTGCACGTATTTAAAAATGTTGGAACTGATTGTATCATCATAATCTTATATGTGGATGACATGTTGATATTTTGTACTAATATTGAATCCATTAACAAAACGAAAAATTTCTTGTTTACTAAATTTGAGATGACTGACTTGGGGGAGGTTGATGTGATCTTAGGAGTAAAAGTTACCAAAATTGAAAAGGGATTTTCTTTAAATCAAACACACTATATTGAGAATGTGTTAAAGAAATTTGACAGTTTTGATGTCATCCCTGTTTGAACGTTTTATGAATCTAGTATCCATCTTTTTAAGAATAAAGGAAATAGTGTTTCCCGGGAAGAGTATGCTAAAATTATTGGAAGCCTTATATTTTTAATGAACTATACTCGGCCTGATATTGCCTATACAGTGAGTAGGTTAAGCAGGTATACTCATAATCCTAGTGGTGAGCACTGAGTTGCACTTAGACACTTACTTAAGTATCTTAAATGTACTATTGATTGGCAGCTCGATATTGTTGTTTTCCTTCAGTCTTAGGGGGATATTATGATGCCAACTAGGTTACCAATAATGATAAAGTAAGCTCCACGAGATGGTATGTCTTTACCTTAGGTGGTCTAGGGATTTCATGGAAGTCTATTAAGCAGACTTGTATTGTTCGCTCTACCATGGAGTCAGAGTTTATTGCTCTTGACATAGCTGGGCAAAAACCTGAATGACTTAGAAATTTGTTAGCAGAAATTCCTTTGTGGGGAAAACTGACTCCTCTGGTGTCCTTGTTATGTGATTCACAAGCAGCGATATGTGTGGCTAAAAGCCAAGCTTACAATGGTAAGAAGAGACATATTCACATAAGACATGAATCAGTGAGACATTTAATAAGGAACGGAGTACTCTCTTTAGAGTATGTGAAGTCGAAAAAGATCCTACTTGATCCGCTTACCAAAGGGTTAAGTTAAAAATTGGTTCTGGATTCGTTGAGGGAGATGGGTCTAAAGCCTATTGGTTGAGGAATTCATGGTGGATACCCAACTTAGTTATCTAAGTTCAATGTGGTCAAATGAAACCATGGAGAGTACTTATAGTGTACATTTTTACAACCAATCCTTATGACGAACAATGTACATAGTCAAGTTGAATTTTATTACTCTTAATAAATTCATAGCCCAGGTTTAGGGTGGTCTTAGTAACAAAGACTTGATGAATTTACTGATTTTGGTTGAATAACTACTCTTAAGAAGTTCATAGCCCAGTATTGAGTGGGTAGTCATATCACGAAGGACTGAATGAACTTGCCGCTAGAAAAGATGAGTTTTTTTTAACTCTTAATGAATTCAATCCCAAGAGTTTGAGTTGTTCTATTGAGAAGAACGTAATGAATTCACCGATTAAAGATGTTGAGTTTTTATTCTCAATGAATTCTTATCCAGAGTTTGGGTGGTTCATTTTATAAATGAACTTGAAGAATTCGCCTATTTATTTGAGAGGATAAGCTTGAGGAAAAGGCTCTTAATAATTTCATAGCCTTGATCTGGGTGGTTTATGTTGAGATAAACTTGATGAAATTACCTACGTAAGTGAGAAGGATTAGCCACCTTCTATGAAAAATATTGGGCCGTTTTTCTAGTACACTTACTAGAATCCTGAGGTATTGTGGCTATATATATATATATATATATATATATTCTTTGTTGACTTATCGAGGACTTTAGTGGATGAATGAGGTTAGTCGTGTGTTATGAGTTCCCTTCTTTCATTATGTACTAGTTTCAGTTACGTTCACTAGTGCTTAAGCGGCTAGTCTCGCTATTGCTCTTCTCGTGTTTTTAAAACTTCAAATCTTTCAATTAAAAAAATTATTATTAGAATTCTTTCGCATTTGTGAGGGAATGTTGGTAATGCTCAAGAGTGAAGAGCATGTAATGTTGATTTTTATGGGAATTAAGTTGTATTTTGACAGTTTCCTTTTGCTGTATTGCAACATGCATTTCAACGTGCAGTTTTTGGACGAATCTGGACTGAAAGCAGTCCAGATCCAGCTATTATGATTGCTGTAAATGTGGTATTAATGGACTGTTTCAGAAATTGAGAAAATCAAGTGGCTGTTTCAGAAAGTTTTAAAATTCAGCATTTAATCTAATTAAAAGTAATCTATTTTTGGACAAAAATACCTTTAGTTTTTTTCACTATAAATACGAGGGTGGTTTTCACTTTTTACACACTCAAGCAAACACAAACATTTGAAAACAAAATTCTCTCTGCTTCTTTAGAGTTCTTTTTGAGTTTTTTTCAAAGCTTTTAAGTTATTGAGAGAAGTGTAATACCGCCAAAAGTCTGATGTATGAATTCTCGGAGAGACCGTGCTAACATCAGGGGGCATTTGACCCATTGCAGCGATTACACACATCTGGCCGAATTTGCTTCTAAAGTAGTGGTTCTCCATGACACGGTTGCCATCTATATTTTATATTATTTTATTTTATTTTGTCAGTGCTAACGATCTATTTTGTAGTTAATTTTACTAACACCAGTGAGCAATCCAGCAATGTATGAAAGAGGAACAATATCATCGGATGCAGTAATTGATCCCCGATGTGGCAAGCATGGGGTGATGTTGTAGTTGAGAAGCTTGGTGATTGCCTCCAGAATTTCGAACCTTATCTCGAAGTATCCCCAGAACAGGGTGTTGGTCCTAACAAGCATGGCTGCTCGAGTTGCCGAGTGAGGAAGTGTGTGGCATGACTCTGTACAATTGCCAAAGATCCCAGCATTCAAGAACCTGAGCCAACCAACACATTCAATTGACACTGAATAAATAAAACCATCTTTGATTTGACCATTTTTTATGCATTGCATCAATATAAAAGCTTACCTAATTAGCTACTTTTGAAGGGCAGATACTTGGTTGGTTCTTAGACGAGAATTAGCACCAAAACCAGTAGTAATGCCATAGGTGTCGGTGCCTTTGCTGAGGCCATCGAACACCCAATCAGCACTAGCCTTAACGCCGGCCCTTGCTTCCTTTGAAAGAGCAACCTTGACACCAAGTCAGCTATGGCGACGGCTACAACCTGAGAAATTGTCAAGGTGGCGTCACCAAGCTTCACCAAAGGCCGCCTATACTCGGCTACCATACGTTTCACTTCATCCAAATGGCTTCCCTTGAGTGACTCAGCTGCAGCACCCAGTTCAAGGGGTCCACAACACCACCCTTAGAGCTGCTGTGTTGACCTTTTTGAGTGATCGTTTCCATGTTAAAAATTACAGAAATGGTGGAAACGAATCAATTCTGGTGAGGGGAGTTTAGTTTGTTTCCTTCCTAAAGAGAGAATGGGAATAAAGGCTGGTTTAAATAGTGATTGGGTTGGAACAACCAATAATTATTTTATTGTTTGGTGCTAATAAATGTTAGTCCAATGATTATTTTATCCTTTTTGTTTTGTTCAACCAATGATTATTTTATCCATTCTGTTGACAATGAAATTAATGTCAGTCTATTCATTACATTCTTAGAATTAGATTCATTAAGGACCATCGTGCCAGTGTCACGTGGCTAGACTTCTGAACCAGCCCACCGTGCGGCCTTAGGTAATGTGACTCAAGACAAACACCTAAGTAAGCTTTTTTAACCCCCTCAAAAGATCAAACGTCCCAATCACCGATAAACGCGGAGCGTTCTAAGCAGAAACAGATCAAAAGAGATGAGTGAAGAAAAACAATGAAAGAACGCTCAAGAACAAAGAAAGGAGCAACAAGAACACTTAGAATCTGGCTTGGTTGTCCCCCATAAAGACTGCCTTGGTTTTCTCCCAACTCAGAATCTGGCTTGGTTGTCCCCCCATAAGAACCGCTCTCCCCATAAAGAGCACCGGACTCTGACTCGATTGCCCCCATAAGGACTGCTCGCCTTGGTTTGCACCACCATGTAATATCACCCGTCCTAGATACATTTCGATCATAGAAACTCTTTTATACCAGTTGTGACTTGCCTCGATCTGGATTATCTCGATCCTTGTGCACAAACTTGGACGCTATCACATTGAACACATAACAAACTCTCATAACTCTGAAAGGTGGCCCGTGTCCCCGCCAAGTCTTGGCAACTCCATCTGATGGGTTAGGTTTTCTGCTCCCTACACCCAACAAATCCGACAAATCAAACTGTAAAACACTATCACTATGTTCAAGATGTACCTTACTCCTTGTTCTGGCATTTACTCTACGCATCAATCCTTCCTCCCTGAAGTTTGACGCCCTACTGCTCCTCGACAATGCAACACCCATCGACACTTCTCTCCTATTGAAGTTCGAAGCCTCGGCCACTTCGCCCATGGGTGGCTCCTCAACGGTCTTCACGCCAACTGCCTCGGGCAACTCTTGCCCATCCAAGGTAGTGTCCCCAATTGTCGCATCCAAATCGATGTCTTCTCGGCTTGGAGCATCCTCGACAAGCTGAATGGCTGTCAACTTCTCGGTCCCTCGCCCGTTATCTCGGCACACAGGCACAACACACTGTTATCTTGGATCTAAGATACAAATGACATCGTCACACAGAATGATGAGAGCTTCAATACGGTTAAGAAAGTTTAGTCCTAAAATAAAATGAAAGTCATCTAACTCGATTACCTTGAAATCTTTCTTGGCCTTCCAATCTCCGATCTGAAGCTCAATCTTCCGCACAGTCCCCACAATTGGAACTTCCTTGGCGTTCACTGCCTTGATCTTACCGGTTGACTCCACAACTTTAAGACCAAGCTTCTCAGCAGCCTTCTTGGACATGAATAGATCGCTTGCTCCGGTGTCCACCAAAGCACTCATCGATCGTCCTACCACGTTGATATCGACAAACATCAACCCTTTCTGCTTCTGGCCCTTCCTTGCCTTGGCAGAATTCAAAATCATCGAGCCAAGTCTCACAGCTTTTTCACTCTCAGGCTCATCCTCTTTGGACTTCTTGACTTGCTCCGAGCACTCTCGCGCTAAATGCGGCCCCCTACATCGGTAACACTTTCGATACACTTTTTTTCCCTCGGCTTCCCTCTTTTTGACGCTAGCGATTGCACCAAGTCTACATGGTTCTCCATATGACTCGTCGTCCTCATGGATAATGGCATCGAGGTGGCTCTTCTTGGGACAGTTTTTCACTACGTGTGGACCATCACAATGGTAGCACCTTACTGGTCCTCAATCCTTCCGATCATATGGCTTCACATACCGGTTGGTCTTGGTTCATGGCCTCTCCTTGCCATCATCACTGCCATCACTGGAGTAACTCTCCTCCTCGTCTCCCCCATCATTGTCCTTGCCACGGGGCTTGGAAGACTTGGATTCCTTGGACATGTAACCACTGTACTCGGTCAGAGACTACACGATGGCTAGGGCTTTAGAAAGTTCTTGCACATCCCCCTGCTCTAACTCGGTCCTGGGCCATGGCTTCAGTCCATCCATGAATGTGAAAAGCACATCCTTCTCACACAAGCCAGGGATAAGGAGTTGTAGCTCACTAAACTCCCGAATATAATCCGTAATGGATCCCTTATGTCGAAGCCTCCTAAACTTGGACTTGACTTCTCTCACAGTATTACTCGGGAAAACTGCCGCTTGAACTCCGCTTAGAACTCTTCCCAAGTTCCAATTCCCGTGCCCCCACTATTCTCATCAAGGCACCTATGTCGCCACCATAACAAAGCAACGTCAGTCAAGTAAACAACATCAGTATTTACCTTATCGACATCGTCCGTGTGCCCATTCCCCGAAAGTATTGCTGCATGAACCAAATGAAGTTCTCAACATCTTTCACCTATCGATTCCCCTTGAACTCTTTTGGTTTCAAGATTTCCTTCATTGGTCTAGGTGTCGTCGTGGTTAACACACCATTTCGCATGGCAGCCTGATAAACCACCACTTTCGCCTTTAGATCCACCATTTTCGCCCTCAAGGCCTCCAACTAGGCTTCGAGAACATCTCTCTTTCCCTCTGAATAATCACCCTGGTCATCTAGCTTCTCTAGGCGTGTATCTACTATGTTGAGTCGCTCCATAAAATCTTTCACAGATCCCTCTAGCCGGGCAATCCTCTCTTCGAGCGCTGACAACTTGTCCTTCGAGTTTTCTCGACTTCCTTTGTCAGCCTGGGTCTCCTCACCCTTTTGGCCTTCAACAACATTCTCTTCGTTCTTTAGTGCCATCTCAACTCGATGCATCGTGCCTCAAACTAGCTCGCGTCGCTCGAACAAGGCTCTAATACCAACTAATACGGGCTAGACTTCTAAACTAGCCCACCGTGCGGCCTTAGGCAATGTGACTCAAGACAAACGCCTAAGTAAGCTTTTTCAACCCTCTTGGAAGATCAAACTTCCCAAGCACTGAAAAACGCAAAACGTTCTATGCGGAAACGGATCAAAAGAGATGAGCGAAGAAGAACAATGAAAGAACGCGCAAAAACAAAGAAGAGAATAACAAGAACAGTCAGAGGATTTAGAGTAAATATCTTTATTCCTTGGAAACTTGGATACATAAAATGAGGAGGGGAAGGCCTCTATTTATAGTTGAGTTCCCCCTAATTTGACAGTCTATATAGATTTACATCGATGGTTATGATCGAAACCTACCAACCACAATGGCATAATTTTAGGAATATTCTCGTTCTATCTATGACAACAAATCCTATGTTCACATAGGTGTGGATGGAAAGCTTTCTAGAATCCTTCATAGATCAGGCCAACTTTGGTGGTCTTCTCATGCCCAAAATCTCCTTTAGAACCTCTTGAGCACCCTTGTGTGCACGTGGCTAGGACCTTGGCCCGTGGTCCGTGACACCAACATCAAGTGTTTTGTTGACAATGAAATGAATGTCAGTCCATTCATTAGATTCATCAACACCATCTTACCAGAAGCAAGGGAGAAATTACCAAAATATTGCTTTCAACTTTTTCCCCCACAAATATGAAACAATCCAAATATTAAAGATGACAGTTATTGAGATATTTAATTTTGATATAACATAAATAAAAAATATTTTTGGGATTAAACTAATTTGCAAAAATATTTCAAATGTCTATAAAATTGAAAAATATGTTTGAAAAGTTTTCAAAGGATTTTTGACTTGCTTAAAATGATTTTAAATAGCCAAAGTGTCAAAAACAAGCTCTGAGCACTGGTACAGTTTGACGCATACTGATACCCATAAGAGCTCGTACTGGTACAACTAAGCTGTGTACCGATATGCCCTTGCATCCCCAACGGCAGATTTTCCAATAGCAAAATTAGGTACTGATATGGCTTTAGCTGTACAGATACGCAAGGGGTGTACCGATACACTTGTATCGTGTACTGATACCCAGTGCAATTTTGCCCAACATCTTTTTCTATTTAAAGTAGGTGTACCGAAAGTAGTGGTCGCGTACCGATACTAATGAGTCTAGAACTACATTTAATGCTGGAAATAAAGTCCCCAACGGCTCCAAATCAACCCCAATGGCTAGTAATAGCCACAAACTCCTTGGAGGGTTTAAAAGACCTCTTCAAGCAGCCATGGAACAACAAGAAACCAACTACCAACATTCATGTATTGAGAAATCAAGTTTTGAGCTTAAATTATCATATTTCTTGTAGAAAACACTAGTGAGCCAAATTGTCACATTTGCTCAAGTGTTTAGGATTTTGGGTGAGTGCTTCATTTGCAAACTCTTTACCTTGTGAGGTTTTACTAGTTTGTTATATTTGTTTTTCTCTTGTAAAAAAGTGTTTTCAAGATTTTCATGTATAAGTCTTGGTTGTAAGGGTTATCTCCTTGATCCCGAAAAAAGGAAAGACAAATTAGTGGATTTATGGAAAATTCTTAGTACGGATGACTAAGGTAGTGGATGTCGACTTTGGATAGAAAGTCGAACCACTATAAATCATCGTGTCATTTTATTGCTTAGCTTTTTATCCACAAAAGCAAAAATCTAATTCACCCCCTCTTGGCTATCTCGGGTGATCGTTCGAGCCTCCCAACAATTGGTATTAGAGCCTCGTCTCTACACTGGATTAACATCTTAGAGTCGATCCTTGAAGTGCTCAACCTTTCTACATCAATTGGAGATTATAGAGCAATCTATCGACAAGCCTCCTTACTTCGACGGTGCCAACTACTCCTATTGGAAGAATATGATGATGTTCTTTATCAAAGCCAATGACTATCGTCTTTGGGATTTAGTTCTTGATGGCTCGTTCATCCTATAAAGAAGCAAGGCAGAATAGAATGCGAAAGATCGGTAGAAGATACAACTCAACGATAAAGCTATGCACATTTTGTTCCGTGCTTTTCGACTCCTTGAGTATGCACAGAAATCTTCTTACTCGAGTGCCAAGGAGATTTGGGACAAGCTTGAAGTCACTCATGAAGGAACAAATGAATTAAAGGAGACATAGATTGGTCTTCTCAATCTTTAGTACAAGAACTTCAAGATAGACCCAATAGAAGACATCAAAGCTATGTTCGATCGATTCTCTACCATTGTGAATGGACTTAAAGGCTATGGAGAAGTGATTCCAGACGAAAAGCTTGTGAGAAAGTTGATTTATTTATTTCCTGATTCATGAGATTCCAAGCAGACCTCAATCATTAAAGTAAAGAATTTGAAGGAGCTCAAGCACGACGAGCTTGTGGAATCTTTGCTAACCTATGAAATGATGATGTCAAAGGGGAAGAAGAAAGAAGAACAAGGCATTGAAGACTTGAATGTTGCACTTAAATCCTCCACAAGCCAACAAGAATATTCAAGTGGATAGGATAGTGAAGAAGAAGAAGAGATGGCCAAGCTTTTCAAGAAGTTCACCCGATTCATGAAGCAAGAAAAGGAAGAATCAAGACATGAATAGATAATGAAGAAAATGGATCCCATTAAATGCTTCAAATGCAAGAAGCTAGGAAAAATCAAGTGCGATTGTCCAAAGATGAAGAAGAAGGGATCAAGCCGAAAGAAGAAGGCATTTATGGCTACACAGAGTGATGAAGAGGTCTCCACCGATGATGAGGTAGCCAACCTTTGTCTCATGGTCATCGAAGAAGATTCAAGGGTAACTTTTAATTCATCTACTTCAATTTTACATACATTTGATAAATTACAAGATGCCTATGATGATTTAGTTTGGAATTTAAAGCCTCATTTTTGAAAAATAAGAAATTCATTTCAAAATTAAAAATCGAAAATGATATGCTTTCCAAAACTAATTTAGAACTTGAAGCAAGGTTTGAGAACTTTGAGAAAAAAGATTTTTTATTTACAAAACTTGCTTTCAAAAGATCAAGAAGAAAAAGATTTGATTTACAAAAGCCTTAAAAAGAAAAATAGAGAATTCTCAAAAATAATTTTGTAAAATCAAATTTTTATGTTAGAAAATATAGTTCCCCAAGATTTTTCAAAGGAAAAATTGTTAAAAATATTTGGGTCCCTAAGGGACTAATTTCTTCAAACAAAAAGGAAGACATTGAAAAATGGATTCCAAAGGGAACTCAAATTTTGAGACTAATGCCAATGGATTCAAAGCAATTTGGATACCAAAACAAAAATGATTGTCTATTTGTAAGTGTGTTTGAGCCAATGATGAACAAAGTCAAAATTTTGGAAGCTCTTGAGACACGAAGGAGGATGGACACTTGAAGAAGGAGAGGCTTAACATCCTACCTTGGTTCAAATGGTAAATTTAAATTTCACGCAATTGCTTGATCTTGTCTCTAATGTTTGATTTTTTTGATCCAAGCATGTTTTTATGACTCCATGTTGTGCCTAATTGCATATAAATAGGAGGAGTCTCAATTGCATGAGTTACATGCTTTTGCCCTAGTATGCTTATATCTATATTTTTTTACCTTAAACTTGTAATGTTTGGTTGAATTTGGTGAAAATTCATGCTTTGTATGTTTTAATTAATGATTATTGAGAAGCATGTGTAGCAATATATGAAAAATATGTATCTAGGACTTAATAGAGCCTTTGTATGGACTTAAAACTAAGTTGTAAGACCTTTTATGTTGTTTTGATGCATTTTCACCGGTTTCGTGCCTTTGGTACCGGTACAGCCCATACCGTACAAATACGACCTTCAACCAAGTACCGATACGGCCTCCTCCGTGCCGGTACACATAGACAAAAAGGGACAGTTTTGTCTCCTTTTTACCATGCCTTGTATGCTTATTGGTTTATTTTCATAAATGACATGTTTATTGAATTTCTTGTGTTTATTGAATTTATTTATTTGAAATTCAATATTTTCTCTTGAATTTTTGGACTAACAATTTTATTGATGCTTGATTAAGGGGAGCCATTTTTTTAAAATTCTTTCATGTAATTTTTTTTGATCTCTTTTCTCCATTGTTATTCTACACCAACAATTGATATTTTCTATCAATTGGTACTAAATTTCCAACGATTGGTATCAACCTTTGAACAATTGGTGTTTTGAATTTAAATGTGATTTTAAACTTAGTTTTGAAAATATTCTTGATATAACAAAAATGGGGAGAGATAGGTTTGAAAAAATTAATTTCAAAAAGAAAAAGGGGAGCTTTAAATATTTTTTTAAAATATTCTATTTTTCAGAAATTATTTTTCTAAGGGGAGTTTTTCAAAAACAATTTTCAAGTGGTTTCATTATATCAAAAATGAGAGATTGTTGAGATATTTGATTTTGATATAACTTAAATGAAAAATATTTTTGGACTTAAACTAATTTGAAAAAATATTTCAAAAGTATATAAACTTGAAAATATGTTTGAAAGGTTTTCAAAGGGTTTTTGACTTGCTTAAAATGATTTTAAACAACCAAAGTGTCAAAAATAGCCTCTGGGCACCGGTACAGTTTGACGCGTACCGATATCCAGAAGAACCCATACCGGTACAGCTAAGCTGTGTACCGATACACCCTTTCATCCCCAATGGGCAGATTTTCCAATAACAAAACTGGGTACCGATACGTAGGGGTGTACCAATACACTTGTATTGTGTACCGATACCTAGTGCAATTTTGCCCAACGACTATTTCTATTTAAAGCACGTGTATCGAAACCAGTGGTTGCATACCGATAAGCTAAGAACTACATTTATTGCTGGAAATAAAGTCCCCAATGGCTAGTAACGACCACAAACTCCTTAGAGGGTTTAAAAGACCTCTTCAAGCAGTCATAGAACAACAAGAAACCAACTACCAATATTCATGTATTGAGAAATCAAGTTTTGTGCTTAAATTGTCATATTTCTTGAAGAAAACACTAGTGAGCCAAATTGTCACATTTGCTCAAGTGTTTAGGATTTTGGGTGAGTGCTTAATTTGCAAACTCTTTACCTTGTGAGGTTTTCCTAGTTTGCTATATTTGTTTTTCTCTTGTAAAAGAGTGTTTTCAAGACTTTGAGGTATAAGTCTTGGTTGTAAAGGTTATATCCTTGATCTCAAATAGGGAAAGAAAAATTAGTGGATTTGCGAAAAATCCTTAGTGTGGATACCTAAGGTAGTGGATGTAGACTTTGGTTAGAAAGTCGAACCAATATAAATCATCATGTCACATTTTTATTGCTTAGCTTTTCATCCACAAGAGCAAAAATCCAATTCACCCTCCTTATTGGCTATCTCGATTGATCGTCCCAACAATAGTTTTGTCTTTCGTCTTCAAACAGGGGCAGGATCAGCACATGGCGCATGCAACCTGTCACTCTTCAAAGACGGAAGCTTCTCCCACCGTCTTCAGCATTTATGGTGGGAGGATGGCAACTTGGGTGCAAGGTGCCAGGTTTGAAATGTGAATGCTTGCATGCATGGCTAAAAAAAGGGTGAAGAGTTTAGGGTGTTTTTTTAAATTTATAGGAGTAGAGAAAATTAAGGGTTAAAAATTTGTTAGTGTTATTGAAAGTGGGGTAGGGGTAGTAGGTAAGGGAAAAAATTGTATTTTTTTAAATAGGTGAAGTTGAAGGGAAATTTTTGAGTGAAGAAGAAGAAGAAGAAATTTTGGAGAAAAATATTGTAAGTAGATTCAATATTTTATTTTTAAGTTTTATTTTAGTTTGTTCATTTTATTTTTATGTTTGATATAATTTTAATTTTATGCATGTAGTTTGAATATTTAGAGAAAAGAGGGGAAATTTGGTGAAATTTTTTGGAGCCAACAAGTAAGTAAGTTAATTTAATTTTTAGATTATGTATCCATCTCCCATTTGAAGTTGTTGTTTAGAATTTATAAATTATTCGAATAATGAAGGAAAAATAGTTTTTTAAAAAATATAGTAATATTTAGTATTTTTTAGTATATTTTTACCATTTAGTATATTTTTAAAAATTAAAATAAAAAAATATATTCGAAATATGGTTAAAAGAAGACAAAAATACTTTATTATATTTTAAAAATATATTTTAAAAATAATTTAGTATATTTATAAAAAGTATATTTGAAATATATATTCGAAAAGAACTCATCCCCGATGTTAGTAACATTAATTTAATATTTAGTATGTTTGTTTTGATTTAATATGTTCATTTTGACCTGTGTATTTTGATTGAATATATATATTGTTTTGAACATGCAGGGAAAATGAGCAATAACAGATTTATGACAATTGTCCATTACAATGGACAAATTGTGAAAACTGATGTCAGGGTTGTATTTGAATCTGAAAGCACAACGAAGATGAGATTTGAAAAGGAAATTACGCTTCGAGAAATGAAGGAGAAAATATATGAGAAAATTGGAGCTGAATTCATAGTTTGCAGTACCGGTGGCTCAATCCAATCAGATATTCTATAATAACTCTCAAAGATAATACTGGTGTTGGCTTAATGATTATAGAGCATGAATATATGGATATTCAAAATATCGAGTTGTTTGCTTAGGTGCGTGATGTTCCCGACCTATCCAGAAACATAGTTGGAAAATCTTCTCAAATGGGTTTCGGTAATGAGATTGATATGTCCGGAGGAGGTTTTTCGCTATGTTGGCAAGTAGGATATTGAGTGCATTTCATCCAGTTGGGCCATCGACATATACAACATGATATGGTCAGATGAATATAAAATTTCCAAAATCGACTATTGATCTGACTGTTGATGCTAATGTGGAAAACCTACGAGGTCGATAGGGAGAAACACTTGAAGATTCCAACGAAGATAAAGATATTGGGGATCTCGATTTATTCCCTAATGACGTTGTTGATTTCCCTAATTTCGGTATTAGAGAATTCGTTTTGACCGAGTACGACATTACATGGTATGAATCTCCTACTCACATGAACTTAGTAGATTTCAATGTGATGAGGGTGCCTCAATTCTTGGATATGCCATAATTAACTTTGAGTTATTATGATGAATTATCGTTTGGGATTCAATTTAATGAAAAGAATGAAGGTACATTGGTAGTTAAAGAGTATTACATCAAAAAGCATGTGGACTTTGTTGTTGTAGAATCCAGCCCGATGACTTTCTTTGCCAAATGTGTGAAATATGGACAATAGTGCAATTGGAAGATCCGAGTGTCGAAGATTCAAAGGAAAAATGCTTGGGAGGTCACAAAGTGCAGTGGTGACCACACATGTTTACGAACTTCCATCGACGAAGACCACCACAAATTGGACTCAAAAGTAATAAGCCATCACGTGATGAAGTTGGTTGAAGCAAATCCAAGAGTTATTGTTTCAGTGATTCAAGCAACCATTGCGCTTCTGTTTAGATATCAGATAAGATATAACAAGGGTTGGCGTGTAAGGGATAAGGCAATAAAGTCAGTGTATGGTGATTACAATAAGTTGCCCAATGAGCTACCGACTTTATTACAATCAATGAAACTTTTCATCCCAGGCACCAAGTGAGGTATCAAACCTTGGATGCATACGACCGAGAAGGCCAACTTGTTGAAGGGCATAAATTTTTCCATTGACTATTCTAGGCGTTCAAGCCATGCATTGATTTCCATTTTGTAAACGTATGGTCCAAGTCGATGGCACGTGGATGTACGAGAGATACTCTTATGCACTATTTATTATTATTGCATAAGACGGTGATAATAATATCTTCCCGATTGTATTCACAATTGTTAAGCAGGAGACGATGAAAGCTTAGAATTTCTTTTTGAGCAATTTACGTGAGCATGTTGTCTGAGAAAATGGGGTATGCATTATATCCGATCGAGGAATAGGTATCATATCAGCAATTAATCAAGAAGGAATTCGTTAGATACCTTCAAATGTATATCCCGCATATTGTGTTGTCACATTGGTAAGAACAGTTACGAACATTTAAAAACCAATACTTCGCAATGCGGTTTTAAGCATGGGTAAGTATCATTTTTTTCAAACTCGATTATATATGCATATCCATTTATATGTTTTGATTTTTCTCGATACTAACAATATATATTATGATACTGGATATGAACTACTGCGACTAGATTTTGAGAGGAAGTTAGAGAATTTAAAGAACTACGATGATGGCGCTTGAAGGTGGGCAAACAATATCGAAAAGGAAAAATGGCCTCAATTGTATGATGAAGGTGGTAGACGATACGTACAAATGAAAACCAACCTTGTGGAGTGCATAAATAGAGTAATAAAAGGATCATGTCATCTCCCAATGGAAAGCTTGGTGAGAGAGATGTACTACAGGTTGGCTAAGTTAAAGTGAAGCAAATTGAGTCCTTAATTAATAGGGGACAACGTTGGGCTCCCAATCTTGTGACAAAAATGCAAAATAATATGAAGAATGCAACGTTGATAAATGTTCACGCATTCGACCGAATGGATCAAACTTTTGATGTTATTGGCTCTAGATGCAACAATGAAGCATGCCACTCAAATGTATTTCAAGTTGATTTTGGAGATAGGTGGTGTGACTGTGACCAGTTCCAGGCATGGTGATATCCATGTGCTCATGCAGTTGCAACATTTATGCCTATAGGGGTTGACCCATACACCTACGCTGGTGAATACTTCAATCTCCACAGGATGGTAAATATTTACAAAAGTAAGTTCCCACCGATCGTGAATTCAAAGTATTGGCTGTTAGTGGAGCATGAAAAATTGTTACCACATCCTAAACTCCGTAGAACTCCAACTGGATGTCCTAGATCGACTCACATCTATACCAGTATGGATCTTCATCATAGAGAGAAGGGACAACAAAAGAGATGTACCATATGTAAGGGTAAGAACATTCAAGATCAAGCTGTCCAAATGAACCAAGATATGTGCCTATGCCTCAGTGATTTTTGTTTGTATTCCAAAGTATTAAAATATTGATATCAAATATTCTACTTCCAATTACTATTATTTATTTATAATTTTATGTTTTTACTACTATAATATTATTGTAACACCCTTACGGTCTAGAAGAAAACCGAGTCAGAGATGTCACTAAAAAACAAATCAGATAATTCAAGCATTCAATTCAAAGTTAAACTAATACGAAACATATTCAAATTCAAAGCAAATCAATTAACCATAAATGAACATAAGTTTCTTAATTCTGATTTTATCATTAGGGACCAAATTGCTAAGTATTCAAAGTTCAACGACTAATCTGTAAATTTCTAAAAGTTTCAATGACCTAAGAAATTTTGCATTTTATTGAAAGGTATTATTCTTACTTTCATGTTCATCACAAAACTTGAACTTAAAAAAAAAACAGCGATTGAATCGGAGTTCAATTAAAAAAGTTATGAGATAGTGACCAAAATGTAAAAATTCAATATTTTGGTAAGGTTTCGAAACCTATGGGAAAGGTTTCGATACCTCTTAGTATGGTTTCAAAACCTTTGTCCCCATTTCACCAAAATATGACATTTTAAGCTATTTCTAACCCCTAAAGGTCAAATTTATCATTAGGTTACCTCATTATATAGTCTTAAGCATGAACAGGAGCATTTAACTAGTTTCAAGTTTTTTACTTCTATCATTAAGTTATTTCATTACTAATTAAGGAATCTGTAGTACCCTTAACGTATACTCGTAGTATGAATACACATTAAGGATTTCACAATATTATTTAACAGAGTTATAGACTTGTAATTTTTTTTAAATCATCTCACATAAAACTAATTTATAAAATAACCATTTCTCGACTTTTGAAGTATTCGTAGCCTATTTGCAGATTGCTAGTTTTGACCCTGAATTGGTTTAAAAAACATGTTAGTCAGTTATAAAATAAGTATGTAACTCAGGGTGAACACTAGGTACACTGCCTAGGCCTTTTCTTAAATTTAAAATGGTTACGCGATAAACGATAAATAAAATTTTACCCGATTAAATATCATTACCAAAAATTCTTTAACCATACAAATAATTTATATTTATCTAAATATTAATCAAATTATAACTTTAAAACAACTGTAGCGATATCCCTTTTCTTACTTTCGCTAAAAAATGGGGTTTTAATGTGTTTGGGTCTTTCGAGTATTAAAATGTTTATTGCGTGGGGGGTTTTTGTAAAAGCCGTATTTTATTTTGAAAATGGAGTCGCCACCGGCCACTTAGGTAGGCCGGACACCATAAAACCAGAGATTTGAAAATTATTAGGTTCGGGAGTCAGTTACAGATGGGGAAGGATTAGCACCCCCACACCGCCCAAATTGGTACTTTAATAATTACCACTTTATTAATATTAAACTTTTCGGATTAAAGTGACGATTAAATTAAAATTTATTCATAGGTGCATGTAAATTTTAAAAGCCCGTTATCTGAGAGTAAACGCCCAACTACCATCACTACGCCTGATACTGGCCTCGTTTACGCTCGGATAAAAGGGCACCACATTGACAATTTATATTCCATTATGCAACCTTAGAAAGCAAAATATAAAACATACAATTTACATTTTCATAATATTAAAACATAAAAATGCATATTCTAATATTAAAAAAAAAATAATAATAAAATGCATGAAAATAAGTACAAATGACATATTCAAAAACCAAGACCAAACGCAAAAACAAACATAAACACGATAAAAAGAGAAAACACATGCTTCAAGATTAAATTGACTAATTGTAACACGTTTAAACACGTAAAAAACATAAATGCAACAAATGCATGGCATACATCTAACATGACGCTAATCTAACAAATCAAAGCAAAAACAAACATATACTTAATGCTTAACATGTGAAATAATTTACATCTGCAAATAAAAAGCATGGCATTATATGTGACAAAAAAACACACTAACATGTAACCTAAAAACAAAGCAAACATGAAAAAAGTTAACATTTATTTAGTGACCAAACAAAGCCAAATATATTTAGCATACAAAAGATATTAAACATGCATAAAATAAAGAACATAACAAAGACAAAACATGTATGAAATAAAATAAAAAACAATTAGACATGCCATTAGCTAACATATATCATCACGTACAAAATGAACAAGCAAAGAAAGCATGCTAACATGGGTACGAATAATACGAATTAAAATAAGCATAACATAAAAAACATACAATATGAACAAATAAATTAAAACATAAAACATAGTAAAATATACCCAAAAAAACCTAAAATGAAAAAACATAAGCAAAACATATATAAATATAAATAATGCTAAAAACATAATAAAAAAGGGACATAAATGTTTAGAATATGCAATGGGAGTGAAATGGAGTAAACCAAAGAAAGATAACAGAAATTAAAACAAATAAAGAACAATTTCGGGACGAGATTAAAGACTCAACAAAGCCTAAAAGGACCAGACATGTAATTTACCCAAGGGGCAAGCTCAAAATGGAAATTTCAAAAACGCGGGATGGTCACTAGGGTAATTAAACCATTTGAAATCCGAATTTGGTTCATTTGGGGGCTAAATTGAAATGTTTTACAAAGAAAGGAGGACCTAGCCTGCAATTATACCTTGCGACATGCTCAAACCGAAAACTTCAGACGCGGGAGTCCTTAGTGACTAATTACACCATTTTTAAAACAAAAAAACTCTATAAATAAGACCTATCAGACCCAAATTTGGCCATTTTAAAAAATTGACTTAAAATAAAACCCTCTCTGCTTATTTTATTTTTCTTAAACCGAAACCCTAAAGCATCCCAAAACCTCTGGCCGCCATCTGCTCCGCCGCCGGCTGCCGTTAGTCGGTCGTGGCAAAACCTTAGGTCAACCCAAAACAAATCATTTTTTGTGTAGAAGCCAAATGTCCCCTTAGATGTTAGGAAAAACAACCGTCCCCTCATAGATCTAAAAGAACCCAAACCATTTTTTAAAAAAAGAAAAGCCCTTTCAAAATGACCCACCCCTTTAAGCGCCAGCATCCTACTCCGATTAGCCCCTACAAGGGCTTCTCACCGGAGAATGGACCAACGACGAAGGTAGACTCACATCCCTTTTTTTATTTTTGTTATATTATTTTTTTGTATGAAAAATATAAATGCCCAAAAGAGGAAAGAAGAAGAAAGATTACCCACGAAACTCTCTGTTTTTCTTTTGTATTTTTGTATTTTTGGAAAATTGAAAACTATCTCTTACAATCTTGGGTTGGTTTACATATATCAATGTTATGATTGTTTTTGGTAGGAATAACATATAGAAATACATATTTTTGGTCCGGTTTGGTACTGGCAGTCCCTTGTTTCTTGTTTTTGCACGCCCCTACAAGGTGGTTGGAGCTGGTGGTACGGCGGCGTGGTATTGGTGATCATATGGTCAGAGCGTCCTTGGCCGTTGGATCAGATCTAATCCAACGGCTGGGGTGGTTTGAAGATGGGCAGCCAAGATTCGATCTGGGGAAAGACGAGACTTCCCAGGATCTTGCCACATGGAGCTCAGTAGCAGAGGAGTCTTGCGCGTGTGATACATGCGCACGTGTGGAGTCGAACGACCCGCGCGTGGTTCCATACGGCTAGTTGGAGAGACGCCATGGTTTGATCTCGACCGTTGGATTTGGATCCAATCCAATGGCCCTCCTTTAGCTGCGCAAGGGATAAAAACAATTAGGGTTTAGATAGTCTGATATGTGTTAGGGTTTTGGGCCAAACGGGCCTTGTAAATTTAAGTTTTAGGTTTTGTAACTACATGGACTGGACTGTTATAATATATGTGGGTTTTATTTATTTTAGATATATTACATATATTTGTATTACAATTAATATTAATAATAAAACTAATAATTAAAACACATATATATTACTACATGTATACGTACATAATTAGACACACACACACATATACACGCATAAGTTATATAACATGTAATATTAATAATAACTGATAATACATACACACACACACACACTCATGTATCCAAATAATAATAACATTAATTCACATGCCATATACGTACATATACACATACCCAAACATTTATATACATACACATACATGCAATCATACACATAAATAATAACCATACACACATGCACACATCACACGCATATATTGTGTATATATTAATAACACGTATATAATAAGCACATATGATAATATAATATATGTATACACGCAATAATAATATATTAATTATTAAACTAATATTAACATACTATTTACAAACTGGATAAAAACGAGTGATTACAGTTGCTCCTCTTTGCTTGTTCTTGTGAAACGAGAACAAAGCAAAGACCAAAAGCACTCATTTTTATCTGACTTCCCTGTTTGTAGCTTCGGAATCACGTGTTCTTCTGGAATCAGCCAAATCTTCAGGCTCGTAAGTTCTTCCTATATAGAAATTCTTCACCTTCTGATCTTGGAACTAAAGGTCATTCCTTGAAATTCTAGAGTTAGGGTTCTTCCTATATGGAACCTTTCACCGGGGGCTCAAAAACATAGGCCCTTCCTGTATATAAAACCTTTATCTTTAATTTTTTTTCATGCTAACAAGGCTATTGATCTTTCTGGACTCACGCTACTAAAGCTGTCTCATCATGCCCGGAGGACTTGTTGATGGCCTGAAGGACTTATCACCATGCTCGAAAGACTTACCGGTGGCCCAAAGAACTTATCATCATGCTCAATGGTCTTACTGATGGCCCGAAGGACTTAATATCTGGCTTCACACTACTATGACTACCGTCATCTAGCCTCACACTACTATGGCTGCCGCATCATGCCGGAGGGACTTACTGATGGCCCGAAGGACTTATCACCATGCTCGAAAGACTTACCAGAGTCCCGAAGACTTATCATCATGCTCGAAGGTCTTACTGATGGCCCGAAGGACTTAATATCTGGCTTCACGCTGCTATGGCTACCGTCATCTGGCCTCACTCTACTATGGCTGCCGCATCATGCCCGAAGGTCTTATTGATGGCCCGAAGGACTTATCACCATGCTTAAAAGACTCACTGGTGGCCCGAAGGTCTTATCATCATGCCCGAAGGTCTTACTGACGGCCCGAAGGACTTAACATTTGGCTTCACGCTACTATGGCTACCGTCATCTGGCCTCACGTTACTATGGCTGCCGCATCATGCCCAAAGGTCTTATTGATTGCCCGAAGGACTTATCACCATGCTTAAAAAACTCACTGGTGGCCCGAAGGTCTTATTGATGGCCCGAAGGACTTAATATCTGGTTTTACGCTACTATGGCTATCGTCGTCTGGCCTCACACTACTATGGTTGCCGATCTTTCTTTAATAAAATCTTCGTCTTAAATTTTTTTGATAATTCTTCAAATACATGTCTAAAACAAACAAAAAGTGACATGCCTCTATCTATATGATGCATCCAATGTAATGCTTTCTTTTTTATCTTCCTTTTTTTCTTCTTCTTTTTTTTTTCTTTTTTTCTTTCTTTTTCCTTTTTCTTTCCTTTTCTTTTTTTTTCTCTTCTATTTTTTCTTCTTTTTTCTCTTTTTTCTTCTCTTTTTCTTCCCTCTTTCTTTTTTAAATATGTTTTAAAAATCATACGCCCTGAAAAGTCATCTTCCGAATTTTTCCATTCCCTTTCAATATGCTCAGTTTTGATATTTATTTTCATCAATCTTTCCTTTATCAATTGAGTACCCACTCTTTTTCTATTGCAAAAGAAACTGTCTTTCTTCTTCGGGGTCTCTACCCATTTTACAAATAAGCACATTCTAATCTCTATATCATTCTTGTGTAGGGATTTTTACCATTCTTTATGTTCTGCATTGCCCCACTCGATCATGAGCTCAGCTATCTTCCAATTCTTTGACCTAACATTCGGAGTATTTGTTAGTTTCATCATCGGGGGTGCGCAAAATGCTTTCATGTTCTGGACTTAATTTCTAAATTCAATCTTCTTGCTGCTTCTTGAGGGGAACCATCTTTCGATCCCTATGCTCTAACTCTTTGGAGAATCAATGTTTATCTCTTACCTTCCTCCGTATTTTGTGACCTCAATCTTGTCCCAGTTCGTTCTTCATTTCCTTGAACCAACCAAGGTATCATAGTTGAAATTCGCTTCCTGCTCCTGAGCCGTCTTATATACATTCTTGTCATCATCTTTCTTTCATACACTGAGGGGTCGTTTCTCTGGTTAGGTGCTCAAAAATATCCGCGACCTTGTGTTCTGGATCTTATTTCTGAAGTAATACATGGAAATCTTTGTTTCTCTAAATCGTCAATTTGTTGATTGGCATTCCACTGAAGAGTATCATTTAGATTAACATACAAGATCTTGAAATCACATCTTAGTATAACAAACAACAAAATAGGAGCTTTGGATATCAAGTGCAAGAGCGTCTTAGATTCAACTGTTCAGCGATCATTTCAAGCATAGCTTGGATCCGAATGTTGCGGTGATTCAAGGCTGTGAAGTCTTGCCAGATGACTCGGCTCATCCTCATGATTACCGCGTTGCTGCAGAATACTACTCTTTCTCAATTCTCATTATTTGCTCTGCCCTAAAAGGGTGGACTTTTTTGACCACTCGAGCGTAGAAATATCATTCTAAGAGTAAAGTTCTAGGTGGGTGTATGTGTTTTAATTATACTTATGCTATTGTTCATTTTCTCTCCCTTTTCTTTCTTTTTTTCTTTTTTTGAGGAAATCAACTCGTTACAGTCCTTTGTCTTCAGGACAACGATGGAGCAAACAACATTACCCGAGGTTACTCAGCATAGTCACGATTTGAAACTATTACCATCACTCATGAAGCTAAGGTTTCTTGACTTGGATGGTGTATTGCAACCCTATTGCTTCAGCAGAGTGCTCCCAAATTTCCACACTCTTATCCGAACAAGCCTATTACCAGGTTTTGAACATAGGAGTGCTCTTTTATTTAATCCATCTAATATCGTTATTTTCTTTTATTCCATACACACGTGTCCTGTTTTGATTTTTTAACTCTTTAGTACCTAGAAGATTACACTTAGAGTTTCAATTTCAAGCAACTCTACATGGTTAACATTCAGAGTTTTTTCATCCTTGAACGTCATCGAAAGAGTAGTAGTCTTGCTTTGCTGACCAAAGTCTGGTAGGGAAGATCACACCTCATCGTTATTACAACATCCAACTAATGTCACATCTTGCAATTGATATCCAGTGTCCTACAATGGCGAGAAAAAGATACCCATCTATGTGCTTTCAAGAACATTGTATGTTAAGCAAAATAGGTTCTTCATTGGAATGAAAATCAACAAACATGACGTATGCCCCCACAGAAAAGATCTTTACCACATATGGGCCACAGGTAGTAAATTTGATTCCTTGTATTACTTCAAGAAAATCTTCTAATGCAGAGGCATCTCTGGCTTTCTTAGCACTATGCAAACTTGCCCCCTATCCTTGGTTCTCCACTGCTGGATTAGTTCTTGTGTCAAGGTCCCATTATTGATCAGCTTCTTAATCTCCTCCAGTAAAGGTCTACACTTTCTGGTGGGATGCCCCGGTGCCCCCATATGGAATTCACATGTACTACTTGAGTCGAAGCTATGGGCAGATGGATCATGTGTAATCTTCATCGATCTGGGAGCAAGATAACGACCTTCTACCAAATAGGGCCATATGTCTGAGATGGATATTTCGAACACTTCCAAATCTGCACTCGTCCAAGGAACTTGATGACCCCGAAGTGTCAGTCTGTCTTCTTTTATGGCCACGAGAACTTTGGAGGTGACACTCATTTACCTCTTTGTCTTCATCTATCTTTTCTTTAGTTCGGTCCTTAGACTTAGACCCCATTTTTCTTTCTCGAATTACGTATTCTATCCTCTCTCTATTCGCCATAAAATCCTCGAATATGCTTCTTGATTTCTCCAACATCATATCGAAGAAAGGAGAGGGAAGCGTTGCATGAAACAAGGGAGTCAACTCTTCTTCTGCTATAGAAGGCTGGACTTGGGTTGCCAAACATCGCCACCTTAGTGCATACTCCCTGAAGCTTTCAATTGGTCTTATTTTCTCATTCTAAAGAAACTGACGACAGGGCGCCAGGTCTAAAGCATATCTGTACTGACTCAAGAAGGCATTAGCAAGGTCACCCCATGACCGAACTTGGTTTCTGCTCAAACGGTTATACGAAACTACTGCAGGTCTCGTCAGGCTATCATGGAAGTAGTGGATCAACAACTCTTCATTCTTCATGTATCCCTCCAGTTTCTACAAAACATGGTCAAGTGAACCTTCGGGCAGCTAGTTCTGTCATACAGCGCAAATCTGGGAATCTTGAAATCTGGAGGAATGACCAAATCAGGGACTAGGCAGAGTTCCCTCGTATTGAAAACATCTTTTTTTTCTTCTTCTTTAGCTCCTCAATTCTTTCTTCTAGAAGGTCAAGCCTTGACTCCTTAATTCGTTCTATTTGCCCAACTAGTTCTGCCATCTAACCCAGAAATTAAATGATGAAGTGCCATGCAATGATAAAATCATTAAACAATGCAAAGGATGTGATGCAAATGCAATGCATGAATGCAATAAGGTATTGATTCCGCAAGCTTTCATTACATCTGGTATTAGGAGTTTCAGATAACGGTGAGCCCTAGAACCTAATTTCTTAACCTCATTCAATAGTCCCGTCAGCTTTCCTTCACGGTCCAACGCTGGATCCATATTCTGGCTTATCAGTGCTGCTGCGTCGGCTAAGTCTGCTACATGTTGGGCCATTTGCCGCGCTTGAGTCATAATGATATTCATGTCTTGGTTTTTCTCCTGTATTTGCTGATCGGCCTTTTGTAGCTTGACAGTTACTTCTTTGAAACTTTCATACTCGGCCTGCTTGTACGCTTTAGCACGAATCTCGCTGGTACGTAAAGAAGTCTTTAGCCTTTCTATTTGTTCTTTTGAGCATTGCGTTTTCCATTTGAAGGGCTTGAGATTCCTCCCCTTCCTGCTGCAGACTTGCTTTCAAAATCTCGTCCATAGCCAGACTGCTTTCCAACTCACTTAGGAGGATGTCGCGTTGGCTCTCAGCTTCTGTGACAATGATCTGGCCTTATTTTTACTAGTCTCACATTTCTGCTTCCAATGTTCTAAATCATTCTTCAGCTGAACATGCCATTAATCCATTCTTCAGAGGTGTCACCCAGACCAGTATTCTTGAATTCAAAGTGCAACTTCTGGTACTCGTCTTGTATACTTTTTGGTTCTTTGCTCAGATCATACCTCTCCTGCTTGAGCTGGTCGGACTTGAATGCAAGTTCATCTTTTGAGATTTTTTTACTGTCAACTCCTAAATTTGTCTCACTTGAGTGACCCATTTCTGTGTTACCCGAGCCTTGGACTGGGAACTGACCCTTCTTCGAATTTGCCCCTCGGGCAATGGCTGGCTTGTTGTAGAATCAGGGTTGCCCATCATCGAAACCCAAAACTCCCATCCTGATAAGATCTTGAACTCTGTTCTTCAGGGCTTCGCAGTTCTCAGTATGATGACTCGAACCCCCTATTTGGTAGCGCACCAGATACGACTGTTGTAACCCTTCGAATAAGGAAGTCTCTTTGGTACAGACTTCACCGGTATGATAAGATTCCTTTCAATGGGCAATGGAAGCAGCTCGGTGTATCTCATAGGTATAGGACAATGCTTCTTTACGTCATTTGATTCTCGGGCTTCTCCTAGTCTTGCCTCTGTTTCCTGGGTATCTGCCCCAGATAGGCCACTTGTCTTTTTCTTGAGATTGATCAAAAAATGATTCGACTTGTTGTATTTAACGGTGTTGTCTATCTTGACATTCTGACCATTCTGTTCTACATTCTGATCATTGATCGATTATTCTCTAAGTTTGACAGGCTGCTTATTTTTCATCATAGCATTTATCTGGTTCATCATCTCAGCCATTTGCTTTTTTAACTCTTGTACTCCTCCTCGCTCGTTACCAGAACTGACACTGCTTGCTGAATTTGACCTGAAGTCTCTAAACGATCCTTCTTCTACTATCCCTGATCTAGCCTCAGGATGGAACTCTAGAACTGAACCCCCTATCGTCAGGTCAAAGAACCCTTGGTCCATCATGAACAATCTCTATTGTGGGAGAAACCACTCGGGAATCAATACCCTATGTAATGCGAATGCAATGATATATGCAAAAACAAAACAAAAACAAAAAAGAAAACAAGTCAGTACCAGTTAAAATAAATAAATACATAAACAAAAAGGGCAAATTAAACATAATAAACAAACAAAACAACCCTATTTACATCCCGTCTAAAACACCTAGGTTATTCGCATGGCTCTAAAAGAGTGGGTCTTTATATGTTCTCTACATGCAGTGTTGGTTCTAGGAGGTACCCGAATTGTCCTTGCTGTCCTCTACTAAGAGTAGCAAGGCCCCCGATCATCACCCATTATAGGCTCCTTTCAACCGGGTTCAATTCAGGGGACCCATTCGCTTATGCCTGCACGAAGGAACGCTATCCTTACGAAAGCATAAGGTACTCGAGCCCAAAGGTACTTGCTAGGCCTACATGGAGGGACGATATCCTCACGAAAGCATTAGCGTTACCCTCCCCCCACTTAAAAGACGGGTTTACATGCCAAATTTTAAATGCGTTAAAATAAACGCGCAATTATAACCGAATGTTACTTTAATAGTCACTTTAATCTAGGACTTTCGATATTAGTAAAGCGGTAATTATTTAGAAAATGCTTGACTCTCATTTGTTTTTGAAAAACAAAAAATGTCCCCAGCGGAGTCGCAATCTGTAGCGATATCCCTTTTCTTACTTTCATTAAAAAACGAGGTTTTAATGTGTTTGGGTCTTTCGAGTATTAAAATGTTTATTGCGTGGGGCTTTTTTGTAAAAGCCGTATTTTATTTTGAAAATGGAGTCGCCACCAGCCACTTAGGTAGGCCGGACACCGTAAAACCAGAGATTTGAAAACTATTGGGTTCGGGAGTCGGTTACGGATTAGCACCCCCACACCGCCCAAAATTGGTACTTTAATAATTACCGCTTTATTAATATTAAACTTTTCAGATTAAAGTGACGATTAAATTAAAATTTAGTCATATGTGCGAGTAAATTTTAAAAGCCCCGTTATCCGAGAGTAAACGCCCAACCACCATCACTACGCCTGATACTGGCCCCGTTTATGCTGGGATAAAAGGGCACCGCATTGACAATTTATATTCCATTATGCAACCTTAGAAAGCAAAATATAAAACATACAATTTACATTTTCATAATATTAAAACATAAAAAATGCATATTCTAATATTAAACAAATAATAATAATAAAATGCATGAAAATAAGTACAGATGACATATTCAAAAACCAAGACCAAACGCAAAAACAAACATAAACACAATAAAAAGAGAAAACACATGCTTCAAGATTAAATTGACTAATTGTAACACGTTTAAACAGATAAAAAACATAAATGCAACAAATGCATGGCATACATGTAACATGAGGCTAATCTAACAAATCAAAGCAAAAACAAACATATACTTAATGCTTAACATGTGAAATAATTTACATCCGCAAATAAAAAGCATGGCATTATATGTGACAAAAAAACACACTAACATGTAACCTAAAAACAAAGCAAACATGAAAAAAGTTAACATTTATTTAGTGACCAAACAAAGCCAAATATATTTAGCATACAAAAGAAATTGAATATGCATCAAATAAAGAACATAACAAAGACAAAACATGTATGAAATAAAATAAAAAACAATTAGACATGCCATTAGCTAACATATATCATCACGTACAAAATGAACAAGCAAAGAAAGCATGCTAACGTGGGTACGCATAATACGAATTAAAATAAGCATAACATAAAAAAACATACAATATGAACAAATAAATTAAAACATAAAACATGGTAAAATATACCCAAAAAAACCTAAAATGAAAAAACATAAGCAAAACATATATAATTATAAATAATGCTAAAAACATAATAAAAGAGGGACATAAATGTTTAGAATATGCAATGGGACTGAAATGGAGTAAATCAAAGCAAGATAATAGAAATTAAAACAAATAAAGAACAATTTAGGGACGAGATTAAAGACTCAACAAAGCCTGAAAGGACCAGACATGTAATTTACCCAAGGGGCAAGCTCGAAGTAGAAATTTCAAAAACGCGGGATGGTCAATAGGGTAATTAAACCATTTGAAATCTGAATTCGGTTCATTTGGGGGCTAAATTAAAATGTTTTACAAAGAAAGGATGACCCAGCCTGCAATTATACCATGCGGCATGCTTAAACTTCAAACGCGAGAGTCCTTAGTGACTAATTACACCATTTTTTAAGACAAAAAATTCTATAAATAAGACCTATCATACCCAAATTTGGCCATTTGCCATTTTAAAAAATCAACTTAAAAATAAAACCCTCTCTGCTTATTTTATTTTTCTTAAACCGAAACCCCAAAGTATCCCAAAACCTCTGGCCACCATCTGCTCCACCGCCGGCCGCCGTTAGTCGACGGCGGCAAAACCTTAGGTCAACCCAAAACAACCCATTTGTTGTGTAGAAGCCAAATCTCCCCTTAGATGTTAGGAAAAACAACCGTTCACTCCTAGATCTAAAAGAACCAAACCATTTATTAAAAAAGAAAACCCTTTCGAAATGACCCACCCCTTTAAGCGCCAACATCCTACTCCAATTCACCCCTACAAGGGCTTCTTACCGGAGAATGGACCGACGACGAAGGTAGACTCACATCCCATTTTTATTTTTTATATTATTTTTTATGAAAAATATACATGCACGAAAGAGGAAAGAAGAAGAAGGATTACCCACGAAACTCCCTGTTTTTCTTTTGTATTTTTGTATTTCTGGAAAACTGAAAACTCTCCCTTACAATCTTGGGTTGGTTTACATATATCAGTGTTTTGATTGTTTTTGGTAGGAATAACATATAGAAATACATATTTTTGGTCCGGTTTGGCAATAAAAGTCTCTTGTTTCTTGTTCTTGCACTCCCCTACACGGTGGTTGGAGCTGGTGGTACGGTGGCGTGGTAGTGGTGATCATATGGTCAGAGCGTCCTTGGCCGTTGGATCAGATCTGATCCAATGGCTGGGGTTGTTTAAAGATGGGCGGCCAGGATTCGATCTAGGGAAAGACGAGATTGCCCAAGATCTTGCCACGTGGAGCTCAGTAGCCAAGGAGTCTTGCGCGTGTGATTCCACGCGGCCAGCTGGAGAGACGCCATGGTTTGATCTCGGCCGTTTGATTTGGATCCAATCCAATGGCCCTCCTTTAGCTGCGCAAGGGATAAAATCAATTAGGATTTAGATAGTCTAATATGTGTTAGAGTTTTGGGCCAAACTGGCATTGTAAATTTAAGTTTTAGGTTTTGTAACTACATGGACTGGACTGTTATAATATATGTGGGTTTTATTTATTTTAGATCTATTACATATATATGCATTACAATTAATATTAATAATAAAACTAATAATTAAAACAAATATATATTACTACATGCATACGTACATAATTAGACACACACACATATACACGCATAAGTTATATAACATGTAATATTAATAATAACTGATAATACATACACACACACTCATGTATATATAACATACATATGCACATATAAACTAATAATAGTACATGACATTAGTATCCTAATCATAATAACATTAATTCACATGCCATATACGTACATATACACATACCCTAACATTTATATACATACACATACATGCAATCATACACATAAACAATAACCATACACACATGCACACATCACACACATATATTGCGTATATATTAATAACACTTATATAATAAGCACATATGATAATATAATATATGTATACACGCGATAATAATATATTAATTATTAAACTAATATTAACATACTATTTACAAACCGGATAAAAATGAGTGATTACAACAACTAACGAATAATTTGACACATGCCCACTAGAGAATATCATAAATTAGAATGTCTTACTGATGTTTGGTAGATTGCAGCTTGATCAACATGCTTAACTCCTCTTCTGGTAAGTTCCCAATAACCTACTTGTGAAACAACACACGCTAAGTATTCACCTACTGAGGCAACTATAAATTAAAGTAAAGCATTTCAATGCATAGAAATAACATAAATAAACAAATTATTGTGTATATTATATAAAAATATAGAATCTTATAAAATTGATTTATCAAAGTCATTCCTCTGTCATGTAACAATGCAATACAGTTCCTGCAAAATGGCAAGCGGTCCCAATTGTAGTTTATATCATATCATCAAACCTTTATTTTATTAATCAAATATACGTTAAGCTTTTTAACTTAATTGCCTTCATAAATACATTTCATGTATTATAGCCTGAAGCACAATATAAAGTGATATTTTGGTACACGAGTCATTATAACCGACACCGTAGTGTCTACAATGCCGTAGCATCTAATGATGAGTACGTACTCGAGGATGCCCTTTTCTCCACAAACTCGCACATTTTGTGCTATGTAACACCGTAGTGTTTGAACTGACTCCGTAGAGTATAGCTCGACCCCGAAGAGTCTATCTCGCACCGTAGTGCTATGACACAACTGCTAGGACTCTATGGATATCGAACTATACCAAAGACTTCACAATAGTACTTGGGCAAAATTAACATTATAATCAACATTCCATGTTCAAAGCATCAATATAAATCATATAAGTCGATATTAGGCAGTTCATACCCAATATCTAAAATCCAATTTATCTTACATAAATCATTATGCCATATCAATGTATCACATATGCCATTTAATATTTCATGCCATTTGCATAACTTTGATCAACATACATTTTCATTAATATCAAGGTCGACTTATCGCAAGTCCTAGTTTGACACAATGCCTCACTAAGTCCTAGTTTGATCCTTTCTTTCATGGTACCTCGAACCTTCTTTGATTCGGACATAACTTCATTAATCACATGAATACTATAAAATATTTTTTAGATTCAAATCCAACAATACCTTAAACATGTTATCTAATATAATCATTCAAAAATAAAATTTCCAAATATTTTTCCTTTCTTCCTTGTACTGTTCAAAAACTCATTATGGTCCTTAGTGACCAATTTGAACTTCCAATAATTCTTCCGAGCTTGCTAACTAACATTTAAATACAAAATGTTTCAAATTCCATTTTCTGACAAATTACGCTACCTTCAAAGATTTACTTATACATGGCATAATACATACTAGATCTTAATCTCCTTTATACTATAGAAACTAGATTCGATAACGGTTCTAATGGTATAAGCCACATAAATTAGCAAAATCTACCAAAATTATAAAAATTCTTTACATTCACGTCACATAGCTATCCAGGCAGAAATTGATGTGTAATTTTTCTGACCTTCTTTCGAATAAAAATCCATATATTTTAACATCGAACTCGAAATTAGTTTCGTTTGTTGGTAACAAAACTAGACTAACAAATCTTTACAACGGTATAAAATTCACCATTTAACCATTTTTGTAGAATTTATGGCAAATTTTTAAACTTACTGGCACAATTCAAATTCTTACATAACTTTCCATAAATAACTTCTAATTTACACCAACTGCTCATTATTTCTTTACTTGTCAATTTAGTCCCATCACTTTACTTCAAATGACTAGAATAAAGCTTGTATTCATATGTTCTCTTTACATCCTTCATCAAAATAGGCTTAAACTTTTTATTTCTCTAATTTTTCTTGATTTGCCGAGATGGTCACCTAAATTTCAAATATAAGGATTCAAGCTTCTTAACTTTGAAAATTAGTCCTCCAATCAACATTACTACCTTAATTCCTTCATTTTAACTAAAAAACAGATTTACTCCTTCTATATATCCTCTTTGCCGAATAGACCATTCAAGTTTGACAATTTGTCAAAATGGTCACTAATGTGATTAATCGCGGTTTAGCATTCTAACTTCATTTTCATGTCTCTAACATCATTAATAATATAAATACACATCAAATTCATAAAAATCAGATCTGGCCCCTTAATTTTGAAGCTTGCCGAAATGGTCCCTATGTATTTAACTTAGGGTTTTGCTTCCAAACAACAAATCAAGCTTACTAGATCATTAATCCAACATCACAAACCCTAAGTTAGACTTGAATCCATAAACCCTAATATTCTCTATACAAACCAAAATATGTAGGTTTTAAATCCCAACTCAATAACATGATTCTAACAGTATACAAGCATGATTCTAATTTAAAATCAACCATGGATTCATAAAATCATAAACGCCCCAATTTGTTCATAAAACCTAATTTCTTCCCCATAACAAATCTCATCAACCAAACAAGTATTCTATGAATTATTTACATCGAAAGATAGAGATCGAAGAGTAGAACAACTTTTTAGCTTGAAAGAATACCTAAAAACCGAGATTCAGGGCTTAAATCGAGCTTGTAAAATTTTTCTCTTCTTTTTCTCTTCACCAACGTTTTGGAGAGTATTTTTGCTGATAATTCATTAATATTTCATATATTTAAGACACTTGTATCATTAAAAATGAATTTTTAATTCAATAAATTCCACTTTCCAAAAATACCCTCCAACTAGATTTATATTTCTAATTTGCCATTTTGTAACATTCCAACTAGACTTAGCTGGATTCTAATCAGCCACTATTCATCCATAAAAGAAATCTCAAAATTCCCTCCATCTCCCTTTGAGCAAAAAGACCAAAACGCCCTTTACTAATCAACTTACTCACAAAATTGCCATTCCATGTCATTTCGATCGATTTAATTTTTTCCCGATCTCTTTTAACATCAAAATATCCATAAAATGATATTTTATGATTCTTATAAGGTCCATGGAACTATCTCTGAAATTTTAGCTCGGTCTGATTCTCAGAATATTTTTTTGAACTTTATCGCTTTATAGCCATTAATACAAACTCCGTACGAAAATCCAAGTAACACGAAAACATCATTATTGGGGGTAAACTATTCATTTACGAGGTTAAAATATACAACTTTTGAAAATTACTGTAATGCCCTGTTTTGGGCCTAACAATTTTGAGGCTTATTAGACGGTTCGATGGATCGGGTTAAAGATACAAGTCAGATTCGGGATCGTATATTTTTTTCGGTAAGTTAAAAATATGGAAAATGGTTAAAAATCATCTTTTAATATATGATTAATATTGGTGAAATCAATTTTGGAAAATGAAATTTGGAAGTATGACATTTTGGCTAGTGACCAAAATGCGATTTTTGAAAATTGTTTTAAAGGTGACTAAAATGAAAATGATCAAATTTTTAGAATCCTTAAGGAGATATTTTACCAAGTTTTTTCTGGTGATTTCTCCCTTCAATTAAATCATTTTAACATGTGTTTTAAAGGATAATAAAAAGAGATTTTAGATATTAAAGTTAGTTATTTGGTTTTAATGAAAATTGACGTAACTTTTCTCTCCACTTCTTTTCTGCCAAACACTCAAGTTTTCATCAAAAACCAGAGGTGAGAGATCAATTTTACTTACATTATTGATCTACAATTGATTATTTAACTTTGATTTACAAAAACTCATTGATATCTTGTGTTTTCTTAGCTTTAAACAAGCCAATTGAGGGAGAAATCATAAAATAGGGGTAAGGTCTATGATCTCCTCTATGGAATGGTTCTTTATTGATATTCCCAAGTGTTTGATCCTTGATTTATAGTTTATAATCGGATTTTGTGATTTTATATTAAATTAATTAATTTAATTGGGTGAAATTGATGAAAAAGAGAAAGTTTCAAATTGGATCTGTTTTCCAGTATTGAGGATTGCTTTTAAACATATTTTGGATGTATTATGATGCTGTTATGTTGATTTTAACAATGGAATCCCGAAACTCTTGAATCTCTAATTGTTTAGGTTGTTAGGATTGTGTTTTTGGTGGAGTTATGGTGGCTGTGTAATTTCTGGAAGTGTTTGGATGTTTTGATTCTATTTTTAGGTGTTCATTGATGATATTGAAGGAGTTTAAATGTTGTATTATGGCTGGGTTGTGTTTGGAAAGGATTAGATGACGTTTTCAGTTGTTGTGGTTGGGTAACTGTGAGGAGATTGTGGAAGTCTGAGTGGATTTGTTGTTCCAGTGTTTTGAATGCATTGAGATGCATCAATCCTCTATTTTAATGTAATTAAAACAGGGGAGATGGATCCGAAAGTGATCAGTGGAGCTTTGGAGGCTTCAGACGCTTATTTTCGCGTCAGAAAATCAAGGTTTCGCGTATCAGTGAGTGAGAACGTGGACTCTAGCTTTAGAATGTTTTAAAGGTGGTTTATGGGAGTTTAAACTTAGCTTGATACACTGGTTTAAACTCAAAAGTAAGTAAAAGTGGATTTTCTATCTTGGTCGTACTAGTGTTAAATGGTTTTATGCACTTGTTTTGATTTACATGTTACCTAATGTTTAAACATGTTTTAATGTTTTTGATATACTGTTTTTAAGCATGAAATGCTAAAGGATGCACATAGTAAGTGATCCTTGTAAGTATATGGTTAATACTTGTGTTTAGAGCATGGTAGTTGCTTTGGAAAAATGGTTTGGTTAATGCTTGTTAAAAAATGTGAGGTAAATGCTAATGGTTAATTATATTGGCAAGTGATGTGGTTTTAAAATTGTTATCGGATATAGTTGGCCAGCCATAGGACTGATAGTGCACTATAATAAGTTTCCTTGGATGTTGAGGGGTTTTATAAGGTGTACCGAATACTCCATCCAAGTACCCTAACGATCGAGGGGTTATATAGTATCGTAAACTCCCATTAGTGGGTTATACATCTACCGATGAGTGGTGTTGAGGGGTTTGTGTGGTGTACCGAATACTCTACCACATGTGTCACAACGATGGAGGGGTTTATGTGTACCAAAAACTCCCGTGTGAGAACCTTGTGTTGCCTATGAGAATGTATGAAGTTTTGGGTAAACACTTGTTGAATCCTTGTATCCGATGAACTATTTTGGTAAAGGAACTTGATTAATGATCACTTACGAGCCAATATAATTGTTAATGTATCATTGGAAAGTTTATGTTGTATAATGTGATTTATACATGTTTACTCTTTAAACTTTGCATATGGTGGTTATGCATGGGAAGGCTTAAATTGAGGTTTAGCAATGGAACTTGCTGTTGGTTAATGATACATGTTGTATGTTTACTTTTTAAGCTTTGCATATGTTTGTTATGCATGGAAGGCTTAAATTGAGATTTAGCAATGGAATTTGTGTTGGAAATAATACATGTTGCACATGGTTTAATATGCTGGTTTTGAAGATGAAAAGTGCATGGTTTTCAAGGTATGATGTTTCAATGGTAATGCTTAAACGATGTTTAAAAAATGATTGAAATGTGATTTCAATGTGTTGTTGAGAAATGGTTTTAAATGCATTGATGGTGTTTTGTTTTTGAGCATTCCTCACTAAGCCTAGTGTGCTTACGCTCTCTTTGTCCATCAATACAGAGGATTAAAGTTTTGGAAGGCATCGGGAAGCAAGGGATCTTGAAAGACTTGGTAACCAAAGTATGTTTTTGGATTAGACTATAAGTAATAAGGGCAATGGGGGTTTCCATTGTTAATTGGGAGATGTTTTGTTGAACTTCCTGTTTGAGCAAGTTTGTTTAGCTATTTTTGAGTTGTAAATGGCCTATATGGCTTGATTTTGGTGATGGTTTGGAGTTTCATGTTTTACATGAATGGTTTTATGGGAAGCATGCCTATAGATTTACATTTGATGCAAGATCCCATGAATTGATGTTAAATTTGTGATACTTGGCTGTGATTTTTTCCCTATTTATGTTGGATGTATGTTAGGATGTTTTGGTATGGTTGAATGTATGATAAACCAGCTGAAAATGACATTACCGGCCAGACATACCAATACGCGGGGGATCGTATCGGTACGGCTAGGCAAAAACAAGCTTGGCATTTCGATACGAAATTTAGTGTACCAGTACAGACTTATGCTACTGGAAAATGCTTTTTGGAAATATAACCCACGTACCAAAACACCTCCATACCGTATCGGTATGGGTATTAAGAAAATTTAAACTAAACCTTATTCCAGGTAGGTGTATCGAAACGGTATACGACATATCAAAATGGGGCAGTTTTATGTGAGACACCGTATCGATACGGTTTCTCGCGTATCGATACGGTTGTCTGTTAATTCAGTTAATGTCATGGAAGATAAGTTTTGTTTTCTTTCATTTTGGTCCCTGAATCTTGTGGATGCAATTAGATGACTATGAATGATCGTATTGAGCTAATTTTTGACATGTAAGCATGAAATATATTTAATTAAAGGTTGGTAACTTAAAATTTGGAAAAGCCTCTATATATTGCTGAAACAGCAATTTAGTCCCTAGATTGCGTTTGTGTCTAATTGGATATTGTTTCAATGCCCGATTGAGACGAGTTCCCACCTATGAACAGTATGTACATGTAAGAAAGTAATAATGCATCTAGAAAAGATAAAAAATGGGCGTGTTTTAGGTTTCATCTTCCGGGTTTACTTCGGTAAACCTAATGTAACTTGCTTGGTTCGATCTTGTGACTAGGCCGGGTTGAGGGGGTTACAGTTGGTGGTATCAGAGCCAGGTTTGCGATAATTGGGAGTTGGTATGATTGATGTGATATTATTGTGAGTTAAACTCTTTTTTTTGCTATGCACGGTGATTGTAAAATGCACAATGATTGCTTTATGCCATGTTGGGGGAAAATTTGGGAAACCTATTGCCTTATTATTATAGTCTGAAATGTTATGATTTTGAAATGGAAGTCTTGGATCCTTGCCTGAAGCTGGCCTAATTAGTTTTGCTTTGAAATGATTATCATGCCTTAGAAAATGTGTTATGTTACGACCGAGAGGAGAAATGAGAACTAGCGTGATGTTGTTGCCTTTGGGTAGTGAATGAGGAGAATATTGTGTCTCCTAGGGATTTGTCACCCTGAAGTATGTACCACTTGTGCCGGTTAAGCCAGTGTGGGTGATATGATGCCTTGCTATAGGCGATGTTTTGAGCTTTTAACCTATTGTTGCCGGAGTGCGTGTGTTTGCACCGGCTGTGGGGTAAATGAGGTTTCCATTGGAATATCTCTACAGTTTGGGAGGACTTGAGTACCGTGGGTTGTCACTCAAGGCATCCGATATTGGAATGGCCAATGTTATCCAGATTTGGACTAAATGGGTTGTTTTGGTACCCGTAAGTTGGGATGTGTTGAATTCCTATTGCATGATAATGTTAATAGTTGATGGAAAATTGTATCTACGGGCGTGGAACCCCATGATGTGGATTGGGAGTCTTTCCATGTTGTCTTTAAGAAGAAGTGTTTGGGGTTTAGACACTTGGACAAAATGGAATGAGAGTTCATAGCCTGGGTTTAGGGTCGTGTGTATGTGGTCGAGTTTAGGGTACAGATTGTTTAGTTGAGTCGGTATGCTCCTGAACTGGTACCGGTAGAGAAGTATCGTTGTGACCGAATCTGTTATGAGTTGGTACAAGATGTAAGGTGTACATGGTAGCTTTCGACTATACCATTTTTGACGTGTTGGTACACGGGCGAAGTACATCGAGCAGAACCTGGGTTTATTGGTCTCGTTTGGGAGAAAACAAATTACAGAATCTAGTTCCGGCAGTGTTTAGTTTGAAAAGAAGTGTGATAAAAGATATCACCCTGAGTTGAGGCGAGGTGATGACAGTGCTGGGTGAGGACCGCGGGGTCAGAGTATCCAGACTAGAACAATATTTAATACATGTTGGGTATGTGGATCGTGTGATCTCATGAGGTGGTATTATCCGTATTTGATATGTAGAGTGTAAACCCCTATGCTTGTTGTTGTTGGTGGTTGTGAGAATTGTGGTTTGACCGATCGTCTCGTAGGCGATAGTTGTGCGAATGTAGGGGGCTGGTTCTCCCGTTGAGACGATTGTTGCGGGAAGGATGTTTGAAAATGCCTTTGGTGGTTTAAATCCTGAGGTTGCGGTTGATTTGTTAGAGTTGTTGCTCCACGATTTTGATGTAATTCTGGGTATGGATTAGTGGCTGGAACAAGGAGCTGTGGTTGGTTTTGGATCCTATTGAGTTGCGTTGAAACTTGCTGATGATTACGAGGTATTAATCATGGGCGAGAATGTTAAATTCTTTTATAATGCTATTTCGGCTCTAGGAGCGAGTCGTTTGATGAATCTTTAGTTGCAAGGTATTCCTAGCCTATGTTATGAATCTGGGGTCAAAGGAAGTATGTGCTTAGGGTATTCGTATGGTATGTGAGTTTCTGTGTATTTTTGAGGGAATGAACGGGTTTGCCATTGGGTTGAGAGGTCGAGTTTGACATTGAGTTGTATGAAAATACAACTCCAGTGTCTTTTGCTTCCTGTGCTTGGCTCGAGGGAGTTGCTTGACCAAGGGTTTATTAGGCTTACTGTTCTGCCGAGGGTTGAGTTGGTGTTGTTGTGGAAAAAGGAGGGTAGTATGATGCAGATGTGCACGGGGCTTTGGTAGCTGAATAAGTTGATGTTATGTTGATCTTTTTAGAGGTGTTTTGGTGGCTTGTAAGATTAGTTTGAGTTTGGGTGTTATCTGTTGAAGGTAAATGATGTGTTTGTGTTTAGATTTTCCTTCTGTAAGGGCTGCGGCAGTATACATTTTTGGGTTATGCAGTTTGGGTTGACCGTTGCATGGGTTGTGTTCATGGTTATGGTGAGTTGGGTAGCCCTTGAGTTTTTGGATCAGTTGGTTGTGGTGCTTATTATTGGTTTTTTCGTGTACAGAAGCACCGAGAAGGGTTTTGATCTATAAGTATGGTCGGTTTAGTGGATTTTTGGGGAGAAGTGAATGTTTCTCTTTGTTTGGGAAGTATGAGTTTTGGGTATGTTGCTAAGAATTCTAGTTCTGAGAATGTTGTTAGTAAGTGTGAACAGATAAACATGCACAGTGCAAAACACTTATATGCATATATAAATATGCCAGTACATGCATACATTTGATCATAACATTAGAGGTTTTGCATACATACACATGACATTTATGAGGGCATATAAGTGATCATGCATACATATGTTCACACTTACAGATGACTGATTGGAAATCAATAGAGTGATGGTGTAAGTAAGATAGCGTATGAAGGTGGTTTTGGTGATATGGTTCTTGGGAGTTTGGCTTGTGCTAGTTTTTGAGTTACCAAAGTTAGAATTGGTAGTTTGTGGCTTATGCAAGTGAAGTTGTGGCTTGTGCATCTAGATAGCTAAAGGTGCATGAGCGCTTTTGTCCTACGCATGATGTGAAGCTTGTCGCGAAGGTGGTTGTTTAAATGTTTTAAAGGCATCAATTCTATGATGAGAAGTGTGTCGTGTACACGGATCATGTGTGGTTAGAAAAAACGATGATGAATGATGATTTGAATTTTTTACAACTTGGATGGTTGGAGTTGTTTAAGAGTTATAGTTTGATGGTTGAATATCGTCCGAGCTAAGCTTATAGTCGATGCCTTGCTGGTGAGGGTGGCGGTGGAGTTGAGGATGTTGTTTACGCGATTGGGTATGATGCGTGATGGAGGCTTGATGTTGAGTTGCAAGTGAAGTCATCCTGGTCACAGTTGATTAGAGGAAGGTAACTGTGTGATGATGCATTAGTACCACATGTTCAGGTTATTAGGGGAAGGAAATCTGATGGATTTTCAGGTTAATGGTGGTAGGATGTTGTGTGTTAATGATCGGAAAGTGGTTTCCCTTGATGTTGAGTTGAGGTGTATGGTTTTGAGGGAGGCGCATGGCAGTTTTTGTGATATGCATTACGGTAATACCAAGATATATCAAGGTTTGAAAAGGGATTGTTGTTGGGTTGGTCTAAAGGAAGATATGGTTGATTTTGTTGTTTAATGCATTGTATGACAGCGAGTGGAAGCTAAGCATCTGTTTTCTTTCGGGTTGCTGCAATCGTTGAGGATACCAGAATGGAGGTGGGAAAGAATCACCATGGATTTTGTGTCTAGGTTGCATTTGATACCGACCAAAAAGGATTCCATTTAGGAGGTTGTTGATTGAGTTGCGAAGTGAGCGCACCTTTGTGGCTATGCTTGTGATGTATGTTTTGGAATAAGTGGCATATTTGTTTATTGCCGGCTTAGTGTGTTTGCAAAGTGTGCCCGAGTCCCTAGTTTTGGACAGAGATCCGTGGGTTACAGCGAGGATCTAGAGGTGTTGCTTGAGGTTGATTGTATGTACTTCATATCTTTCTCAAATGGATGGCGGGTTGGAGCATGGAATTCAAGTTTTGAAAGATAAGTTGGGTTGTGTATAATTGAGTTCCAGGGAAAATGTAGATAGCAAATGCCATTGTTAGAGTTCACTTTAATGGTAGTTATTAGGCAAGTATGTAGGTGGCACCGTACGAGGAGTTGTGTGGTTGGAGGTGCCGTACGCCCGTGTGTTGGACTGAAATTAGAGAAAAGTATGTTCCCATATCTATTGTGTTGAACGGCTGCAGTGAGAAGGTGAAGTTGTTATGTGAGCGCTTGAGAGCATCTTCGAATCATTATAAATTCTACGTGAATTTGAAGCGTAGTGTTTTAGAGTGTGCTGTTGATGGTCGAATGATCATGATGGTATCGCCTTGAAAGAAGGTGATGCGTGTTGGGCGGAATAAGAAAGCTTAGCTGAGGTTTTGTGGACCATACGAGTTTGTTAAGCGTGTGGGTCCTGTTGCTTATTGTTAAGGTTATCTCCTGTGTTGGAAGGGTTCCATGATATGTTTCATGTGACGATGTTGCGAAGGTATCGGTTGGATGCCATGCATATTGTGCCGGTTGAAGGCATTGCTGGGATCGGATTTATCTTGCAATAGAGATCCAGTGGAGATCCTTGATGCCAGGGGTAGGGTTCAGCGTGGTAAGACGGTTGGGCTTGTTAAGGTTTTGTGGAGATACTGCAGTGTTAAGAAGCCACATGAGAATGCAGGTTGGAGATGTTGGAGCAGTTTTTGCTTTTGTTTCCTCCGGGTAAATTTTGGGGATGAAATTTCTTAAGTGGGGGAGAGTTGTAACGCCCCAGTTTTGGGCCTAGCGGTTTTGAGGCTTATTAGACGGTCCGATAGACCGGGTTAGAGATTCGAGTCAGATTCGGGACCGTATATTTTTTCGGTAAGATAAAATATAGAAAAATGGTTAAAAATCATCTTTTGATATATGATTAATATTTGTGAAATCAATTTTGGAAAATGAAATTTGGAAGTGTGACATTTTAGGCAGTGACCAAAATGCGATCTTTGAAAACTGTTTTAAAGGTGACTAAAATGAAAAGGATCAAATTATTAGAATCCTTAAGGAGCTATTTTACCAAGTTTTTGCTGGTGATTTCTCCCTTCAATTAAATCATTTTAACATGTGTTTTAAAGGATAATAAAAAAGTGATTTTAGATATTAAAGTTAGTTATTTGGTTTTAATGAAAATTGACGTAACTTTTCTCTCCACTTCTTTTCTGCCAAACACTCAAGTTTTCATAAGAAACTAGAGGTAAGAGATCAATTTTACTTAGATTCTTGATCTAAAATTGACTATTTAACTTTGATTTACAAAACCTCATTGAAATCTTGTGTTTTCATAGCTTTAAACAAGCCAATTGAGGGAGAAATCACACAACAGGGGTAAGGTCCATGATCTCCTCTACTGAATGGTTCTTTATTGATATTCCCAAGTGTTTGATCCTTGATTTATAGTTTATAATCTGATTTTGTGTTTTTATATTGATTTAATTGGGTGAAATTGATGAAAAGAGAAAGTTTCGAATTGGATCTGTTTTCCAGTATTGAGGATACATTTTAAACATATTTTGGATGTATTATGTTGATTTTAACAATGGAATCCCGAAACTCTTGAATCACTAATTGTTTAGGTTGTTAGGATTGTGTTTTTGGTGGAGTTATGGTGGCTGTGTGATTTCTGGAAGTGTTTGGATGTTTTGATTCTATTTTTAGGTGTTCATTGATGATATTGAAGGAGTTTAAATGTTATATTATGGCTGGTTTGTGTTTGGAAAGGATTAGATGATGTTTTCGGTTGTTGTGGTTGGGTAATTGTGAGAAGATTGTGGAAGTCTGAGTGGATTTGTTGTTGCAGTGTTTTGAATGCATTGAGATGCAGTAATCCTCTATTTTAATGTGATTAAAATAGGTGAGATGGATCCGAAAGTGATCGGTGGAGCTTTGGAGGCTTTAGACTCTTGTTTTCGCGTCGGCGAATTGAGGTTTTGTGTATCGGTGAGTGAGATCGTGGATTCTAGCTTTGGAATGTTTTAAAGGTGGTTTATGGGAGTTTAAACTTAGCTTGATAGGCTGGTTTAAACTCGAAAGTAAGTAAAAGTGGATTTTTTTCTCTCGGCCATGCTAATGTTAAATGGTTTTGTGCACTTGTTTTGATTTACATGTTACCTACTGTTTAGGCAAGTTTTAAAGTATTTGATATACTGTTTTTAAGTATGAAATGCTGAAGGATGCACATGGTAAGTGATCCTTGTAAGTATATGGTTAATACTTGTGTTTAAAGCATGGTCGTTGCTTTAGAAAAATGGTTTGGTTAATGCTTGTTAAAAACAGTGAGGTAAATGGTAATGGTTAATTATATTGGCAAGTGATGTGGTTTTAAAATTGTTATCGGATATAGTTGGCCGGCCATAGGATTGATAGTGCACTATAATAAGTAGCCTTGGATGTTGAGGGGTTTTACAAGGTGTACCGAATACTCCATCCAAGAACCCTAACGGTCGAGGGGCTAAATAGTACTGTAAAATCCCGTTAGTGGGTTATACATCTATCGATGAGTGGTGTTGAGAGGTTTATCTGGTGTACCGAATACTCCACACGGGTGTCACAATGGTGGAGGGGTTTATGTGTACTGAAAAGTCCCCTGTGTGAACCTTGTGTTGCCGGTGAGAATGTATGAAGTGTTGGGTAAACACTTGTTGAATCCGTGTATCCGATGAACTATTTTGGTAAAGGAACTTGGTTAATGATCTCTTGCGAGCAAATAAAATTGTTGATGTATCATTGGAAAGTTTATGTTGTATAATGTGATTTATACATGTTTACTTTTTAAGCTTTGCATAAGGTGGTTATGCATGGGAAGGCTTAAATTGAGGTTTAGCAATGGAACTTGCTGTTGGTTAATGATACATGTTGTACGTTTACTCTTTAAGCTTTGCATATGGTTGTTATGCATGTGAAGGCTTAAATTGAGTTCTAGGAATGGAATTTGCTGTTGGAAATGATACATGTTGCATATGGTTTAATATGCTGGTTTTTAAAGATGAAAAGTGCATGGTTTTCAAGGCATGATGTTTCAATGGTAATGCTTAAACGATGTTTAAAGAATGATTGAAATGAGATTTCAATGTGTTGTTGAGAAATGGTTTTAAATGCATTGATGGTGTTTTGTTTTTTAGCATTCCTCACTAAGCCTAATGTGCTTACACTCTCTTTGTCCATCAATGCAGAAGATTAAAGTTTTGGAAGGCAGCATGAAGCAAGGGATCTTGAAAGACTTGGTAACCAAAGTATGTTTTTAGATTAGACTATAAGTAATAAGGGCAATGGGGTTTCCGTTGTTAATTGGGAGATGTTTTGTTGAACTTCTTATTTGTGCAAGTTTGTTTAGCAGTTCTTGAGTTATAAATGGCCTCTATGGCTTGATTTTGGTGATGGTTTGGAGTTTCATGTTTTACATGAATGGTTTTATCGGAAACATGCTTATAGATTTACATTTGATGCAAGATGCCATGAATTGATGTTAAATCTGTGATACTTGGCTGTGATTTTTCCCTATTTATGTTGGGTGTATGTTAGGAGCATATTAGGATGTTTTGGTATGGTTGAATGTGTAATATCCCAAAATTTTGGTTTGTGACCAAAATGTAAATTTTGAAAGTTTAGGGGTAAAGTATAAACTTTGGAAAAGTTCAAGGACCAAAGTGTAATTTTCAAAAGTTGTGTATTTTAACCCCATAAATGAATAGTTTACCCCCCAAGAATGACGTTTTCGTGTTACCAGGATTTTTCGTACGGAGTTTGTATTATTGGCTATAAAGCGATAAAGTTTGGAAGAATATTCGGATAATCAGATCGAATATCTAGCATATTTTGAAGGATGATAAGCCAAGGTTGAATTTCTCATTTTACATGTCTAAGATATTTTCTTTGTGTTGGAAGAATATAAACCCTTGGATTTAAGTTGATTTTCCATGCTAAATATGAGCCGTTGGATGAAAAGTGACTAGATCATAATTTTGGAAAATCACAAGGGCAAAGTTGGTAAACTAATAATTCAAGATTAAATTTAGGCCATTGGATGAAGGATGATGATATGCGGGATATTATGGAAATATAGAATTTTCGGAATAGATATGATAGCTCGTTAAAGGTAAAATCGTAGTAGAAGTATTTTGTGAATATCGAGAAATCGGATTGAATTGAAATTTTAGAGGATGTTCCATAATCCATGGAAAATCATAAAATGATATTTATGGAATGGTGTCCGGTTGAGGAGGAACTAATTTAGTTAGATTTTAATAGAATGGAAATTTTGAAACAAACTAGTAAATAAATATAGTTGGAGGGCAAATTGGTCATTTGGCAAGGATGAGAACTTTGAAATATTTGAAGTTACAAGGGCTATTTTTGGAAGAAGAAATTTGAAGTTTAAATCTTGGCCCTTGATTGATGATAAAATCAATCTCAACCGTTAATAAAAATGGCACTTTTGTAATTTCCCTATTTGAATGAATTTAAAATTCATTTATAAAATAAAAGTGGCATAATTGAAGGGATTGAAAATTAAAAGGCCAAAAAGATGAATCTTTCTTCATGTTCCATTTTCAAAAATTAAGGGGAAAAGGGGAGAAAATTTCCAAGCTCGATTCAAGCCCCAAAACTCGATTTTCAGGCAATCTTTCGAACTGCAAAGTTGTTCTACTCTTCAAGCTCTATCTTTTGATGTACTTAATTTATGGAATACATACTTGATTGATGAGAATTTTTCATGAGAAGGAAATTAGGTTTTATGAACAAAATTAGGGCTTTTGAGATTTTATGATTCCATGGTTGAATTTAAGTTGGAATCAAGCTTATATGATGTTAAAATCATGTTATTGAGTTAGGATTTAAACCCTACATATTTCGGTTTCTATGGAGAAGATTAAGGTTTATGGATTTAAGTCTAACTTAGGGTTTGTGATGTTGGATTAATGATCTAGTAAGTTTGATTTGTTGTTTGGAAGCAAAACCCTAAGTTAAATATATAGAGACCAATTGGCAAGCTTCAAAGTTAAGGGAGCAAATCTGAATTTTATGATTTTGGAGTGTATTTATGTAATTAATGATGTTGGAGATGTGAAATTGATGTTAGAATGCTAAACTGTTAGGATGATCAATCAATGTGGATGTTGGCCAAGAGGGGGTGAATTGGCAATTTTAAAAGTTTGGAAGCTAAAGGAAAAAGATGAGCAATGGGACACAATGATTTATAGTGGTTCAAGCTTCTAACAAGCTCTAAATCCACTACCTTAACTTCCTAATAAGGATTTTCAACCAATTTCACTATGAAATTCTTCCCCTTTTCTAGGCTAAGGAGGCAACCGTTACAACCGATCAAAGCTTTCTTCCCAAAGCTTGATCCAAGATCACTCTTTTACAAGAAGGAAAATGGCAAATGAAAAATATCCTCACAAGGTAAATATTTGCCCAAATTACAAGAACACTCAACCCTAAACTTGAAATAAAAGATTACAATAAAGTATACAAGTTGGGTACAAGAATTTGACTTTCAAGAGCACAAAGGGTTGGGATTTGATTGAATGCTTGAATGTTGATCAATGTAGGTTCATTAGTTGTTGTAGCTGCATTTAAGGCTTGTATTTATACCCTTTCATTGAATTCTAGCCGTTTGGGTGGTTGGAGAATTGAATATATCCGTTGGAGAGCAAGTTTCCCGCAATAAATGCTGTCTGCCAACACCAGGTATCGGTACACGTATCAGAGTATCGATACCTGCCCAATTTAGAAATAGCCGTTACAAAGAAAGGTGTACCGGTACTCTAAGTCGATTATCGGTACTTAGAAAGGGGTACCGAAACTCCAAAATTCGTACCGGTACGTGAATTGCTCACTGGAAAATCTTGAGGCCAGAAGGTATCGGTACACACATTGCAGTACCAGTGCACATTTGAAAATTTTTGTTTTTGCCTCAAGGAGTATCGGTACTCGTATAGCTGTACCGGTACTGGTTTTACATTCGATGTTTCAAAATCGTTTTCGTGTATCGATACACCTATTGCAGTACCGGTACCGGCTTTACATTCGAAGTAATTTGGAAACACAGAGCGTACCGGTACTCATAGTACCGTATCAGTAAGCCTAGGCTTTTAAGGCCATTTTGACTTGGAAAACTTTATCGAATGTATTTTTAAAGTTAATCAAATGTTTGGTTAAGCTTTAGACATAAAAATCATCGAAAGTTAATATTAAAGTGCATCAAATGATTGGTTAAGCTTAAGGCATTTGTTCGAATGCGTAGTGAGTAATTCGTATGGGCTATTTAAGATTTATTTTAAGTTATATCAAAAACATTACGAGTTAAAAGCCATTTGTTATATCAAAATCAATATAAGTTCTACAATCTCCCCCTTTTTGATATAACAAAAATTTAAAATAAATTTTCAAAAAAAATTTTGATTATAAAATTTGAACCCAAATATTTCTCCCCTTTTTGTTATATCAAAAGTAATATACGTGTTGCGCATAATAAGTGCTTCGCAATTGTGCAAGTGTACACGTCACAAGTTATAGTATAAAAGATATCGTCTCCACAGGGATTCGTGTCACTTTAAGAATCTAACTCTTGCACTGTAAAAAGTAAAAGAACACAAGTAGAAGATTGTAGGAGTTTAACTAACAACTAAACTAAAAAGCAATAAAATAAAAGAAGATGTAATCAAATGAGAGAGAATAGGCTAGGTTATCATGAGTTGAGGAGTGATAGCCAATTGGACCGTCTTGGTAAAAGGGTGCGAGGGCAACTTAGTTGCCGTGGCAACCTGCGCAGCGGGGTTGCCTTGGCAACTAATCGACGATTGCCTGGGCAACTGGCTGGGCAGCAACTTCAAGGTTCGGTGGAATGTTCTTCAATGGTTTCTTCTTATCCCTAAGTCGAAACTCTAGCTAATTGTGCATGCCTTGATAATACATCCCTGCGTGAATCAAGGGTGAACAACAACCAATCTTGCGCTCCTCTTAGCCATTGAAATCCTTAACTTATTCCTAAGCTGGAGTAATCTTCACCATCAATAGATTGAATAAAGACCATACTCATTCGTTTCTTGAATCTAACTCTCCCAATATTAGATAAATAGATGAAGTTACGAGATCCTCTCCCAATTCACTCGCAAACAAGAATAAAAACCAAGAATGAGTAAACCTTAAATTGAAAGTGCAAACTCTTATTACCTAAACAAAATCCAATTGTTTCTCACAACCACAAAACACAATAACCTTAGACAAATAGATTTAGTTCATGGCTAGGTTCCAAAGAAACACAAAACAAAGAATCCCTAACATAAACTAATCGAACAAGAAAGAAAAAGATGAAGAATGGTTGAAGCCTCTTGTCGAAATCTCTCCCTTTTGCTCTCCCCTCAATCGAACTCTCCCATTTTGCTCTCTTAGAGTTGACGGCTTGGTCTCCTTTAAATAGGAGATGGCTAGGTCAAAGTCTCTCTTAAGGAAGAAGTTAAGTTGGAATTAAATACTTTTAAAAGAATATAATTCTTTATTATATTTAAATTCCTTCTAGATCTTCTCATATCTTCTTGGGATTTAATTTCTCTTTGACCTCTTCATGAAAATCAAACTCCTTTGGGATTTAACTTTGCTCCACGTCATCTTGGTCTTATCTAGTCATTAATTTCGACTGCCATATCATCTTATCCCTTATCGACAATTGCCCTGGCAACTAGCTCGGCATCTCCTTCATGCATTGCCCTGGCAACTGCGTCGGCATCTCCTTCACGCACTGCCCTGGCAACTGGTTCCAACCTTGTTTAGGCAAGTGATTCTGCACACACATAAAAACAACTATCGGCAGCACCCTTTTTCCACAAAATTAAGCAAAATATGAAATCAAGCTTGTCCACCAAGGAAACAATGCAAACATGCATGAATGGCTAATAATGAAACTAATATGAGCCTAAGTCTAGCAATAATATGAATAAAAAGGGTGAATAAAATAGTACTTTTAGACACTTAACACACCCCCAAACTCGAACTATTGCTTGTCCTCAAGAAATGCAAACTAATAGTTACCCGCCAAGACTTCAATTTTTACAAACTTAGCTTTGAACTTGATTTCAATTCTCAGAACCCTGGTACAAAGTATGATTGGCTTTTCATTTTTCAGAAAACTTAGGAGTTTCTCGGAATCAAACTATAATGCTTGTGAGTGTGTGCGGAGTTGTGTGCAAGTTGATTTTTTGGATTCTATGCAAACAAGAGGTTTTCAAATTACTTCATTGGGTTCTTTTAACATGTTTTAACTAGAGCCAGTTTCAGGCACCTCTAGTGTTTTGTTTTTAGTTTTCTTAAGTTAATTAATTTATTCGACTAGAGCCGGTTTCGGGCACCTCTAGCGATCAATTTTTAGCACATACTAGAGCCAATTTCGGGCACCTCTAGCATTCATCCAATTTTTATTCTAATCCCCCAATTTTTTAACTATCAACCTAAGTTCGCTAGAATTCCTTAAATCAATCAAGCCCCATTAATTTCTTTGTTGAAGAAGCTTCCTTCTTGAATCAAATTCCTCTTTATCTTGAACTTTTTTCCTACAATTCAAAACAAATAAAATAAGGATTAAAATTAAAGATAAACTAATAAAAGAAAATAAATAAAGATGTGCAAAGAAATTCTTAAACCTAAAATTTAAAAACAATTAGATAAATATGAAAGAAAGATGTAGTCTTAATCTTAAAGAAAATAAATAAATTTATCCTAAAAAAATAACCAAACTTAATAAACAAAAATAAGAAAATTAAGTAGTTTGAAAAAATAAAAACAAAATATCGAAAGGAGAGCATGCTCATGCATCTCCTAAGGTGACCACTTCTTTGTTACGTTCCACATGGACACCATTGTAGTGCTTCAATCTTTGTCTGATGACTTTGAATTCATGTTCGTCAGTGATGAACTTGATTATCACGGCACCATGGGAGAATGGTTTGACAACTTCGAATGGTCCCGACCATCTTGATTTCAGTTTTCCCGAGAAAAGTTTCAGCCGAGAATTGAATAAGAGAGCTAGTTTCCCTGGCATGAATTGCCGCGGCAATAGTTTCTTGTCATGCCATTGCTCTATTTTCTCCTTGTAGATTCGTGCATTGTTATAGGCGAGTACACAGAATTCTTCTATCTCATTGAGGTCCAACAAACTCTTTTGCCCGGCACTTTCCCAATCCATATTCACGGTCTTGATTGCCCAATATGCCTTGTATTCTATTTCCACCGGTAGATGTCATGTTTTGCCATATATAAGTTGGAAGGGAGACATACCTAAGGGTGTTTTGAATGCAGTGCGATATGCCCAAAGTGCATCATCTAGTCTTACTGACCAATCCTTCCTAGAGGGATTTACAACTTTCTCGAGTATACCCTTCAACTCTCGATTGGAAATTTCTACTTGCCCATTGGTTTGTGGGTGATATGTCGTGGTAATTTTGTGTGACACGTCGAAGCGTTGCAACATCTTGGATATAAGTCTGTTGTCAAAGTGCTTGCCTTCATCACTGATAATTGCTCTCGGCATCCCAAACCGTGTAAATATATTTTTCTGCAAGAATCGCTGAACGGTCTTGCAATCGTTGGTGGGAACTACAGCTACCTCAACCCATTTAGAAACGTAGTCGACAACAAGTAGAATGTAGAGGTTGCTGAATGAATATGGGAAAGGTCCCATAAAATCGATCCCCCATACATCAAACAATTCCACCTTGATGATGTTTTGGAGCGGCATCTCATGTCGTCTAGAGATATTGCCCGTCCTCTGGCAACGATCACATTGCTTGTAAAACTCTTGGGCATCTTTGTACAGTGTTGGCTCATACAAACCGGATTGCAAAACTTTAGTCGCGGTATGTGTTCCTCCAAAATGTCCTCCATAGGGTAAAGAATGACATTGCTGGAGTATATTCTGCTACTCCTCTTCAGGGACACATCGGTGTATAACCTGATCTGCACATTGTTTAAACAAAAGAGGCTCGTCTCAAAAGTAATGCTTAGCATCATGGCGGAACCGCTTCTTCCCTTGGTGAGTAAGGCCATAAGGTAAAATACCACAAACAAGGAAATTAACTAAATCCGCGTACCAGGGTATTGCCGAGGCATGTGTTACCGTGGCAACTGCTTCCATGGTTGTCGAGGCGTGCGCGTCTAGAGTTGCCACGGCATGCGCGTCAAGGGTTGCCGATGCATGCACGTCAAGGGTTGCCGAGGCATACGCGTCTGGAGTTGCCAAGGTGTGCGCGTCTGGAGTTACCGAGGCATACGCGTCTGGAGTTTCCGAGGCGTGCACGTTAAGGGTTTCTGAGGCATACGCATCTGGAGTTGCCGAGGCGTGCGCGTTAAAGGTTGCCGAGGCATGCGCATCCATGGTTGCTGAGGCAACTAATAGTTGCTCATCCAGGAATGCATCGCATATCTCTAAATCCGCGTCCTCCTCCCTATTGCGTTCTAAGCGTGATAAATGATCGGCCACTTGATTTTCTGTCTCTTTCCTGTCCTTAATTTCAATGTCAAACTCTTGTATAAGTAATATCCAACGAATCAAATGAGGTTTGGCATCCTTTTTAGCAAATAGATACTTAATTGCCGAATGGTCCGTATGAACAATTACCTTTGTACTAATCAAATAGGATCGGAACTTGTCAAATGCCAAAACTACAGCTAGTAACTCTTTCTCCGTTGTTGTGTAATTCACTTGAGCACTATTAAGAGTTTTACTAGCGTAGTATATCACATTAAAGTTCTTACCTGTGCGTTGGCCTAGGACTGCTCCTACCGCGAAATCACTTCATCACACATGAGCTCAAAAGGTAGAATCCAATCGGGTGGAACGACAATGGGTGCCGAGTCAAGCTTTTCCTTTAGGGTTTCGAATGCTTGGGCGCAAGAATAATCAAAATTGAAGACTTTATCCTGTTCAAGAAAATTGTACAAGGGTTTAGTAATTTTAGAAAAATTATGAATGAACCTCCTGTGAAAACCTACATGTCCAAGAAAGCTTCGGATTCCTTTAACCGAACTTGGTGGGGGTAATCTCTCGATCATGTCCACCTTGGCTTTGTATACTTCAATTCCCTTGGATGAAATCTTGTAGTCGAGAACTATTCCTTCATCTACCATAAAATGACACTTCTCCCAATTAAGGACTAAATCGGTTTCTTCAAATCTTGCCAACACCTTCTCTAAATTGCCGAGGCAACTGTCGAAGTCATTACCAAAAACAGAAAAATCATACATGAAGATCTCAAGGAAGTCTTCGACCATGTCTAAAAAGAGTGCCATCATGCATCTTTGGAAGGTTGCCGGGGCATTACACAATCTGAACGATATCCTTTGGAAAGCATAAGTACCGTATGGGCATGTGAAGGTTGTCTTTTCTTGATCTTCTGGTGCTATGGCAATTTGATTGTAACCTGAATAACCATCAAGAAAACAATAAAAGGGTTTACTTGCAAGACGGTCAAGCATTTGATCAATAAAGGGTAATGGGAAGTGATCTTTCCTAGTGGCTTTGTTTAGCTTTCGATAATCCATACAAACCCTTCAACCGATCACAGTCCTGGTTGGAATGAGTTCATTGTTTTCATTACTTACCACCGTTATACCTCCCTTTTTTGGTACACGTTGTACCAGACTTACCCGAGTACTATCAGAGATAGGGTATATGATGCCGACGCCAAGCCACTTGATGATTTCTTTCATTACAACCCCTTTCATGCCATGATTCAGTCTCCTCTGGGCCTCAATCGAAGGTTTGTGATCATCTTCCAACAAAATCTTGTGCATGCACACTGCCGGGCTAATTCCCTTCAAGTCGGCAATTGTCCACCCTATTGCCTTCTTGTGTAGCATCAAAATTTTGATTAGCTTCTTTTCCTGCTCAGGCTGTAACTTAGAGGAAATAATTACAGGAAATGTATTATTGGTTCCCAAGTAAGCATATTTTAGTTGCCCTGGCAACTATTTCAACTCAAGAATCGGTGGTTGTTCAATAGAGGGCTTTTCGAGTTTACCTTCCTTACCTGAGTAATCCAGCGGTTCAAAGTATGTACCTGATCGATTGACTAACCAATTTGCCTCTTCTTGTTGTTCCTCATCGATCGGTTTTTCATACTCCTCAGGTTTCTCTTGATCGGCAATGTAGTTACCGAGGCAACTAAATTCCTCGTCAAAGTTAAACTCTATCGTGGCATGAAGAAGTTGGCATTCTTCCGGATCATCGACATGCCTAGTGTTTGGAACAAATTTAGTTTAACTTGCTGGTCATTCACCCTCATTGTGAGTTCTCCCTTTTCAACATCGATCAAGGTTCTCCCTGTTGCTAGGAAGGGTCTCCCAAGAATGATATGTGCATGCTCATTTGCTTCACAATCCAAAACAAAAATAAATTTTATCAACTTTTACCAGTATGTCTTCGATTTTTCCCTCTGGATGCACATAGGATCTGTCGGCTAGTTGTAGCATAACTGTTGTAGGTCTTGCCTTCCCGATTCCTAGTTTCTGGAAAACTGATTTAGGCATCAATTTTATGCTTGCTCCAAGGTCACATAATGCTTTCCCGATGGAACAAGGTATTGTGAAACTTCTGGGATCCATCAACTTGGGTGGCATGCGATTGTGCAACATGGCCATGCATCCCTCTGTTTCAGCAACTATTTCAAACTCTCCTAGCCTTGTTCTATTGGACACAATGTCTTTAAGAAACTTGGCATAGTTCGGCATTTGTTCAATTGCTTCAACCAATGGCAAGTTGATGTGGACTTGTTTTAGGATATCAAGAAACTTCTTGAATTGATATTCTTGCTTTTGTCGCTTCAACCTTTGTGGGAATGGTGGTGGAAGTCGGATATCTTCGATCCTTTCATTGGTCTGGAACCTGATTGATGGCATTGCTAGGGTAACTGGAGTTGCCGAGGCATCGTCAACTGGGTTTGTCGTGACATGCCTATCGTTGGTTACCGAGGCATGCTTATCACCGATTGCCGCGGTAATTCCTGGTTCAGCATTTGAGGCTTTGCCGCTGAGTTCATCTTGTTCTTTTTGTGGAGTTTTGTTTGATGAGCGAGCTTGAGCCTCTTTAAGTTGTTGGCCACTTCTAGTGGTGATCGCCTTACATTGCTCATGGCCAGTTCCTCTTGCGACTTTAGTATCGCTAGGTAAACCTCCTTGCGGTCTAGTATTCAGGTTTTGAGCAAATTGTCCAACTTGATTTTCCAATGATTTGATTGCCGCCTCTTGGTTTTGCAATATCATCTCGGTGCTGTTAATAAAAGCATTAGTTCTTTTTATGAAGTTACTATTCTCAGCCAGATAAGATTCAGTTTTCAACATAAAAGCATTGAGAGAATTTTCCAAAGAACTAGATGTTTGTTGTTTTGCGGAAACTGTTGCCGTGGCATATTCTGCTAGAATCTCGATGCTTGTGCATTCTGATTGTTCTGGTTTAGAGCATTGTTGGGATTTCTCCATGAAAAATTTTGGTGCTTCTTCCAAGCTGGATTGTATGTATTGGACATCACATTGTTGTTCCGGTTGTAATTCCCCACATAAAAGCTGGATTCAAAATTCTGCATACATTCAGAAAAATCATGGTTACCACCACATAACTCACAAAAGGAATCCATTAACTTGACTTCATGTATGTTGTTTGGTTTCTGCATATTTTGGACCATCTTGGTTAGAGTGGCCAATTGTGCCAAAATTGAGTCCGATGATCCCAGTTCATGTATTGTGGCTTGGCGTCTAACTCCTCCTCTTCTAGCAGATGGGAATTGATAATCATTCTTGGTAAGCCTGTTTATAATTTGCATTGCTTCCTCCGGTGACTTATCTAGGAGTATGCCGTTTGCCGAGGCATCTAGCATCATCCTTGTTGGTGTATTCACAGCGTTGTAAAACATTATTACTTGTGTCCACACTGGGAATCCGTGTAGGGGGCATTTGTGTAGAAGTTCTCTATATCGCTCCCAATCCTCGTACATGGATTCATCGTCTACCTACCGAAAAGAATTAATTTCGTTACGAAGCTTATCAGTCAAATTTGTAGGATTAAATCGAGCAAGGAAATCACGACAAAGATCGGTCCAAGATCCTATTGATCCGGAAGGAATAGTATTCAACCATGTTTTCGCCCTATCCCTCAGTGAATATGGGAATAATCTTAGTCGTAAAACATCGGGGGTGACTCCTTGTATTTTGAAAGAATTGCAAATCTCGTGGAAGAATTTAAGATGCTGTCGTGCATCTTCAGTTGCTGAGCCGCCAAATTGACCAATTGTGTTGATCATATTGAACATCACCGGTTTCAACTCAAAGTGGTCGGCTTCAATTTCAGGTGTGACAACTCCTGGATTAAGTCCTTCAAGATCTTCTTCAAGATAGTCTCAAATAGTTCTGTTTCGTGCAATAATCACTCCTCCTCCTGCTGGAATATCCTGATTCATATTCCCGTCTTGATTAGCCATTGCTACTCTTAACCTTTGTTTGAGTCTTTGCAAGGTTCGTTCGATTTCTGGATTAAAGGGATATTCTGGTGTAATCGGTCTCGCCCTGGTCATATACCAATGCAAAACCAAAGTTTGTTAGCCCTTTGAATCTTAAACAAGAAAAATAAAAAGTGCAAGAAAATAAAAACAAAGTTGCTATTGCCAATCTCCAGCAACGGCGCCAAAAACTTGTTGCGCGTAATAAGTGCTCCGCAATTGTGCAAGTGTACATGTCGCAAGTTATAGTATAAAAGATATCGTCTCCATAGGGATTGGTGCCACTTCAAGAATCTAATCTCTTGCACTGCAAAAAGTAAAAGAACATAAGTAGAAGATTGTATGAGTTTAACTAAAAACTAAACTAGAAACCAATAAAGTAAAAGAAGATGTAATCAAATGAGAGGGAATAGGCCAGGTTATCGTGAGTTGAGGAGTGATAGCCAAATGGATCGTCTTGGTAAAAGGGTGCAAGGGCAACTCAGTTGCCTTGGCAACTTGCGCAGCGGGGTTGCCTTGGCAACTAATCGACGGTTTCCTGTGCAACTGGCTGGGCAGCAACTTCAAGGTTCGGCGGAGCGTTCTTCAATGGTTTCTTCTTATCCCTAAGTCAAAACTCTAGCTAATTGTGCATGCCTTGATAATACATCCCTGCGTGAATCAAGGGTGAACAACAACCAATCTTGTGCTCCTCTTAGCCGTTGAAATCCTTAACTTATTCCTAAGCCGGATTAATCTTCACCATCAATATATTGAATAAAGACCATACTCATTCGTTTCTTGAATCTAACTCTCTCGATATTAGATAAATAGATGAAGTTACGAGATCCTCTCCCAATTCACTCGCAAACAAGAATAAAAACCAAGAATGAGTAAACCTTAAATTGAAAGTGCAAACTCTTATTACCTAAACAAAATCCAATTGTTTCTCACAACCACAAAACACAATAACCTTAGCCAAATAGATTTAGTTAATGGCTAGGTTCCAAAGAAACACAAAACAAAGAATCCCTAACATAAATTAATCGAACAAGAAAGAAAAAGATGAAGAATGGTTGAAGCCTTTTGTCGAAATCTCTCCCTTTTGCTCTCCCCTCAATCGAACTCTCCCATTTTGCTCTCTTAGAGTTGACGGCTTGGTCTCCTTTAAATTGGATTTTGTGTTTGGGGCATGAACAAAAGGAATACGTTAGGTTTCATCATCGTCCCCGATATCGTCTAATCCTAGATGAGTAGCAATAATAGAGGAGTCTAACCTGAAAACTTTACCCATCACATAGGACTCTATGGCAACGACCTCTTTTTCATCTTTACTAAGAATTGCCCTAGCATTAGCATAGAATATTCTAACAAGAGTTTTAAAGACAACCCCGAGTAAACGAAAAAAAGTTAAAAATTTCCATTCCCTAAGATTTGCAAGATGAGGGAAGTTAAATTTTTCAGAAACCATAAATTCATAGTCAACAACCCTTTCTCTTCGAATAGGAAATTTTTGTATAACCGAAAATGTTCTAATTGGTTTTGTCGACCTAGTTCATTAAAACAAGATTTAAAAATTGAGGTAAAGTTCAAAGGATTGGAGTTTTGGGTTGAGGAACTGGATCTAGGGCGTTTAGTTTTAGGGTCCATTAAAAGAAATTCGATTTGAAAGAGCAAAAGAAATCACCCTGCAAAAATTTAAACAAACCATAATGTATGCACTAATCAATTACTCAGTCCAATAAATCCAACAAATTATTTCAAAATAATATGTATAATAATATTTTTTATTTAAAACAAAATAAATGAAAAGTGATACATTTAATAGACATATACTATCCTCAAAACAACCTAAATCTAAGTTCCATATGAGAAAACAAAGTTAAAAAAATAGAACAAAAAATACCTTAAAATTGTTGGAATGGATGAGATTAATGATGGAAGTGCACAATCTTGATGAAAGTTTGATGGGTTGTTGAAGAAGTGTAGGAAACTTCAAAAAATTGTGGAAAAATCGAGTGAGAATCAAGTGAAATTGAGAGAGTTTTTTAGAGGAAAACGGCTAGGGTTGATAGAATGAAAATTTTGGGGGGGGAATTCTGATTTTAAGAGTCCTAGAAAGTGTTTCCGTGCCCCGAGTACTGGTACCGATACATATTCTCCGTGTTTTGCGTATCGGTACCATTTATTGATACTTATATCGGTACCTGTTATAGAGGCCACGTATCGATATTTGTATACCAGTACCGATACCCTATGCACCAAATGGTCAAATTTGGCTGCAAATAAGGTTATAGGAATAAATAACTACCTCTATTATGCATGCATGATGTATGAGCATTAAAAATAAAGCATAGACAAGACATTAGCATGCAAAAACTCCCCCTAACAACAAGCATTTATGCATATAGGATCAAAATCACATAAGCAATCAATCAAACAAATTTAAGCATATTTTTAAGACCAAAAGATGCTCTAAGGGTCAAGGAAGGCTGGTTAAACCTAACTCTCTCCTAAGAGACCAAAAACGCTCTTTGTCTAAAGGTTTGGTAAAAATATCCGCTAATTGGTTCAAGGTGTCTACATATTCTAGAACTACATCATTTTTCAAGACATGATCTCGAATAAAATGATGCCTTATTCCTATGTGTTTGGTTCTAGAATGTTGGATGGGATTTTTAGTGAGACAAATTGCACTAGTGTTGTCACACCTAATGGGGATGGTACCTACGTCAATTCCATAATCTAAGAGTTGTTGCTTCATCCAAAGAACTTGAGCACAACAACTCCCAACGGATATGTATTCGGCTTCGGTGGTAGATAATGCTACACTATTTTGTTTCTTAGAAAACCAAGATATGAGCATACTACCTAGGAATTGACATGTGCCGAATGTGCTCTTTCTATCTATCTTACAACCCCCATAATCTGCATCCGAGAAAGCATGAAGATTAAAGGAAGACTCTCTAGGATACCAAAAACCTAAACAAGGTGTATCTCTAAGGTATCTAAAGATTCTCTTAATGGCTACAAGGTGTGATTCTCTAAGACTAGCTTGAAATCTAGCACACAAGCAAGCACTAAACAAAATGTCGGGTCTATTTGCGGTAAGTCAAAGCAATGATCCAATCATAGAGCGATAAAGCTTTAAATCAACATACTTATCTCCTTCATCTTTGTCAAGCTTTGTGGAAGAGCTCATTGGTGTGGCTTGAGGTTTCACACCTTCCAAGCCAAACTTCTTGAGCATGTCCTTGATGTACTTTGCTTGATTGATGAAGATGGTGTACTTCCTTTGTTTAATTTGGAGCCCCAAGAAAAGTGAAAGCTCCCCCATCATGCTCATCTCAAACTCACCTTCCATCAACTTAGCAAACTCTTGACAAAGAAACTCATTAGTAGATCTGAAAATAATATCATCTACATAAATTTGAACTACTAATATGTCTTTTTCATTTCTTTTTATGAAGAGTGGAGTATCCACCTTTCCTTTTTCAAAACCTTTTTCAACTAAAAAACTTGACAACCTTTCATACCAAGCTCTAGGAGCTTGTTTCAAACCATATAGAGCTTTTGAAAGTTTGAAAACATGGTTTGGGTAATTTGGATCTTCAAAACTGGGTGGTTGTTCTACATACACTTCTTCATTAATAAAACCATTTGAAAATGCACTATTTAAATCCATTTGAAAACGCTTAAATTCGTTATAACATGCAAATGCTAAAAGCATCCTAATGGCTTCCATTCTAGCTACGGGAGCATAGGTTTCATCAAAATCGATCCCCTCTTCTTGAGTGTAACCTTGAGCAACAAGCCTAGCCTTGTTTCTCACTATGTTACCACTCTCATCTAGTTTATTTCTATAAACTCATTTAGTTCCTATAGTAGATTTATTACTAGGCCCATCAACTAGTGTCCAAACTTGACTTCTCTCAAATTGGTTTAATTCCTCTTGCAAAGCCATTATCCAATAATCATCATTTAATGCTTCTTTAACATTCTTAGGCTCTATGCATGAGATAAATGCTACATTACATGCATTTTTAAGAGAAAGTCTAGTGGTTACCCCTTTGGATGGATCACCCAAAATCTCACCACCTTTGACATAGTTGTACTCCCTTGGGTAGCTCACTTCCCTTTCCTCTAGATTCATGTCTCTCAAGGCTTCTAAAGGTGGATCTTGTGTTTCTTCCTCTTTGGTTGGAACTTCATCCACCTTTGATGTTTGTCCATAATCATTGGCTTGAAAAATCCCTACATCATCATCATCACAAGAATCCTTCCTCAGAAGGAGGTTTTATCATTGAAAACCACTTGAATAGACTCTTCAACCACTAAGGTTCTTTTATTAAATACATAATAGGCTTTAGAGTTTAAAGAGTATCCTAGAAAAATAGCTTTATCACTTTTAGCATCAAATTTGCCTAGATTCTCTTTTCCATTGTTTAAAACAAAACATTTACAACCAAATGGATGAAAATAGCTAATGTTAGGCTTTTTGGATTTTAAAATCTCATAAGGAGTTTTCTTTAAAATATGCCTAATCATTACTCTATTTATAATGTAACAAGCCGTATTAGTGGCTTCTGCCCAAAAGTATTCAAATTATTTTCACAAAGCATGGTTCTAGCCATTTCCTCTAAAGTTCGATTTTTCCTTTCAACGAACCTATTTTGTTGAAGAGTTCTAGGGGCTGAAAATTGTGGCTAATACCATTTGAGTTACAAAAATCCTTAAAACCTAGATTTTGAAATTTGGTGCCATGGTCACTTCGAATGTGAGAAATATTTTGACCAAGGTCATTTTGAGTAATTTTTGAAAAGGTGATGAATTTTTCTAAAGCCTCATCTTTGGTACTTAAGAATAAAAACCAAGTGTATCTAGAGTAATCATCAACTAAAACATATGCATATGATTTTCCACCCAAGCTAGTAGTTCTAATAGGACCAAAGAGATCCATGTGGATCAATTGTAAAATTCTACTAGTTGAAACATCATTAATGGACTTGAAAGAAACTCTTTTATGTTTGCCTTTTGCACAAGCATCACAAATTTTATCATTTGAAAACTTTATTTTAGTCAAACCTCTAACTAGATCTTTTGAAACCAATTTTTCTAAAACGCTCATGCTTGCATGCCCTAGTTTTCTATGCCATAACCATGAATCATGCTCATCATTTGCAACAAACATGCATGAGAAATGTGTATGACATGTAGATGCACCATGTATATGTTTCCTATGCGATGACCCACAAGCGCAACTTTATTTGTTTCAATATTTAAAATTTTGCAACCATTAGAATCAAAAACAACGTTGAAACCTTTGTCAAAAAATTGACTAATGCTTAAAAGATTATGTTTAAGACCATTGACATATAGAACATTTTCAATAAGTACAGAGGAGTGATTACCAATGGAACCCGTTCCTTCAACTTGACCTTTGGAGTTTTCACAAAATGTCACCAATCCTCCTATTTTTAGCTCAAGTTCCACGAATCTACTCTTGTTGCCGGTCATATGTCTTGAGCATCCACTATCAAGGAACCACGAATTTGCACTTAAAGTTTTGGCCTTGTAGCAATGCTCCCCCTACAAACATGGAATCAAACTTTGATTTTTGGTACCTAAATCTTTTTGGGTCCATGAACATTAGTTCTCAAAATCTTGAATCCCTTAGGGATCCAAGAGGCAATCTCATTTACATTGTTAGAAGTAATAACATTTTTGGGAATCCACACACTTCTAACTTTCTTACCATAATAGGGACTTGAGTGCCCTCCATGTTTGTATCTACCAAAGTTTCTTTTTACATGGTGGGGTTTTGAATATTGTCCTTTTTCAAAACTCGATTTCCCAACCTTGTTCAAAGAAGCTTTGAGATCATTAACCTCCTTGAGGTAATGATCCTTCAACTTGGAAAGAAGGTTGTTTAGATCAACATTTTCCTTTCCAAAATATTTTTGACCATCTAGTAAATCACTGACCTTCTTTTCAAGTTCCGAATTGGTTTTAGATAAGAAATCATTTTGGTTTTTCAAATCAAGGATAGTTTTCTTGTTTTTCAAAACGGATTCCTTATATTTTTCAACCAATTCGTCATAAGCCTCTTGTAACTCATTATAATCATTAAATAATTCATCATATGTAGGATCATTTAATGAGTTAGAGGTTAGCTTTGGATCCTCTTCAAATGCCATGAGACAAAGATTGGAAATTTCGTGCTCCTCTTCACTAGAAGACTCTTCATTGCTCCAAGTGGCTACATGAGCCTTGTGCTTCCTTTTCTTCTCGAAGCCTTTCTTCTTTAGTTGAGGACAATCGATCTTGATGTGTCCCGGCTTCTTGCATTCGTAGCACACGATCAGATCCTTTTCCTCTTCTTTGTTATTGTTCTTGAGATCCCTTCTACGGTTGAATTTCCTTCTTCGGTTGGATCTCATGAGCCGAGTGAATCGTTTGGCTATCATAGCCAATTCTTCGTCTTCCTCCTCACTTGAATCACTCTCTTCTTGTGAAGCTTTGAGAGCGATTCCCACCTTCTTCTTCATTTCTTTCTTTTCAACCTTCATTTCCTCCTTTTCTTTTTCTCTTCCTTTCTTTATTATCTTATGGGTGAGAAGAGACCCCATGAGAGCGTCGAGCTTTAGCATCTGGAGATCTTTTGCTTCTATTATTGCCATTCTTTTACCATCCCAAGATTCGGGAAGTTAGTAGAGAAGTTTTTGAACTAGCTTCTTATCCAGAATGACTTCTCCAAGACCTTTGAGGCCATTTACAATAACGGAGAACCATTAGAACATTTTGGAGATATCTTCATCCGGTCCATCTTGAAATTCTCGTAGTTCAAATTAAGAAGTCCAATCTTGGTCTCCTTAACTTCATTAGTGCCTTCATATGTGATCTCTAGCTTATCCCAAATTTCCTTGGCACTTGAGCAAGATGCAATCTTGGAGTACTCATCCGGTCCAAGTGAGCAAAATAGCTTGTGCATTGCTTTGTCGTTAATTTGGAGCTTCTTCCAATCTTCATCGATCATCTCATGCTTGGACTTCGGTACTAACCGATCACCTTCTCTCTTCATCGAAATTGCCGGTCCATCTTCCACTACATCCCATTTGGAGGTAGTCATGGGATTTGATGAAGAACTTCATACGGTTTTTCCAATAGGGATAGTTGTCCCTATTGAAGTATGAAGGTTTGGTGATGGATTGAGACTCGTACAAGTTGTTGCCGGAGGTGGATGCCATTGCTTTGACTTCTATTGACTTGATCACCTTCTAGGATAGCCTCAACGGTTGTTAGACCTTCGTTTGAGTGTGGCTCTGATACCAATTGTTAGGATGATCAATCAATGTGGATGTTGGCCAAGAGGGGGTGAATTGGCAACTTTAAAAGTTTGGAAGCTAAAGGAAAAACATGAGCAATAGGACACAATGATTTATCGTGGTTCAAGCTTCTAACAAGCTCTACATCCACTACCTTAGCTTCCCACTATGGATTTTCAACCAATTTCAGTATGAAATTCTTCCCGTTTTCTAAGCTAAGGAGGCAACCGTTACAACCGATCAAAGCTTTCAACCCAAAGCTTGATCCAAGATCACTCTTTTACAAGAAGGAAAATGGCAAATGAAAAATATCCTCACAAGGTAAATATTTGCCCAAATTACAAGAACACTCAACCCTAAACTTGAAATAAAAGATTACAACAAAGTATACAAGTTGGGTACAAGAATTTGACTTTTAAGAGCACAAAGGGTTGGGATTTGATTGAATGCTTGGATGTTGATCAATGTAGGTTCATTAGTTGTTGTAGCTGCACTTGAGGCTTGTATTTATACCCTTTCATTGAATTCTAGCCGTTTGGATGGTTGGAGAATTGAATATATCCGTTGGAGAGCAAGTTTCTCGTAATAAATGTTGTTTGCCAACACCATGTATCAGTACACGTATCAGAGTATCGGTACCTGCCCAATATAGAAATAGCTATTACAAACCAAGGTGTACCGGTACTCTAAGTCGAGTATCGGTACTCAGAAAGGGGTACCATAACTCCAAAATTTGTACCGATACGTGAATTGCTCACTAGAAAATCTTGAGGCCAGAGGGTATCGGTGCGCACATTGCAGTACCGGTACGCATTTGAAAATTTTTGTTTTTGCCTCAAGGAGTATCGGTACTCGTATAGCTGTACCGATACTCATTTTGCATTCGAAGTAAAAATAATTTCCTCGCATATCAGTACGCATTGTAGCGTATCGGTACGTGTTCTACGCTTGATCTTTTGAAATCAAATAAGAGTATCGGCACACCTATTTCTGTACCGGTACTGATTTTACATTTGATGTATTGAAATCAAGTACGCGTATCGGTACGCCTATTGCCGTACCGGTACTGGTTTTACATTCGATGTTTCAAAATCATTTTCGTGTATCGGTACGCCTATTGTGGTACCCGTACCGGCTTTACATTCGAAGTAATTTGGAAACACAGAGTGTACCAGTATTCATAGTACCGTATAGGTACGCCTAGGCTTTTAAAGCCATTTTGACTTCGAAAACTTTATCAAATGTATTTTTAAAGTTCATCAAATGTTTGGTTAAGCTTTAGACATAAAAATCATCGAATGTTAATATTTAAAGTGCATCAAATGATTGGTTAAGCTTAAGACATTTGTTCGAATGCGTAGTGAGTAATTCGTATGGGTTATTTAAGATTTATTTTAAGTTATATCAAAACCATTACGAGTTAAAAGCCATTTGTTATATCAAAATCAATATAAGTTCTACAATGTTGAATCGAATTAGGGACTATTTTGACAAATTGTCAAAATTAAGTGACTGAATAGGAAATAAATTCTTGGATGGGGTTTAAATCTGATTTTCAATTAAAATAATAGAATTAAGGTAGTAGTGTTGATTTGATGACTAAATTGCAAAGTTAAGAAGTTTGAATTCTCACCTTTGCATTTTAGTGACTATTTTGGACAAAAAAAGAAAATTAGAGGGAATTATTTTGAATAGTTATTTGATGAAGAAGATGATGAATTTGTGGTTTGAAGCAAGTGATGGGACTAAATTGATAAGTAAAAAAATAAGAACAAGTTAGTAGAAATTAAAAGTTTATTATGAAAATCTTATGACATTGGCATATATTAAATAATTACTAATTCAATGTGAAAGTTGATGCATTGGCATATATCATGCTATATAAATGTAGCTATGAAGTTAAATAAAATTTAAATTATTTTTATTAACTTCTTTTATTGCCTCACTAAGTTCGTACTTAGCCTCTGTTTGATTGTACACACGTAGGTAAATCAAGATGAGAGGGAGAAAAGCATTGCATCAATATTGGAAAGCTCAACAGGTAATCACAGTAATGACATCCTAATTAAGGTTTGATTATTATAGTGGCATGTATACTTGCTAAACCTATTTGAGTGTGATTGACCTTTAAAGTTCGTTATGGTCTCAAGATAAGTGGCGTTTCTGGAAAGATTCAAGGTTAAGAATAACCTTAAGCGATGAGTTGCATGCTAAGATAATTGATTTATGATTGGAATTCGAACAAATAATTTAAGTCGGTTTTAAAAAGAGTTAAGCGTGCTTGGGCTAGTGAAATTTTAGGATGGGTGACCATTGAGAAGTCTTCTAAAAATTTTAAATTACCTTGATTTTTGGATTAAAGAAGTCATAACATTTCCGAATCGTACCCGGTGTACGGATACGGGAAAGGGGTGTTACAGAATATATGATAAACCAACTGAAAATGACATTACAAGCCCAGACATACCGATACGCAGGGACCGTATCGGTACGGCTAGGCAAAAATAAGCTTGGCGTTTCAATACGGGCTTTAGTGTACAGGTACGGATTTATGCTACTGGAAACTGCTTTTTGGAAATATAACCCGCGTACCCAAACACCTCCATACCTTATCGGTACGGGTGTTAAGAAAATTTAAACTGAACCTTGTTCCAGCTAGGTGTATCGAAACAGTATACGGCGTATCGAAACGGGGCAGTTTTATGTGAGACACCGTATTGATATAGTTCCCCGCATATCGACACGGTTGTCTGTTAATTCAGTTAATGCATGGAAGAGAAGTTTTGTTTTCTTTTGTTTTGGTCCCTGAATCTTGTGGATGCAATTAGATGAGTATGGATGATCGTATTGAGGTGATTTTTGACATGTAAGCATGAAATATATTTAATTAAAGGTTGGCAACTTAAAATTTGGAAAAGCCACTGTATATTGCTGAAATTGTAATTTAATCCCTAAATTACGTTTGTGTCCAATTGGATATCGTTTCAATGCCCGATTGAGATAAGTTCCCACCTGTGAACAGTATGTACATGTAGGAAAGTAATAATGCATCTAGACAAGATAAAAAATGGGCACGTTTTATGTTTCATCTTCCCGGTTTACTTCGGTAAACCTAATGTAACTTGCTCGGTTCGGTCTTGCGACTAGGCCGGGTCAGGGGTTACAATTACACTTTGATCCCTGAATTTTTCCAAAGTTTATACTTTAGCCACAAAACTTTCAAAATTTACATTTTGGTCACTAGCCAAAAATTGGGATATTACAATTCTCTCCCCTTTAAGAAAATTTGTCCTCGAATTTTCAACACGTACCTGGTTCAAAAAGGTGAGGAAATTTCTTTCTCATATCTTCTTTTCTTTCCCAAGTCATTTCCTCAATTTTATGATTTCGCCAAAGAGCTTTAACAAGCGGAATCGACTTATTCCTTAGTTTTTTACTCCATGTGCTAGTATCTTTACCGGTTCTTTCTCGTAAGTCAAAAATCTAGCTGAATCTCTATTTCCTCTGGATAATGACATGTAAAGAATCTGATCGATACTTTTTGAGCATCGATACATAGAATACATTGTGAATCTTGTCCATTTCCGGAGGTAAAGCTAGTTGATAAGCTATTGGACCAACTCTTTTCAAAATGTTATATGGTCCAATAATTCTCTAACTCAACTTCCCTTTTCGTCTAAATCATAATACCTTCTTCCAAGGTGAAGAAATGCTTTATCCTTAACTTCATAGTAAATATCTTTTCTTTCAAGATAAGCATATAATTTTAATCATTATAAAGAAATTCTAAGATTGCTTTGAAACATTCTTATTTTATTCTCCGCTTCCCGAAATAAATCAGATCCAATCACATTTTAGTTCATTATCATCGGGGATATAACTTACCCCTTGATAATATGAACATCCTTTAGACTTAACATCAAGATCTTTAGTTTCCCCTTTTCACCTTACTAAATTCTTTTCACGCATATCTTATCTCTCATCTGTAAATCTTTGATCCGACTTGTCAATGTATACTTGAGCTGAAGCTGTGTAATCAATACACTATCTTCTTCCAAATATAATTGGGCATTCAATGCTTATAAGGTAAAGAATGACTTTCAGCAAGATACATCAACTACTACTTTAGCCTTATTACATCAATATACATCCCAACCTATTATGGGATGTATCATTAAATAACATGGAATCCTTATTAACTTCAGACTGTATTAATATTAGTACTATCATATTAACTTTCTTAGGATCTACTTAGATCCTCTTTGTTGAGACAATGTGACCTGGAAATGCAATTTGAATTAATCAAATTCCCACTTGAGTAACTTTGCATATAACAACCTTTCCCACAAGGCTTATATCACTATTCGTAAATGTTTATCACAATATTCTTTCATATTACACTTTTGATAAAGCCATCTTTATACTCGATTGATAGCTGTTACTGTAAGAAATTTCATCTAGTGGCACATATTTTTCCCAAAAGCCTTCAAACTCAATCAAATAGAAACTATACATATCATTCAAAATCTGAATTAATATTTCAGATTGTTCGTCCTTCTATGGATGCAAAGTAACGTTGAAATTATATCGAGTCTGTAAAGTCTTATGCAAGGAACCCCAAAATCTAGAGATAATCTTGGATCTTAGTCACACTCAATGAAAATAGGTACATTACGTCACTTTACAGTACTTCAGATTTATCACTCAACATATTTATTCATTACCAATTGTTTCAATCTATCCACAATTACCCCAATCGAATCATCTTTAATCAGTATCATTTGTAACCTAGTTATGAAATCCAACATAATTCTTTTCCACATCCACTAGGGGAATGGAAATATGTTACCCTATTTCTGAAGGTACTTGATGTTTCACTTCTAGTTGCTAGCCTGTCAAGCATGTAGCCATAAATTTAGTTACTGTCTTTTTTTATTTTTTGAACATCAATATTTTCTCTTCAGACCTAGATACCTCATATTCCTTTCTGGATGCATCATCAAGAACATAATATTTTTCTCAAACATCCAGCATACTTAACTTTGAAGTCTTTATTTTCACCAATTTAGATTTGTTCTAATCTTGGCAACATTTTTCATCTTTCAACTAAAAATCTTTAATCTGACTTAAATGAATAGGTCTAAACTAAAGTTTTGTAATTAACATACCAATCTTTTTCCAAAACAGTTGCACATTCATTGCTCTTAAAGTAAAGAATATCTTCCAACTAAGTGCATTGGTTACTATATTGGCTTTTTCAATATAGTAGTCAATCACAACATCACAATCCTTAAGAAGTTCGATCCACCATATTTGCCTCATGTTCAACTCCTTTTGAGTTAGCAGATACTTTAAACTTTTATAATCTGTGTAAATGTAGCATCACTCACCATATAGATAATGGCACCATATCTTTTAAGCAAATACAACTGCTACTAACTCTAAATCATGAGTAGGATAATTCCTCTCATGCGTCTTAAGTTGCCTTGAAACATAGGCCATCACTTTACCTTCTTGCATAAGTACGCATCCCAAACCATTATGAGAATCATCGCCATAAACCACATAATCTCTGCCCGATTCTGGTTGTACTAGCACCAGGGCTTCTGTCAAGATCATTTTTAATGTCTCAAAACTTTCTTGGCACTTATTCGTCCAAATAAATGGTATATCTTTCCTCAATAGCTTGGTCAGTGGGGAGGCAATTATCGAGAATTTATTTACAAACCTTCGATAATAACCAGCAAGTTTCAAGAAACTTTGAACCTCGGAAACATTCTTCAGAGTTTTTCATATAACTATAGCTTGTACTTTCTTGGGATCTACTCTTATCCTCTTTGCCGAAACCACATGGCCAAGAAAAGCAACTTCCAGCAACCAAAATTCACACTTTGACAGCTTAGCATACAACTTCTTTTCTCGAAGGGTCTGAAGAACAATGCGAAGGTGGGAATCATGTTCTTCCTTTGTCTTTGAATAAACTAAAATATCATCGATGAATACCACCAAAATTGATACAAGTAAGGTTGAAATAATCGGTTCATCAGATCTATGAATATCACAGGAGCATTTGTCAAACCAAGCGACATCACTACAATCTTATAGTGTCCATACCGAGTTCGAAAAATTGTCTTCAGAATATCTTCTTCCTTGATCTTTAACTGATGATACCCCGATCAGAGATCAATCTTAAAAAAATACAGTTGTACATTTTAACTGATCAGATAGATCATCAATCTTCAGAAGAGGATACTTATTCTTTACTGTCACCTTATTTAACTGGCGGTAATCTATGCATAATCGTATGAATCCATCTTTTTTTACAAATAATAGTGGTGCTCCCCAGGGTGACATACTTGGCCTTATAATACCTCGATCTAACAATTCTTGCAATTGTACCTTTAACTCTTGAAACTAGGTTGGAGCCATTTTATACGGCGCCATCGATATAGGCGCAGTACCTGGTAACACTTCTATTTTGAATTCCACCTCCCGATCTGGAGGAAATCCCGATAACTCATCTGGGAATATATCTAGATACTCTCGGACAGTCAGAATATCTTCCAATTTAACCTCAAAAACTCGAGTATCCACTACATTTGCTAAGAAAGCTTGACAGCCTTGTAGCAACAGTTTCTTGGTAGAAACAGCTAAAATTACATTGGATAAGGGATTTTCCCTTTCAACAACTACTATTATCTCTATGCCTTCTGAGTTCCTCAATATTAATCGCTTTAGGCGACAATCCACAATGGCATGGTAGGAATATAACCAATTCATGTCCCCAATAATCACAATTCATAAAAGGCAACTCCATTAAGCTTACTAAAAATTTGATTTTGTTGAATTACTATCGAGTAATTCTTATAAATTTGACTTACCCTTGTACTATGTCCCAAGGGATAAGTTACCATCATATTGAGCTCTTTTTTTTTATCATCACAACGAAGACCTTCTCATCATCTTATATTTGTTACACCAATAGTCTATCAACATTGGTTTTCCTTCAATATCCTACCTGAAAGTCCAACACTTCAAGACTTCCCAGCTCTCTAGTAATAAAAGTTTAAGGAAGTTGGGATTGAATTTCCTGTAAAATCATATATGGGGTTCGAAATAATAAACCTCAGTTTAACTAGGCATTTCTAACTTCACCAGCACTTTAACATCATATTGCGTAGAAAATTATTAATATCTAACCTTGTTACTACTTCTTCAATTTTGCCTTGATCCTTCTAATAACTTCTTTTATCTTACATTTCCTTGAGAAAACCACTATTAAAGAAATCTTCATATTTCTTAATTCTTGGTCTCTATTAACCAAGTTTGCTATCCATTTAGAGAAAATTTGCTTTTCATCAAACATTCTTTCTTTATCGGGTTAAGTATAATTCTCGTTTAATAATTTTCTACTACTAAGTTTTTCAGCTTTCTTTCTCATAATTAATCAATGTTGTCTTATGGAGTGCCATATTCGACCCTCAAGCATATATACGTCCCAAGTAAAGATACTTCTTCTTACTTCTTACTTCTTCATATTCGAATATCCTAATATCATTTAATCACATACTTACAGTCTTATGACTACTTTTTTATCTTGAAATATGAGCCCTTACTATCTAAATTTCCTTGTAACCTATGTTGTTATAAACATAAGTGCATATATAGATGTTAAGGACTAACATCTTATAATTACTGCATCAGCTCCTTACAATGCAGGTAACTCAACTCAAACTGAAGTTGATTATAATACTTATTTCACTTCATTGTACTCGCTATGAGTCATTTCTTGACCTCTGAGATTCGTCGATTGACGAAATCCGGTAGCGTCTTACTTTCCTTACTATAATCTTATTCTATCTTATGCTAATGAGGAGCAACTTCAAGTCATACAATCAACACATCAGTAATATGACATTCTAGGGGCATGTATTTACTGACAAACTTATAACAAACTCGGTTTAGCATCCAGAACCGACTAAACCTGTAGCTCTGATACCACTAAATGTAACACCCTTAACGTATAATCGTAGTAGGAATACACATTAAGGATGTCACAATATGATTTAATAGAGTTATAGACTTGTAAATTTTTTTAAATCATCTGACATAAAACTAGTTTATAAAATAACCATTTCTCAACTTTTGAAGTATTCGTAGCTTATTTGCATATTGCTAGTTTTAACCCTGAATTGGTTTATAAAACATATTAGTCAGTTATTAAAATAAGTATGTAACTCAGGGTGAAAACTAGGTACACTACCTAGGCCATTTCTTAAATTTAAAATCGTTACGCGATAAATGATAAATAAAATTTTACCCGATTAAAAATCATTGACAATAATTCTTTAACCATACAAATAATTTATATTTATCTGACTATTAATCAAACTTATAACTCTAAAACAAATAAAGAAAATTGATACATGCCCACTAGAGAATATCATAAATTAGAATGTCTTACTGATGTTTGGCAGATTGCAGCTTGATCAACATGCTTGACTCTTCTTCCGGTAAGTTCCCAATAACCTACATGTGAGACAACACACGCTAAGTATTCACTTAGTGAGGCAACTATAAATTAAAGCAAAGCATTTCAATGTATAGAAATAACATAAATAAACAAATTACTGTGTATATTATATAAAAATATAGAATCGTATAAAACTGACTTATCAAAGTCATTCCTCTGTCATGTAACAGTGCAACACAGTTCCTGCAAAATGGCAAGCGAGTCCCAATTGTAGTTTATGTCATATCATCAAACATTTATTTTATTAATCAAATATACGTTAATCTTTTTAACTTAATTGCCTGCATAAATGCATTTCATGTATTATAGCCTGAAGTACAATATAAAGTGATACTTTGGTACACGATTCATCATAACCGACACCGTAGTGTCTACAATGCTGTAGCGTCTAATGATGAGTACGTACTCGAGGACGCCCTTTTCTCCTCATACTCGCACATTTTGTGCTATGTAACACCGTAGTGTTTGAACCGACTCCGTAGAGTTTAACTCAACTCCGTAGAGTCTATCTCGACCCCGAAGAGTCTATCTTGCACCGTAGTGCTATGACGCATCTGCTAGGACTCTATGGATATCCAACTATACCAAAGACTTCACAATAGTACTTGGGAAAAATCAACATTATAATCAACATTCCATGTTCAAAGCATCAATATAAATCATATAAGTCGATATTAGGCAGTTCATACCCAATATCTAAAATCTGATTTATCTTACATAAATTATTATGCCATATCAATGCATCACATATGCCATCATGCCATTTTCATAACTTTGATCAACATACATTTTCATTAATATCAAGGTCGACTTATCGCAAGTCTTCCTCATATCATATATAAAAAATAGGTAAAAATGCACTCACCTTGGTCGTTTAACATAATGCCTCACTAAGTCCAAGTTTGATCCTTTCTTTCATAGTACCTCGAACCTTCTTTGATTCAGACTTGACTTCATTAATCACATGAATGCAATAAAAGATTTGTTAGATTCAAATCTAACAATACCTTAAACATGTTGTCTAATATAATCATTCGAATATAAAATTTCCAAATATTTTTCCTTTCTTCCCTGTACTGTTCAAAAACTCATTATGGTCCTTAGTGACCAATTTGAACTTCCAACAATTCTTCCGAGCTTGCTAACTAACATTTAAATACAAAATGTTTCAAATTCCATTTTGTGACAAATTGCGCTATCTTCAAATATTTACTTATACAGGGCATAATACATATTGGATCTTAATTTCCTTTATACTATAGAAACTAGATTCGATAACGATTCTAACGGTATAAGCCACATAAATCATCAAAATCTACCAAAATTATAAAAATTCTTTACATTCACGTCACAGAGCTATCCAGACAGAAATTGCTGTGTAATTTTTCTGACCTTCTTTCGAATAAAAATCCATATCTTTTAACACCAAACTCGAAATCAGTTTACGTTTGTTGGAAATGAAACTAGACTAACAAATCTTTACAACGATATAAAATCCATCATTTAACCATTTTTGTAGAATTTATGGAGAATTATTAAACATACTGTCATAATTCAAATTCCAACATAACTTTCCATAAATAACTTCTAATTTACACCAACTGCTCATTATTTCTTTACTTGTCAATTTAATCCCATCACTTTACTTCAAATGACTAGAATAAAGCTTGTATTCATATGTTCTCTTTACATCCTTCATCAAATAGGCTTAAACCTTTACTTCTCTAATTTCTCTTGATTTGTCGAGATGGTCACCAAAATTTCAAATATAAGGATTCAAGCTTCTTAACTTTGCAAATTAGTCCTCCAATCAACATTGCTACCTTAATTACACCATTTTAACTAAAAATCAGATTTACTACTTCTACATATCCTCTTTGCCGAATAGACCATTCAAGTTTGACAATTTGTCAAAATGGTCACTAATGTGATTAATCATCGGTTTAGCATTCTAACTTCATTTTCATGTCTCTAACATCATTAATAATATAAATACACATCAAATTCCTAAAAATCAGATCTGGTCCCTTAATTTTGAAGCTTTCCGAAATGGTCCTTATGTATTTAACTTAGGGTTTTTCTTCCAAACAACAAATCAAGCCTACTAGATCATTAATCCAACATCACAAACCCTAAGTTAGACTTGAATCCATAAACCCTATTCTTCTCTATACAAACTGAAATATGTAGGTTTTAAATCCCAGCTCAATAACATGATTCTAACATCATACAAGCATGATTCTAACTTAAAATCAACCATGGATTCATAAAATCATAAAAGCCCAAATTTGTTCATAGACCCTAATTTCTTCCTCATATCAAATATCATCAACCAAGCAAGTATTCTATGAATTATTTACATCAAAAGATAGCTCTAAGAGTAAAAAAACCTTTGTAGTTCGAAAGATTACCTGAAAATCGAGATCTGGGGCTTAAATCGAGCTTGTAAAACTTTTCTCTTCTTTTTCTCTCCACCAACGTTTCGGAGAGTATTTTTCTGATAATTCTTTCATATTTCATATTTTTAAGACACTTGTATCATTAAAAATGAATTTTTAATTCAATAAATTCCACTTTCCAAAAATACCCTCCAACTAGATTTATATTTCTAATTTGCCATTTTATAACATTTCAACTAGACTTAGTTGGATTCTAATCAGCCACTATTCATCCATAAAAGAAATCTCAAAATCCCCTCCATCTCACTATTCAGCCATTCCATGTCATTTCGATCGATTTAAATTTTTCCCGATCTCTTTTAACATCCAAATATCCATAAAATGATATTTTATGACTCTTCTAAGGTCCATGGAACTATCTCTGAAATTTTAGCTCGATCTGATTATCCGAATATTTTTTGAACTTTATCGCTTTATAGCCATTAATACAAACTCCGTACGAAAATCCAGGTAACACAGGAACATCATTCTTGGGGGTAAACTATTCATTTACGGGGTTAAAATACATAACTTTTGAAAATTACACTTTGATCCCTAAATTTTTCCAAAGTTTATACTTTAGCCACAAAGCTTTCAAAATTTACATTTTGGTCGCTGGCTAAAAATTAGGATATTACAGACTCGAATCGAATTTGAAAAGTGATTCACTAATTACTAAAAATAATTAGATTAAGTGGATACAAATAGTGGAAAATAAAAAAATAATGTTCAAACTCAAATGTATTAGACAAAAGACAGAAAATCTTTTTTATGTAATTTCCGCTCATGACGGGGTATGGTCGAATAATAATGTCATGTCGCTCATCGATCACGTTGTGGCCTTTGTCGTGCCTTAGGATCCTCTTCAGCATTACTCACCCCTTTAGTCACCGAGGGCATAAGAGGCAATGTTGTGAACAAATAGTCACCGCTCTGTCCTCCCATAATCTTTGGTGAATATAGGAAATTTATCATTTCTTGAAAATCCATGTTTTTGCCAAAGTTCGAGTAAATGGGTGACTATGGCGGATAAAACTCGTATATATATGCTTCAGCATCGTCAAACCCTTGATTATGTGAGGAGCTCGGGCCCACTACTGGTTGTACACATGTAGGAGGCAGTTATTTTTCCCATATAGTTGTTGGCGTTATTGTGCTCATATCTACCTCCCATGTGGTTGGCCAAGTACCAATGTTTCTCTGTGATGTAACGGGATTTTCATATGCTACACTTCTAGATTTGTTTGTTGCATTCTTATATGATTCAATTTTACCACCATATTTTTTCTTATACATCCAATATTCTTCTCGTCCCTCGAGAGTAGTTAAATATGGCTTTCTATTATTACGATAGTAGATCATGTACTATGAACTCTCAAAATCAAAATCACCAGCTTGTATTAGAGTGCGAAACGAAAACAATAAACATATGTTGTTCCACATATTAATGTACTAGGCATGTGCGACTTTCCAAATTACATCTGCCCTGTCGCATCCATCAAAGTCGTGAAGAAAGTCATGATTGAGTGGAATTTGCGGAATGGGCTAGTGGAAGCCAAATTACCTCATCACCCTATCTCTAAATTAGAACTAGACAGTAGCAAAGTGGATCATCGGTGTAACACTACACCATGAAGTAGAATCCACCATCAAATAATCTGGTACATCCAAATTTTCATCGTTACACGGCCTCCAAATAAACTGCAACAATAATATATATAATTATAATAATACATCTAACTAAATTGTAAGTAATACATTTAACCAAATGAACTGCAAAAATAATATATATGATTATAATACATTAGAACTTTCAAATCAATTTTTTTTAGATACCTGATCTTGGCAATACAAATCAATCTTAGATCTGCATAATCTGATGCTGTTGTGCGTCAATCTCGTGTGAGTTTTTTGTTGCGCACTATCTGCATACAAATCACAATAACATTTCTTTCATTTTTTCTAGATAAAAGATATTTTAAAAACAAGTATATTTAATTTAAACATTTAACTCAAAATCAAAATAATTACCTTCTAACAAGAGGAAACTAAATCGAAGTTCGAGTATGTAGTATAAAAAAGGAAGTCGTTGCTAAGCTCACGCTTGCAATAACAACAGACATCCACCAACACCCCTTACTTTTTCATCATTTTCTAGTATATCGCCCTTGCACAACTTACGATACAAGAACACTAATATGGTCGATCCCCAACTACATGTAGCAGCTTCCTAAGGAGTATCCAAAAATTGTAGATATCGTGTATAGACCAGATTGCCAGATTTATCCGGCATCAGTATCCTTCCAATGAGCTGCATAATATATGCTCGACTTGGCTTATAAATCATATCGACCGTACTATAGTCATTGAGTTGAAATTGACTTTGCAACCAAGTCAGTTTGATACGAGACCCTTTCACATCAATTCCATATGGCACCTTCCCAAGGTATGTTTCGCAAATACTTTCAGTCGTGCCCTTAGTATTCTCAACCAATGGTTTCCTGTTTATCGGGACCCTGATAAGCATGACCACATCTTCTAGTGCGATCATGCATTCTCCACACGACATATAGAATGTATGTGTTTCTGGTCTCCAAAGCTCAATTAGAGCGATAATCAACCCAGGAACCAACTTGTACCCACAAATAAATGTCGCATGATAAAATCCCGTCATTTGCAACCATTGAATGATTCTATCGCTTGGGGGATTTTTTGCCATGCTTCGATGATGTTTAAATGTATCCTCCATATACTGTAATTAATACCTTAATTTAAACATAATTATTAACAAATTACAAAAGTGATTGATTTTCTAATAATAAATTATTAAAAAAATTTACCATCTCATCAACCCTAAGACTAGTGATGTGTCGATCCTATAATATCAACAGAAGAGCTTGATCGGCCATTCTTTTAACAAAGCTACATGACAAGTAAGAAAATATTAGTAACTCGGGACTAAATCTACTACATTTAAAAATAATAATCATAATCAAATAAAAAAACAAAATGTAAAATATTTTTAGTTTAGCTTAACTAAATATAATTTTCTACAATTCTACTACTAGTACATGCAATTTAAATTTAAATCAATCAATCATCATTAATTGAAAATTCACTTAAACTACAATTCTACTACATGCAATTAAATTCTAAAAAAAAGTTAAAATAATAATACAACTTACTTTACTTACTAATAAATTAAATTACTCAAAATTTTCTATCAAATTTGCTATAAATTATATCAATGATTATTGTTAATTAATAGCTTTCTTTAAATTAACCTATCTCCATAAAATTAAAATTTAAAAAAGTTATAATATATTAAATTAAATTATACTACTCAAGTTTAAATACTAAGATCTTGTTTGGCAATTAGCGGATAGTTGAAAATGGATAGCGGATTATATTAGCTGATAGCGGATAACTGATAGTATTAGCTGATTTGACTAGCGAATTATATTAGCTGATTGTATAAAAGTGTTTGGTAAAATTAACTGATAGTTGTTTGGTTATTTGAACAAGCAAAATGACATATAAGGACACGATTATATTCAATACTTGTTTGAATAATTTATTAGTTATTATTATTTTGTATCAATTAATATTGGAAAATTAATTTTGTTTAATATCATTACTAAACGTATATGAATGATGTATATATTATTATTTTTATTTATAAAATTATCCTTTTAATAATTATTAAATTTAGATGTATATATATTAATTTCTTATTTAGAAAATTAAATTTTGAATATAATTTTATTAATTATTAAATTTATATGTACATATTACTTTATTATTTATGAAATTATTTTTAAATTTTATTAGTTATTCAATTTTTTGTTATTTAAAAAAATATAATTATCAAGGATAAAAAAGTCTTTACAACTCTTTTATCTAAACCTCTAACTCAAAAAGCTCCTAAAGTAAGCTTTTTCAAAATGAGAGGTTTCACCACAATCCGCTATTACAATCATTTATTTACCAAACATTTAAGTTAGCATATTTGACTGGTCAAACCTCTAAAAATACTTCAAACCTCTAATTTTGACTCAAAAAGATGTTTACCAAAATAGGCCTAACTAAATACAATAAATTACTAATTTATACTAACTAAACACAATAAATTATTTACTAATTTACCAAATTGCTCAAATAAATTTCACCAAACTTACTCTAAATCTTCCTTCCTCTACTTCTATTTTCCTACAAAATTAACATTAAAATTACTTACTACATTAAAGTTGTTCAAACAAATTTTAAAAAACTTACTTCGAATCTTTCTTCATCTTCTTCAAATTAAACTTACTTCAAATCTTTCTTCCTCTTCTTCAATTTTCCTACAAAATTATACCAATAATAGATATGAAATACAATTTAAAAACAAAATCATATTACTATATTTAAAAATCAAACTCATATACTTACTGTATTTTTTCAAACCTTCGTTCTTCTATTTTTTCAAAATTTTTCTTCTTCTTCTTCTTCTCAACTAAAATTTCAATTTTTTCATATAAATTTTTACCACTCCATCCTCTATTTAACATAAAAGTTTAAACTACTCATCCCATTAATACCCAATCGATTTAATTAATTTACTACCACCACCCTACCCAACCAATTAAATTTTTTTCCTGCACCACTACAACCTTGCAAAGCTGCCCACTGCACCCCTGCAAAGCTACCCCGCTGAACCCACTGTCACCGTGCTACACTGTTTGAAGTTGAAACATTCTCCTTCCGTCTTTGAACAGTGACGCGCATGGATGGCTACCACGTGGTGTTGCTTCCCCTGTTTGAAAACGGAGGGTAAGTCCATTATCTTCAATTTTTGTATGTTCAAAGTCGATATCTAATCCCATCATTTTCAAATTTTTTTATTCCAATACTGGAAACACTATTCAAAGATGATGGGAATTAAAATCATATTCTCTTTCACTGTAGCAAATTCTAGTAGCAAATGTCTGTATCGATACGGTACGAACCGTATCAGTATCCTAGCCCGTGTATCGGTACTGATGACTCAGTACCGATACGGGGAAGCTCTTTCAGATTCCAGTAACGAATCTCGGTATCGGTACACCCCTGGTCTGTATCGATACCCACTGTTGAAACTGCTCAAGTGTGCAAAGTTATGGTAAATGATGTAACGGGGTTTGGATAGGGCCTTATGGACACAAAATCGAATATAATGAATTCTATCTTGAGCCTTTGGTTGTACTATGATATTGGATGCCCTTATTTGATGAAATTTATGACTTGTTTTTTAATGTGGGTCTGTGAGACCAGTTGATTATTAATGATTGATTTTGGAATCCGAATAACCGAGGTAAGTACTGCAGTACGTATCCATGGAAATGCACTCGATGTCTTTATGGTCCCGAGTGGCATTCATAACACGATATCTTTGTGGTCCCGGGTGGGTGTCATGCACGACCCGATGTCTTTGTGATCCCGAGTGTGTGGTGTGGCAAGGTATTCGATGTCTGTGTGGTCCCAAATACCAAATGCAGCACTCGATGTCTAAGTGGTCCTGAGTGTGAATTTTGGATAACCCGATGTCTTAGTTGTCCCGGGCTAACATGTTTGATTTTCATAGTGGTCGTATTTAGTGCTTGGTTATGCTTATTCATACCTTATGCTCATTGCCCATTTCATGCATGCTTACTTTTATGATTGTCATGAAGTTTTTGTAGAGTAGACTTGTACCACTGAGTATTGTTAGCTTAGCGTGCGAAAGTGTTGTTTTTTCGTGCGTAGGTTAACAAGTCACTCTCTTGGAAGGATCACATCGACGAGGATTTTCAAGCACCAAATCAAATCGAGTACAATAACTTGATTTTAGTTATAGGCTATGTATCCATAAGACCTTATTGTAGTTGGTCTGTAACTCTATTTATACCTATTCTGATTTTGGTGATTAATTCGTACGGAGCTCTAAATTATATTTTGGATTTGAAACTACTATGTTTAATGACGAGTTCGAACAAAAAAATATTTTTTTTTCATTTTTAAACTCACCGGGCATGCATGACTAGTTTAAAAATATTTTTGTGTTTTAATTTAATTAATTAATTAATTAGCATATAATTAAATAAATCCTAATTGGAACTTGCCTAGCATGCACATCAAGGTCCACTTGATTTTTTTACAAGAATGAAAAAAATTGAACTATTAGGGACCCACTTCACATCTTTAATGTATTGAAAAACAAAAATGAAAAAATGGACTATTAGGAGACAACTTTGATATTTAACTTCATGAATTCCAAAAAAAAATGTTGGCATTAGCTTATATAGGCATTGTTAGAGTGTTAGCCTTTATTTGTTATCAATGTGAGATTCTTGAAGCTAAAATGCAGCGGCAAACTCTTTAGCTCTAAAAATCCCACATTGATAACAAACAAAAACTAACACTCTAACCATGCCTATATAAGTTATGTCAACATCAGTTTTTGCAATTCATGGAGCTAAATCTCAAAATTGGTTTCTAATAGTTCAATTTTTTATTTTTGTTTTTCGGTACATTGAAGATGCGAAGTGGGTTCCTAATAGTTTAATTTTTTTTTCATTTTCATCCTTTCGTAAAAAAATTGATTTAAAAATAAATTAAATGGAGCTCGCTATGCATTCTAGGCGAGTTTCAATTAAAATTTCCTTAATTATCTGTTAATTTATTAATTAAATTACAAAAAAAAATTATTTTTTTTGAACTCGCTGTGCATGGGAAGACAATTTCACTATACATGTACTATCCTGAGAAATAATGGAAGGCGGGTGCTATTTTAGAAATTTTTAGTCATTAGAATGCTATTATAGGGATAAGCCCTCTTAAATCAACAAGTTGTAGCCTTTGTAGGTGACGAAAGCCTGGAGCCTAAGCAAGCGGGAAGGCGTATTCTAGACTCGAGCAGTTTTTTAATATTTTCATGGCTTTCAGGTTTGGCAAGCAAAGTGTGTTCGGTTCTGTTCCATCGTCGTCACTTTCCAACTCCATGAACACACTTTTTTTAGTTCATTACATCCATCTATTCTGAGTTCTACCAACGACCCTAGAGTTTGAACCACGAAACCGATCTCAATTCCCGGCAATCTATTATTTTTAAGACCTTTAGACTTGAAGGTTGACACAATGGGTGGGACCTCTTACAATCAGTTGGCTTCAATCGATCAACCGAAAATCGTCAAGAGAGTTAAAATGCGTCTTGAATGAATTGGTGTAAACCAAAAAGAATGACAATTTTGCACAATCGATTTATAGTTATTCGACTTCTAAATCAAATCTACATCCACACGCTTAGAAAACATTTTAGACCTATTTTCAAGTTATTTGAACTTTAAATTATTTTTATGATATATAAATAGGTCCGAAAATATTTTTCTCTTACGCTGTCATATTAAAATATTTATCTTAACACTACCCCTCTCAATTTGTATACATATTCTAACTTCAAATGCTCCAAATTAGAGAATACGGTGGTGGGAGATTGATTTTCTTCTCTATTATAAAGGTCATCATCGATTCGAAATACCTCAAACATATTATAACAGGAAAAAGCTTTTCAAAGTTTTGAGATTTTCTAAGAAAAACATGAGAGGTGGGTGAGTACTACAACCTAATGCAAGGTTAAAAAACGAACACAATCTAGATATTATCAAAAAATATAACATTCTAAAATTTGGTCAGTTTTATTTTTCAAACTTAAGTTTCAAAATCTTGTAACCTCATGTTCAAAAAAAAATCTTGTAACCTAATATTTATGTGAAATGAATGTCTAAATATAGATGGAATATAATTTTTGAAAAATGAAAAATTTTATAATCTAATCTAATACTACTCCTTTTGCATTTGTCATGGTTTATAAAATTCAAGAACAACGCTAGAATCTTTAAGAAAAACCTGTATAAGAAGTGGGAATTGAACCCACGCCCTTGTTAGAGGACCAGAACTTGAGCCTGGCGCCTTAGACCACTCAGCCATCCTGACTCTGTTAGCTAATGTTGTAAATAAAATTAAATTATCTAATAAAAAATCAATAACATAAAAACGCAGATACAAGGATGATTCAACATGCCCCAATCATATCATTTACTTCTTTTACAACGGAATTCAAGAAACAAAAGGAGAAAAACAAAGAAAAATATTGGATAACAAATTTCCAGAGATTGAAACGAAAGCAAACTAACAGATGGGAAGAGGGGCGCCATTCCATTCTTTAAGACATTCCAGCATTGGATCAATGATCTTCCCTTGGCACATAGCTATGAACACCTTGTCAAACTCCTCACCAGGTGACTTCACATTTTCTCCAGTAAGCAGTCCAGTTCCAAGCTCCTCCCTCACAAATTTAAACAACGGATACGATCTGCAATCCTTGATCTTGTTAGGAATGGCTGCGTTTCCATTCTCAAGTGACACCCTTGCACTCTCAACCTCCTTTGGCAAAACAGCCTTTAATTCGTCTTCGAAAGCTGCAACCATTTGGAAGATTGAAGTGCTCGTATTCTTCTCATTCTCACCGTTTTTCAATGCATCCTCAACAAGAACTTGCCTCAGCTTTTGCATCAATGGATAGGTAGCTCTGCAAGGGTCATCCACATAGACGAAAACATATTCACGATGTACGAATTATTTGTCTAAATCTTGTTCGCAGAACCTTGAAGGGTCATCGGTAGTGAGCGTTTTCTTAGCTATCTGGCTAACGGTGTTCTTCACCGTGTTCCTCAAATTCTCTTCTAAATGCCTCAAATCAATAGCTTGGCAAAGAGCCACCAAGATATCGACAGCTTCGGCAGTTTTTCTTGAAGAGATTAATCCCAAGGAGTTTACATCTTGGTTCTGTTACTCAGCACTTTGAACATGGTTGGTGACTGGATTAGCTAAGTATTGGAGCTCGAAACAATAGGAAGCCATTGCAATTTCAGCACCCTTGAAGCCATAATCCAGACTTGGATTCCTACTGCAGAGAGATTTGACGGGAGACCATTGTTGTAGAAATCATTAACAAGTTCAGAGAATTGAGCAAACATAAGTTTTCCAATAGCCGCAATAGCCAAACGAGCATTGTCCATCGAGACACCAATTGGGGTACCCTGGAAGTTGCCACCATTTAATGCCTTGTTCCTTGAGACATCGATCAAAGGGTTATCATTGACAGAGTTAATCTCTCTTTCAATAGATTTGGTTGCGAATCTGATCACTTCAATCTGTGGACCAAGCCACTGTGGAGATGTCCTCAGAGCATATTGATCTTTTTTGCGTTTCTGCAAAGGGTCCATTTCTTGCAACTTCTTAGCCGCTTGAACATAAGAGCTTCCCTCAAGTATGTGTTCCATTATAGCAGCAGCCTCAATTTGTCCTGGATGGTGCTTCAATTTATGTATCAAGTGGTCGGTGAACTCGGGTTCACCATTCATGACTTCAGCAAAAATTGCAGATAAAATTTCTGACAAAACTGCCAATATGTTTGCCTCAAATAGAACCGTGGAAGACATGCCTGAACCAACTGCAGTGCCATTGACTAGAGCTTGACCTTCTTCAGGCTGCAACACAAAGAACCTGGGATCAATACAGGCGACACGAAAGGCTTCCTGGGCATCTAGGAGTTCCCCAGTGGGTCCAACTGCTTTGGAATTAGGCCTGCCCGTGAGCAATCCAGCAATGTAGGAAAGAGGGACCAGATCACCAGATGCAGTAATTTGCCACGAAGTGGCAAACACGGGGTGACGTTGTGGTTGAGAAACTTGGTGATTGCCTCCTGAATTTTGAACCTGATCCCGGAGTACCCCTGGAGTAGGGTGTTGACCCTAACAAGCGTGGCTGCTTGAGTTGCTGAGTGAGGAAGTATGTGGCATGACTCGGTTCCATTGCCAAAGATCCCAGCATTCAAGAACCTGAACAAAAAGAAACACACATTCAATTTACACTGTATAAATAGAACCATCTTCGAGTCTGTGAATTGAAAATTAGCTGATCCGTTTTGTGTTTTCATCAAAATTTTCCATAAATTTTTTTGGATAAATTGTTTGTATTACTCATCCAAAAGAAGGTAGCAAGCTGCTACAATAAATCAGAAAAAAAAACCAATCTAATGACCAATACCCCATCCTGTACAAATTTGAATATTCACAGTATCCTGTCGGTTAATGCTTCTACACTGTAGACGTATACTAACTAAACTTTTGATACAACCAACTAATTCCTCTATAGCTCTACTACGGCCATAGAATTGCCTAGCATCGCGCTCTTCCCATATGCTACATACATATCCGGTCCAGGCAAGCTTAAGAACAAGCACCAAAAGGGACCTACCCTTTATTTTATCAATGGCCCACTGTAATTCTACTGCCCATGAGTCCACAGTCCTACTCAGACAGCACAATCTTAGCACAGCCCAAACTCGACATGAATAGGGACACTCGAAGAAGAGATGATCCCTCGATTCTTGAGCAGTCCCACATAATCTGCAAGAAATTTCAACTTCAATTCCCATCTTAGTCAATCTGTCTGCAGATGGTAAATGATCAAGGATAGCCATCCAAGCTATAATAGAATGTTTGGGAATATGGCAAGGAAACCATACAAGCTTTTGCCAACGAACCTTGCTTTTCTTCTCCCTTATCTCCTCCCATATTCAACTTGTCTTTATCCCATTCCAACTGGACACACTCGAAAATAAACTTGAACCTTCAGCTCGAAGCTTCAGTAGCCTCTTCATTATCCAACTAAAGTGGGGCTTGCAGGTAAAAGACCAGAAATTTTCCATAAATTGCCCTATGGTTTTGTGATATAATTACAGCCTTATATATCTACCTCGGTACGATAGAAAATTCTAAAGTAATCTTCATGTACCAATATGTACTACTAACAATATACACCATTAACTATTTTATTAACTTTTAAAATTATGGGGCCTAAATGTATTTATTCTTTTTTAAGAATAAAATATGGAAAACATTTTTTCCACTTTTTCAGATTTTTTATTTTTAATTCAAAAATAATAATGTTTAATTAAAAAAATAATTCTTAACTCAACTTTCAATTTAAAAAAAAAAATATGAAAAAATGGGAAAAAAACTGTGTTAAATATTTTGGGGCTTGACTCAGAAATAGGTGCCCAAACTATACAATTTTTCTCAGATAGGTGCTTAATGTTTTTTTAGGCTAAAATAGGCGCCTAAAGTTTTTATTCCGTTAGTGTTTTAAGGTAACACCGTTAAATTTTTTTATCACCCAAACAAAATTTAACACGTGTCTTTATTTTTATGTTTTTAATTTTTTTTATATAAAACTGAAAAAAGAAAATAGTTTTTTAAAAACTCAAAAAAGACTTAAAATCTCAAAAAAAGGTCTAAAATCCCTAAAATCCAAACTTCAAAATCTCAAAACTAACGTCACTATCGTCGTCGATAGCCTTGTCGGACCCTGCCGCCGCCTGAGGCCACCGCCCATTTCCGCTAACCACCCATCGCCGATAACTGGCGAGAGGCGTGTCAATCGGACGTCAAATGATTAGAGTCTTTCGCATTCATCATTCGACATTCGATTAGACTCCACCGTCAGTTATCGACGATGGGTGGTTGAGGGAATGTGATACATGCACCGGACAAACCCAAATCAAAGATGGACTCATATTCCTACTTGGACCAATCACACGATCCAAGTCCAAGATTCTTAAAGATAAACTCTACACCACCGTGCAAGGAGTGCAGACTTAAGGCTTACAAACATTCATAAGAGAACAAGAATTCCAGAAAGCACGCTGTTGCGCGTAATAAGTGCTACGGAAATGTGCAAGTATACACGTCGCAAGTTATAGTATAAAAGATATCGTCTCCACAAGGATTGGTGCTACTTCAAGAATCTAGTCTCTTGCACTGTAAAAGTAAAAACACAAGTAAAAGATTATAGGAGTTTAACTAATGACTAATCTAGAAAGCAATAAGGAAAAGAAAAGATGAATTCAATTGAGAGAGAGATAGGCCAGGTTATCGTGAGTTGAGGTGTGATAGCCGATTGGATTGTCTTGGTAAAAGAGTGCATGGGCAACTCGGTTGTTGTGCGGGCAACTTGCAACACAACGGGTTGCCTTGGCAACTAATCGATGGTTGCCTGGGCAACTAGTTGGGCAACTACTTGGGCGTCGGGCAGCAACCTTCAAGGTTCGGGCAGAGCGTTCTTCAATGGTTTCTTCTTATCCCTAAGTCGAAACTCTAGCTACTTGTGCATGCCTTGATAATACATCCTGCGTGAATCAAGGGTGAACAACAACCAATCTTGCGCGCTCCTCTTAGCCGTTGAAATCCTTAACTTATTCTAAGCCGGATTAATCTTCACCATCCATAGATTGAATAAAGATCATATTCATTCGTTTCTTGAATCTAACTCTCCCGATATTAGATAAATAGATGAAATCACGAGATCCTCTCCCAATTCACTCGCAAACAAGAATAAGAACCAAGAATAAATAAACCTTGAAATAGAAAAATGCAAACTCTTATTACCTAAACAAAAACCAATAGTTTCTCACAACCACAAAACACAATAACCATAGCCAAGTAGATTTAGTTCATGGCTAGGTTCCAAAGAAACACAAGATAAACAATCCCTAGCATGAACCCAATCGAACAAGAAAGAAAAAATGAAGCTTGTCGAAAATCCCTTGCTTTCTCCCTTGGACTTGTCGAAATTTCCCTCATGCTCTCGCTATGGATTGTCGAAATCTCCTTGCTATTTATAGGGCTAGGCCAAAGTCCTTCTTTGAGGAGGAGTTTGAGTTGGAATTAAATTATCTTTAAAGAATATAATTCTTTATTATAATTGTATTCCTACTAGAACTTCTCCTATCTTCTTGGAATTTAATTCTTCTTTAATCTCTGCATGGAAATCAAATTCCTTTGGGTTTGGCTTTGCTCCACGTCATCTTGGGCTTGTACAATCATTAATTTCGACATCCCTATTGCATTTTCTCTTTGTCGACAATTGCCATGGCAACTGGCTCGACGTCTCCTTCATGCATTGCCCTGGCAGCTAGCTCGACATTGCTTTGGCAAGTGATCCTGCACATACACACACAAAGCACACCAAAGTAGCATCTTTTCCATAAAAACTACCAAGTTATGTAATCAAGCTCAACGATGGAAGGAAACATGGATTAATGCATGAATGGATAATTATGCAACTAACATGAGCCTAAGTTTAACAATAATATGAGTAAAAAGGGTAAGAAAAATAGTACTTTTGAACACTTATCACACCCCCAAACTCAAACTATTGTTTGTCCTCAAGCAATGCAAACTCATAATTACCTGCCAAGACTTCTATTTTCACAAACTTAGCTTTGAACTTGATTTCAATTCTCTGAACCGGGGCACAAAGTATAATTGGCTTTTTATTTTTTTGGAAAACTGAGGAGTTACTCGGAATCAAACTATAATGCTTGTGAGTGTGTGCGGAGTTGTGTGCAAGTTGATTTTTCGGATTCTATGCAAACAAGAGGTTTTCAAATTACTTCATTGGTTCTTTTTAACATGTTTTAACTAGAGCCAGTTTTTGGGCACCTCTAGTGTTTTGTTTTTAGTTTTATTAAGTTAATTTAATCGACTAGAGCCGGTTTCGGGCACCTCTAGTTAAATTTTTTTAACACATCCTAGAGCCAGTTTCGGGCACCTCCAGTGATCAATTTTTTTAGCACATGCTAGAGACAATTTCGGGCACCTCTAGCATTCATCCAATTTTTATTCTAATCCCCCAATTTGTTAATTATCAACCTAAGTTCACTAGAATTCCTTAAATCAATCAAACCACAACAGTGTTTCATCAAATTTAGCATCATAGTAAAATTCTAAGTTTTTCCATGGTTATCCTAGAATAAAAATTCTATCAATTAAGTGCATTGGCAAAGTCATCATCGAATATTCATCAAATCTAAGCAATTCTTGTTCCAATTAAAGGCATGGCAAGCAATTTATGTATCCTAAATGTAATACTTAAGATGAATGTAACTAAACATGGTAACTACTAATAACAATCCCCCCCAAACTCGAGTGAGGCATTGTCCTCAATGCATGCATAAAATAACGAGAAAAATAAAAATAAAAAATAAAAATGCATACGATGACTTACTCCGAGAGTTCGTCATCGTAGATGATTAGTTTCCTTTTGGCCGGTGTCTTGATTATCTTGCTTGAACTCGATGGTTGTTTTCTTGTTGCCGGGATGTCTTTAGCTTTGGTTGCCGTGGCATCTTCAGAGTTGGTTGCCGTGGCATCAGCTTGGGCAGGCACGATGTAGGTTGCCGCGCCATCTTCTTCATTGGTTGCCGGGGCAAGGATCTCGGCAGTAAATTTCCTTAGCATAGTAGTTGTGAGTCTTATTGTGAAAAAGAAAACAAAGAAAACCTGAAAACTAAAGATAATGAAGAAAAATAAAATATCTCCTAAAAAGAAAAAGAAAATATTGAAAGGAGAGCATGCTCATGCATCTCCCAAGTTGACCACTTCTTTGTTACGTTCCACATGGGCACCATTGTAGTGCTTCAATCTTTGTCCATTAACTTTGAATTCATGGATGTCAGAGATGTACTTGATTATCACAGCACCATGGGAGAATGGTTTGACGACTTCGAATGGTCCCGACCATCTTGATTTCAGCTTTCTCGGGAAAAGTTTTAGCCGAGAATTGAATAGGAGAACTAGTTACCCTGGCGTGAATTGCCGTGGCAATAGTTTCTTGTCGTGCCATCGTTTTGTTTTCTCCTTGTAGATTCGTGCATTGTTATAGGCGAGCGCACAGAATTCTTCTATCTCATTGAGATCCATCAAACGCTTTTGTCCGGCACTTTCTCAATCCATATTCACGGTCTTTATTGCCCAATATGCCTTGTGCTCGATTTCCACCGGTAGATGACATGTTTTGCCATAGACAAGTCGGAAGGGGGACATACCTAAGGATATTTTGAATGCCGTGCGATATGCCCAAAGTGCGTCATCTAGTCTTAATGACCAATCCTTCCTTGAGGGATTTACAACTTTCTCGAGTATTCCCTTCAACTCTCGGTTGGAAATTTCTGCTTGCCCGTTGGTTTGTGGGTGATATGCCGTGGTGATCTTGTGTGATATGCCGAAGCGTTGCAACATCTTGGCAATTAGTCTGTTGTCAAAATGCTTGCCTTCGTCACTGATAATTGCTCTTGGCATCCCAAACCGTGTAAATATGTTTTTCTGCAAGAATCGTTGCACAGTCTTTGAATCGTTGTTGGGAACTGCAGCTGCCTCAACCCATTTAGACACGTAGTCGACGGCAAGTAAGATGTAGAGGTTGCCGAATGAAGATGGGAAAGGTCCCATAAAGTCGATCCCCCATACATCGAACAGTTCTACCTCGATGATGTTTTGGAGTGGCATCTCATGTCGTCTAGAGATATTGCCCGTCCTCTAGCAACGATCACATTGCTTGTAAAAGTCTTGGGCATCTTTGTACAATGTTGGCCAATACAAACCTGATTGCAACACTTTGGCCGCGGTACGAGTTCCTCCAAAATGTCCTCCATAGGGTGAAGAATGGCATTGCCGGAGTACATTCTGTTGCTCTTCTTCAGGGACACATCGGCGTATTACCTGATCTGCACATTGTTTAAACAAAAGAGGCTCGTCCCAAAAGTAATGCTTAGCATCATGGCGGAACCGCTTCTTCCCTTGGTGAGTAATGCCATAAGGAAAAATACCACAAACAAGGAAATTAACTAAATCCGCGTACCAGGGTATTGCCGAGGCATGTGCTACCATGGCGACTGCTCCCAAGATTGCCGAGGCGTGCGCGTCAAAGACTGTTGCGGCGTCGAGAGTTGCCAAGGCGTGTGCATCCATGGTTGTCAAGGCGTCGTGGGTTGCCGAGGCGTCTAAGGTTGCCGAGGCAACTAAAATTTGTTCATCCGGGAATGCATCGCATATCTCTAGATCCGCGTCCTCCTTCCTATTGCGTTCCAGACGTGATAAGTGATCGACCACTTGGTTTTCTGTTCCTTTCCTGTCCTTAATTTCAATATCAAATTCTTGTAAAAGTAATATCCAACGAATCAAACGAGGTTTAGCATCCTTTTTAGCAAATAAGTATTTGATTGCCGAATGGTCCGTATGAACTATTACCTTTGTACCAATTAAATAGGATCGGAACTTGTCAAATGCGAAAACTACAGCTAGTAACTCTTTCTCCGTTGTTGTGTAATTCACTTGAGCACCATTAAGAGTTTTACTAGCGTAGTATATCACATGGAAGGTCTTAATGCGTGCGTTGGCCTAGGACTGCTCCTACCGCGAAATCACTTGCATCACACATGAGCTCAAAAGGTAGCGTCAAACTGGTGGAGCGACAATGGGTCTTTGAGGCAAGCTTTTTCTTTAGGGTTTGAATGCTTGAGTGCAAGAATCATCAAAATTGAAGACTTTATCTGTTCAAGCAGATTACACAAGGGTTTAGTGATTTTAGAAAAATTATGAATGAACCTCTGTAAAAAAGCCTGTATGTCCGAGAAAACTTTGAATTCCTTTAACCGAATTTGGTGGGGGTAATCTCTCGATCACGTCCACCTTGGCTTTGTCTACTTCAATTCCCTTGGATGAAATCTTGTGGCCGAGCACTATTCCTTCATCTACCATAAAGTGGCATTTCTCCCAATTGAGGACTAAATCCGTTTCTTCGCATCTTGCTAACACCCTCTCTAAATTGCCGAGACAGCCGTCGAAGTCATTACCAAAAACCAAAAAATCATCCATGAAGATCTCAAGGAAGCCTTCGACCATGTCTGAAAAGAGCGCCATCATGCATCTTTGGAAGGTTGCCGGGGTGTTACACAATCCGAACGGCATCCTTCGGAAGGCATAAGTACCGTATGGGCATGTGAAGGTTGTCTTTTCTTGATCTTCTGGTGCTATGGCAATCTGATTGTAACCTGAATAACCATCAAGAAAACAATAAAAGGGTTTACCTACAAGACGGTCAAGCATTTGATCAATAAAGGGTAATGGGAAGTGATCTTTCCTAGTGGCTTTGTTTAGCTTTCGATAGTCCATACAAACCCTCCAACCGGTCACGATCTGGTTGGGATAAGTTCATTATTTTCATTGCTTACTTTGTTATACCTCCTTTTTCGGTACATTTGTACCAGACTTACCCACGTACTATCGGAGATAGGGTATATAATGCCGGCGTCAAGCCACTTGATGATTTCTTTCATTACAACCCCTTTCATGGCATGATTCAGTCTCCTTTGGGCCTCAATTGAAGGTTTGTGATCATCTTCCAACAAGATCTTGTGCATGCACACCGCCGGGCTAATTCCCTTCAAGTCGGCAATTGTCCACCCTATTGCCTTTTTGTGTAGCTTCAACATCTTGATCAGCTTCTTTTCCTGCTCATGCTGTAACTTAGAAGAATAATTACAGGCAATGTATTATCGGTCCCTAAGTATACATATTTTAGTTGCTCTGGCAATTGTTTCAACTCAAGAATCGGTGGTTGTTCGATAGAGGGTTTTTCGAGTTTACCTTCCTTACCTGAGTAATCCAGTGGTTCAAAGTATGTACCTGGTCAGTTGACTAGCCAATTTGCCTCTTCTTGTTGTTCCTCATCGACCGGTTCTTCATACTCCTCAGGTTCCTCTTGATCGGCAATGTAGTTGCCAAGGCAACTAAATTCCTCATCGAAGTTAAACTCTGTTGTGGCATGAAGTAGTTGGCATTCTTCTGGATCATCGACATGCCTTAGTGTTTGGAACACATTTAGTTTGACCTGCTGGTCATTCACCCTCATTGTGAGTTCTCCCTTTTCAACGTCGATCAAGGTTCTCCCTATCGCTAGGAATGGTCTCCCGAGAATGATAGGTGCATGCTCATCTGCTTCACAATCCAAAACAATAAAGTCAACGGGAAAAATAAATTTATCAACTTTTACCAGTATGTCCTCGATTTTTCCCTCGGATGCACATAGGATCTGCTTCGGCTAGCTGCAGCATGATGATTGTAGGTCTTGCCTTCCCGATTCCTAGTTTTCGAAAACCGATTTAGGCATCAAGTTTATGCTAGCCCCAAGGTCGCATAATGCTTTTCGACATAGTGATTTCCAATAGAAAGCGGTATTGTGAAACTTTCGGGATCCTTCAACTTGGGTGGCATACGATTGTGCAACATTGCCATGCATCCCTCTGTCGCAACAATCGTTTCAAACTCTCCTAGCCTTGTTCTTTTGGACACAATGTCTTTAAGGAACTTGGCATAGTTTGGCATTTGTTCAATTGCTTCCACCAATGGCAAGTTGATGTGGACTTGCTTTAGGATATCAAGAAACTTCTTGAATTGGTATTCTTGCTTTTGTCGCTTCAACCTTTGTGGGAATGGTGGTGGAAGTCAGATATCTTCGATCCTTTCATTGGTTTGAAACCTGATTGACGGCATTGCCGGGACATCTGGAGTTGCCGAGGCATTATCAACTGGGGTTGTCGAGGCATGCTTATCGCAAGTTGCCGAGGCGTCTTTATCGTCGGTTGCCGAGGCATGCTTATTGCCGGTTGCCGCGACACTTCCTGGTTCAGCATCTAAGGCTTTGCCGCTAGGTTCGACCTGGTCTTTTTGTGGAGTTTTGTTTGACGAGTGGGTTTGAACCTCTCTAAGTTGTTGGCCACTTCTAGTGGTGATCGCCTTACATTGCTCATGGCCAGTTCCTCTTGCGACTTCAGTATCGCTAGGTAAACCTCCTTGCGGTCTAGTGTTCAGATTTTGAGCAAACTGTCCGACTTGATTTTCCAATGATTTGATTGCCGCCTCTTGGTTTTACAATCTCATCTCGGTCCTGTTAATAAAATCATCAGTTCTTTTTATGAAATTACTATTCTCAGCCATATAAGATTCAGTTTTCATCATAAAAGCATTTAGAGAATTTTCCAAAGAACTAGATGTCATCGGTTGTTCTTTGCGGCATCATTGTTGCCGTGGCATATTCTTGGAATCCCGATGCTTGTGCATTCTCGATTGTTCGGTTTAGAGCATTGTTGGGATTACTCCATGAAAAATTTGGGTGCTTCTTCCAAGCTGGATTGTATGTATTGAACATCACGTTATTGCTCGATTGTAATTCCCCACATAGAAGCCGGATTCGGATTCTGCATACATTGGAAGAATTATGGTTATCACCACATAACTCACAAAAAGAATCCATTACCATGACTTCATGTGTGTGGTTTGGTTTTTGCATGTTCTGGACCATCTTGGTTAAAGTGGCCAATTTTGCCGATATTGAATCTGATGATCCTAGTTCATGTATTGTGGCTTGGCGTCTAACTCCTCCTCTTCTAGTAGATGGGAATTGATAATCATTCTTGGCCAGCCTGTTTAAGATTTGCATTGCTTCTTCCGGTGACTTATCTAGGAGTATGCGGTTTGCCGAGGCATCTAGCATCATCCTTGTTGGTGTATTCACGGCGTTGTAAAACATCGTTACTTGAGTCCACACCGGGAATCCGTGTAAGGGGCATTTGTGTAGAAGTTCTCTATATCGCTCCCAAGCCTCGTACATGGATTCATCATCTGCCTGCCGAAAAGAAGTAATGTCGTTACGAAGCTTATCAGTCAAGTTTGTAGGATTAAATCTAGCAAGGAAATCACGACAAAGATCAGTCCAAGATGCTATGGATCCGGCAGGAATGCTATTCAACCATGCTTTCGCCCTATCCCTCAGTGAATAGGGGAATAATCTTAATCGTAAGACATCGGGGTGACTCCGTGTATCTTGAACGAGTTGCAAATCTCGAGGAAAGATTTAGATGTTGCCATGCATCTTGATTCTTTGAGCCGCCAAATTGACCTATTGTGTTGATCATATTAAACATTACGGTTTCAACTCAAAGTGGTCGGCTTCAATTTCGATTTGCGACAACTCGGGTTAAGTCCATCAAGATCTTCTTCAAGATAGTCTCGAATAGTTCATTTCGTGCAAAGAATCACTCCTCCCCGCTCGAACATCTTGATTCATATTACCGTCTTGATTTGTCATTGCTTCTCTTATCCTTCGTCTAAGTCTTTGTAAGGTTCGTTCGATTTCTAGATCAAAGGGATATTACGGTGAAGTTGGTCTGCCTGGTCATATACCAATGCAAAACCAAAGTTTGTTAGCCCTTTGAATTTTAAACAAGAAAAATAAAAAGAAAGTGCAAGAAAGTAAAAACAAAGTCGCTATTGCCAATCCCCGGCAACGGCGCCAAAAACTTGTTGCGCGTAATAAGTGCTACGCAAATGTGCATGTATACACGTCGCAAGTTATAGTATAAAAGATATCGTCTCCACAGGGATTGGTGCTACTTGAAGAATCTAGTCTCTTGCACTGTAAAAGTAAAAACACAAGTAAAGGATTATAGGAGTTTAACTAATGACTAATCTAGAAAGCAATAAAGTAAAAGAAAAGATGAATTCAATTGAGAGAGAGATAGGCCAGGTTATCGTGAGTTGAGGTGAGATAGCCGATTGGATTGTCTTGGTAAAAGAGTGCATGGGCAATTCAGTTGCCGTAGCAACTTGCACAACGGGGTTGCCTTGGCAACTAATCGATGGTTGCCTGGGCAACTAGTTGGGCAACTACTTGGGCGTCTGGGCAGCAACCTTCAAGGTTCGGCAGAGCGTTCTTCAATGGTTTCTTCTTATCCCTAAGTCGAAACTCTAGCTACTTGCGCATGCCTTGATTATACATCCCTGCGTGAATCAAGGGTGAACAACAACCAATCTTGCGCTCCTCTTAGCCGTTGAAATCCTTAACTTATTCCTAAGCCGGATTAATCTTCACCATCCATAGATTGAATAAAGATCATATTCATTCGTTTCTTGAATCTAACTCTCCCGATATTAGATAAATAGATGAAATCACGAGATCCTCTCCCAATTCACTCGCAAACAAGAATAAGAACCAAGAATGAATAAACCTTGAAATAGAAAAGTGCAAAATCTTATTACCTAAACTAAAACCAATAGTTTCTCACAACCACAAAACACAATAACCATAGCCAAGTAGATTTAGCTCATGGCTAGGTTCCAAAGAAACACAAGATAAACAATCCCTAGCATGAACCCAATCGAACAAGAAAGAAAAAGATGAAGCTTGTCGAAAATCCCTTGCTTTCTCCCTTGGACTTGTCGAAATTTCCCTCATGCTCTCCCTATGGATTGTCGAAATCTCCTTGCTATTTATAGGGCTAGGCCAAAGTCCTTCTTTGAGGATGAGTTTGAGTTGGAATTAAATTATCTTTAAAGAATATAATTCTTTATTATAATTGTATTCCTACTAGAACTTCTCCTATCTTCTTGGAATTTAATTCTTCTTTAATCTCTGCATAGAAATCAAATTCCTTTGGGTTTGGGCTTTGCTCCACGTCATCTTGGGCTTGTATAGTCATTAATTTCGACATCCCTATTGCATTTTCTCTTTGTCGACAATTGCCATGGCAACTGGCTCGGCGTCTCCTTCATGCATTGCCCTGGCAACTAGCTCGGCATATCCTTCATGCATTACCCTGGCAACTAGCTCGGCATTGCTTTGGCAAGTGATCCTGCACATACACACACAATGCACACCAAAGCAGCATCTTTTCCACAAAAACTACCAAGTTATGTAATCAAGCTCAACGATGGAAGGAAACATGGATTAATGCATGAATGGATAATTATGCAACTAACATGAGCCTAAGTTTAACAATAATATGAGTAAAAAGGGTAAGAAAAATAGTACTTTTGAACACTTATCACATGCATTCCCCAAGCTTAAAGAATTGGGTCACACAAACCCATGTTGAGGAAGCACACACCCAAGAGTGTAAAAACAAGGCCTTAAGCATATTTGAAGTCCATTAAATTGGGTATTAATTTTAATTACTTAGACCCAAAACTGAATTATAAAGTTTGGATCTAATTAGCTAATTCCCAACCCAAATAAAATTCATTTAAATTTAGGCCTTATCATCCATTCAAACCAGCACAAACCAACCTTATCCACAAGCTTGCTGCCCTAAAATTCATTCACCGCTTATCATGGGAAGAAGAGTGCTGCCCAAGACTCCCTAAACAAAGGGGAATTCACATTCAGCAAGTAATTACATTATTATATTAGTTTTAGATTATTTTATTATTTGTTTTATTGTTATTTTATTAGGAATAGAGTTTAATTCTATTTAGGAATTTCTATTAGTTTAGCCATCCTTCCCATATAAAAGGATGAGAAATTTTTCTTTGTAATCAGATTTGAGATTTTTAATAAAAAGGTATTCTTTTGAGTACATGTTTGTAAGCGTTGGTAAACATGTAACTTAGAAGCTTTCTTCAACGTGTTCGACCTAGTTGAGCGAGGGAGAATCTTCACACTCTGGGTTGCCTATCCAATCACGGGTAAGAGGGTCGGTTTTACGCCGTATTATGAAGGTTGCCTATTTAATTAAGACTAGGAGGGTTCTGCGGGCAAACTCCTCTATTTCCACCAGCCGCCATCACCTTCTTCTTCAATTCCAACCATTACGCCATTCACCTTCAAACTGGAATTTTTCAGATTTAAATTCAGCCTCGTTTCTTCAATCTTTTCTTATCTTTTATGTTTAATTCTTATCATTCAATTCTTATTCCATCTTCTCACCTTTGTTTTTTTAAATTTACAGCTTTAAATCCATAAAAATCAAGAAACGCCCGGCTTGTAATCTGGAAATCCCAAGAACTGCTCAAAATAGGCTAAAAATTTCCATATCTGTTCTTCGTTCTTTCTCCCTCATCTTTTTTATTCTTTTAAATTTAATTATTCATATTTCCATCTTAATTATTCATGTTTCCTTTGTTTCTTTAATTTTCCAGTTGTGAATCTAAAAATTTCAAAAAGCACCCAACCAATTCTCTTGAAATCTGTCTTCTGCTCTTTGACCGAGTCTAACGCGCTAGGCTTGTCCAAGAAATCCATCAAGATTCCAACGTAGTGGCAAGCCTCATATCATTTGGTATCAGATTGGGCACGATTTTGGGCAAGATTTTCAAGATTGTATGACTTTGGAGGCTTTAAAAAATCAAGGTTGTCGCACCCTTGCTAATAAGGCTGTTTACGAAACTTTAGGGTTTGTTCTTCGCAATAATCCCTAATTTTTGTTTTCCTTGCTGTTTATTCAAAAAAAAGAAAAAAAAGAGAGAAAGAGAAAAACACAAAATCCAGCAAGCAACAATTCAAGAAGTGTCTAGAAGTGCTTATCTTGGTAAAGAATCATCATCCTTTACATATCACGACTTGAAGTCTCTCAAGATTGCTTTCCGAGTTTTACGAGTTTACTTTTCTACGTTTATTTCTATTCTTAGATTTTATTTAAGTTCTTTTGTTTACTTCCTTCTTTCCTTTACATTATCTAAGACCTTTTTGATTTCTTGTGTTAGTAGGGATTGAAAGTTGCATAACTTTCTTCTTCCTTGCAACTAGCTTTATTTGGTGTCTAACTTCCTTGCCCTCTTAAAGCACTTAAGGTCTTTGATAGGATTTGAACTCCGATTACTGAGTTGCGTACGACAAGAGAGTTTTAAAGAATACAAGATCGACTAACTTGCCTCAATGAATACCTCTTCTTGGAGTGATTTGTGAGGTTTCTAGTTTTTTTTTCTTTTTTTTGTTTATCACTTAAATTTTGTGAGAGTATTGTGATATTCAGGATGTCGAATTCAAGTACGCCAGACAAAAAACTAAAAGAACCAATGACGGTAGAAAAATTGTCTAATAGCATGAGGAATTTGCAACGATGGGTTGAGCGACTAGCAAGAAAGAAAGAAAGAAAGAGAAGATGATGATAATGCAAATACGGCTAAATATCCATTACAACCCCAACATTTTCTTGTAAAAAATGTTGAAGACGAGCCTAAAAAATCATCATGGTCCAAACCCAAGTTGGTCATCCCTTCTTTCGACGGTAGAACTGATACTGATGCTTAAATTGATTGGGAAAGCAAGGACGAGATGTTGTTTACCCATTATTCATGCAAAGAAATTGACCAAGTTCCTATAGTAACTACCCAATTTATAGGCTATGTCGTAAGTTGGTGGACTCAACTTTGCAAACAGAGACAAATCCAGCGTCGACACGCCATTCGTTCTTGGGATGAACTTAAAGATGCCATGCACATCCGTTTTATTCCACCATACTATTTTTGCCAAGTCAAACTTCTCCTACAACAATTACGGTAAGGCACACAATCCGTTGATAATTATTATAAAGAGATGGAACACTTGCTTCAACGAGCCGATATTCAAGAAGATGAAGAAGACACCTTGTCCCGGTCTTTTGCTGGCCTCAATAGTAACATTACTGATCCTCTTATACTTCATGATTACAACAATCTTGAAATTACTCTACATAAGGCCATCACAATTGAGAATAAACTTATTCAACGGAGCAAATCATGTCCTTATTCTTCTTATGACAAAGGTACACCATACAATTCCTCTTTTTTGAATTCTTTTCAACCTTTGTCTACACCTTCTAGAACAACTACAAATGAAGAACCGATCAAAACACAAGACTTCTGACCAAAGGGCAAAACATCAAAAGTAGCAGAAATACAACCACCAGTACGCCGAACGAGAGACATGGTGTGTTTCCGATGTTATGGTCATGGCCATTATGCAAGTGACTGTCCCAATACCCGAATCTTACTCTTTTAAGATGGTACCTATGTTTTTGATTCTGGCGAGGAAGTGAAGGACATAGTCTATAAAGTTGAAGATGACACAGACAAATCCTTCAGAGCATCAGACCCACCACAAGATGACTTTTGCCTGGTAATTTGCCATTCCTTGAACATTCAGACATTGGATGAAATTGGCAACCAACGCACCAACATCTTTTACTCACAGTGCATGATAAAAAAAAGTAATACTTCTTTGTCATCGATAGTGGTAGTTGTGCCAATGTCATCAGTAGTTACCTTATGGATGATCTTGATCTTACATACCAGCGATATCCTAAACCTTATCATCTACAGTGGCTTAATTATGGATCCGATGTTAAGGTAATCAAGTGTTGCCTTATTACTTTCTCAATTGGAGATTATTGTGATGATGTTTGGTATGATGTGGTCCTAATGCAAGCTACACACTTGTTGCTCGGTAGACCATGGCAATTCGATAGAGATGTGACTCACTATGGGAAACTTAACTGATATTTCTTTATGTACCATGGTAAGAAACTCACGTTAGGTCCTTTAGATCCGAAAAAGGTCTATCAAGACCAACTTTGATTACACAAATATTGTGAGAGGGTGGGATAAAAAATTGGAAACACAAAAGGCAATGCAAAAAGAGGCCACTAGTCAAAAAAGTTAAAATTCAAACGGCCCATGAGAGGTGAGTGAATCCATTTGTGAGAAAAAAAAGAGAGGACAAAAATTTATTTGCGAGAAAAAAGACGTGAGGGAAACCCTTTTCTTGAAACAACCTTGTATTCCGTCCGCTTTAGGCAAATTTTTTTTTGACTTTTGACACTAATGTTTCTTTGCCTAGTGTTTTTGTATCTCTTTTACAGGATTTATCCGATGTCTTAAATGACCCACCTAGAGGATTACCTCCTAAATAAGGTATTGAGCATCAAATTGACCTTATCCTAGGTGCTTCTATTTCGAATAGACCAGTATATCGATGCAATCCTGATGAGATCAAAGAATTACAAAGACAAGTGGACGAATTGCTACAAATGGGATACATTCGTGAAAGTTTGAGTCTTTGTGCCGTTCCCATACTACTTGTGCCAAAAAAAGATGGTACGTATCGTATGTGTGTTGATTGCATACCTATTAATCGTATTACCATCAAATACAGATACCCTATTCCACGCCATGATGACATGCTCAATAAACTTTACGGTGCTTGCATCTTCACGAAGATCAACTTCAAGAGTGGGCATCCTCAAATTAGAATGAAGGAAGGAGATAAGTGGAAAACAACTTTCAAAACCAAGTTCAGGTTATACGAATGGATGGTCATGCCCTTTGGCTTAACAAATGCACCAAGTACATTCATGCACCTCATGAACCATATCCTTCAAGAATTTATCGGTAAGTTTGTTGTTGTTTATTTTGATGACATTCTTATCTACTTCACATCCTTTGATTCATATATTCTATATGCTGAATCAGTTTTTGGCATTCTCCGACAAGAACAGTTGTACGCTAACCCGGATAAATGCATGTTTTGCAGTGACAAGCTTATATTCTTAGGCTTTATAATAAGTGCACATGGTATTCAAATTGACAATGCGAATATCAAAGCCATCCAAGACTAGATGACACCTACATCTATCACTGAGGTAAGATCTTTTCACGGATTGGAAAGTTTCTACCGACGCTTCGTCAAAGATTTCTCAACTATCGCAGTGCCATTATCTGAGATAATCAAGAAATTGGTAGGTTTTCTTGGGGTAACAAACAAGAGGTAGCGTTCTAAACATTAAAAGACAAACTCTGTTCAGCTCCTATTTTTTGTTTACCCGATTTTTCTAACACCTTTGAGTTAGAATGTGATGCTTCTGGGATTGGTATAGGTGATGTTCTTATGTAGGAAAAACGGCCCATCGCTTACTTTAATGAAAAGTTGAAAGGCGCACAACTCAATTACTCCACTTATAACAAGAAACTTCTAGCTCTTGTTCGAGCACATGAGGTTTGGATACAATACAAACAAGGTAAAGGAAACATTATGGCCGATGCATTGTCTTGTCGATGTACTTTGCTCACTTATATGCATGCTACAATATTAGGTTTTGAACACATTAAGGAATTGTATTCCAATGATCCTAATTTTTCGATATATGTATTCATTGTTCTAAAGGTGTTTTTAACAAGTTTTATCTTGTAGATGGATTTTTATTCTGAAATAACAGATTATGCATTCCACAAAGATCCCTCCGAGAATTCTTGATCTGAGAAACACATAGCGGAGGCTTAATGGGACACTTTGGTGTGAATAAAACCCTAGAGATTGCAATGGACCATTATTTTTGGCCACACATGTGCAAAACAGGGGAGAAGATTTGCGCATCATGCATATCGTGCAAACAAGCCAAATCAAAGGTAATGCCTCACGGTTTGTATACCCCACTTTCTATCTCTTATTCTCCTTAGACCGATCTTTCTATGGATTTTATTCTTGGATTACCACATACTAAGAAAGAACTAGATGACATTTTTGTTATAGTTAAGAGATTTTCAAAGATGGCTCGCTTCATCCCTTGTCACAAGACAGATGGCGTTACTCACATTGCAGATATTTTCTTTCAGGAAATAGTTCGACTTCATGGCATTCTACAGACCATCATTTTCGATTAAAATGTCAAATCCCTTATCCATTTTTGGAAGGTACTATAGGGTAAGGTAGGTACTAAACTCTTATACTCTACCACTTATAACCCTAAATAGATGGCTAAACCAAAGTAATCAATAGAATTCTAGGAATTTTACTAAGAACTGTTATTGGTAAAAATACTAGAACCATAAAGAATGTCTACCGTTTGTTAAATTTTCTTATAATCATTCTATCCATTCTTCTACTGGTTACTCACCTTTTGAAATTGTCTATAGCTTTAACCCTTTAACTCCCCTAGATCTTGTTCCATTGCCCATAGAAAACTTGTGTAGCTTAGACGGAGAGAAGAAGGCATAATTAGTCAAAACCATTCATCTAAAAGCCAGAAAAACAATTAAAAAGACTTACCAAGCAAAAGCCAACAACGTCAACAAAAATCATAGGGCAATTGTATTCGAACCTGGTGATTGGGTTTGGGTACACATGAGGAAAGAACGATTTTCAACCAAACAAAAGTCCAAGTTGGATCCCAGAGGCGACAACCCCTTTCAAGTCATAGAGCGCATTAATGACAACGCTTATCGCGTTGACCTTCCCGATGAGTATAATATGAATGCAACATTTAATGTTTCTGACCTTTCTCTATTTGATATTTCAGATTCGGGGAAGAATCCTTTTGAGTAGGGAAGGGAAGATACATACACCGGACAAACCCAAATCAAAGATGGACTCATATTCCCACTTGGACCAATCACACGAGCCAAGTCCAAGATTTTTAAAGATAAATTCTACACCATTTTGCAAGGAGTGTTGACCAAAGGCTTACAAACATTCATAAAAGAACAAGAAATCTAAAAAGCACGCATTCTTCAAGCTTAAAGAATTGGGTCACACAAACCCATGTGGAGGAAGCACACGCCCAAGAGTGTAAAAGCAAGGCCTTAAGCATATTTGAAGTCCATTAAATTGGGTATTAATTCTAGTTACTTAGTGTTAAGTATTCAAAAGTACTATTTTTATTACCCTTTTTACTCATATTATAGTTAGACATAGGCTCATATTAGTTGCATAATTAGTCATTCATGCATTAATTCATGTTTCTTTCCACCGTTGAGCTTGATTACATAACTTGGTGATTTTGGTGGAAAAAGATACTGCTTTGGTGTGTTTTTGTATGTGTGCAGAATCACTTGCCTAAACAATGCTGGAACCAGTTGCCAGGGCAGTGCATAAAGGAGATGCCGACGCAGTTGCCAGGGCAATGCATGAAGGAGATGCCAAGCTAGTTGCCAGGGCAATTGTCGATAAGGGATAAGATGATATGGCAGTCAAAATTGATGACTAGATAAGCCGAAGATGACGTGGAGGAAAGTTAAATCCCAAATGAGTTTGATTTCCATGAAGAGGTTAAAGAGAAATTAAATCCCAAGAAGATAGGAGAAGATCTAGAAGAAATTTAAATTTAATAAAGAATTATATTCTTTAAAAGTATTTAATTCCAACTTAAATTCCTCCTCAAGAAAGACTTTGACCTAGCCCTATAAATTAAGGACCAAGCCGTCAACTCTAAAGAGAGCAAGGGGGAGAGAGTTCGATTGGGAGCGCAAAGGGGGAGAGTTCGATTGAAGAGGAGAGTTTCCAAAGAGGGCTGATCAATTTCTTCTTCTTCTTCTTTGCCTCCATTAGATTCATGGTTTGAGGATTATTCTTTGTATATCTTTTGAAACCAACCATGAACTAACTTGATTGGTTGGGGTTATTGTGTTTTGTGGTTGTGAGAAATAATTGGATTTTGTTTAGGTAATAAGAGTTTGCACTTTCAATTCAAGGTTTACTCATTCTTGGTTTTTATTCTTGTTTGCGAGTGAATTGGGAGAGAATCTCGTAATTCTATCTATTTATCTAATATCGAGAAAGTTAGATTCAAGAAACGAATGAGTATGGTCTTTATTCAATCTATCGATGGTGAAGATTAATCCGGCTTAGGAATAAGTTAAGGATTTCAATGGCTAAGAGGAGCGCAAGATTGGTTGTTGTTCACCCTTGATTCACGCAGGGATGTATTGTCAAGGCATGCACAACTAGCTAGAGTTTCAACTTAGGGATAAGAAGAAACCATTGAAGAATGCTCTACCGAGCCTTGAAGTTGTTGCCCAGCCTCCCAAACAGTTGCCCAGGCAACTGTTCGATTAGTTGCCAAGGTAACCCAGCTGCACAAGTTGCCACGACAACTGAGTTGCCCTTGCACTCTTTTACCAAGACAATCCAATTGGCTATCACTCCTCAACTCATGATAACCTGGCCTATTCCCTCTCTCATTTGTTTACATCTTTATTTTATTTACTTGCTCTTTTACTTTACACGTTAAAATCAACTCCTACTATCAATTGTGTTTTTACTTTTACAATGCGATAACTAAAGCAAAGTGGCCCAAACCAAACCCTATGGAGACGATACTCGATACTCATATCACTTTATTACTTGCGACGTGTATACTTGCACTGTTTGCGTAGCACTCAATACGCGCAAAAAGTTTTTGGCGCCGTTGCCGGGGATTGGCAATTGGTGTTAGTTGTTTTTGTTATTGCATTTTTCTTATTAGTTTTACTAACTTTTCTTTTTTTTGTTCTATCAAAAAAATTCAGGTGCGCTACAAGTTAAGGGAAATCAACATGTCGGGAAATAAAAGTCGATCTATTCGAGAGTTGATGTTGGAAGATAGGAATCAATCCACTCAAGAATTTCTTACACCCTTCGATGATTACCCATACCAACCGAGAAAAGCCCAAAGAGCCTATACCGTGGAAAAATCTTGTGCTATGTGTAGAGAGCATCATGTGTTTGAAAATTGCCCTCACGTTTTCAGTGGACATGACTACATGGAGGACCATAGATGGAACCAACGAAAAATTCTTCATGGTATGATCAAAAAGCTCAATTTTTTTTACCATGACAATTTTGCCTCAGCAACAGATATGCCATAGTAATATAGTCCTTTTCAAGAGCATTCAAATTCCTTGGAGGAAACGTTGGTAGCTTCCTTGGCTAGATTTGATGGATCAATTGAAGAGATTCGAGAGCTATCAAAGTCCATGGATACAAGGATAGCTCAGTGGGATACAACCTTAGGGGATTCAGAAGATCAATTGAGGAGATCCATATATGCCATGGATAATATGCCCCAACAATCAATTGCTAGGGATACTGAAATCCTAAGGCAAGATGGGAATAAGCAATACAATGAGAGATCCTCGATGTGTGAGGATCAACTAAAACCTCCAAGTCAAGAGGATGCCAATGAGAGAGGCTGCCCAACACATGATGAGCCTGAGCAACAAATTGCCTCGGTAATGATTGAGGAGCCTGAACAGAGCAATGCCGCGACAACACTCAGTGAAGCTGAGAACAACAATACTACAGCAAATTCTGAGGAACCTGATGCCCAGAAGGTTACAATGTTGATGTTGAAGTAGGAAATTTTAGATTGCTCTCATCTACAGTTGCCACGGCAATTGCACGACCACATGTAAGATCAACGAGGTGATAATACTTTGCCAATGGAATATGAGAAGGTAATGGTTGAACCTTTTGAATTCTTTAAAAACTCACATCGTCCATTGCAGGTATGTCTTGAGGAACTGATGTTGGTAGATTTAAAGCCATCAAATCTCTACTGATGGAGATGTTCGAGAGGCCAAAAGAAAAAGGTGTTTGGATTCGTAAAGCTTTTCAGAAAATTGGTTCTTCCCTTGACTTATAGCAAATTTTGGCAATTGATTGCCACGGCAATTGGCTAGAGCAGCAATTGCCACGACAACGAAGGCTACATCCAACCATGATGGAGCCCGACGAGAATGAGGTAATTAAATGGTTGGATGTTGATATAATTTTTCCTAATAATAAATTCATGCCTTAAGGAATAGTAGCAACGTGGAAGATGTGCATAGACTACAAGGGAACACGAAAGAAAGACACCTCCACCATGGTAACGCAAAAGGGAGTAGTGGCAAGCACATTGGCCAAACTCTTTTTGGGAAATATTGTCACCCAATGGAGGGTGCAGATAGACTATAAGAAGTACCAGAAACGACCCTCCTCAAGTTTTCTCAGATATACAGCAACATTAGAAGATGCATGAAAATGCTCTTTCTAAGAATTTTTAATTTTTGTTTTTAATTTTTGGAACTTTATTTTATTTTCATTTTTTTCTTTATTTATTTTTGGAATTTTTAGGAGTAATTTATTTTTCTTCATTATCTTTAGTTTCCAGGTTTTCTTTGTTTTCTTTTCTTTTCCACAACAAGACTCACAACCACCATGCTAGGGAAATTCACTACCGACTACTTGCCACGACAACCGCAACAGAGGATGCCCCGGTAACTACCTCAGCAGTTGCCACGGCAACAGAAACTGGCGATGCCCAGGCAACAACAATGGCTTCAGCAACTACTGATGCCCAGGAAAGTGAACCTGCCTCGGCAAACATGGATCAAATCAAAGCAATGCTATTCACGCGGTACCAGCCACAAGCATTCAACCACCGACCGAAAAATGAATCAAGCAAATGGCACGAAGGAAACTTATCACTCGAGGTGACGACCTCTCCAACAAACTCATTTCATTTAGTTTCTTTTAAATTTTGTTTCACTTTTACATGCATTAAGGACAATGATTCTCTCGAGTTTGGGGGGTGTTGGTTTCTAGTTAGTTTCATGTTTAGTTGCATTCATCTTTAGCAATCACAGATAGGTTGCATATGTTACTTGCCATGCCTTTGATTGGATTTAATTGCTTAAGACTTGTTGAATATCCAATGATGAATTTTTGCCGCTGCACTTAATTGAAAGAACCTTTAATTTTAGGATTGCATGAAAAGAACTTAGAATTTTACTATGATGCTGATTTTTTTACACGGTTGTGGCTTGTTGATTGAAAGAAACTTAGTGAACTTAGGTTGCTTAAAATTTGGGTAAATTTGAGAATTAAAAGTTAATTTCTTACTAGAGGTGCTCGAAACTGGCTCTAGTCGACTAAAATAAAATGAGAAATTGCTTACTTTGCTAGAGGTGCCCGAAATTGGCTCTAGTGAAAATAAAAATAAATGCCCCGGTAATTAAATTGATAAAAGCCTATTGTTCACATAGAATCTTGAAAATCAACTTGTACACAACTACGCACACACATTGTCACTAGCATTATAGTTTGGTTCCGGGTAATTTTTGTGCCATCCGAAAAATTAAAAGGTGATCATACTTTGTGCCACGGTTCCGAGGTTTGAATTCAAGTTTGAAGCATGTCTTTGATGATTAAAGTCTTGGTAGGTAATTGTTAGTTTGCATTGCTTGAGGACAAGCAATAGTTTGAGTTTGGGGGTGTGTTGAGTGTTTAAAAGTACTATTTTTATTACCCTTTTTACTCATATTTTTGTTAGACTTAGGCTCATATTAGTTGCATAATTAGTCATTCATGCATTAATTCATGTTTCTTTCCACCTTTGAGCTTGATTACATAACTTGGTGATTTTTGTGGAAAAAGATACTGCTTTGATGTGTTTTTGTGTGTGTGCAGAATCACTTGCCTAAACAAGGCTGGAACTAGTTGCCATGGCAGTGCATGAAGGAGATACCGACGCAGTTGCCAGGGTAATTGTCGATAAGGGATAAGATGATATGGTAGTCAAAATTGATGACTAGATAAGCCCAAGATGGCGTGGAGCAAAGTTAAATCCCAAAGGAGTTTGATTTCCATGAAGAGGTTAAAGAGAAATTAAATCCCAAGAAGATAGGAGAAGATCTAGAATAAATTTAAATATAATAAAGAATTATATTCTTTAAAAGTATTTAATTACAACTTAACTTCCTCCTCAAGAAAGACTTTGACCTTGCCCTATAAATTGAGGACCAAGCCGTCTACTCCAAAGAAAGTAAGGGGAAAGAGTTCAATTGGGAGAGCAAAGGGGGAGAGTTTGATTAAAGAGGAGAGTTTCCAAAGAGGGCTGATCGATTTCTTCTTCTTCTTCTTTGCTTCTATTAGATTCATGGTTTGGGGATTATTCTTTGTATATCTTTTGAACCCAACCATGAACTAACTTGATTGGTTGGGGTTATTGTGTTTTGTGGTTGTGAGAAACAATTGGATTTTGTTTAGGTAATAAGAGTTTGCACTTTCAATTCAAGGTTTACTCATGCTTGGTTTTTATTCTTGTTTGCGAGTGAATTGGGAGAGGATCTCGTAATTCTATCTATTTATCTAATATCTGGAAAGTTAGGTTCAAGAAACGAATGAGTATGGTCTTTATTCAATCTATCGATGGTGAAGATTAATCCAACTTAGGAATAAGTTAAGGATTTCAACGGCTAAGAGGAGCGCAAGATTGGTTGTTGTTCACCCTTGATTCACGCATGGATGTATTGTCAAGGCATGCACAACTAGCTAGAGTTTCAACTTAGGGTTAAGAAGAAACCATTGAAGAACGCTCTACCGAACCTTGAAGTTGCTGCCCAGGCAACCGTTCGATTAGTTGCCAAGGCAACCTAGCTACGCAAGTTGCCACAGCAACTGAGTTGCCCTTGCACTCTTTTACCAAGACGATCCAATTGGCTATCACTCCTCAACTCACGATAACCTGGTCTATTCCCTCTCTCATTTGTTTACATCTTTATTTTATTTACTTGCTCTTTTACTTTACTCGTTAAAATCAACTTCTACTATCAATTGTGTTTTTACTTTTACAGTGCGATAACTAAAGCAAAGTGGCCCAAACCAATCCCTGTGGAGATGATACTCGATACTCATATCACTTTATTACTTGCGACGTGTATACTTGCACCGTTTGCGTAGCACTCAATACGCGCAACACTTAGATACAAAACTGAATTATAATGTTTCAGTCTTATTAGCTAATTCCTAATCCAAATCAGATTCATTTAAATTTATGCCTTATCATCCATTAAAACCATCCCAAACCAACCTCATCCACAAGCTTGATGCCATAAAATTTGTTCCCCTTATCATGGGAAGAAGAGTGCTGCCCAAGACTCCCTAAACAAGGGGGAATTCACGTTCAGCAAGTAATTACATTATTATATTTGTTTTAGATTATTTTATTATTTGTTTTATTGTTATTTTATTAGGAATAAAGTTTAATTCTATTTAGGAATTTCTATTAGTTTAGCCATCTTTCCCCTATAAAAAGATGAGAACTACTTTATAATCAGATTTGATATTTTTAATAAAAAAGGTATTCTTTTGAGTACTTGTTTGCAAGTGTCGGTAAACTTGTAACTTCGAAGCTTTCTTCAACGTGTTCGGCCGAGTTGAGTGTAGACTCTCTAGGTGAATGCTGGCAAAAGTGGCAAATATATGTGTTGGAAAAGTATAAAATAGTGCCAAGATGACTCTTTTGCGTGCAAGTATACACGGTCTACAAGTAATACAGCTGGTAATCTGAGTATCGATCCCACAGAGATTGACGTGGAATTCAATTGCTTTGATTGTTACTTGCCTTAAGAAAAAGTTGTTTTGTTTCGAAATTGGTTTTGGAAATAATTTTAAAGAAAAGGAATGTAAGTAAAGTAAAGACTTTGGCAAGGAAGGTGTTTTAATGAATGTTTTCACGCTATTCACGCCGTGTCAGCCTTTAACAACAACCTGTCTTGGCATTGTTTGCCGAGCAGATTCAAAATTAGCAAAGTTTGTCTCAATGTTCATTGCCCTAAATTGATCATGTAAAAACCCCTATATCTCTATAGTGCTTGCTTTTAAATAAACCAATTTGATTAAGATCCAATCTATACTCCTAAGAGGTAGATTTCACTCCCAAAGTAAGTTCATCTACTTGAACGACTTCTCTCGAAGCTTCTCTCCTTAGTATTCAACAACTAAATCGTTGCCACCCAAAGCTATTAAGATATTGAGGAGCAATATGCCAATAGTGACAACTCTCGCTTGGCATAGTATTTAGGAAATATTAAAGTATGTCGAATAGTGAAAACATTGCCAAGGCAGATTTACTATTAAAAACTAAAACATAAAAGTAGTATTCAACGCAAACATCCCCCACAAACTATTAAATTAGTTCATGGTGAGAGATTTAACCAACAACCCACAAACATTTTCGCAATACATCATCATTAAAAACGAAATAAAATAACTTGAAAGAGAGAATGGGCTAGAAGGGGTCTCTCGATGCAGCCCTTCAAGATCCAGGCTTCTCTGCCAAGTTGGTCGAACCACCCTTCCACGGTGCAGCTGGATGTCAATTGTCACACACCAACTCCTCACGATCCCCCCATTTTAAGTCTAGCTCGGTTGGTGTTTAAATAGGCATGCAGGGAAGGGATAGGATGAGCTCCTCATTTGAATTTTGAATTTCAACTGCCCAATGGATAAGAGATTATCATCTTATCCAAATTTAAATGAGAGCTGATCAGGCTAGGGTTGACGTCATACTGCCGACGCTGCCTTGGCGTCCAAGCTTGGCATGAATCTGCCAACAAGTCTTGGCACCATCTTATCCGCTATTTTTTGAAGATTGATCCAATTGCTATCTTTTCAGAGCCTGATCATATCCTATTTTTTCGGGGTCCAACAGCCTCTTGGCATGGAATCAAGTTCACTTCTCTACCAACCGGTGCTTGGCATTGTCTGATCCATCTGTGCCAACAGCACTCGGCATTCTCTTTGGCGCTCCTTCCTGTGTTGCTTTTCGGGGCCAAATCCTATGCCAAACCTGCAAAATTTCCAACAAAACAACCCTTCACATTGGCATAGATAGAATTCTAAACTCCTTATGCAAATGCATGATTCTAACGTCCAAATGCAACTAAATGCACCTAAAAACAAACAAAAGCATTGTAAGATTGGCATTAAAAACAATACTTTTGGAGAGGTAACACCCCCAAACCTAACTCATTGCTTGTCCTCAAGTAATGCAAACAAAATAAAAACAAAAACTGTGAAAAATGTTACCTCGACAAAATTTTGGTTAGAATGCCAACAAGTACTAGCAAGCAGATTTTGGCTCTATTTTTGTCCTCAGTATCTTAGTGCAATAATGCCAAGCAGGTAGTAATTCAAGTGCAGCAATATAACTCTAGTCTAAGTTCATGAAGAGTGCATGATGTGTAGGCAATATGCATCAAGTATCCATTCACCCCCTTAGTCAATTTTACTACCTAAACTCATATTCTCTTCTCTTTTTTTTCTTGTTGTTTCTTTTTTTCCTTTGCCAAGGGTTTCTGTTGGCATTAATTTAAGCTTGCTTCGTGACACTATTTAGCGTGAGAGATAAGAGGGGGCATACAACGAATCCCCACCTTAATCTAGACATCACTAGGCTTTCTCTTCAACTCATACCCTAAAGTTTTGGACTTGAGAACTAAGAGGGAGCAAAGCACGAAGCCCCAAGTAAATTATTATCCCTAGGTAGAGGAAAGTTCATTTTTTTTCATTGCCATGGCAGAACATTGCTGCCTTATTAGTTTCTTTTACCCTGACATCATTTTTTTAAATCTGAGCATAGTTTTAAAAAGTCTAAGTTTGCTAATGAACTAGATACATACTACGTGTTAAGTGAAATTTCAGTTCCCTAAACTAGAGATCAATTGCCAAGCTAACCTGACATACTACTCTACTGGCATGGCATGGCATGACAACTAAAGATTAGACTTTCCTCATTGAACAGATACCTAGATCAAATTAAACTTGCCTAACAAATGTTAACATTTTTTCAGAATTGAAACGAGGTAAAATTTTCTTTTTCTTTTTTTAGTGGTTCGGTATGCATCTATTCCAAATGACCTATATGGCATGGCAACAGAAATTAAACATGAAATGTATGGTAGAAATGTGAAGAAATATACACCCCCAAACCCAAGATGTGCATTGTCCCCAATGCATGAAACAACACATATATATAAGAAAAACATAATAAAATAAAATACATGATCATGTAAATGCAATGGAATGAAATGTAAAGGAGTTTAGGAAGAAGAGGACCCCCCTCGGAGACTATTTACTATGCGGCACGGGTTTTTTTCTCACAAATAGCCCTCGATCAAGGGACATATGCTTCTTCCTTTTTAGGCTCGGTTTTGAAGCGGCAGTGGAGGCTCTAACTTCTTCCTTTTCCTTGGCAGGCTTCGATGCGGCAGATGCATCGGTGGCATAAGATGGCGTATGGACATCAGGTGTTACTGGGGACTTGGCTCTGGCAGACTTGGCTTTGGTTTCCTTCGATTCAGATGAAGAATCAAAACTGGCAGACTCGACTTCAACTGGAGACAACAGGACTGTGGCATAAGACGGGGTATGAACTGGACTAGCTGGCATGGAATTATCGCTGGCAGAGAGCTCGACAAGGAAGTCTGGAAACTCTGGCACAAATCAGTTGATAATTTTGTAAGAGCTTCTCTGATCACAACATCCCTGGCCTGGATGTAGTGTCGCATCTTGACATTGAGCTCCTCAACCTTCTTCAGCTTTTGGAGAATAATCTTTTGGCGTTGGTGAATTTGGGACAGCAGTGGCAGTGAACTGTCTGGCATAGTTTCTGACATGGTTGCTGGCGTGGTTACTGGCGCGGCCTTTGACTCCTTGGGCTTTGGCGTGTGTGCCCTTGCCTTTCCCTTGCCCTTGTCTTTGGGCTCGGTAACAACTAGATTTCTCCATATAGCAGCAGTAATCGTTGTTCCTTTGATCATTTGCCCTTTATCTGTATCAAGCTTTGGCACATCGTGGAGCATACAAACGTTAGAAATCAACAAAGGGAAAAACAAACTGCCAGTACCTTTCACTACGCACTTGTAGGTTTCCTCAATAATGAGCTTGCCAACATTGATTTTGCGCCCCATAACAATGGATTCAAACTTTTTCTCAATCTCCTCGTTGAAGAATCGTTTGAAGGTGTAATCACTCATTTTTATCTAACCTCTAAGTATCATATTAACATATTAGTGCATGATTACATATAGGTGTGCGCGTGTATATGTTAGTATATTACATAATGATATAAGTGTGAGGGTATGCATGTATTGATATGGTGTATTACGTACCTATTAATATACGTATGATATGGTTATATTTATGTTAGGAGTATCGTACAAATGTATGTTAGTATATGAGTAGGTCTATATGTGTTTGCATGTGTATATTATTAATGTCTTTTTTATTATTGAATATATACGAATAAGTGTTGCATGTATTATTATTAAGTATATGTACATGTGAACGTATTTCATCACAATTATATGTATGTATACGCAAGTACGTATGTATCTGTATTTACTATTATATTAATATATTAATATGTATGGACAAAACTGGAAAAATAATAGAAAGCCCACTTAAATTAAAATGTCCATATTATTACAAAAAATAATAATACAAGGCCCGGTTTGCCCAAGCCCAAGACCCCATTTAACCCTAATTATTTTATCTTTGTGCAGTTAACTAGGAGCCGTTGGATTAAAATGTGGATCCAACGGCCACGATCAAGGAAGGGTAAATATCTAGCCAGCCGCGTGAACTACATGTCTGGACGGTTCGAATGCCACGCGCGCGTATGGTCCACGTGCGGACTCTTCGATATCCCACGCGTGCGTGAGTCCCACGCGCTATAACCTCTCGACTGCTGAGCCCCACGTGTCACGATCTGGAGCCGTTTCACCGATCGAGGTTTCATCTGGGCCGTTCATCCTTCAAGCCATCCCGACCGTTAGATCGGATCTGATCCAACGGCCGAGAACAGCTCTTGCCGAAGATAACTCCCCCACACCGCCACCATGCTTCCACCATGCCGGTCTCCAACCATCGCGTTCAGACATATCAGAACAACACAAAAAAGAGAGACTATGTCAGTGTCAGTTCAGATCTAAAAAATATATTAAATTACTTGCTACCAAACGAAAGAGACAGTGATATATGTATGAAACAAGTAATTGTTAAGGAGGCCAGTTGTAATCGGAAAGAAAAAAATAACAAAAAAGGCAACAAGTTTTCAGTGGTAACGCTCTTCTCTTTTTCTTACTTCTTTGCATGCATAAAGGAAAATATACGTAGTGATAACAAAAAAAATGGGGGGATTTAGAGCTATTACCCTCGTCGTCTGTGGATCTCCCCTCACCAATGACAAGCCTCTTCGGCTTTCCGAAGCCGAACATGGTGAACTGAAGGGAGCGGGAGGTCCATTTTGGTTTCATTTTGGTCAAACATAAACAAAAAAAATTTCTTGTTTTGTATTTACTTAGATCTAGGCCAAAGGGTGAGTCTGAGCGTAGATCTAAGTGCATATATGGGTTCAGTTTAGAAAAAGGTTGGTTTTGGGTGTTTTTTTTAGTTCGCCGGCGCCGGTTAGCGGCGACCGGCGGAGGAAGGGACAGCGGAAAGTCACCAGTTTCTGAGTTCATCACAGGTTCAGGGGATGGTTGAGAGGAAATGAAAGAATGAAGGGGTTTATTATAAAACGGATCGAATAAAAAAATGAGGAAAATTTGAGTTTCGGCCGAAGAAATGGGTTTTATAGGTGTTTTTATTTTGTGAAATGGTGAAATTCCGTAATAAGTCCCCCCGCGTTTTCGATATTTTCGTTTTTGTCTCACCGCAGGGGATATTTACAACTCTGGTCCCCCTCTTATGTCAAAATCTTGCAATCCAGTCCCTAAATTAAATCAAATCAGTTTTTAAATGGCAAAATTACCTCACTAGTCCCACCGCGTTTTTGAAATTTTCACTTCGAGTCTGCCCCTTGGTCCAATTACAGTTTCAGTCCTTTCAAGTTCGGTCCCGCTTGCATTTTCGTCCCTAAATCGCATATTATTGTCCTTTAATTTCTGTTCCTTATGTTTATTTCTTTTCATTTCAATCCTGATTCTATGTAAATATTCATGTTCGTTTATTATAATCGTGTATGTTGATGTAGCCTTTTGCCTTATCATATCTCCCTCGTATATGCTTTGTATTTTCATGTTTACATGTATATGTATGTTAAGTTTATGGTGATTATGTATCTTTATGCATTTGTTCAGTTATTCGTATCACACATATTATATTGATATTTGAGTTAGCTCGAACAGAACTTGCTTTATATTTCAGTATGTATTGCATGTTTTCTTTGCTTTTATACTATGTGTTGGTATATTTTCTTGGTCATGTATAATGCCATATTTTACGTATGTTACAATGTGTCTTATTGTAATATGTACATTTTTGTAATATGTGTTTGTGTTCCATGCCTTGTAATTGTGACATGTTAGGTTTATTTTTAGTCACGAGTAGGGATAATTTATATGCATGTATGTTTTAGATTAGTATTTTATTTATGTTATGTTAATAGTTTATTATGTGAATATTTACTGTATTTTAATTATTGGCCATGCTTAATATTTTGCCCACTAAGATTGCATATCGAGATATAAATTGTCAATGCGGTGCCCTTTTATCCGAGTGTAAACGGGGCTAGTATCAGGCGTAGTGATAGTGGTTGGGCGTTTACTCTCGGATAACGGGGCCTTTAAAATTTATTCGCAATTATAACCGAATTTTAAACTAATCGTCACTTTAATCCGGAAAGTCTAATATTAATAAAGCGGTAATTATTAAAGTACCAATTTTGGGCGGTGTGGGGGTGCTAATCCTTCCCTATCCGTAACCGACTCCCGAACTCAAAGTTTTTTTGAATCTCTGGTTTTATGGTGTCCGACCTACCAAGTAGCCGGTGGCGACTCCAATTTTTAAATAGAATGCGTTTTTTTTAACCCCACGGAATAAACATTTTATATTCGAAAAATTAACAAATACCTCGAAAATCCCACAGTTTTTAGCGAAACGGACATCGCTACAGATGGCGACTCCGATGGGGACTATTTTTTTGTTTTTAACAAAATAAAGAGAGTCAAGCTTTTTCAAATAATTACCGCTTTAATAATATTAGAAGTTCCAGATTAAAGTGACTATTAAATTAATATTCGGTTGTAATTGCGCGTTTATTTTAACGCATTTAAAATTTGGCATATAAACCCGTTTTTAAGTGGGGGGGAAACGCTAATGCTTTCGTGGAGATATCGTTCTCCCGTGTAGGCCTAGCAAGTACCTTCGGGGCTCGAGTACCTTATGCTTTCGTAAGGATATCGTTCCTTCGTGCATGCATAAGCGAATGGGTCCCCCTGAATTGAACCCGGTTGAAAGGAGCCTATAATGGGTGATGATCGGGGGCCTTGCTACTCTTAGTAGAGGACAACAAGGACAATTCGGGTACCTCTTAGCACCAACACTGCATGTAGAGAACATATATAAACCCACCCCTTTAGATCCATGCGGATAACTTTAGGTGTTTTAGACGGGATAAATAGGGTTTTTTGTTTTTGTTTGTTTACCTTATTTAATTTGTCCTTTTATTTGTGTATTTATTAATTCTATCCGGTACTGACTTGTTTCCTTTTTTTGCTATTTTTTTCATGCATTATTACATTCGCATTACGTAAAGGTACTGGATAAAGTGGTTTACCCGATCAGAAAGTCTTTCACCATGGAAAAAAGGTGCTTAGAAAAGAGGAACTCAACTTGTCTGTTAGACATTGGTCAGAAGTCAACCAGAAGGCCTAAGGGGACAGTTTACCTAGTGAGCGCGTGATAGCCGGGTACACCTATGTGAGTCTTCAACAGAACAACTTAGGGGATCTTCAAAGTATCTGGGAAGAATGGGACCAGAGATTACAAGATAGGTTCCGTGATAGTTATGGTGACATTGCACAGTTGATGTACATTCGGGTCAACCAGCCCCTACTCCGAGCCATTTTTCAGTTCTGGAATCTTGCCTTTTGTTGTTTCACCTTCAATGGACAGGACATGATGCCCACAGTAGAAGAATACACCGCTCTTCTTAATCATAAAAATGTTCAGGAAGATTGGATCTACGCAAAACCTCAGAGGAATCAGAATTACACTTCCAAGCTCAAAACCTTTACCGGAATGAGGGACGATTGGGTCAATGGCTTGATCCGACTTCGAGGAGATAGTACAGTATTCGCATGGGAAAACATTCGAGACATCCTACCTGCACATCTGGATGAGGAGAAAAAGTTAGACATGCTTGCCTTGGGAATATATGGATTGGTGATCTTTCCAAGAATTATGGGAAACATTGATGTGGCCATTCTAGATTTGTTTGAGCGGATAAAACGGCGAGCAAACCCAGTACCAGCTATTTTGGCCGAGACCTTTATTTCTTTAAAAGCCAGTCGGAAGCACGAAGAAGGGCATTTTCGAGGATGCGCACAACTGTTACATGTATGGATTCAGAGCCACATGTGGAAGACGCCGAAGAGGGATCAACCAGGGATATCCTTCCAAGGTTTTTCGCCTTTACGGGAATACTTAACAAAAGAGTGGCGAGAGGACTTGAAAACAAGAAAATGGGCTAGTTTCTTCAGGAACAGCCAAGGCGAGGACATAGTATGGACGGTCCCGTGGCTCGGTAGAGTTAATTACTTTTTATATAGTTGTGGTGATTTCAATTGGCTGATGATGTTGGGACTGCATGGAGGGATTGCTTGTGTTCCGCTTTTGGTTTCCCGACAATTCGGATCACGGCAGTTCACTCCCAACACCGCCGGGTTAAGCCGAACTGAATTTCTTTTCAAAGGGGAGTTCAAAGAGAAAGTTCAGACTATCATGAGGGCTTGGGACCATTGTTATCGGATTAGGGTGGAAGGAGACACCGAGTACATGACCACCCCAGACTACGATCTTTGGAGACGTTTAAGGGTAAACGATATGATTCCCGAATCTGATCAAGGACATGTGTTGTCACTTGAAGAGCTTACAAGGGTGGTGCCATCTGAAGCCGATATCTTACGGAATGAACTCGAAGAAATTAAGAAGAAAATGGACACCCAACAGACTCAACATGCGAGTGAGCTCTATAAAGCAAGCTTAGAGGTCGACAAACGGGATGGGATCATTAGACAGTTGAAGAAATTAAACGCAGATTTGAGCGACAAGAACGCTCTTTACCAAAAGGATACCCTTCTACTTCAAGCGAAAATACAGAAGGCCGACCAAAGTCAGTTCATAGCCGTGGAAAAAGAAAGGATGAATGGTATCCGTTTGCTAGAAGAAGAACGAGAAATCAGCAAAAGAGCAATCGAGAAGGAGATAGAATGATGCCGGTCGGCTATCGAGGACGAAAAACAATCCTCCAAGAAGACCATTGACCAAGAAAAGGAAAGACTAAGGCAAGAAATCAGCAAGGGAAAACAAGCAGTCAATCATGAGAGGGAAAACGTCGCCGTATGGAAGAGAACGTCCATGAATAGCTGGAATCGACTATTAGAAATGCAAAAGTTGTACGATGATACTATTCAAAGTCTGGATCAAAGCCGAAGTCAAAATAACGTACTGCCAGAGAAATGGCTTCACTGAGCTACAAGAAAGAGAGCGCGAAGTAGGCATGTTAAGAGCCCGAATTAAGTCCATTGAAGCAACTGTTGAAGATTATAAGGAAAGAATTATTGTATTTGAGGAGGCTACAGCCGGAAGGGACACTTATTGGCAAAGGAGACTGCGTGACGCTGCCCGGATGGTACAAGATAGAGACCAATATTATGCAAACTTGATGGTGGACATACAGCGAGTCGCCAGGCATGTGAATGATTTGGCCTTCGAGGCCGAAACACTCTGACCTTTCATAGTCCCAGAAATGGAAGAAGCTCCCAGGTTCATCAAGCTGCTCAGGGCAATTGGAAAATTAGGAGATAGAGCTAGGGCTTATCTATAGGGCTTTGTGTTGTATTTAGCTCTTTTGTATTAGGAATCTTCATTTTTTAATACGAACTATGTTGTAATTTAGACCCTTTAATTCCCGTGGAAGTAGTTCAAAAGGGTTATTACCAGCGGAATCAGTACCTTATCTGCATACATTCTTGCATTGCATCATGACATTCACATCATTATACATGCATTTATCTTTCTTGCAACCATATTAATGTTGTGAATATTGTTTCAGAGTGTGTGTGTGAAAATAGAAGCTAACCCGCAATCATTCATCATCCATACCTTACCCGATTACAAAGCAAGCTCATGGAAGACAGGATAATCAGTCTAGAAAAGGGACAAAGAGAGCTCGAGGCTAGGCTTGAAGAGGCTCAAAGAAGCCTCAGTGACCAGATTGCTCAGTCGCAAGCATCGATAGTATCCGACATAACCGTATTGTTGGCTAAGAGTCTTGGAAAAAGAGTGGAAGGAGAAACCGTTCAAGAACCAGAGGGTACCCTAGTTCACTACAAGGTTCAACCAATTGCGCCAAACCCGGCTAGAAAGGTGTATATCGACCCTGCAGGAATGTCAGCTAGTCTTCAGATAGGGGTACCTAAAACTCAACCCCTCGACACTGAAGCGCTCTATGAAGAGGAGGTGCCAGACCTGAATATGGTCGAAAGGATCAGGACAGAGGTAGAGAAAAAGTGGGAGGAGAGGTTTCGCCTCATGGAGGAAAAATTTAAAACGTTACAATCTATGGAAGAATCAGGAAATGACGCTAGCGACTTAAGTCTGGTGTCCGATCTTGTCCTACCGCCAAAATTTAAAACACCAGAGTTCGACAAATACGATGGAACCACGTGTCCTTCCGCACACATAACAATGTACTGTCGAAAGATGGTGGCCTACCTTAAGGATGAAAAGCTACTGATCCATTGTTTCCAGGACAGCCTAACTGGAGCGGCGTTACGGTGGTACACCCAGTTGAGCAAGGCAAATGTTAAGACATGGAAAGATCTGTCAAGAGCATTTACTGAGCAATATAAGCATGTAACAGATATGACCCCCAGTAGAATTATGTTGGAAAATATGGGGCAGAAGTCCAACGAAAGTCTACGGCAATACGCGCAAAGGTGGCGGGAAGTGGCCGCCCAAATTCAGCCACCCCTCCCGGAACATGAAATTACGCCATTATTTGTTAATACTTTGAAAGTGGCACTCTTTGATCGCCTCATTAATAACACAACACAGTGTTTTGCTGACTTAATCAGGACTGGGGAGTCTCTTGAATTGGCAATTAAGAGTGGTAGAATTGATAGCGGGGAAGGGTCTCGGAAATATAGCAGGAGGAATGAAGTAAATGCCACCAACACTTACACCACCCCGAAGAACTTTACAGTCTCACAGCCACAAGCACCTATGGGAAAAACACAAAACTTGAATCAAAGAGAGGAGAGAACCTCCAGAAAAGAGAAAGAGAGGAAAACTTTCACTCCCCTACCTGTTTCGTACTCGGAGCTTTATTCCCAGTTGTATGAAGCGGACCTGGTCCGTCCATACATCGTTACTCCTTTCAAGCCGCCATTCTCTTCTTGGTATAATCTGAACGCGCATTGCGACTATCACGGTGGTACCCCTAGACATCCCACTGAGAACTGCCTTGCCTTCAAAAATCTTGTGCAGAATTTAATCGATTCTGGGATATTGAAGTTTGAAGAACCAAGTGTAGCTACTAACCCGCTACCTAATCATGGGAGCAGAGGAGTAAATGTTATTGAAGAATACTTTACCGGGAGGATTAAGGATGATGTGTCAGAAATCAAATATCCTTTACGGTGGGTATTTCAACAGTTATACATGGCTCGTGTGATCGACAAAGGCATGATAATAAGGCAGAAGGGATGTGGAGTGTATTGCGAATTCCACCAGAATGAAGGGCATGACATCCAAGAGTGCGATGAGTTCAAGAGATTGGTACAAAAATTGATGAATGAAAAGCAAATAGAATTCTTCGAAGAGCCCCTTTGAAAGAAGGGGTCGGACGTACATATGACGGATAGTCTCAAATCTAAATACGGGAAGGATAGACCTTTTATCATCTCTTCCAGGCCAGGGAATGCAGGTGCCTCCCAAAGAGAAACCAACAAGATAAGTCCCAAGATCATAATTTCAGCACCATCCCCGTTCCCATTCAAGGATATGCGGCAAACCCCCTGGAATTATGCTATAAATGTGACCACGCCAGAAAAACCAGAACATGGTCAGGTAAAAGAGCCTACGCTAAAAGACCAACAAAGCCAGAGCGATGTAAATGTTGGTGAGGTAGGCCATTTCACAACGAGCGGCAGATGTTATTCCTCCGAGGCTTTGAGAGCAGCTGAAGCAGATAAGGGAAAGAATACAACAGTTAGCCCCACGCAGATATTTGGTGAAGAACCTCCCCTAAAGATAAATGAACCGATAACTGAGGCCCAGGCCAAAGAATTTCTGAAGTTCTTGAGACGTAGTGAGTACAACGTAGTGGAACAACTACGAAAGCAACCGGCTAGGATCACAGTGCTGGAATTACTCTTGAGCTCAGAAAGGCACCGTGAGGCATTATTAAAAGTACTAAATCAAACTTTTGTGCCCCAGGATATTTCTGTGACAAATCTGGACAGGATAGTGGGGCATATCATTGCCTATAATCATATAACATTCAGTGATGATGAGATCCCCGAGGGAGGAATGGGGTCCACCAAAGCCCTTAACATCACAACACACTGCAAAGGGTATGTAGTACCTGGCTTATTGATTGACAACGGGTCAACATTGAACGTCCTACCTATGGTGACCCTGCAAAAACTACCAATAGATGGTTCTCACCTAAAGCCCTGCCATAATTCAGTAAGAGCCTTTGACGATACACAGAGGGGAACAATGGAAAAAATCGAGGTGCCTCTATTGATCAGACCGACTGAGTATGTGATTGATTTTGTGGTGATGGACATAAAACCATCTTACAACTGCTTAATGGGAAGGACATGGATACACTCCGCAGGAGTTGTCCCCTCATCATTGCATCAAAAATTAAAATTTGTAGTCGAAGGCAAATTGGTCACAGTAGAGGCTGAGCAGGAAATTGTTGCTTCCATGACATCGGACGCCCCCTATATTCAAAATGACGAAGATGCTGCATAATGCTCATTCCAAGCATTAGAACTAGTGAACGCCACGTTCGTTTCGGAGGGAAGTCGGATCCCCTATCCCAGGTTATCTAATTGTACCAAGATGACCGTCGTAGAAACTTTGGGCCGAGGAGCCAAAGTAGGAAGGGGGTTGGGAATAAATTACAAGGGAACCTAAGAGCCAAAAGTATGATAACCAAGAAGGATCGTTTTGGGCTGGGTTACAAACCAAGTGCCCAACAGAGAAAAGAAGAATACAAGAGAAAAGAAGAGCAAAGAAAAGCCAGATTTAAAGGAGAAGACATTCCGTGGAGACCGATGTCTTTTCCTAGTTTGAAAACCACTTTTGTCTCCGGAGGATTCTACCGGCCAGGTCAGGAAGTTGAAGAGGCAATCAAGGAAAATGAAGTACTCAACCAGGAGGGGATATTCAATGAATCATTTGAAAGGATGTACATCAACATGATAACTGGAAAGGACTGAGGCAGCAAAATGTTGACCAACATCTGCCCCTGCCGCCCTGGGGAAACACTCGATAACTGGAGCTGCATTGATCTACCTATGGTTTTTAGGAATAGATCAGAGTGATGCTCTGAATCAACCTTTTGTTTTTGCCCATAAACAATGGGGATCTCTGAATCAATTCCTGAATAACCAAAATTTCATTTATTTCATTCATGCATTCTTCATGTTCATTCCCTTCATATAAAGCCGTCTTCTTCCCAATACAATTCATTCTCATTTAATGCAGGTCGCTCATGATTGACTATATGAATGATACTAGATCTAATCCTGGAGTGAATTTTGAATGCCCTGAGGTCTCAGAGGGAATTGAGGAAGAAGATGATGAGATAGAAGGTGAGGTCCCGGAAGAGTTGAAGAGAATGGTGGCCAACGAAGAAAGGCAGATCATGCCCCACCAAGAAGAAACAGAAGTTGTAAACTTGGGGACTGAAGAAGAGAGAAAAGAAGTAAAAATAGGGACGACGTTTTCTTCAAAAACCAAGCACGAATTGATAACCCTACTTCAGGAATTTAAGGATGTTTTCGCCTGGACTTATCAAGATATGCCAGGATTGAATACCGACGTAGTGGTGCACAAGTTGCCAACAAAGTCGGAGTGCAAACCAATACAGCAAAAACTTCAGAGAATGAGACCGGATATGCTATTAAAAATCAGAGAAGAAGTAAAAAAACAGTTTGATGCTGGTTTCTTAGAGGTAGCCAAAACCCCGAATGGGTTGCAAACATTGTACCAGTACCAAATAAGGACGGGAAAGTTCGTATGTATGTAGATTATAGGGATCTAAACCGAGCCAGCCCTAAAGACAACTTCCCCTTACCACATATTGACACGCTGGTTGACAACACTGCAGGACATTCATGGTTTTCATTCATGGACGGCTTCTCAGGGTACAACCAGATAAAGATGGACTCTAACGACATGGAGAAAACTACGTTCATAACCATGTGGGGCACTTTTTGTTATTGGGTGATGCCTTTGGGTTAAAGAACGCAGGGGTAACATACCAAAGAGCAATGGTGACTCTTTTTCCATAACATGATGCACAAAGAAATAGAAGTATACGTGGACGACATGATTGCCAAGTCCCGAAGAGAGGAGGAGCACCTACAGAACTTGAGAAAACTATTCCAAAGACTACGGAAGTACTAGCTGAGGCTCAATCCTGCCAAATGTACCTTCGTCGTTACCTCTGGAAAACTTCTAGGGTTCGTGGTAAGCAGAAAAGGGATTGAGATCGATCCAGATAAAGTGAAAGCCATCCAGGATCTCTCACCACCCCAAACTCAGAAGGAAGTTTGCGGTTTCCTGCGGAGGTTGAATTATATCTCTCATTTTATTTCTCAATTAACCGACCGATGTGACCCGGTCTTCAGACTTCTTAGAAAGAATAATCCTGGTGTGTGGGATGAGGAATGTCAAAGAGCCCTAGAAAAGCTCAAAAAGTACCTGACAAATGCTCCGATTTTAGTGCACCAGTACTAGATCGACCATTAATTCTCTACCTGACAGTCTTTGAGAATTCAATGGGATGCGTATTGGGGAAACACGATGAGTCAAGAAAAAGGGAGCAAGCCATCTATTACCTAAGCAGGAAATTCAATGACTGCGAAACGCAGTACCCACCAGTGCAGAAGCTGTGTTGTGCTCTAGTTTGAGCTACCAAGCGGCTTAGACAGTATATGCTGTACCATACTACTTGGTTGATATCCAAGCTAGACCCATTGAAGTTCTTAATGGAAGCGCCAGCACTAACAGGGAGGATGGCCCGATGGCAGATGCTCTTATCCGAATTTGATATTGTATACGCGAGCCAGAAAGCCGTAAAGGGGAGTGCTATAGCAGATTTCCTAGCTAGTCGTGCTTCGGACGACTATGAGGCATTGAACTTTAATTTCCCAGACGAAGACTTGATGTGCATTACAACTGAGGAAGAGGTTTCAGATGATAAATCGTGGAAGCTTTACTTCGATGGAGCCTCTAACGCCCTCGGACATGGGATAGGAGCCGTGCTAATTTCTCCTGAGGATGTCTATTATCCCTTCACCAGCAGATTGGAATTCTTATGCACCAACAATATAGCTGAATACGAAGCTTGCGTTATGAGACTAAACTCAGCTATTGAGAGAAAGGTTAAAGAACTTCGAGTATTCGGAGATTCATCCTTAATAATTTACCAATTGCGTGGGGAATGGGAAACCAGGGACCCGAAGTTGGTCAAATATTATGAATTGATTCAAGAGCTCACCAAGGAGTTCGAAAGGGTCAGCTTCAATTACCTTCCCCGAGAAGAAAATCAGATGGCAGACGCCTTGGCGACCCTGGCATCCATGTTTAAAACAAACACTAGGGCAGAAATGAAGCCCATTAAGATGCAGACGTTTGAAAGGCCTGCTTATTGTTGCAATGTACAGGAAGAGATTGATGGGAACCCATGGTACTATGACATCTTGCAATATGTCAAGCTTCGAAAGTATCCGGAAGGGGCAAATGACAATGACAGAAAAACACTCAGAAAAATGGCAACATGATATGTCCTGGATGGGGAGATCCTATATAAGAGAAGTCATGATCAGACATTGCTGAGATGTGTGGATGTCCGGTAGGAGAAGGAGATTTTAACCGAGGTACATGATGGGCTCTGTGGAACGCACGCCAACGGGCTGTCTATAACCCGGAAATTATGAGATATGGCTATTTCTGGTTGACCATGGAGGGAGATTGTATTGATTACGCCAGGAAATGCCACAAATGCCAAATTTACGCTGACAAGATTCACGCACCCCCATCGCCTTTACACACCATGAATTCTCCATGGCCTTTTGCGGCGTGGGGCATGGACATCATCGGGCAGATTCATCCGAAAGCTTCCAAAGGACACCGTTTCATTTTGGTCGCCATAGACTATTTCACTAAATGGGTAGAGACAGCGTCTTACGCCAACATCACAAGGAATACAGTATGTAAGTTCTTAAAGAAGGAGATTATTTGTCGATACGGATTGTTAGAAAGGGTCATCACTGACAACGCTTCCAATCTGAATAACAAAATGATGACGGACGTGTGCACACAATTCAAGATAACACATAATAATTCCGCGGTCTATCGTCCTAAAATGAATGGGGCAGTGGAAGCAGCAAATAAGAACATAAAGAAGTTCATAGCAAAGACGACGGATACCTACAGAGATTGGCATGAGAAGTTGCCATTCGCCCTTTTCGCCTATAGGACGTTCGTTCGCACATCAACAGGGGCAACACCCTACTCCTTGGTGTATGGTACCGAAGCAGTACTTCCCATCGAGGTAGAGATACCGTCTCTCCGGGTCTTGAATGAAGTAAAATTGGAAGAAGCCGAATGGGTGCAGGCCAGACTCGACCAGCTAAATCTCATTGATGAAAAGAGACTAAAGGCCATTTGTCATGGTCAGATGTACCAAAAGCGGATGATGCAGGCGTACAACAAAAAGGTGCGCCCAAGAGAATTCAGAGAGGGGGATCTGGTGCTCAAGAAGATCCTCTCGACTCAGAAAGATTCTCGAGAAAAGTGGATGCCCAACTGGGAAGGGTCGTACGTGGTAAAAAGGGCTTTCTCAGGAGGAGCCATAATCTTAACAGAAATGGATAGAGACGAGCTGAAAAACCCTATAAATTCTGATGCTGTAAAGAAATACTATGTTTGAAAAAAATGAAGAAAAAAGAAAAGGAGAGAAAAGAAAAAGAAGAAAAGAACAAAAATGGAGAGCTCAGGGCGAAAACCCGAAATAGGGCATCTTGAAGCAAAGGGAGGATCCGAGTTGAAAACCCGTAAAGGGCGGCTCGGATAAATTGAAAGGTTGGATATCCGAAGAGAAGGGTTATCCCCATGAACACCGTGAAGAGGGAGCTTCAGGCAAAAGATTCTACGCCGGGTGACAGGATCATGTATCATTCATATCGAAGATAATGAGGGATCTTGTATTTCATACTTAATTTTTCTTCTTTCTCATGTGTGTCATACCTCTTTTAAGATATCCCAAGCCCTTAATCGTAATAAAATCGTGTTTTTGAGCATCCATTCCTTGCCTTCTTGTTAATTTCAGGCAAATAAGCTAACATAGGCTTATGGTAAAACAAGAGATTTCTGAGCATTACTGTGATCTAACCTTAAAAATGCAGGTGATTAGAAAACGATGTTAACTTCGCCCTCTAGCTCCCTACATAACGGCTGTTGATAGGGAGGGCAGAAAACTTCAAACAACCGGATAGGATGACCAATGGTGTACGCCTGATTATTCAAAGGAAGCATACGAGATAACAAGATAGATCTCCCGGGTGAAAACCCAGAAGGGCACCCCTAAAAAAAACTCTAAAGCGAAAACCTAAAAGGGCACTTTAGAATCCCAAGTCGTAAATTGAGAAAAAGAATGGTTGGAATGGTTGAACCTGACAGTGAAGAGGGGTATCGCCGCCCGTGAAAAAGGAGAAAGTGAACAACGAGATTGAATAAGGATTAAAGCAAGCCCACCAAGATATTGACACTCATGCATCATGAATAGTCAGACATCACTAGGATTAGGAGCATGTCAATTCACTTGTCATAGCATTTTGTTTTATCTTAGACAGGTATCTATGGATTCAAAGAGACATCGGTGGCCATCGTGGTATGACTCCCAAATGTGAAGACGAAGGTTCTACATACAAAAGGCTTATGTTTCCAAGCGCCTGGAGAGAGGTTCTATATAGGAAGAATCTGCCGCTCCGAGGCTTCAGAAGCTGAAAGTTTTATATAGGAAAGGCTTTCGGCTCCAGGGTGAAGACTAGCAGTTCTATATAGGAAGAACTCCCAGCCAAAGGAATTCACCCATGACACACAAGGTTATATAGGAAAACCTGTTGTGTCCGAAAGCGAAGAGTCTTATATAGGAAGGGCTCCGAGCTTCACTGTCTTAGAGTAAAAGATTCTATATAGGAAGAATCCTAGCTCCAAGACTTCAGAAGCTGAAAGTTTTATATAGGAAAAGCTTCTTGCTCCAGGGTGAAGACTAGCAGTTCTATATAGGAAGAACTCCCAGCCGAAGGAATTCACCCATGACACACAAGGTTATATAGGAAAACCTGTTGTGTCCGAAAGCGAAGAGTCTTATATAGGAAGGGCTCCAAGCTTCACTGTCTTAGAGTAAAAGATTCTATATAGGAAGAATTCGTAGCTCCAAGATTTCAGAAGCTGAAAGTATTATATAGGAAGGACTTACAGCTCTAGGGTTTGAAGACTAGCAGTTCGATACAGGGGGAACTCCCAGTCGGAAGAATCCATCAGCGATGCAGAAGGTTTGATATAGGAGAAACCAGCGTTGAAGGCAAAGAGTTCTATATAGGAAGGACTCCAAGCTTCACCGTCTTAGAATGAAAGGTTCTATATAGGAAGGACTCATAACTCGAGGCTTCAGAGTAAAGGTTTCTGTGAAGAAAGAGCCTATAACTCCAAGATCGGAAGGTGACGAAGCTCTATATAGGAAGAACTTATGAGCCTAAAGATTCAGTTAAGGAAAAGCGGAGAGTTCCAGAAGAGCACATGTTTCCGAAGCTACAAATAGGGAAGTCGGATAAAAATGAGTGCTTATGAATCTTTGCTTTGTTCCCATTCCATGAGAACAAGCAAAGAGGGGCAACTGTATTCACTCATTTTTATCTAACCTCTAAGTATCATATTAACATATTAGTGCATGATTACATATAGGTGTGCGCGTGTATATGTTAGTATATTACATAATGATATAAGTGTGAGGGTATGCATGTATTGATATGGTGTATTACGTACCTATTAATATACGTATGATATGGTTATATTTATGTTAGGAGTATCGTACAAATGTATGTTAGTATATGAGTAGGTCTATATGTGTTTGCATGTGTTTATTATAATGTCTTTGTTATTATTGAATATATACGAATAAGTGTTGCATGTATTATTATTAAGTATATGTACATGTGAACGTATTTCATCACAATTATATGTATGTATACGTAAGTACGTATGTATCTGTATTTACTATTATATAAATATATTAATATGTATGGACAAAACTGGAAAAATAATAGAAAGCCCACTTAAATTAAAATGTCTATATTATTACAAAAAATAATAATACAAGGCCCGGTTGGCGCAAGCCCAAGACCCCATTTAACCCTAATTATTTTATCTTTGTGCAGATAACTAGGAGCAGTTGGATCAAAATGTGGATCCAACGGCCACGATCAAGGAAGGGTAAATATCTAGCCAGCCGCGTGAACTACACGTCTGGACAGTTCGAATGCCATGCACGCGTGCGGTCCACGCGCGGACTCTTCGATATCCCACGCGTGCGTGAGTCCCACGCGGTATAACCCCTCGACTGCTGAGCCCCACGTGTCATGATCTGGAGCCATTTCACCGATCGAGGTTTCATCTGGGCCGTTCATCCTTCAAGCAATCCCGACCGTTAGATCGGATCTGATCCAACGGTCGAGAACGCCTCTGGCCGAAGACAACTCCCCCACACCGCCACCATGCTTCCACCATGCCGGTCTCCAACCACCGCGTTCAGACATATCAAAACAACACGAAAAAAGAGAGACTATGTCAGTGTCAGTTCATATCTAAAAAATATATTACATTACTTGCTACCAAACGAAAGAGACATTGATATATGTATGAAACAAGTAATTGTAAAGGAGGCCAGTTGTAATCGAAAAGAAACAAATAACAAAAAAAGGCAACAAGTTTTTAGTGGTAACGCTCTTCTCTTTTTCTTACTTCTTTGCATGCATAAAGGAAAATATACGTAGTGATAACAAAAAAAGGGGGATTTAGAGCTATTACCCTCGTCGTCTGTGGATCTCCCCTCACCAGTGACAAGCCTCTTCGGCTTTTCGAAGCCGAACATGGTGAACTGAATGGAGCGGGAGGTCCCTTTTGGTTTCATTTTGGTCAAACATAAACAAAAAAAAAAATCTTGTTTTGTATTTACTTAGATCTATGCCAAAGGGTGAGTCTGAGCGTAGGTCTAAGTGCATATACGGGTTCGGTTTGGAAAAGGGTTGGTTTTGGGTGTTTCTTTTAGTTCGCCGGCGCCGGTTAGCCGCGGCCGGCGGCAGAAGGGACGGTTGAAAGTCACCGATTTCTGAGTTCATCACAGGTTTAGGGGATGGTTGAGAGGAAATGAAAGAATGAAGGGGTTTATTATAAAACGGATCGAATAAAAATGAGGAAAATTTGAGTCTGGGCCGAAGAAATGGGTTTTATAGGTGTTTTTATTTTGTGAAATGGCGAAATTTCGTAATAAGTCCCCCGCGTTTTCGATATTTTCATTTTTGTCTCGCCGCAGGGGATATTTACAACTCTGGTCCCCCTCTTATTTCAAAATCTTGCATCCAGTCCCTAAATTAAATCGAATCAGTTTTTAAATGGCAAAATTACCTCACTAGTCCCACTGCGTTTTTGAAATTTTCACTTCGAGTCTGCCCCTTGGTCCAATTACAGTTTCAGTCCTTTCAAGTTCGGTCCCGCTTGCATTTTCGTCCCTAAATCGCATATTATTGTCCTTTAATTTATGTTCCTTATGTTTATTTCTTTTCATTTCAGTCCTGATTCCATGTAAATATTCATGTTCGTTTATTATAATCGTGTATGTTGATGTAGCCTTTTGCCTTATCATATATCCCTCGTATATGCTTTGTATTTTCATGTTTACATGTATATGTGTGTTAAGTTTATGGTGATTATGTATCTTTATACATTTGTTCGGTTATTCGTATCACACATATTATATTGATATTTGAGTTAGCTCGAACACAACTTGCTTTATATTTCAGTATGTATTGCATGTTTTCTTTGCTTTTATACTATGTGTTGGTATATTTTCTTGGTCATGTATAATGCCATATTTTACGTATGTTACAATGTGTCTTATTGTAATATGTACATTTTTGTAATATGTGTTTGTGTTTCATGCCTTGTAATTGTGACATGTTAGGTTTATTTTTAGTCACGAGTAGGGATAATTTATATGCATGTATGTTTTAGATTAGTATTTTATTTATATTCTGTTAATAGTTTATTATGTGAATATTTACTGTATTTTAATTATTGGCCATGCTTAATATTTTGCCCACTAAGATTGCATATCGAGATATAAATTGTCAATGCGGTGCCCTTTTATCCGAGTGTAAACGGGGTCAGTATCAGGCGTAGTGATAGTGGTTGGGCGTTTAGTCTCGAAAAACGGGGCCTTTAAAATTTATTCGCAATTATAACCGAATTTTAAACTAATTGTCACTTTAATCCGGAAAGTCTAATATTAATAAATCAGTAATTATTAAAGTACCAATTTTAGGCGGTGTGGGGGTGCTAATCCTTCCCCATCCGTAACCGACTCCCGAACTCAAAGTTTTTTTGAATCTCTGGTTTTATGGTGTCCCGCCTACCTAAGTGGTCGGTGGCGACTCCAATTTTTAAATAGAATGCGATTTTTTTAACCCCACGGAATAAACATTTTATATCCGAAAAATTCACAAACACCTCGAAAATCCCACGATTTTTAGCGAAACGGACATCGCTACAGAAGGGAGTAAAGGAAGAAACCATTGAAACTCGTTGAAGAAACTTGAAACGGTGTTGAAGAAAAATGACGATTTGGATTTTTTTTACTTACTTATCGAAAGGAAAGTAAAAAGTGAGAGAATTGTTTGGGTTTCTTTTAACCGGCTAGGTGAGAAAGTGAAAGGTTTTGTGTTGGTTGAGTGTTTTAATAGGAGTAGTAATTAGGGATAATGATGAGAGAGAAAAAGAATTAATGAAAAAAAGAAAAGGATAGAGTGATAAGGTTGAAGTGATAAGGTGATAGGTGATAAGATAGGGTAAATAGTGGAGTGACAAGGTGATTGATTTGAAGTTTAATTTCCAATCAAATTTTTGGGCGGCTAGGGTTTAAAGTCAAATAAAAATAACTCTCTTATTTTACTGGGCCGATAAAACTAGGGTTTTTTTTCCTTCTATCTTTTGCACCGCTACATGCCAAGCTACTCTAGCATTACGTCTGGCAAATTTTTCTATTGAAGCGTTAGCCCATGCCAGTGTTCCTGGCATAATGAATCTGCACAACTCAAAGGAAACCTTTCAACACAGTAAATGAATGAAAACATGAAACTTAAAAAGAAAGAAAGAAAAAAACAAATAAAAACCTTGAAACCTAAAAAAACAAATAAAACATCTATCCTAATATTTTACAAAGGTTCAAACCTGATGGTGTTTTCATGTTACCTCTGCCAAGAGGATCACCTTTTTGGCATTATTCTGATCACCTTCCATGTAGTGCTTTAAACATTAGCATTTCACCTTAAAGATTTCTCCCGTCTTCGAGTTCTTAATATCCACAGCTCCATGGGCATATGGTTTCACAACTTCATAAGGGCTCGTCCATCTCGATCTGAGTTTCCCTGGAAACAACTTAAGTCATGAGTTGAATAACAAAACACGTTGGCCCACCTCAAACTTTCTTGGCACTATCCTACTGTCATGCCAACGTTTTGCTTTTTCCTTGTAAATCCCGACGTTCTCATAGGCTTGCATTCTGAATTCCTCTAACTCATTTAGGTCTAGTAACCTCTTTTCTCCAGCAGCTCTCCATGCCATGCCAAGTGTTCTGATGGCCCAGTAGGCTTTATGCTCAAGCTCCACTGGCAGATGGCGTGGTTTTTCGAAAACAAGTCGAAATGGCGACGTACCCAAAGGAGTTTTAAATGCAGCCCTGTAAGCCCACAAGGACTCGTTTAGCCTCAAGGACCAGTCTTTCTTTGATAGATTAACAGTTTTCTCTAGAATGTTTTTAATCTCCTTATTTGAAATCTCGGCTTGCCCATTCATTTTTGGATGATATGTCGTGGTAATTCTCTGCTGTATACCATACCTGTACAAAGCTTTAGAAATTAGATTACATTTAAAATGGGTGCCCTCATCATGAATAATCACTCTAGGGGCACCAAATCTAGTAAAAATGTATTTTTGCAAAAACTTGGCAACAACATTGGCATTGTTTGTTGGCAGAGCCATAGCTTCTACCCACTTAGATACGTAGTCAACAACTATAAGAATGTATACATTACCAAACGAGGGTGGAAAAGGACCCATAAAGTCTATCCCCCATACATCAAATAAGTCCACAAGTATAATGTTTTGAAGCGATAGTTGGTGTCTGCCAGAGATGTTTCCTTTCCGTTGGCATCGATCACATGCCTTGGCATACTCGTGGGCATCCTTGTATAGTGTGGGCCAAAAGAGTCCTGACTGCAGTACCTTGGCAGCAGTCTTTGCCCCAGCAAAGTGACCTTCATATGGTGTAGCATGGTATAGATTTATAATGTTATGTTGTTCATCCTCAGGCACATACCGACGGATCACTTGGTCAGCACACTGTTTGAACAATATTGGCTTGTCCCAATAGTATTGCCTGACTTCCCGCTAGAACCTTTTCTTGGCATTGTATGCCAAGTCTGGTGGCAGAATGTTACTTACCAAGTAGTTGACAATGTCAGCATACCACGGCATGGCATGAACTGCAAGAAAATACTCGTCAAGAAATTCATCTCTTATCGAATTGGTCTTACCATCTTCAAGATGATGCTCCAAACGTGAGAGATGGTCAGCTACTAAGTTTTCACTGCCCTTTTTATCTCGGATCTCAAGGTCAAATTCTTGAAGCAGGAGTGTCCATCAGATTAGTCTGGGCTTGGCATCCTTCTTTGCCAAGAGATACTTCAATGCCGAATGATCTGTAAAAACCACAACTTTGTTACCAATTAAATAAGATCTAAATTTGGCAAAAGCAAATACAACTGCAAGAAATTCTTTCTCGATCGTAGAGTATTTAGTTGTGCTTCGTTCAAGGTTTGACTGGCATAGTAGATGGCATGGAAAACCTTGCCATGCCTTTGTCCCAAGACTGCTCCAACGACATAGTTGTTGGCATCGCGCATGAGCTCGAAAGGCTCATTCCAATTCGGTGCCACAACAATAGGGGCATTGATCAACTTTTCTTTAAGTTCTTGAAATGCTCTCAAACAAGAATCATCAAATGCAAAAGTGGCATTATGTTCTAACAACAAGCATAAAGGTTTTACAATTTTTGAAAAATCTTTAATAAAACGTCGGTAGAAACTGGCATGTCCTAAAAAACTCCTTATACCTTTAACACTCGTTGGAGGTGGTAGCTGCTTAATTACCTCAACTTTTGCTTGATCAACCTCTAACCCTCTCTCAGTTACCTTGTGCCCAAGAACAATGCCCTCCTTCACCATGAAGTGGCGTTTCTCCCAGTTTAACACTAGGTTTGTCTTTATGCATCTCTTCAAGACTTGCTCCAAACTCTGAAGACATTCTTCAAATGTTTTGCCAAACACTGAGAAATCATCCATGAACACTTCCATGTTATGCTCGATCATATCAGAGAAAATGGACATCATGCAACATTGAAATGTTGTTGGTGCATTAAATAGGCCGAATGACATCCTTCTGAATGCAAACATCCCATATGGGCACGTGAACGTAGTCTTCTCTTGATCATCAGGGGCGATGGCTATCTGGTTATAACCTGAATAACCATCCAAAAAACAATATAAAGCTTTACCTGGCAACCTGTCTAGCATTTGGTCAATGAATGGTAATGGGAAGTGGTCCTTCCTCGTGGCATTGTTCATCCTCCTATAGTCCATGCACACTCTCCATCCTGTGATAGTTCTAGAGGGGATTAACTCAGCTTCAGTGTTTTGTACCACAGTCATGTCACCCTTCTTTGGCACGCATTACACCTGGCTAACCCAAGAGCTATCAAAAATGGGATATATAATCCCGGTATCAAGTCATTTTATGATCTCTTTCTTCACTACCTCTTTCATGCTTGGGTTTAGCCTTCTTTGGCCTTCAATGGTCTTGCCATGGTACTCCTTCAAGATAATCTTGTGCATACAAATGGTTGAACTAATACCTCTGATGTCTGCCAAGGTCCATCCTAATGCTTGCTTATGGTCACGTAATATTGCCAACAATCTTTCCTCCTGATCATTAGTGAGACCAATGGAAATGATCACCGACAGAGTTGTGTGTTCACCTAAGTAAGCATACTTTAAGTGATTAGCAGTGGTTTCAGTTCCAACGCTGGTGGCTCCTCAATTGATGGTCTATGTACCTTGATTTCTCTGCCGGCCAACTGTAGTGGCTCAAAATAACTTGCCTCGTCAGCCTCCGAGACTGATTCTTCTAGTTCCTCAAACAGTTCAGCTATGCCATCAAAGTCGCTAGCATCAAATTCTGTATCCTGGCATAACTGTTTCGTGTCCAAAGTGTAAATGGACTCCATCATCTCCTCTGTTTAGCACTCATCAGGTTCATCTGCACATTTCAAAGCTTGAAACACATTAAATGTAACTTGTTGATCATTCATACGCATTGTTAGTTCCCCTTTATGAACGTCAATCAAAGCCCTACCCGTGGCAAGAAAAGGTCTCCCAAAATAATCGAGACATTAATATCAGTCTCATAATCCAAAATGATAAAATCAGCTGGAAAAATAAATTTATCTACCTTTACCAACACATCCTCAATCTTACCCTTGGGATGTGCATAGGATCAGTCTGCCAACTAAAGTGTCACCGTGGTGGGTCTTGCTTCTATGCCAAGCTTCCAGAAGACTGACATTGGCATCAAATTGATGCTGGCTCCTAGGTCACACAGTGTCTTGCCCATGAATTTGTTGCTAATGGTGTAAGGAATAGTGAACCTTCCCAGATCTTTCAGCTTTGGTGGCAATCGGTTTAGGATCATGGCAATGCATCCTTCGGTCAGAGCAACAGTTTCAAAGTCTTCCAACTTTCTCTTTTTGTACAGAATGTCCTTCATAAATTTGACATAGTTGGGCATTTGTTCAAGGGCTTCTACCAATGGAATGTTGATTTGCAATTGCTTAAGAACCTCTAAAAAGTGCTTGAATTGCTGGTCTTGCTTATGCTTTTGAAGCCTTACTGGAAATGGTGGTGGCGGATAAACATATGTCGGCGCTGCTGCCTTTGCCAACACAGTGCTGGCATCAGTCCGTTTGGCATCAGTATACTGTCTGACATTGGTTTTGGCATCGGTTCTGGCATCATCTATTTTTGCTTCCTCTTTCTCTGCTTCCCTAGGATTATCTACTGGCACAGGCTCCTCAACTTGGCAATTAACTGGCTGCTTGGCATCCTTCTCCTCCTCACACTACTTACCGCTCCGAAGAGTTATGGCTTTACATTGCTCATTTTCTTTGTGACGGGCATCTTCTGTGTCACTTGGCAATGTTCCCTGGGATCGATTGCTGAGTGCACTGGCAATCTGCCTAAGCTGGACTTCCAAATTTCTCATTGATGCAGCCAAACTCTAAACTGTGGCATCATTCCTCTCCATGTACTCTGTGAGAGTGCCTCCGTGGTTGAGTCTCTGCCCTTGCTAAAAATTGTTTTGGGCTTTCTGTGGCATGGCATTCTGATAGAATGCTGGCATGGCATTGTTATTCTGCCTCTGGGTATTCTGGCGCTAGGCATTGTACTGGTTATCTCCTTGATTTCCCTATACTAAACTAGGGTGTTGTCTCCAACCTACATTATAAGTATTGGAGTTAGGATTATAGTAACGAATAACATTGCCAACAAAGTTTACCGATTCAAGGTTTGTAGGGCATTCATCCATATGATGATTCTCTCCACAGATTGTATAGAAAGGGTATAATGCTTTGACTTCTTGGGACTCGTTGTTCTTTTGCAATGTTCTTACCATGCTAGTAAGGTTGGAAATCTTGGCATGAATGGACGTTAGTTCGTCAACCTGAAATTTCCCATTGGTTTTAGTTCCGGTCCCAAGTCTCGCAATAAGATATTCAAAATCATTGATTGCAATCCTCTCTAAAATGTCAACAGCCTCAGTGTACGTCTTGTCAAGCAGCGAACCAGCTGCTGAAGCATCGACAATAGTCCTTGTTTGTGCATTCAATCCATTGTAAAATGTCTGTATCTGGGTCCAATTTGGGAATCCATGCATAGGACACCTCCTCAACAAGTCTTTAAATCTTTCCCAGGCATCATATAAGGTCTCATCCTCAGCCTGCTTAAATGTAATGATCTCACCTCGCAGCTTGGTATTGAGTGTTGGCGACTGGAATCTTGTCAAGAACTTCTGGCATAGGTCTGCCCATGAAGTAACTGAGCCAGGTGGCAAGGAGTTAAGCCAAGCCTTTGCTCTGTCTCTCAAAGAGAAAGTAAATAACTTCAGCTTCACGGTATCTTCAGGTGCTCCATTTTGTTGAAATAACTGGCAAATCTCCATGAACTGCTTTAGATGTTGCCTCGGATCTCCAGTGAGTGCTCCATCAAACTGACCTACATTCAAAAGAGTTTGAATTATTACCGGATTAAGTTCAAAATTGACAGCGTTTACCTCTGTACCAATAAGTCCTGGCATCAAATTATCAATGGTTGGTGCCTAATGTTCTCTATTAGATCTCCCATTAATAACTGGGATAGCAGGTGGTGGTGGTATCTCATTGTTAAGTGGATTTCCTCCATTGTTCACCACACCATTCCCTCTATTACCTTGGTTTTGCATCTCTCGAAATCTTCTTTTTAACCTCCGTAAGGTTTTCTAAATTTTCAGATCGTATGGCCACTCGTCCACCACAGGATGGCTTCTGGTCATACACAGACAAAAACAAAAGGTAAAAACAAAAAAATAAAAATAAAAAGAAGACAAGTAAAAATTTAAAAACAATCGATTTCGTTGCAATCCTTGGCAACGATGCCAAAAACTTGTAGAGTCTCTAGGTGAATGCTGGCAAAAGTGGCAAAGGTATGTGTTGGAAAAGTATAAAACAGTGCCAAGATGAGTCTTTTGCGTGCAAGTATACACGGTCTGCAAGTAATACAGCTGGTAAGCTGAGTATCGATCCCACAGAGATTGACTTGGAATTCAATTGCTTTGATTGTTACTTGCCTTAAGAAAAAGTTATTTTGTTTTGAAATTGGTTTTGGAAATAATTGGAAAGAAAAAGAATGTAAGTAAAGTAAAGAAGTTGGCAAGGAAGATGTTTTAATGAATGATGAGCGTTGGCAGTGAATGCCTGATTTTCACGCTATTCATGTTGTGCCAGCCTTTAACAACAACCTATCTTGGCATTGTTTGCCGAGCAGATTCAAAATTAGCAAAGCCTCTCTCGATGGTCATTGGCCTAAATTGATCATGTAAAAACCCTTATATCTCTATAGTGCTTTCTTTTAAATAAACCAAATTGATTAAGATCCAATCTATACTCCTAAGGGGTAGATTTCACTCCCGAAGTAAGTTCATCTACTTGAACGACTTCTCTGGAAGCTTCTCTCCTTAGTATTCAACAACTCAATCGTTGCCACCCCAAGTCTGTTAAGATATTGAGGAGCAATAGGCCAACAGTGCCAGCTCTTGCTTGGCATAGTATTTAGGAAATATTAAAGTATGTCGAATAGTGAAAACATTTCCAAGGCAGATTTATTATTAAAAACTAAAGCATAAAAATAGCGTTCAACGTAAACATCCCACACCAACTATTAAATTAGTTCATGGTGAGAGATTTAACCAAGAACCCACAAACGTTTTCGCAATACATCATCATTAAAAATGAAATAAAATAACTTCGAAGAGAGAATGGGCTAGAGGGGGTCTCTCGATGCAGCCCTTCAAGATCCAGGCTTGTCGACCAAGTTGGTCGAACCACCCTTCCACGGTGTAGCCAATTGTCAATCGTCGCACACTAACTCCTCACGTCGCACACTAACTCCTCACGTCATTTTGTCTTGGACTCTTTGACTTTCAAAATTCGTGTCTAAGTGTAGTTTGTTAAAGTTTGCAACCCAAATTTATATAGTGTTATACTTCATCAATAAAATTACGGTTTAAATGAAAAAAACTTAGTTTGAGTTGATTTTTTTGCTACGTAGGGTTTAGTAAGCGTAACAGTTTTAGTTTCACAAACTCACTTGATTGTAATTTTTTCAACATTATATTGAATCTGTGCTATTTTATATGGGTTTTTTTTTGGCGAAAAAATTTTCACTTAAATCTTGATTTTTTTTATTGTACAATGTTCATATTTGTTTTTATCTTATATCATGACTAAGTCCCGCAAAGCTAAAGGGTTGTTTTGTTAGTATTTTGATTTAGGTGCAGAGCCTATTTTTTTCATGGTCAACTATTAAGGGTGTTCTCATGTTATATTCTTGGTGTTAGATGGTTTTGATTACTAAAACTTTGTAATCTACTGTCGACTGATATTCCTATTATTAATGAAGGTATACTATCAAAAGGTGTCCTAACGTTTGATTGAATAGTTACTTTACCTCTTATTTTTAAGCATTTTAACTATCAACGTTTCATTTTAATTCAAAATTGCCTCTCTGTGGATGTAAACCGTTAGTCAACTAACGATAAACAACTTGAAATGACTTAATATAATGGCACGTCAACATAAAAATAATTTTATAAAATTAATTTTTTGAACGACGTGTCATTCTGTCAAGTTAACATCTTTGTCGATATGACATTGCTATGCTAGTGTGCACTGTCATGTAGGTTTACCATGTCATTTCAAGTCATTTATCGTTAATTGACTAACAGTTTTCAACCACATATGGACTATTTTGACCTAAAATGAAATGTTAGTGGTTAAAATGCTTAAAAATATGGACCAAAATAACTATCCAGTTAAACGTTATAGGTTTTTTTTTGGCGTTATGCCATTAATAAAATAATTGTTTTGCTAAAAAAAATCTTACCTAATTAGCTCCTTTTGAAGGGCAGCTCCTTGGTTGGTTCTGCGATGAGAAGTAGCACCAAAACCAGTAGTAACACGATAGCTGTCAGTGCCTTTGTTCATGCCATCAAGTACCCAATCAGCGCTGGCCTTAACGCCAGCCCTTGCATCCTCCCAAAGCTCAACCTTGACACCCAACTCATGTGTACCTATAGCTGCAACCTGAGAAATCGTCAAGCTCTCACCACAGAGCTTCACCGATGGCCGCCTATACTCGGCTACCATACGTTTCACTTCACCCTTGGTCCTACTAGTAGTAGTGCAAAAACTCTCCATGTTAATCAAAATGCGAGGTCTTTTGGTTGTATATAATATGAAGTTGAGAGTTGAGAGAGGAAACGGGAATGAGTTTGTTTTACTTTGGTTCCATGGAAAACAAGGGAGGTATAAATAGACAACGAATAGTGGGTCTTTGGTAACATAGGCTGCTCAAAGATTTAGAGGTCATGTGTAATTAGTTAAAATGAAATTTTTAAGTTAATTTTTTCTAAATATTTATTTACATGACTCGGAATTTAAATAGTACAATAATATTTTATTTTTTTCATGTCATTTACCATTAAGCTTTCGATTTTCTCTCATAAAGATTAAATATAACTCATTTTGATATTTTTTTTTGGGACTTATGTATTATACGTGTTTAAAATCATTTTTGTATCGTAAGGTAAGAGAAGGGGTTGATTGCGATTTAAGAAAGGCCGTAGATTAAAAAATGATCCAATTGTGGATGATTGAGAGAGAAAGGTAAAAAGTTTGAAATTGAAGGCGGTGGGCGGCTGATGCTGAAGAAAAAAACTTCAAAAGTATCTCTGTACATTTGGATCAACTAGTACGAATTATTTTAGTTAACCAAAAAATTTAGATTTTAAATATAGAAAATTATAGTAATATTATATATTGGCTTAACAATCAGATAAGTGTTCAAATTATACTTTTTTCTAAATAAGTGCATGAACTATATTTTGGGACAAATAGGTGCCTAACGTTTCATTCCGTGATTCATTTATGGTTTTTTCGTGTCAGACGTTATTTTTTTTGTTATCCAATAAAATTTGAACATGTGATACTCTAAAATTAAAATCCAAAAATGAGAAAAAAATAAAAAAAAATATTAATTAACCCAAGTACCCAACAATATTTAATTTTTCTAAAATCATAAATTCTTCCACTCCAACCACTGATTCAACCACCATCGACCACCCTTATCTTCATCGGACCCCCTCTATTGAAAACTCCATTATCTCGTCATCAAAAACCAACTAATGAACCTCTGATGGCACTGTCGACGAACACTCACCAATGAAGAAAAAAGAGGTCAATTGGGTTCCAACCGACGGGTAGAGGATGACAGATGTTGAACGGTGAGGTACACGACGCTTGGGCGGTGAACGGTGAACCACCGACTTGTAGGGATGCTAGATGGTGAGGGAGATGTGATTTTGGGGTTTGATTGAAAGAAATTAAAATTTTGGGGTTTGTAAAAAAATTTAGATTTCTAAAGAAATTCAAAAATTAAAAATATAAAAAAAACAAGCCACGTGTCATGTTTGGATTGGATGACAAAAAAAATTTAACGCTCGTTGACGGAAAAATCTTAAATGTGTCACGAAATGAGACGTTAGACACCTATTTGACCCAAAATATAGTTTAGGCACCTATCTAAAAAAATGTAATAGTTTGGGCGCTTATTTAAGCGTGCCTTATATATTTAAATGAAAGAATTTTATTATTTTGAGGTTTTGTTTAATTTAATATTTTAATACTCTAAAGGTGATTATAAGTTAATATTTGTTCATACATATTCTTAATCATTTAAAAATGCACATACACCTTACAGACAAAACAATTGAGCTAGGATCTTCTAGGATGAACATCATCTACTTTTCTACTAAAACCACTTGTTGAGTTCATTTAATTCAATAAAATTAATCTTTATTTAAATCAATAAACGAAAACATTTTAATTTATTAAAGAAACTTGGAGATGATGTGAAGCTTAAATTGTCCTTCGCCCTACCTTCCACCCATTTCAACAACCCTGCCAAACTATGACTTAGTTAACCTGCATAATGGTCAATATTCGAAATTTATAGTTCTCCTATTTAATAATGTCATTTTATTTTAGGTTTAATTAAAAAATAAGTGTTCAAACTTTATATTTTTTTATTTTAGGTGGTTATTTTTTAGGTCAAAATAGGTACTTAACGTTTATACTGTTATCATTTTAAGTGTTTAACGTTTCATTTCGTTCATATTGTAAGGTCGACCCGTTAAAAAAATTCATCAAGCAGTCATCGCTTGATACGTGGCTGAGTTTTTAAATATTTTTCAATTGTTTTCAAAATTTAAAACCTAGTTTTTGAAAAAAAAAATCCAAAACTCTCATTTTTATCAAATAACTCAAATCCTCTGCTGCAGTAAATATGTCGTTGCCGCCGTAACAACGAAATCTCTTCCTCTCATCAAAAGAATCGCAAAGCTCAATCGTCGTTCGCCCGTTCGTCACATTCATCGTTTGTGAAACTCATTTCGTTTTCGTCGTTCGACGATCAATTGACACTTTGTTCGTTGATTTGGAGTGACGAAAGATTGTGGTTATCGATAGTGGGTGTCTGACGAAAAAAATGGTGGGTTGTGGTGGTTGATTCGGCAGCGGTAGAAGATGAATTTAAAAATTGGGTGTTAGGAATTTGGAGTTTATGTAAAACAAATGAGAAATTTGGGGATTTTCGGAGAAAAATAAAGTTTTTTATGATTTTTTTAGAAAACTAAATGAAATTTAAACTAAACCACACGCCATACATTCATTGGATGACATTTTTTAAACACCGAACACTTAAAATTAATGAAATAAAATATTATACCTATTTTGAAAGAAAAAACATTACACAACTAAAGTAAAAAAATATAATTTAAGTACTTATTTTTAATTAAATTATTTATTTATTAATCATAAATAAAATTATGCTGTGTTAACAAATCAAATATTTTCTTTTGCCAATGAGGTCCGGTTGTGTTGGTAAAGAACTGAGGCTGTCTCCTTTAAAAACTTGAGTTCAATTTCAATCTTGCATAAATCAAGTGCTAAATTTGTCCAATTTATTTTGTTTTAAACTCACCATGTGTGGATCCTTTTATTTAGTTACCAAATAATGCGATTGTACCTGTATCCTTTTTTTCAAATTATATAAATCTTTAATTGTTGCAGATAATAGTTGTGATTTTATTTTATTTTTCTTTAGTTTTTTTAAATTAATAGATGTTATTAGTTTTATTTTTTAAAAAAGGCTAAAGGGGTTATTTTGCCTCCGAGTTTGACCTAAATTAGCAATGTCGCCCATCGCGCAAAAACGCGTTCAATTAGGTCCTCCAGTTCGTACATTGCAGAAAATTAGCCCATTGACCAACGTTGACCGTTATAGTGCTGACACGTCAGATAACAGTAATGATGTGGCAGTAAACTGTGCTGACATGGCAATCAACTATGTTGACGTGGCAGTTCATGTGTGATGATGACGTGACAGAGGGGCTGAATTGATTTTTTGAACCGAATTTGAGGGCATAATTGAATTTTTTGCCGAGTTTAGGGGCATATTCCTTTTAATTGAAAGTTTGATAACTTATTTAATATTTAAGCTAGAAAATAAGAATTTAAGAAATTATTAAAATTTAAAAATAGATAAATAATTTGTTTAAATTTTAAGTTAATTTAACCGATTTATGTAGATAACTTTTACAAACTGAATATATAAAAAACGATTAAAAATTGATATAAATATCATTTGGGTTCCTGGTAATTTTAAAATAAGCAAAGTGAGAACTCACACAAAAAATCAAAATATTTTTCAATTTAAAAAATTCCATAAACTTAATAAAAATAAATAAAATATTTAAAAATTATTGAAAATAAAAACTAATACATAAAATTAAAATGTATTAGTGATTAAAAATGATAAAATATAAATAGAAAAATTAAAAAATTGTTTATAAAGTATTAAAAATCGAACACTTTCATCGAAAAAGTCTTTGACTTCATCGGTCTGAGTATTACCATCCGTTAAACAAATTTTTTAGTGGAATCAACCTTGTACTAAAGTAACAATAAACTCAAATTTTCTTTCGTTTTTCTACATCAAATTGATGCTCAATAATATTTGATGTAGAAAAAACGAAGGAAAATTTATGTTTTTTCTACTTTAAAACAAGGATGATTTTATTGAAAATATGCTCAAGGAATATTAGTAGGCTTAGCATAGCCAGAAACAGTCGAAGACTTTTCCGATGGTATTAAAAATATTTTAAAATTTTGAGTTTTTATATTTATAAATTTTCATATTTTTAGTTTTATGTTTTTTACTTAATTTTTAAATTCATCATAGTATTTTTTTTTAATATTTTATGAGTATTTAAATATTATTTAAATATTTTTAATTTTTTAGTAATTTATTATTTTTTAACTTAAAGATTAAGTAAGTTACCGAACTTTCAATTAAAATGAATTATGCCCCTGAACTCGGCAAAAAATTCAATTATGCCCTCGAATTCGGTTTAAAAAATCAATTCAGCCCCTCTGCCATGTCATCATCATACATGCACTGCCACGTCAGTATCGTGGACCACCACATCAGTATAGTTGACTGCCATATCATCACAGTTGATTGACATATCAGCACTATTAACTGCCATGTCAGCACTGTAACGGTCAACGTTAGTCAAAGGGCTAATTTGCTGCAATGTGCGAACTAAGGACCTAATTGAACGCGTTTTCGTGCGAGGGGCAACATTGGTAATTTGGGTCTAACTCGGGGGCAAAATAGCCTTAAAAAATATACTCGATGTGTATACTCGCTATGCTTCACAAAATAATATATTTTTTAAAATGATGATGTTCATCCTAAGAGACTCGAGTTCAATCGCTTTGTCTGTAAGGTGTGTGCATTGTCAAAGGGTTAAGAATATGTATGAACAAATAATAACTGTAACACCCTAAATCTAGATGTCACATTTGGGCCTTAAGCCCAAACATGTTCCCATAAAAATTCTCAACTCTGTTTAGCCCAAACAAGGTATTTTCCAAAAATATTAAATCCAATAGTTGAAAACATATATAAACAATTTAAATCGTTACAAAAGATCCCCACTTTAGTTTAAAACATTTAAACATTCGACTATATTAATAAAATTTCAAAAATAAGAACTATAGACTCTGTAAAGTAAGGTCTTATGAATACACAACCCATTAAATACAAGTATCATACGCTGGAAATCACCACATGTTGGAATCCCGTATTGATAGTGCTCCACGATCCCACGAGCTGACGATCAACCTACGTACGAAAACAACGATTCAGAGTGTTGAGCTTACAAAGCTCAGTGGTACACATCTACTCTACTATACTTCATGCTAATCATAAACATAAGCATGCAAGCTAGTACGAGCAATAAAGAGAGAAAAATAAACATGTGGCGCTACCACTAGTCTCATAAACACATGTTCTCATCATAGAAAACACCATACATGGCACACAAGGCCCAACCATACTCGGGATCTCACCAGATCATTCGAGCAAAAGCACACAAAGTCATACCACAAACCTGAAGTGAGACCCACGTCCACTAAGCATCAGGATCATACACTCTGAGTGAGGCCCGCGTCCACAAAGCATCGGGATCATACACTCTATGGGTGAGGCCCACTACCACTAAGCATCAGGATCATACTTCCATGCTCAGAATCTCTCATCAAGCATCTTCGAATGAGGCTCGCATCCACTAAGCATCATGATCCTACATTCGGGAATCTTTAACCATGGTGTTGCAATACATTCTTTCTCTTACTGGGTACCAGAATCCCATCAATCAAAGATGACTCAACCATATAGTTCTCCATATCAGCACATAGCAAAGACACGTCTACCGCACCGCACACAACATCACACAATCCACCAAAGATCTCTACAGTTGCTATTACCATCAAGTCACCCAACATTTACCAAGTTATTAATTATTATGGAAGATTACATTAATCATCCTCATTAATTATCTCTATTAATCCATATTATCTCATTAACATCCCACGTCAATTTCTATCTTTTTATTAGCATCATAAATAATCTCGTTCAGTGGGTACCGGTACTCGAACATGAATATCGATACGGTACTCTTGGATATCGGTTCTCACATGCATACCAAAACTAAAATAGCTTACTAGAAATCTTTAATTTCCACAAGTACCGATACGGTTCGACTCGTACCGATACGACCCCCAATCGCGTACTGGTACGGCCAAAGCTCGTACCGATACCCTATTCACGGGTTCGCATAATTTCCTTGAATTACAATATTACCATGCTTTATTCGATCCCTAAAGCTTATAAAAGTCATTAGAGTTTGTTCACTAACGCAATCATTTAATTAATATTAAATATCGGCTTCATAATTATTTAATTGAGTATTTATCCCTTAAGCATAAATCCCATAAAATCACGTCAATCTATTCGAACAAACATACAAGGCATCAAAATTATATCCATCAATCAAACAATCATCACATAATCACACGAGCATCTCAAACAACCCTACACGGTCTCTAAAGCTCCCACAAGTCTCAAAATATTCTCAAACTCATCATGCATCTCATATTTACCAAGTTTCATAATACTGGTATCAACGTATGCTTATTCATCGCCTACCTATTTTGCAAACACTAACAAGCAAGACAATCACATTTATGATGCTCAAGAAGCAACAGGAGCTCGAGGTGTATTAACCTTAAGCGATTATCGATAAATCCTTACTCAAGCTCCTCAACGATCCCCTTAATCCGGTACTCGAGCCCGAACAATCCTTATAAATATATGAATATCATAATTACTAATTAACCCTATTCACTAACCAATTCACAAGGTTAAATGCGTAAAAACAGCTTACCGAGTTCAAATTCAGTGAAACGAATTGTGCCAACATATTCAAAGTGCCGAAGGCGTGTATGGCGCGTGCGGTGGCTGACTACGACCAAGCTTTACCGACCGATTGTTCTCGAGCTGGTGAAAACGATGATGGCCTATGTTCTTCGTTTTGAGCACTCTAACCCCTTTTAACTCAACAACTCAAATATTTTTCTCTCCCACCCTCTCCAACGGAGACTCTAATAGTGGTGCCGCTGGTACCAGTGAACTCGTGTCGACGAGATAAACACAATAACGGTAGAGGTTTCGAAAGCGGATAGCTGAGTCTCCATAGATCAAATATTAAAGTTTAAAGAGGAAGAGATAAAATGAGAGAAAAAGAAGATAAAAATGAGGAGAAAAAAAGGGATATAAAAATCTGATTTTCCCTCCCTCCTTTTCACCTCACTTTAATTCAAATACCTTATTCAAAAACATCACAATAAAATCTCATCTTAAGCCTCTCAATCTCTTATCCTTCCACAAATGATCATCATTCCTCTTTAAATTAAATTCTTAAATTTAAAATACCAACCCGAATTTTAGATCCGAAACCAAACTCAAATTTTGGGTCGTTATAACTCTTCCCTCCTTGAAAGAAATTTCGCCTCGAAATTTGTATCCATAAATCAAAAGAAGATGTTGAAACTTAAATAACTCTTCCAAGATCTCAAATAATTTCTGTTGCACTACTATGAACTCTCACAACACTTATCATTCATAACCTTTGTCTTCTAACTATACAAACATAATTTCAACTAATTATTTCTCTAAAAAGAAATTTATCCTCACTCGATACATTATAGACGACAAGTAAAACCCAACGGTACCTTAACAAGAACGTCACACAAAATGTCATCAAAGAAACTTAACTTATGCAGTAGAACCCAAAAGGTTAATGCACAACAAAATCCTTTCACAACTCTATATGATCTAAAAGAACAGGAGGTTGAATAGTCGTTGCATCCAAAATGAAACGATTCCTTATATGGCGACTCCCTGAAAGAGACTCTATTTCTGATGGCATACTTTATCAATATCATTGCTTGCTCGGTGCAAGACTTCTGGAAGCAAAAGATGTCTATATATGTCTCAAGGCTGACCTTAGATCTCAGTGTTACACCAAAACGAAAATTAAAGCAGCTCCCATTAACTCAGTTCATGCATGAGTCTTACACTCCAAACTATAACGTATCTGGAGAACACTTCATATGTACCTTCACTAGGATCTGTCATGTCATGAAATGCATCAAGGGCAAGGTTTCATTATGAACCTCGAATCTCATGCCAAAAGGTAGCATGTACATACTGCAGGGTCATACAACCCAACCCACTAACAATCTAAGTAGACTTTCTATTTGGATCTTGCCTTTGCTGAAAATAACAAATGACACCTACCAAGAAATATACCATTACTCAACGAAATCTCATTGAAACTTTATACTCACCAATCCTTTACAAGACTCACGATCATCTATTTAATTTCCACAAATGAACATCGAAGCATCACACTAATTCTAAAGAACTCAATATTTAACCCCCAACTAATGGTAAATCAAACACTTATCACAATCTCAAACACACGACTCCACATTGTCTCCCAAAACACGCGGCAAAAGCTTGGTATAAACTGTCGCTCTCAAAATTCACCATGTACTAACCACTGTACTATATAGGAAGAATCTCTTACCTTGATATATCTTCCTCTAAAACACCCACAACAAGATCTCAAAGTCCATCAGAACTCATCAAACCCAAATTCAATCACAACTCTATACTTTTTTTAATTAAAATTAGATGTTACTTATCGCATCTTCCAAGGAAAATCAGTCATTAACTCAGAGCTTAACTAATGAAACACATGTGTACCAGTAATGATCGATCAGTACTAACACCAAAAGAATCGAGTACCGATAATATATAGAGCTAATATCGATATTCTCTTACACGACCATCACTTGCGATCCTTGATCGCCCCATATGGGCAGAATAATACTCTAACCCGAACTAACTCCGTACGATCCATCACTTATCAAGTTCACTTTACTTAGGTGGTGATTGATCACACGATCAACAACTCTTAATTACTTCTACTCACGTCGTTGTCCAAATCTCAAATTCCTTAAAGATCAAGTACCCTAAATTTCTCGCATTTGGGGTAGGCACACCCTTCCTCTTCTAACACAAGAATACATCTCTGGCAATACAACAAAACATCCTCGAAGATCTTAAAATCTTATTTCACTCTAATTGAGTCAGCAACAACGCCACAACAAAATGGTCTCAAGAAGCTCGGATCTCCACCAATGTTCCTCGGCTCATTCCAAGAAAACTGTGGTACAAACCAAAAGCATTTATGAAGCCTCAAACCCTTGCCTCCTTAACTGATCACACGGTAACTAATCTTCCCAACACACAAGGTCATTATCTCTTCAATGCTCATATTTCCATATCCCTTATACATTCACACGCGTCATACAAAGACTCAAACTTATATTCGAGAGACAATATGGTGGCCCCCACCCGATCATCGCTGAAACACCTCAAGCATTAATACAGACATCAAATGTTAACATGACACTCCCTAAAAAGAGATTTCCTCATTCAAAAATTCATTTCAAAACTACTAGCCTCTAACACTTTAACCATAAACATCTCGTTCTCGAACCGATCTCAGAAAAATAAACAGGTACTTCACAATCTGTTAAACGAGCCATCCAACTTAGAAGACAAGTAACGATCTTTTACTATCACTAAACAAGCTATCAACAGTTTAAGCATCACCTCAACAAAATAACTTCTTATTAGATAACAAGCTCGGTTCTCCCTTGGGCGAACACTTAGACAAAAGAAACCTCATTCAAGTTGCGCCTTTGTAACTAAATCTCGGACTCTCCCAACTAGTTGGTTTCCTCTAACAAGGGTGATAGGCACCGACGTCCAACTCATCCTTACCTCAACATCTACTCGCGTTCATAACAGGGAAGGAGTCACAACTCCTCCTCCAATAAGCATAAACAAACACTCTGACAGTCTGAAAGCTCTTGAGTGTCGAACTATATACGTTGGCATCAACTGAACAGTTAAACATGCCTCACAACTCTATCGTGTTGCTTTCAAAATGACCACTACAAAAATTACATTAGAAGAGCAACGATTCAACATTTTTATTACCAAAGGTTGAGTTCCCTCGAGGTCTCAAAGACTAAAGCGCAACTTTTAATTTTATACGCTAGCATCGCGCTTGATTAACCCAATCAATTCTCGAGGTGTAACAACTCCCAAGAAGATAGCTCTATCAAACTTGTAAAACGTCTAACTTCAGTCACTCTCTAACGAACTAGCAGATCTCGAATCCAATATCTCTGAGAAATACCTTTAAAAAGGGTAATGATACCTGCCAAGTATCAATGAGACTTTTTTTAAGAGAAAAAAGTTTCCTCCGACCAACATACATCCATTGGTCGATTTTGAGAGCGAGTTTTCTATACCTGCGTCACAAACGTCATTCATGCATAACGATGAATATTCTTTGCCACAAACTCTCATAACATATTTGAAGGCTTTAGAGAAACTACAACACTCAACGAAAACACCATTCAGGTGGCGGGAGAAGGACACATTTGTGACTCTGACATCACTCAACTAACTCGTATCTTAACAATCCAAGGCAACCTCACCCCCCAAATCGCTCCCATGAATGGCTCAACATATAACTCGGCCACGATCATAACCATCTTAGCATCACAACATTGGATGGACCATCAGGATTCTAGTCTTAAGGAGTGCGAACTTATTTAAGGGCTCGTATTCGCTAGATACCTTACTAAAACACCTATACCACCCTGGGGTTTTCTAGAACCGACTAAACCTAAGCTTTGATACCACTAAATGTAACACTCTGAAGCCGAATATCATATTTAGGCTTTAAGCCCAAACTCATTCCCATAAAAATTCTCAACTCGATTTATCCCAAACAAGTTATTTTCCAAAAACATTAAATCCAATAGGTGAAAATATAGATAAACAATTTAAATCGTTACAAATGATCTCAACTTTAATTTAAAACATTTAAACATTTGACTAGATTAATACAATTTCAAAAACAAAAATTACAAACTCCACTACATAAGGTCCTATGAATACACAAGTCACTAAAAACAAGTACAGTACTCTGAAATCACCATATACTGGAATCTCGTATTGATAACGCTCCATGAATCGATGATCAACCTACTCATGCAAGCAACGATTCTGAGCGGTAAGCTTAAAAAGCTCAATAGTACACATCTAATCATAAACATAAGTATGCAAGATAGTACGAACAATAATGAGAGATAAATAAATATCTAGCGCTACCACTATTCGCCTAAACATATGCTCTCATCATAGAAAAACATCATACATGACACAAAAGGCCCAACCATACTCGAGATCTCACCAGATCATCTGAGCAAAAGCACACAAAGTCATACCACAAACCTGGAGTGAGGCCTGCATCCACTAAGTATCGGGATCATACACTTTGAGTGAGGCTCGTGTTCGTAAAACATCAGGATCATACACTTTGTGGGGTGAGGCTCGTGACCACTATGTTTCAGGATCATACATCCATGCTTGGAATCTCTTATCAAGCATCTTCGAATGAGGCCCGCGTCCACTAAGCATCAGGATCTTACATTTGAGAATCTTTAACCATGGTATTGTAACACATTATTTTTCTCACTGGGTACCTGAATCCCATCAATCAAAGATGACTCAACCATTTAGGTGTCTATATCATCACATATCAAGGACACGTCTACCACACCGCACACAACATCACACAATCCACCAAGGATCCCTACGGTTGCTATTACCGTCAAGTCACCCAACATTTACCAAGTTATTAATTATTAAGGAAGTGTACGTTAATCATCCTAATTAATTATCTCTATTAATCCATATTATCTCATTAACATACCACGCCAATTTTTATCTTTTTATTAGTATTATAAATTATCTCGTTTAGTGGGTCTGGTACTTGAACACGAGTATTGATATAGTACCCTTGGGTACCGGTACTCACATGTGTACCGATAGTAAAATAGCTTACTGGAAAACTTTAATTTCCACAAGCACTGATACGAGTCGACTCGTATCGATACGACCCCCAATCGCGTATCGGTACAGCCAAAGCTCGTATCGATACCCTGTTCACAAGTTTGCACAATTCCCTCGAATTACGATATTACCCGTTTTATTCGATCCTTAAAGCTTATAAAAGTCATTAGAGTTTGTTCACTAGCACATTCATTCAATTAATATTAATTATCGGCTTTATAATCATTTAATCGAGTATTTATCCCTTAAGTATAAATCCCATCGAATCACGTCAATCTATTCGAACAAACATACAAGGCATCACAATTATATCCATAATCAAAAAATCATCACATAATCATACGATCATCTCAAACGATCCTACAAGGTCTCGAAAGCTCCTACGAGTCTCAAAATATTCTCAAACTCATCATGCATCTCATATTTACCAAGTCTTATAATACCGGTCTCAACGCATGCTTATTCATCGTCTACCTATTTTACAAAGAATAATAAGCAAGGCAATCACATTTATGATGCTCATGAAGCAATAGGAGTTTGAGGTGTACTAACCTTAAGTGATTATCGATAAATCCTTACTCGAGCTCTTCAATGCTCCTTTGATTCGATATTTGAGTCCAAACAATCCTTATAAATATACGAATACCAAAATTACTAATTAACCCCATTCACTGACTAATCCACAAGGTAAAATACATAAAAATAGCTTACTTGGTTCAAATTTTGCAACATAGAATGCGGCAACGAACTCAAAACGTCAAGAAACTCTCGGGTAGGGTCCCTCAAAAAAAGTCAATGACTCGGTCAACACGGCTCGGCTCAGGGTTAACACAGCTTGGCTCTAACTCGGCTTGGATTAGATGGCTCCAATAGCCCAAGACGAATTCGAATCACGGTCAGCATTGTGTATGGCATGTGCAACGACCTCCAGCGGCAGACGACGACCAAACTTCATTGACTGACTATTTTCGAGTTGGTAAACACGATGATGGCATCCGTTCTTCGTTTTGAGCACTCTAACCCCTTCAACTCTATAACTCAAAACTTCATCTCTCTCTCACCCCCTCCGACGATGACTCCAATTGTAATACCTCAAAATTTTGGCTAGTGACCAAAATGAATAAAATGAAAGATTGGTAGCTAAAGTATAAACTTAGGAAAAGTTTAGGGACTAAATTGTAATTTTTAAAATTTATGCATTTTAGTCCCGAAATGAATAGTTTACCCCCAAAAATGACGTTTTCATGTTACCTGGATTTTTCTTACAAAATTTGTGTTAAAAGCTATAAAGAGTTAAAGTTCGAGAAAAATTCGGATAATCGGATCGAATTGAATATTTGATATATTTTGTTAGATGATAAGGCAAGGTTAATAATTTTATTTCCATACCTTAATTTGGAAGAATTTATCATGGACCATTGGATTAAAGTATATTTTCCATGCTAAATATGAACTGTCGGATAAATAATAGCAAGATTGTAATTTTGGAAAATTTCAAGGCTAAAGCTGGCAATCACTAACTTATTGGTTTATTTTTGCCCTTGGATGAATAAATTGGCATGTGGCAAGATGAGAGACATTAGATTACAAGGACAAAGTGGTCATTTTTCTCATAAAAGAGATTTTTATTTGAATTTTCTACAAATAATGACAAATGGCCTAAATAAAAAAATTAGAAATCTCAAGAAAATTCTTCAAATATCTCCATCTTCCCGAGACCACTTTGTAAGGTATGAAAACAATTTTTTTATTTTCAAGCTAAATTATTAGGAATTTGGATGAAAGCATGAAACATGATATTCTCTATCATTTGGTATTATTTGTTCATGATTTCCATGCTTGAAACCTAAGTTCTTGAATTTGGTGGATGAAAGAGATGTTGAGTTTTAATATGGAAATGATTGATAATGTTTAGAAATGATGTTTTGAAGTTGAATTCATGCTTGAATCAAGTTGTAGATCAGGCTTGAAGTAACCTTTCATATTCGGCCATAGTGAAATAATTAGGAAAAATTTTGGAAAATTATATTAAGGTTAGACATGATGAATAGATGTTTTTTCAAGCTTTAGAATGTTGTTTGTACCAATTTGCAAGTTGTAAAGGTTGGGGGACCTAATCACATATTGTAGAAATAAAAAGGTTTGAAGTGGAAATTGATTAAATTAAGGTATTATGCTTGAATAATTGTTGGAACGATTTATGAATCATTCTTTGATTTGGATATTAAAGGAAATTTAAAGTGTTGAGATTGGTATGAATCGTATGAAATGGATTTAGTATCGAATAAACATCGAAAGAATTTGTAGGAATTTATTTTCCTAGCATGTTCCTATGTTAGTATGATACTAACATGTATTTTTGAAATGTACATGTGTTGTAAATGATGTACATATAGATAGTGATCAAAATCGGGATCAAGCTAACGACCAAGAAAAGGAAAAGGATCAAAATTAAAGCTTAGTGAAGATTTAAATTTTGACCTATATAAAGTGTCAAGGTGAGTGCAATTATATACATATCATGACACATTGATGTTTTATACATCATTGGGATGGTTTGCGATGAGCCTACCAAAATTTTATTGTCATTATATTTATGTCATGGAGCATATGATTGACATATTTTAAATTTGTCAAAAGTTGAATATAAATGCATGGATCACTAGTTATATATGATGTTATATTATGAATGTTATTTCAGGTATGAATTTCCCAATGTTAAATTATGTTAATATACATTGCCATGGATGAAATAAATATGGAATATATGCCCAAGTATGTCATTGAGGGACATGGTATAGTTGGCATGCCATAGAGTCCAGCAGCACGTTGCATACTCGGTTTAGCTCTATGGTGTATATAAAGGACACTTAGTGTATATGGTGGGCACGACCTTATATGTATTATGGTGGGCACGGCCTTATGTGTATTAGCACTTCGGTGCATATTTGACTCAAGTACCCAGGGTCCTCATAGGCTTATATTTGGGCTATGGTTTATTGGTTAATAAAAGATAAACAAGTGAACAAGCTTATGAGCTTTTGGAATAAATGGCAAGTATATTGGTAAGAAATTTATATCCGGTTTATATTATGTTAATATATGATTAACATAATGGTAATACATATCTAGTGATCATGATGCATGAGTATTGTTACATCTTTATATTTATAGATATGTTGCATTGCATTGGATACTATTATTGCCTCACTAAGTGTATACTTAGCGTGTGATGATTTTCACACGTAGGTGAAAAGCAGGAATCAAAGTAAGGAGTTTTTGGCATCCTACTTAGCAAGGAGTATATTTACGGTATCAGTAATGACATCTTTGATGTATTTTGATTTTACTAGTTGGCACGTATATGATAATAGTAGTTGGTTTTAAACTAGTTTAGACATAATTTGTAATAACTTATAAACTAGTTTATGATGTCAATGAATGGTGAGTAACTTTATTAAAATTGAAAATGGTTAAAGGAATTACCAGTGTAAAATCGGGTAACTATTAGGAATTGAATAAATAGAGTAATCGATTAGATTTTTAATTTAGGCAGTTATAATATTTATAGGCTATAGTTATGAACTGCTAAGTTGCTGCCTAAAATCGGAATTAATTTGGTAGATTGAAGAAACTAGAAAACTAATATTACGCGATAAATTGATAAATGTTTATTGTGATTTTTAAATAAATGACTATTATGTATTGTTAACAATTCTCTATGTGACACCATGACTAGTATTGGATATGAAATACTGGTAAGGGTGTTACATTTATTGGTATCAGAGCTATATGTTTAGCCGGTTCTAGATACGAATCTGTCCTGTAGGATGTCGGGATTATATACATGCCATTAGGATGTCAAAATTACTGATATTTGTATGAATATACTTTTATGCCTATTAATTAGTAATGTTACTCCTTACTTATGTGGGATGATTGCGACTTTAATAGATGTCAGATCATCAGGAATCACGTTAGGCAACTGAGCATGATACTCCGGCACAGAGTAGGAGTAATGAGGTGAATTAGAATCCGCGTCTTGCTCAACAGAATGTAGAGCCACCGACTCAAGGTCAACAAAATATATCTTTACAAGATCAAGGTTTATTTCTTCAAGCATTGAATACTATCATAAATCGTAGAGCACCAGTATCAGTTCCAAAGATTTAAGGAAAATGAAAGCACCAATATTTCGGGGTGATACTGATGCAAATCCAATAACTGTTGGTTGCTGGTTGAATAATATAAAAATTATGGTGAGCAGGATTCCTTGTGATGAACAAGAAAAGTTAGAGGGAGTAGTATTTCTACTAATAGAGCAAGCTAGTGTGTGGTGGTATGTAATTACTGCAAGAGTTCCTCTAGAGCAGATTACATGGGAATTCTTTCTAAAAGAATTCAAAGAAAAATATCTTGGGGACGTTTTGGTGATGAAATGAGATAGCAGTTCCTGGATCTGAAATAGTATGGCAGGTCAATCTATGGATATGAATGTGAGTTCAATAGACTGAGCCAATTTACAATAGAGTTTCTTCCAACAAAAAATCCAAAATTTACAAATTCATAGATAGGTTGGATCCTCAATATAAAAGAATATGGGTCTCTCACAATTTCACTACTTTTCAAGAGGTAGTAAATCGAGAAGGCAAAACTGCTAATGATCGAGATGACTCAGAGATCGTAGCATGTATGATCGAACTCTTTGACAGACCTATTTTTGCAGTGATTGATCCAAGATCGACCTATTTTAATATTAGTTCTAAAGTAGTACTTGAAAGAAATATTCCGGTAGAACCAATTTTGAGTGAGGTAGCTGCTATTAATCCAATAAGACAAAGCACCAAAATAAGTCGAATATGCAAAAAGTATCCTATAAAGATTCAAGAAAATGAATTTCTAGCTGACCTTATGGAATTACCCTTCTAAGAATTTGAAATTATTCTTGTAATGGATTGTTCATCGGCATATAATGCTACGATTGAATGTCGATTGAAAAGGTTAATATTAAAAGGACCAGATGGCTCAGAAATAATATTTCGAAAGGTAGAATTACCTAAGAATGTGATAGCAGCTATAACTACTAGAAAGTTATTATCACATGGGTGTGAACTATATTTAGCTCATGTGATAAATACTCAGGAAACAAAGATAAATCTGGAAAATATACCCACGGTGCGAGAATTTCTAGATGTTTTCCCAGATGAATTATTGGGATTACCGCTAGATCGAAAAGTGGAATTTGGTATTGATGTGCTTCTTGGAACAGAACCAATATCAATGGCACCTTACAAGATGGCTCCTAAAGAACTTAGAGAGCTGAAGGCTCAATTATAAGAATTAATAGGTCGAGGTTTTATACACCTAGTATATCACCTTGGAGAGCTCCAGTCCTGTTTGTGAAAAAGAAAGATTGATCAATGAGGTTATGTGTGGATTATCGTCAACTTAATAAAGTGACGGTGAAGAATAAATATCATTTACCAAGGATTGATGATCTCTTCGATCAACTTAAAGGAGCAACAATGTTTTCTAAAATTGATCTTCGATCGGGGTATCTTCAATTGAAAATTAAAGAAGCATATATACCAAAGACGGCTTTCAGAACTAGATATGGGTATTATGAGTTTGTAGTAATGCCTTTTGGACTTACAAATGCACCAGCAGCTTTTATAGATCTAATGAATTGGGTATTTTAGCCATATTTAGACCAATTTGTGGTGGTATTCATAGATGATGTATTGTTTTATTCTAAAACCAAAGAGGATCATGATACTCACCTCCGAGTAGTTCTTTAGATCCTTCAAGAAAAGAAATTATATGCAAAGCTGTCAAAGTGTGAAATTTTGGTTGTCTGAAGTAGCTTTCCTTGGACATATAGTTTTAGCTGAAGGGTTTCGAGTCGATACTAAAAAGGTTCAAGCAATCCTAGAATGGAAAATTCCTCAGAATGTCTCTAGGGTGAGAAGTTTTTTGGGATTAGTTGGTTATTATCAGCGGTTCGTGAAAGAATTTTCAATGATTGTTGCTCCAATAAATAAGTTATTAAGAAAGGATGTGTCATTTGTTTGGACAGATAAATGTCAAGAAAGCTTTGAAAAATTAAAGAGGATATTAACAGAAGCTCATGTTTTTGTACAACCAGAATCTAGAAAGGATTTTATAATATACAGTGATGCATCCCATAATGGTTTGGGGTGTGTATTAATGCAAGAAGGCAAGGTTGTAGCAAATGCTTCTCGACAACTCAAAACTCATGAAAGAAATTATCCTACTCATGATTTAGAGTTGGCTGTAGTAGTATTTGCTTTAAAGATTTGGCGTCATTATTTATATAGTGAAAAGTGCTACACCTTTACGGGTCATAAAAGTTTGAAATATTTGTTATCTCAAAAGGAGATTAATTTGAGACAAAGAAGGTGGACAGAAATAATCAAGGACTATGATGTAATTATTGATTACCATCTGGGGAAGGCTAATATGGTAACAGACACTCTCAATCGAAAAACATTTTCTGCTTTGAGAGCATTAAATGCTTAGTTGAAATTACATGAAAATGGTGCAATAATGGTTGAACTTTAAATTAAGCCTACTTTGATAGGAAGAATTAAAGAGTTACAAGCAAAGGATGAAGAATGCTTGGAAAAGAATAAGCAAGTTGAACGTGGTGAATCCAAAGACTTTGAAATAAAATCAAATGGATGCCTATACTACAAGGGGTGCGTATACATTCCTAAAGATGAGGATCTAAGGAGGGAAATAATTTCGAAGGCACATTACAGTCATTTAACTATGCATCCAAGAGGCAACAAAAAGTATCAAGATATAAAGAGTCGATTTTGGTGGCCTGGCATTAAACGAGCTATCACTGAGTTCGTTGCTAAATGTTTAACTTGTCAACAAGTAAAGGCAGAACATCAAGTTCCATCAAGATTACTTCAACCAATTTCAATTCCACAATAGAAGTGGAAAAGGTTACTGTGGATTTCGTAACAGGTTTACCACTGGTGCCAAGTAAAAAGGATTCGATTTGGGTGATTATGGATCGATTGACTAAAACGACACATTTCATACCAGTTCGAACATACTACTCCTTGAAAAAGTTAGCATAGTTATATATTAAGGAAATTGTTAGATTACATGATGTTCTTATGTCTATTATATCCAATAGAGATCCAAAGTTCACTTTAAGGTTTTCGAGTGCATTACATGAAGCGTTGGGAACTCAGCTACACTTTAATACTGCTTACCATCCTCAAATGGGTGGACAATCAGAAAAGACTATTCAAATACTCGAAGATATGCTCAGAGAGTGTATAATAGATTTTGCAGGCTCGTTGGAAAAATATCTTCCATTAGCTGAGTTTGCTTATAACAACAGTTACCAATCAAATATAAAGATGGCACCATATGAGGCATTATATGGAAGAAAATGTCAAACACCATTGAATTGGTTCGAGTTAAAGGATAAAAAATAAAAAAAATCATTGGACCAGATCTTGTTCAAGAAGTAGGTAAAGATAATTCAAGATAATCTTAAAGTCGCCCCTGACAGACAAATGTCGTACTCAGATCTTACAAGGAAAGATATTGAGTTTGAAGTTGGAGACAAAGTATTTTTAAAGGTTTCACCTTAGGATATTACGTTTTGGACAAAAAGGCAAACTTGGTCCAAGATTTATTGGTCCTTATGAAATTTTGAAAAGGGATGGTCCAGTGGCATATCAACTAGCATTATCACCGAAAATGAGTAAGGTCCATGATGTGTTTCATCTGTCCATGCTTCGAAAATATCGATCAGATTCTTCGCATGTTATTACACCAGAAGAAATTGAAATTGAACTAGATTTGACATACGATGAAGAACTCAAAATAATTTTAGCTCGAGGAGAAAAAACAATTAAGGAACAAAAAGATTCCTCTAGTTAAAATTATGTGGAGAAATCACAAAGTGGAAAAAGCTATATGGGAAAATGAGGAAGCAATGAATGAGCAGTATCCGAATCTTTTTAAACCAGATACGTATTGAAAATTCAAGGACGAATTTTCTTAAGGGGGAGAATTGTAATACCTCAAAATTTTGGCTAGTGACCAAAATGAATAAAATAAAAGTTTGGTCGCTAAAGTATAAACTTAGAAAAAGTTCATGGACTAAATTATAATTTTTAAAAGTTATGCATTTTAGTCCCATAAGTGAATAGTTTACCTCCAAGAATGACGTTTTCATGTTACCCAGATTTTTTGTACAGAATTTGTGTTAAAAGCTATAAAGAGTTAAAGTTCGAGAAAAATTTAGATAATCGGATCGAATCGAATATTTGAGATATTCTGTTAGATGATAAGGCAAGGTTAATAATTTCATTTCCATATCTTAATTTGGAAGGATTTAAAATGGACCATTGGATTAAAGTAGATTCCCCATGTTAAATATGAATTGTTGGATGAATAATGGCAAGATTGTAATTTTGAAAAATTTCAAGGGTAAAGTTAGTAATCACTAACTTATTGGTTTATTTTTGACCCTTGGATGAATAAATTGGCATGTGGCAAGATGAGAGACATTGGATTACAAGGACAAAATGGTCATTTTGTCATAAAAGAGATTTTTATTTGAATTTTCTATAAATAATGACAAATGGCTTAAATTAAAACAATTAGAAATCTCAAGAAAATTCTTCAAATATCTCCATCTTGCCGAGACCACTTGTTAAGGTAAGAAAACAATTTCTTTTTGAATTTCAAGCTAAGTTATTAGGAATTTGGAAGAAAGCACGAAACATGAAATTGATCTACATGAAATTCTCTATCATTTGGTATTATTTGTTCATGTTTTCCATGCTTGAAACCTAAGTTCTTGAATTTGGTGGATGAAAGAGATGTTGAGTTTTAATATGGAAATGATTGATAATGTTTAGAAATGATGTTTTGAAGTTGAATTCATGCTTGAATCAAGTTGTAGATCAAGCTTGAAGTAACCTTTCATATTCGGCTATGGTGAAATAATCAGGAAAATTTTGGAAAAATTATATTAAGGTTAGACATGATGAATGGATGATTTTCAAGCTTTAGAATGTTGTTTGGACCAATTTGGAAGTTGTAAAGGTTGGGGGACCTAATCGTATATTGTAGAAATAAAAGGGTATGAAGTGGAAATTGATTAAATTGAGGTATTATGCTTGAATAATTGTTGGAATGATTTATGAATCACTCTTTGATTTGGATATTAAAGGAAATTTGAAGTGTTGAGATTGTATGAATCGTATGAAATAGATTTAGTATCGAATAAACATTGAAAGAATTTGTAGGAATTTATTTTCCTATCATGTTCCTATGTTAGTATGATACTAACATGTATTTTTTGAAATGTACATGTGTTGTAAATGATGTACATATAGATCATGATCAAAACCGAGATCAAGCTAATAACCAAGAAAAGGAAAATTACCAAAATTAAAGCTTAGTGAGGATTTAAATTTTGACCTGTATAAAGTGTCAAGGTGAGTGCAATTGCATACATATCATGACACATTGATATTTTATACATCATTGGGATGGCTTGCAATGAGCCTACCCAAATTTTATTGTCATTATATTTATTTCATGGAGCATATGATTGACATATTTTAAATATGTCAAAGTTGAATATAAATGCATGGATCACTAGTTATATATGATGTTATATTATGAATGTTATTTCGGGTATGAACTACCCAATGTTAAATTATGTTAATATACATTGCCATGGATGAAATAAATATGGAATAATATGCCCAAGTATGTCATTGAGGGACAGGGTATAGTTGGCATGCCATAGAGTCCAGCAGCACGTTGCATACTCGGTTTAGCACTATAGTGTATATAAAGGACACTTAGTGTATATGGTGGGCATGATCTATGTGTATTATGGTGGGCACGACCTTATGTGTATTAGCACTTCGGTGCATATTTGACTCGAGTACCCAGGGTCCTCATAGGCTTATATTTGGGCTATGGTTTATTGGTTAATAAAAGATAAACATGTGAATAAGCTTATGAGCTTTTGGAATAAATGGCAAGTATATTGGTAAGAAATTTATATCCGGTATATATTATGTTAATATATGATTAACTCAATGGTAATACATATCTAGTGATCATGATGCATGAGTATTGTTACATCTTTATATTTATAGATATGTTGTATTGCACTGGAAGTGTATACTTAGCGTTTGATGATTTTCACGCGTAGGTGAAAAACAAGAATCAAAGTAAGGAGTTTTGGCATCCTACTTAGCAAGAAGTATATTACGGTATCAGTAATGACATCTTTGATGTATTTTGATTTTACTAGTTGGCATGTATATGATAATAGTAGTTGGTTTTAAACTAGTTTAGACATAATTTGTAATAACTTATAAACTAGTTTGTGTTGATAGTGAATGGTGAGTAGCTTTATTAAATTTGAAAATGTTTAAAGGAATTCCTAGTGTAAAATCGGGTAACTATTAGGAATTAAATAAATAAAGTAATCGATTAGATTTATAATTTAGGCAGTTATAATATTTATAGGCTATAGCTATGAACTGCTAAGTTGCTGCCTGAAATCGGAATTAATTTGGTAGATTAAAAACTAGAAAACTGGTATTACACGATAAATTGATAAATGTTTGTTGTGATTTTTAAATAAATGACTATTATGGATTGTTAACAATTCTCTATGTGACACTCTGTCTAGTATTGGATATGAAATACTGGTAAGGGTGTTACACCAATGGTGGTGGTGCTGGTACCGGTGAACTCGTCTCGATGAGATGAACACAATGACGATAGAGGTTTCGAGAATGTACGACTGGATCTCCGTAGATCGAAGATTAAAGTTCGATGAGGAAGAGAGAAAATGAGAAAAAAAAAAGATGAAAAGGGAGAGAGAGAAAGGGATATAAAAATCTAATTTTTTTCTCCCTCATTTTTACCTCCACTTTAATTCAAATACCCTCTTCAAAAAATCACAGTAAAACCGCGTCTTAAGCCCCCCAATCTCTCATCCTTCCACAAACGATCATCATTCCTCTTTAAATTAAATCCTTAAATTTAAAATACCAACCCAAATTTTAGATCCGAAACCAAACTCAAATTCCGGGTCGTTACACTAACTTATAATCAACTTTAGACTATTAAAAAATATTTATATTATTGGATTTAATTATTATAATTTAATTTTAAAAGACCATTCTTCCATTTTTTTTGTCAAAAATAAAAAATGCAATTTTCCTCTTAGCAGCAAAAACCTATTTTCTTCTCTACTTTGTACCAACTACCACCTCTTTCGTGGATTTGGGTTGTTGAAACAGGATCTCCATTGTGTAAAATATTAACATTTTGTTTGTCTCCTTTATGCTAACTTCTATAAACGTAATTATACTGTGCACTAAGCGGAAACTTTTTATTTCCACAAGCGCCCTAATTTTAAGGGTTAGAGATCTAATTTAGGGTTTATAGTTTAGGGGTCTAGGTTTATGTTCTTAGAATTTAGGGATTGTGGTTTGAATTTAAGGTTTAGAGTTAGAATTTAAGGTTTATAAGTTAAAACCTAAATCCTAACATATTATCCTAAAACCTAAACCCTAACCTCTAAACCTTAAATAACCCTAAATTCCAGCTCTAAACCCTAAATTCTAACCATGATCTCTAAATTCTAAACTCCTAAACACTAAACCCTAAACTAGATCTTTAACCCCTAAAATTAAGGCGTTTGTGCAAACAAAAAATTTCCACCATCAGTGCATGAAATATTTCCCCAAAATTTAAAGCAATAATTAATTGATTGCATTGGGGGTGAGTATTCTATTGATTGTAGTTCGATCAAGTAAATAAATTCTACTTAGTAGAGTTGATTAATATTATTTTATCATTTAAATTTTATATAAAATTTTTAGTTAAGTTTATGAAATTTGAGTCGAGTCGAATAGATTATATTTGATGAGTTTTGTACAAATTTAGTTGTTATTATTTTATAATATTAGGGTACATATTTGTTCTAATTTAAACAAATTTATCTAACCATGTATAATAAACATAGGATAATTATTTGATACACTGGCGGAGGAAATTTTTAGTTTCTACAAACGCTTTAGTTTTAGGGTTTAGGGACTCAATTTAGGGTGTAAGGTTTAGGGGTTTAGATTTAGTAGTTTAGAATTTAGTGTTTGTGAACAGAATTTAGGATGTAGGGTTTATGGACTTAGTTTTATGGTTAGAATTTAGGGTTTATAGTTAAAATTGAAATCCTCAACATATTACCCTAAAACCTAAACCATAACCTCTAAATCCTAAATCGTAACCCTAACACCTAAATTCTAAACCCATACTCCAAAACCCCTAAACCCTAAACTGAGCTCTAAACCCTAAAACTAAGTCTCTTGTGGAAACTAAAAGTTTTCACCACCAGTGTATTGGATATAAATCCATAAACATATATTTTTTCATAGATTTATATTCAATGCACTAGCGGTGAAAACAAAAAGTTTCACAAGCTCTTTAGTTTTGGGGTTTAAGGATTTATTTTAGGGTATAGGGTTTAGAGGTTTAGGTGTAGATGGTTAGAATTTAAGTTTTAGGGTTAGAATTTAGGGTATATAGGTTAGGATTTAGTTTTTAGGTAATACAGTGAGGATTTAGGTTTTAACCTATAAACCCAAAATTCTAACCCTACACCATGAATTCTAACCACTATCCCTAAATTCTAAACCTCTAAATATATAAGCCATACACCCTAAAATAAATCCCTAAACCCTAAAATTAAATCACTTGCAGAAACTTTTAGATTTTGCTGTCAGTGTGTTGAATAATTACATTTTTTCATATCCTTTTTACATGTGTAAGTAAGAATTGTAATATTATTTAATAAACAATTTTGCTTACTTTTAGAACTCCACCTTCAACAAAAGTACTTGTACCCTTTTGAGTCAAGAGTACTTAAAGAAATAAGATAATTCTTCAGATCTGGCACGTTCCATACATCACTAAGAGTTCTAATATTACATCAAACATCTTGATTTTGACGATGCCAACTTCGGCGATGCTGATTGAAGTGTAATATAACATTACTACAACTCCTGTAAGAATTTCCTTAAAGGTTGTAAACGATTCTTGATTGGGACATATATGAAAGAAACATACAGAGTCAAGATCCCATCCTCGTTTGCTCTTGTGTTATCATCAAAAGCTACCAAGAATTCTCCGTCATCGTACTTCTCTACAACATCGTCTTCAAATTCTTTGAAATTCTGATCAAATTCACTCTTTATCTCATTCTGCAACTTATAACATTCTGATTTAATGCAACATTTGTTTTTACATAAATTACGTCTTACCTCGATTTGAGGACTTCGATCTGCCCATATGCTTATCTAGTTGATCCCTGAATAACAATACCCTATTTTCTTGGCTTGAACCCACTTAAGGGATGCTTCATCTTGTCATGTGAATGTTGATCATCATATACCTCTTCAAGAGTAAGTGTTTTACGGCTGTACGTGATGGCGTCTCTAAAGGAAGAGTATGAGAGGGGCAATGAACACAATAAAGTCAAATCTATGTCTTCTTGATCGTATTTTACCTCTATGGTTTTTAGATCTGAGACGGTCCCTTTAAAAATGACTAGGTGTTCTTCAAGACACGAAACTTCTGCCAATTTATGTGAGTATAGACGTCACTTCAGGAGCAATTTGATGGTCAAAGTTTTTTTCATGTAAAGTTGCTCCAATCTTACCCATAAAGAAACATCAGTTTTTTCTTTCACAACATCCTACAAAATATTGTTTGATAAGTATAAGCAGATATAGGATGCGACTTTCCGATCCCTATGATATTTTTATGCATTCGACTATTCTAGCGGCATGTTATCAAACCCTTCCAATGCATCGTTTAAATCCAATTGTATAAGTACATCTCAAACTTTCACCTGGCACAACGAGAACCTGGTGCGGCGATCCAATAGCAAAATATCATGCTTCATTGTTGTCATTACAGTGACCAGGTTGAGTGATCGTAGCTTTGATATTAGTTTGTTATACAAGAGATATGCCGACGACGAACAATAACAGTGAAACAACGAAGTTGGTGTTGCGACCCTTTTTGAAAATGATTTAAAAAAGCATATTTATTTGAAAAAAGTTATTTTAAAATATAGGTTGAAATTTGATCATTTGAAAATTTTGATAAGTAAAAAAACTCAAGGAAATTCGGGGTTTAAAGATAAAAATTAATTTTTAAAAAACATTTGGTTTTAAAAAATGAGAAAATAGTTAATATAAAAAATATCGAAAAAATTTGAAATGGGGAATTTTTTTTGTATTTTTAAAAATAAAATATGAGAGTCGCCACCGGTCGTTTTAAAAGGGGTAGACCGAACACCGAAAATGAAACCAGAGATGGAAACGGGTTCTGGAGTCGGTTACGGATAGGGAAGGATTAGCACCCCACTCTACCCAAAATTGGTACAAAAAATTATCGCTTTTTAATACTGGATTTTTCGAATTAAAGTGACGATTAAATTAAAATTTGGTTATACATACAAATAGATTTTAAGGACCTCGTTATTCAAGAATAAACGAAAAACTACCCCCACTACGCTTGGTACTAGCAATGTTTATTCCCGGATAAAAGGATACCGTATTAACAAATAATAATTCGAATGCAAGAAAAAAAAGCAACACAAATGTATAAAGCCAAAGCATAATAATAATTGCGGAAATTAAAATTGCGGGAAAAATAAAAGTTAGATGCGGAAATTAAATGTTAGGTGCAGGAAATTAAATGTTAGATGCGGCAATTAAATGTTAGATGCGGGAAATTAAATGTTAAATGTTAGTTGGTTACACTAAACGGGCCATAATAATACGGGTCATTCTCCGTTGCGGGTCACCGTAAGGTCGATTCAAACAAATAAAATAAATAAAAACAAAAGAACCAATATATATATATAAATAATATATAATATATATTATATAAATAATACCATAATAAAATAATAACATATAGCACAAACAAATAAATTAAGCAAAATAAAACATATAAAAAAGAAACTTAAATAAATAAAGAGATTATCAACAAACTCATAATATTTCATTAAATTATAAAAGAAGGTTACACAATAAATAAAAAGGAAAAAAAATGCTAAAACTTAAATATATACTCGATCAATTAATTTACGGATTGTTGCTGTTGGGTTGAAAAGGTGATTTAAAGGTTGATGCTTCAAATAAGAAAGTGATTCGGTGACTTTGAAGGTTACCGATTAAGAAAAATGGTTTTGGAAATGGTTCGAAAGGGTAAAAGATGAAAACAGTGAAAATAAGGGCAGTGGGGGGCGTGCGGCACTGTAGTGTAGGAATGAAAAAATGTAGTAGGAATTGGGAAAGTTGTGGCTAGGGAATGAAAAAATGGCAGTAGTGGGAATTGTGAAAGTTGCGGCCAGGGAATGAAAATAATGGTCGTCCCCTGTTAGGTATTATTATTATTATTATTATTATTATTATTATTATAAGGTGATCAAGGGTATTTTTGTGGGAATAAAAATAAGACATAGGTTTTAATATTAGGGCGATGAAGGGTATTTTTGGTTTATCCCTTTAAAGTGAAAACCAATGAAAATCAAGACATTGGTCATCAAGTAGTAGTTCATCCAATAGGAGTGATGCATCCATCCATCCAATGAGAGTAAAGACTTAATGAGGAAGTATTTGAAATATTCATTTTTTGTATTTTTTTTACTATGTAAAATCATATATAATGGGCCTTATTTGATGTGGGCTATTGGGTTAAGGTTAAAGGTTCTGGGTATTAAAACGGGTAATGTGGATTGATTTTAATTCAAGCATTTAATTTAAATTAGACAAAATTTAGTGTTTACAACTGCCCCTCTTTGCTCATTGCTGTGAAACGGGAATAGAGCAAAGACTAAAGACACAAATTTTGTCTCATTTCCCTATTTGGAGTTCGAATCATCATGCACTGAAGGTCCTATTGATGGTTCGTAAGATTAACGGTCAAGCACTGGAGGCTTTGCTGACAACTCAAATCACCACGCACTGAAGGTCTTACTAATGACTTGTACTAACAGTCTCACCAACGGTCCGAATCGCCAAACACTGAAGGTATTACTGAGGGTTCGGCTCACCATGCAGTAGAGGTCTTACTGATGACCAGAAAAATAAAAGTCCAACACTGAAGGATTTGCAGACAACCTAGCTTACCAAGCACTAGAGGTCTGACTGGTGGCTAGAAAATGAAGGCCCGACACTGAAGGATTTACGGACAAACTAGCTCACCACGTACTGTAAGTCTTATCGATGGCTAGAAAATAAAGTCAAACACTGAAGGGTTTACTGACAGCTTGGCTCACCATGCACTGGAGGTCTTACTGATTCCCATAAGATTAAAAAGTCAGACACTGAAGGTCTTACTGATAGTCCGTCTCATCAAACACTAAAGGCATTATTGATGGCTAGAAAATAAAGGTTGAGCATTGAAGGCTATTGATAGATTGAACATCTAACACTGAAGGTTGACAGTTCAGAAATGAAACCATGCACTGAATGCCTTGGTAAAGATCTTGAAGTAACGTATAAAATTTTTGCTGGATGGGCTCTTCTCAAAGGAAACACTTAATTTTGCTGTGATCTGACCCTTCCACACATAAAATTGCAGATCAAAATCTTTGTTGGGTGAGTTCTTCTTATTAGAAACTCTTGTTCTTTATTGTGATCCACTTTTCGTGAGGTCATGGACCAAAATCTTCGCTTAGTTTCATGAAAGCATGAACTGAGATCTTGATAAAATCTACTTGTTCCATTGTGAAGTTGCAGATTAGGAATTTTTGAGTCTCTGAATACATGTCAAAAGATAAAAATGATTTGATGCATGTGTTAGCATGCCCCTTGAGGACTGCTTGAGCGAGTGTTGTTCTTCAAGGAACTTCACTAAAAAATATCAGTCTTCTTTCTTCACTGGGCTCCAATGCGGCTAGAATACCCTATCTCACACTCAGGTTCAACCTTTTAAAGTGAATCTTCAGAGCTACCATTCTAGATTGTTCTTCTTGAACTTTACTCAATTGGTTAATTTGTGACCTGAAGGGATCCCGACTGATTTGTCACCTTCATGCCCCAACAAAAAATTTTCCCCAAAAATTTTGTTGCTTACTGTAGCTCTCTTGTTGCTAGCAAATCTTGCATTCTACATCACAACCGGCTCAAAAAGTCTTCTCTTGTCCATTCTGACTCAGAACCTCAAGTTTTAAAGTTCTTGTTATCCTGCAGACAAAGTTGACCCACTTTATTCGAGGGACACCTCATCACCTCAAGCCTCACATTGCCCCTTCATGTTTGGGCTTTATCAATCTTTGTCAACCTAAGATGGTCATTTGCATCAAAAACCTTGTAGTTTGAAAACAAATTTTGAATAAAGGAATCTTTTGTTTATTCCAAAAGGGACATTTTGCAAACTGGTACTTGAAAGAATCAATAATTTTTAAACTAATACACATGTCTTAGAAACCAAACATTTGATAAAAAAGAAAGAAAAAGAACATGATTCCTTGGATATCAAATGAGAGAGTGTTACAAATTCAACCCTAGTGATCAATGGCTTACCTTTGAATGTTGCGACGATACTTGAAGTTGTGATATCTTTCTCAAATGGCTCAGTTCATCCTCATGATTATGGTATTTGCTTGATCCGTTCGAAAACTACTGCTTCTAGTTCTTAACATTTTTCTCCTCTTATACTCATCCCTTTGAGAATTTAAGACGTAAATGTAAATTGAAAATTAATTGCAATTATAATTGTGTCAGTGTCTTCAAAGATTCATCTCTGACGCTAGGGTATCGAACAGGTGGAATCTAATTCCTTATTAGATTTTTTCTCTCTCCATAGCTCATCAGGATGTTCCGAGACTTATTCAATTGTTCATTGATTTTGAAGATTTATCTCTGATGTTGGGGTATTGAATAGGTAGAATCTAGTTCCTTATTAGATTTGTTCTTCCCCGCAGCTCCATCAATTGTTACTTGACATATTTTTATTTTTGATGTTAAAGGAATTCTCAAGTTTAAACAACTCCAACGGTCTTTTCTAGGAGATTTTTTTATCATCAAACATTATCGAAGGAGCAATATTCTTACTTCTCGCTCTTTACTGACCGGAGAGGGCTGAGCAAGAAATCATACTTCATTGTGATCACAACATTCGATTGATCTTTGCATTCGAATCAAAGTCACAACAGATATGTGATATCCAAATACCTTAAAGGTAAGAGAGGATATATACTAATGTTTTAACAAAATGCATCATTTCATTGAAATAAGAAATTTGCAAACATGACAAGTGCCCTTTACAAAAGATCATTGCTACTTCCTGGCCAAAAGTAGCAAGATTGATTTAAAATAGAAAAAGAAAAATATAAAATGTAAGGAAATTCATGCAAACTAACATCTAAGAGAAAAGACAAAGGTAAGACACATAAAAAGTTTTTGGCAATTTGAGGCTGATCTTGACTCCTTGATCCTTCCACTTCTCGAAAGAACTTGACCCTTTAGTGGCCACCATGATTAGGCAAAAGATTGGTTGCCACATTCGGTGTGTCAAGCTACAGAACTCCGGTATTGATCAAGTTCTGAACATCCCTCTTAAATGCTTTGCAATTATTGATGTTGTGCCCGGTGTTCCCCGTGTGATACTCACACTTAGCCTTAGGGTTAAACCATGATGGATACTGAGGTTGCATCGAAGTAAGGTGATAAGGACGAACCAAGTCTGCCTCAAAAATCTTGGGGTATAACCCATTGTAAGTTATGGGTAAATGAGTGAAAACCTCTTCCTTTCTAGGCTTTCTTCGACCGGGTACTTGCCAACTTGTAGCCGCCAGCTTTGGTGTGATCACGGCTTTTCCCGAGCCATAAGTGCTCACATTGCTCACCTCGTTGTCTCTTTTCTTCAGGTACTTTTGTAGATTTTCCCCGGTCTTGAGCTTGCCACTCTTGAAAGTAGCCTCAATGGATTCCATTGTGTTCACAAATTCAGCAAACCCTAAGGATATGTTGCTAATCATTTTCTCATAGAGTGAACCTTGTAGTGTGTCCACAAACAAGCGGGTGATTTCACTCTCCATGATGGGCGGCTGAACTTGCACCACGATGTCTCTCCATCTTTGGGCATACTGTCTGAAACTCTCATTTTCCCCATTAGTCAAACCCTGAAGCAATGTTCTATTTGGGACTATATCCTTAACATACTTGTATTGCTCGATAAAGGTTATCGACAGATCCTTCCATGACTTCACATTTGTTCGGCTTAGCTATACGTACCATTGGGCAGCTACCCTAGTTAAGCTATCCTAGAAGCAATAAATAAGAAACTTTTCATTCTTCAAGTGTGCCACCATTTTACGGCAATACGTAGTCAAGTGGGTTGAAGGACAAGTGGTCCCATCATACTTCTTGAAATCTGGCACTTTGAATTTGGGAGGGATAACCAAGTCAGATACCAAACTCAACTCATAGGCATTGATTCTGTATTCATTGGTTACTTGCATTGAGCTGACTTTCTCTTCTATTTGGAGGCGTTGCTCCTCAAACTCCCTTTTTAGTCTTGTCTCTATCTCATTCATCAGATTCAAGTCTGGGATATCCGCATCAATATCCTTCTTAAAACTATACCCCAGATCGACTGGGTTGCTAGCAGATGCCCCTGCTATGTAGACACTCTTCAGAACTGATCCTTCTTGTTGAACCTTCGTGTGAGATGTGTTTCCACCTAGGTCTTCCATATTGGAACGTCCATCGACAATATGGGCTTTTCCAACATCCCTCTTTTTAAAAGTAGTGACGCGGGATATGATCTCCTCTTAAGATATTTCAATCCTTAACTCGATATTACTCATGCATTATTCGATGTTCCTTTGCTTCTTCTTAACATTAGCCAATCTATCTTTCATGACTCTGGTCTGAGAACGTGTGTCGTACAAGTGCAGAATGGTTGCGATTTGAATTTACTACTTTGAGATTCCCACTATTGATCTTATGGTTTAATTAATTCATGCAAAATACATGCTATGAGGTGCATGAAACAATAAAATGTGAGGATGTATACAAACAAATGTGTTGATTCCTTTAGTGGTCACCATCGAGCGACTCTCACGGGATTGGAAAGGTTCGCACTATAAATGCGACAGACGATCTTTCAAGCTTCGACTCTATCTTCAAATTCTTCGAGGGCTCTAAATAGCCGAAAGGACCTTGATGTCTTCTCTATCCCTAGGACCATAAAAATGAAGTGTTTCAGCTTCCACGGTTGATGTCTCCATATATCGGGCTATCTCTTGTGCCTGGACCGTCAAAATATGTTGTACTAATCTTGATCTTGAATGAGTTGGCTAGGACTACGAAGGCGCCTAAATGATCTTGAACTGTAGCTTCGAATCTGATTCTGGTTGGCTTCAAAGCAATGTCAAACTCTGGGCTAGTCTCATCATTTTTGAGAAAACTTCCATCCGTGATGAAAGATCTCTAATTGGGCAAACCACTTGAACCAGCACATTGATGCCATGCAATGTTGATTCAAGAAGAAAAATGCACAAAATGAAATGCAAAGGAAAATAATTAGTGTCGGATAATAAAAGAGAGAACAAAGTAAAACAAACATATTTACCGGTCTAAAGCACCTAGGTTATCCGCATGGCTCTAAAAGGGGTGGGCTTACTATATTTTCTACATGCAGTTTTGGTGCTAAAAGGGTACTCGAATTGTCCTCGTTGTCCACTTTTAAGGGTAGTAAAGCCCCCGATCATCACCCATTATAGGTTCCTTTTAATCGAGTTCAATTCAAGGGGACCCATTTCGCTATGTCCATACGGGGAAACAATATTCCCACAAAAACATAAGGTACTTGTAACACCCCCTTCTTGGTCCGGTAGGAATTCGGTCGGGAAACGTTACCAGTAAACAATACGGTGATCGAACCAACAATTATGAAGATGTATACAATGATCATGCATAAGTTTGTATATAGAGCAACACGATACTCATTTATAATCAATAAGGTTTACCCAATTTAAGATCTGTGGCCAATTAATGACTTATTAAGGTTTAGGGACTAAATTGTAAAATTCATTAAACACTGGACTTATAAAAATTAAAGTTAATCATATGAAATTCAGTACTTAAACATCTTGCGTACCAAATTTTATAATGATTAGAGTTTATTTGAGTCCTCAATTAAGCCTTATAAGAATTCAGTGATCAAATTACAACTTTTAGAACTTTTTAGAACATCTTTTAACCAACTTACCTACTACCGTACCGATACTCGAAGAGGCCGTATCGGTACGCCTATTTCATGGTCTTTAATTCAGTTATACAGAGTAAGATCTGTACCGGTACGGGTTCATATGTATCGAAACACTAAGAAGAAATAATTTCTAGAACCAACCAGCTGTACCGAAATGCCTAAAGTCGTATCGATAGCATATCGGGATCGATACGGTGTCGATATGATGCTATAATGCTTTTTTAGTGACTAAAACTCGTACCAATACACCTAGATGCGTATCGATACGCAGCTATGCAGGAATTCAGTGGCTAAGCCCCGTACCAATATGCCATAAGGCGTATCGATACCCCAACATTAAACTTGACCAAATATACAAGGCCATAAAGATACGCCACTACCCGTATCGGTACGATAAGGCCTGTAATGACAGATTTTATCTGGTTTTTAATCAAATTAGGGGCCTTAACCTTATCCAATTATTACCAAATTTTACAGGCAAGTTTTTAGCCTCTTAATCTAAACACGTGTAAAAATTCACATCATTTCGAATCCATTTACCATGATTTCATATATTAGGGCCATTTAGTCCATTGTTAACACTTCTATCAACATACAACATGTTCTATTTCATATTTAGCCTCTTTCAACATAATGGGCATCTTATACATACAAAATGGGGCTAAACTAGCATGTCTAGACCCTATGCCACCTTGCTAGAAGTTTAAGGACAAAGGTTACATTACATGTAACTTAATGACTTGCTTCAAAACGTCCTTGCTCTGATCCTCGATCCGAAAAACTTTTAACCTGAAAATGCATAAAAATGAGATGCATTAGGCTTACTTAGCCTAGTGAGGTAGTCAACGATAACAACATGTATTTCAATAATATCATGAACATGGATAACAATGTAGATGCAACTCAAATCATATTTAACAATATTTGCAATACTTGTTTATTTTCCTTGGACCGACATGTAATGTGCATATGCGAATTCCCAACCAACATCGCCAACAATAAATGGTCAATATCCTCCAACATCGCCAATAAGACCAACACTAACACATCCCGCCAACATCACCAAATAGAGCCTTAGCTCAAAGACCGTAGTCCACTCCGTACCAATAAGCTCATGAGTTCTATGGCATGCCAATTGTATCTCATGTCCATTCGTATCCAAGGATTCAATACTTAGGCCAATATCAATAACAATAACAATATCAATAACAATAACAATAGCAATAACGGTGGCCATGATAATGTTAATGTAGCTTTAACAATATACCATGATCAATATGGTCTTTCTCAATGTTTTAATGATATCAATAACAATGCAATGAATCAATAATTAACTTGTCAATAAAATGAGCGTACCAAAACTTAACATTGATATCTTTAACAAGGTTTTTCTTATGTTCATACCTTGATCAATGATGATAATGCAATAAATAAATATCAATAAATTTGGGAAAGACACCTAGCCAATTATTGCGCGTATTGAGTGCTCCGCAATTGTGCAAGTGTACACGTCGCAAGTTATAGTATAAAAGATATCGTCTCCACAGGGATTGGTGCCACTTCAAGAATCTAATCTCTTGCACTATAAAAAGTAAAAGAACACAAGAAGAAGATTGTAGGAGTTTAACTAACAACTAAACTAGAAAGCAATAAAGTAAAAGAAGATGTAATCAAATGAGAGGGAATAGGCTAGGTTATCGTAAGTTGAGGAGTGATAGCCAATTGGATCGTCTTGGTAAAAGAGTGCAAGGGTAACTCAGTTGTCGTGGCAACTTGCGCAGCGGGGTTGCCTTGGCAACTAATCGACAGTTGCCTAGGCAACTGGCTGGGAAACTGTTTGGGTGGCTGGGCAGCAACTTTGAGGTTCAACGAAGTGTTCTTCAATGGTTTCTTCTTATCCATAAGTCGAAACTCTAGCTAATTGTGCATTCCTTGACAATACATCCCTGCGTGAATCAAGGGTGAACAACAACCAATCTTGCGTTCCTCTTAGCCGTTGAAATCCTTAACTTATTCCTAAGTCGGATTAATCTTCACCATCAATAGATTGAATAAAGACCATACTCATTCGTTTCTTGAATCTAACTCTCCCGATATTAGATAAATAGATAGAGTTACGAGATCCTCTTCCAATTCACTCGCAAACAAGAATAAAAGCCAAGAATGAGTAAACCTTGAATTGAAAGGGCAAACTCTTATTACCTAAACAAAATCCAATTGTTTCTCACAACCACAAAACACAATAACCTTAGCCAAATAGATTTAGTTCATAGCTAGGTTCCAAAGAAACACAAAACAAAGAATTCCTAACATAATCCTAATCGAACAAGAAAGAAAAAATGGAGAATAGTTGAAGCCTCTTTGTCGAAATCTCTCCTTTTTTGCTCTCTCTTTCAATCGAACTCTCCTCCTTTTTCCCTCCCTTGGAGTTGACGGCTTGGTCTCTTTAAATAGGAGATGGCTAGGTCAAAGTCTCCCTTGAGGAAGAAGTTAAGTTAGAATTAAATACTTTAAAAGAATATAATTCTTTATTATATTTAAATTCCTTCTAGATCTTCTTCTATCTTCTTGGGATTTAATTTCTCTTTGACCTCTTCATGGAAATCAAACTCCTTTGGGATTTAACTTTGCTCCACGTCATCTTGGGCTTATCTAGTCATCAATTTTGACTACCATATCATCTTATCCCTTATCGACAATTGCCCTGGCAACTAGCTCGGCATCTCCTTCATGCATTGCCTTGAGAATTGCATCGGCATCTCCTTCATGCACTGCCCTGGCAACTGGTTCCAACCTTGTTTTGGGCAAGTGATTCTACACACACACAAAAACAACTATCGGCAGCACCCTTTTTTCTACAAAATTCAGTAAAATATGAAATCAAGCTTGTCCACCAAGGAAACAATGCAAACATGCATGAATGGCTAATAATATAACTAATATGAGCCTAAGTCTAGCAATAATGTGGATAAAAAGGGTGAATAAAATAGTACTTTTAGACAGTTAACACACCCCTAAACTCGAACTATTGCTTGTCCTCAAGCAATGCAAACTAATAATTACCCGCTAAGACTTCAATTTTCACAAACTTAGCTTTGAACTTGATTTCAATTCTCAGAATAGTGGCGCAAAGTATGATTGGCTTTTCATTTTTCGAAAAACTTAGGAGTTACTCGGAATCAAACTATAATGTTTGTGAGTATGTGCGGAGTTGTGTGCAAGTTGATTTTTCAGATTCTATGCAAACAAGAGGTTTTCAAATTACTTTCATGGGTTCTTTTAACATGTTTTAACTAGAGCCAGTTTCGGGCACCTCTAGTGTTTTGTTTTTAGTTTTCTTAAGTTAATTAATTTATTCGACTAGAGCCGGTTTCGGGCACCTCTAGCGATCAATTTTTAGCACATACTGGAGCCAATTTCAGGCACCACTAGCGATCATTTTTTTAGCACATACTGGAGCCAATTTCAGCCACCTCTAGCATTCATCCAATTTTTATTCTAATCCCCCAATTTTTTTAACTATCAACCTAAGTTCGCTAGAATTCCTTAAATCAATCAAGCCACAACATTGTTTCATCAAGTTTAGCATCATAGTAAGATTTTAAGTGTTTCCACGTTTATCCTAGAATAAAAAGTTATATCAATTAAGTACATTAGCAAAGTCATCATCGAATATTCATCAAATATAGGCAATTCTTGTTCCAACTAAAGGCATGGCAAGCAATTTATGTATCCTAAATGCAATACTTAAGATAAATGCAACTAAACATGGTAACTAACTAATAACAATCCCCCCAAACTCGAGTGAGGCATTGTCCTCAATGCATGCAACAAAGAAAAATGAAAAATAAAAATAAAGAAAAGTAAAATGCAAATGAGGACTTACTCTGAGAGTTCATCGCCGTGGATGATTACTTTCCTTTTGGCCGGTGTCTTGATTCTTTTGCTTGAACGCGTGGTTGCTTCCTTGTTGCCGATGGTGGAATCGATCCTCGTACGGGGTTGTCCTCATCGTTCTCTTCATCAATGTCATTGGCTTTTCACTTGGTCTTGGAGGATTCGATTGGTGCGGTCTTTGTTGGTGCAATGGAGGACTCGTTCAAATCTAAAAAATTAGACAATGATTCAGTACGAGTTGATTCAGGCATAGGTGCTTTACCTTTGGCATTTATAGTGGTTGCCGGGGCATCTTTAGCTTTGGTTGCCGCAACACCTTCAGTGTTGGTTGCCGTGGCAACTGCTTGGGCAGGCGCAGTGTAGGTTGTCATGGCTTAATCTGTTGCGGTTACCGTGGCAATTGCTTTATTGGTTGCCGTGGTAAGGGTTTCGACAAGAAAGATGAGGAACGACACGCGGCTGTCTGGGTACTTTTCCAGGACGACTTGGCTGATGGCATTGTTGTGATCCTTCATGTACCGCATGAACATTAGTTGACGGTCTTCAATTTGCCTAAGGCGGTACTCCAATAGTTGTAAGAGTGCTTCAAGTTGTCTTAGGGTTGCTGTCTGAGTTTCCCGGGCATCAGTTGCTTAGGCATTAGGAGTTGCCGCAGTAATTGAAGGCATTGGGGAATTTACTGGTGCCTCTCCCATTAGCTTTCGAATTTGTTCTCGATTCCAACCGGACTTTGGTAGGGCCTTTTCATCAGTGCACTCACTTGGAACATTCATCTCCTTGCAAAGATTGGAAATTAAGCAAGGGAAGAAAAGAGAACCATTGTCTTTTGTGCTACATACAAAAATCTCATCACAAATAATTTTTCCAATGTTAATGATGTGATTATGCAAGATAGAATGTATGAGCAAGAGACGAGGTGTATAAACGGTGGTATTGTGTATTGTGGGCATTAAAGAAGTTTTAACAAACTTATTCCATAATTTTGCCTCGGGTTTAAGCATAAGGCGATTTACCGTGCGCTTGTATTTACCGTTGTTCCAATGAGTTCCCAGTAGAGTGAGTTCTTGAAGCACCTTGTCGAGTTGCTTTGGCGTGAGTTGATCAACAAAGACTTGATGCTCGTCCTTCTCAACGTAGAGCCTGTAAAAGGTGTTGATGCTTTCAGGGCTTATGAGTATAGCCTTGTCACGAACAAAAACATAAGGATTATTCGGGTTAGGTGAGTGAGCATAGAATTCTCTTACCCATGAAATGTTACCCGGTTTCGAATAGTTCTGTTTCGTGCAAGAATCACTCCTCCTGCTACTGGAACATCCTGATTCATATTGCCGTCTTGATTAGTCATTGCTACTCTTAACCTTTGTCTGAGTCTTTGCAAGGTTCGTTCGATTTCTGGATCAAAGGGTTATTCTGGTGTAATCGGTCTCGCCCTGGTCATATACCAATGCAAAACCAAAGTTTGTTAACCCTTTGAATCTTAAACAAGAAAAATAAAAAAGTGCAAGAAAATAAAAACAAAGTTGCTATTGCCAATCCCCGACAACGGCGCCAAAACTTGTTGCGCGTATTGAGTGCTCCGCAATTATGCAAGTGTACATGTCATAAGTTATAGTATAAAAGATATCGTCTCCACAAGGATTGGTGCCACGTCAAGAATCTAATCTCTTGCACTGTAAAAAGTAAAAGAACACAAGAAGAAGATTGTAGGAGTTTAACTAACAACTAAACTAGAAAGGAATAAAGTAAAAGAAGATGTAATCAAATGAGAGAGAATAGGCCAGGTTATCGTGAGTTGAAGAGTGATAGCCAATTGGATCGTCTTGGTAAAAGAGTGCAAGGGCAACTCAGTTTCCGTGGCAACTTGCGCAGCGGGGTTGCATTGGCAACTAATCGACGGTTGCCTGGGCAACTAGCTGGGCAACTGTTTGGGCGGCTGGGCAACAACTTCGAGGTTCGGCGGAGTGTTCTTCAATGGTTTCTTCCTATCCCTAAGTTGAAACTCTAGCTAATTGTGCATGCCTTGACAATACATCCCTGCGCTCCTCTTAGCCGTTGAAATCCTTAACTTATTCCTAAGCCGGATTAACTTCACCATCAATAGATTGAATAAAGACCATACTCATTCGTTTCTTGAATCTAACTCTCCCGATATTAGATAAATTGATAGAGTTACGAGATCTTCTCCCAATTCACTCGCAAACAAGAATAAAAACCAAGAATGAGTAAACCTTGAATTGAAAGTGCAAACTCTTATTACCTAAACAAAATCCAATTGTTTCTCACAACCACAAAAAACAATAACCTTAGCCAAATAGATTTAGTTCATGGATAGGTTCCAAAGAAACACAAAACAAAGAATTCCTAACATAAACCTAATCGAACAAGAAAGAAAAAATAGAGAATAGTTGAAGCCTCTTTGTCGAAATCTCTCCTATTTTGCTCTCTTTTTCAATCGAACTCTCCCCATTTTGCTCTCCATTGGAGTTGACGGCTTGGTCTCCTTTTAAATAGGAGATGGCTAGGTCAAAGTCTCTCTTGAGGAAGAAGTTAAGTTGGAAATAAATACTTTAAAAGAATATAATTCTTTATTATATTTAAATTCCTTCTAGATCTTCTCCTATCTTCTTGGGATTTAATTTCTCTTTGACCTCTTCATGGAAATCAAACTCCTTTGGGATTTAACTTTGCTCCACGTCATCTTGGGCTTATCTAGTCATCGATTTCGACCGCCATATCATCTTATCCCTTATCGACAATTGCCCTGGCAACTAGCTCGACATCTCATTCATGCATTGCCCTGGCAACTGCATCGGCATCTCCTTCATGCACTGCCTTGGCAACTGGTTCCAGCCTTGCTTTGGGCAAGTGATTCTACAAACACACAAAAACAACTATCGGCAGCACCCTTTTCCCACAAAATTCAGCAAAATATGAAATCAAGCTTGTCCACCAAGGAAACAATGCAAACATGCATGAATGGCTAATAATGTAACTAATATGAGCCTAAGTCTAGCAATAATATAGATAAAAATGGTGAATAAAATAGTACTTTTAGACACTTAACACCAATCCCTAGACTCCGACTATATTCATCGATATTTTTGAGGCTTTCAATGCTCCCGGATTATAACTCCTTTATTCTTGAGCTTGGTAGAATTATAAGAATTTGGTGATTCTTCACCTTGATTTTCTTGAGCTACAAAGAAATAGAAATTTACAAGAATTTCAACATCGATTTTAAACTCATGGCACTTATTAGCTATGAAAAACAATAACAAATAGGCTATGATATCCCTAGAGAATTTCTAGGGTTCCTTGATTTCTTAAACTTGGAATTAAACATGGATTCGCCATGGAATCGATGAATCAATGGAGGACTTCTGCTTACCCGATCGTTAGCAATATTATAACATAAAGAAATCAAAGAAAAGCAAAGCTTGGATAACTCTCCAATGAAGGTGCTTGCTTAGCTAAGTTGGAAGGTTGAAGATGAAAGGGGTGAGGTACTTGGTTAAGGTTTTACCGGGTAAGTTCTTTCCTTCTTTTTCCTTTGCTATTTTAATTGTTTAGATTACCTTTGGGTGAAGAAACTTCACACTATATGTCCACGTAGGTTATTACAACTCTTGAAGAGGGGCTAATCGCAAGGTTAGTCCAATGCTTCATTCTTTATACTTTTATCCCATAACTTTCAATTTTCTCAATTTAGTCACTAGGACAAGTTTCAAAGTTTACAATGGGGGTCCTTAAACAAGATCAATACTTAAGTGGGGTTCCCTAATCCAATAATTAACCAATTGGTCAAAGATCAACTATATAATTTGACTTTCCGGTGCAAAATTTTTGGTTGCCAGAATTAAATTTCGACTAGGCCCGGTTTCGGGGTGTTACAGTACTCGAGGCCCGAAGGTACTTACTAGGCCCATACGAAGGACCAATATTCTCACGAAAGCACTAGTGTTTCCCCTCACTTAAAGAGATGGGTTTAAATGTCAAATTTTAAATGCGTTAAAATAAACTCACATTTATAAAAAAATATTAATTTAATTGTCACTTTAATTCACAACTTCCAATATTAATGAAGCGGTAACTATTTTTCAAAAGGCCTGACTCTTTTTTGTTTTTTTGAAAATAAAACCAGACCCCAGCGGATCGCCAGCTGTTGCGACCCTTTTTGAAAATGATTTAAAAAGCATTTTTTTGAAAAAGTGGTTTTAAAATATAGGTTGAAATTTGATCATTTGAAAAAATTGATAAGTAAAAAAACTCGAGGAAATCCGGGGTTTGAAGATCAAAATTAGTTTTTAAAAAACATTTGATTTTTAAAAAATGAGGAAAATAGTTAATATATAAAAATATTCGAAAAAGGGGGAAATTTTTTTCTTATTTTTGAAAATAAAATATGGGAGTCGCCATCGGTCGTTTTAAAAGGGGTAGACCTGACACCGAAAATGAAACCAGAGATGGAAACGAGTTCGGGAGTCGATTAAGGATGAGGAATGATTAGCACCCTCACTCCGCCCAAAATTGGTACAAAAAAATTACCGCTTTTTAATATTGGATTTTCCGAATTAAAGCGACGATTAAATTAAAATTTGGTTATACATACAAATAGATTTTAAGGACCCGTTATTCGAGAATAAACGAAAAACTACCACCACTACGCTTGGTACTAGCCACGTTTATTCCCGAATAAAAGGATACCGCATTAACAAATAATAATTCGAATGCAAGAAAAAAAGCAACACAAATATATAAAGCCAAAGCATAATAATAATTGCGAAAATTAAAATTACGGGAAAAATAAAAGTTAGATGCAGAAATTAAATGTTAGATGCGGAAATTAAATGTTAGATGCGGGAAATTAAATGTTAAATGTTAGTTGGCTACACTAAATGAGCTATAATAATATGGATCATTCTCCGTTGCGGTTCACCGTAAGGCCGATTCAAACAAAATAATATAAATAAAAACAAAAGAACCATAATATATAATATATATACTATAAATAATACCATAATATAATAATAACATATAGCGCAAACAAATAAATTAAGCAAAATAAAACATATAAGAGAGGAACTTGAATAAATAAAGAGATTATCAACAAACTCATAATATTTCATTAAATCATGAAAAAAAGTTACATAATGAATAAAAAGAAAAGAAAATATCAAAATTCAAATATATGCTCGATCAATTAATCTACAGATTATTATTGTTGGGTTAAAAAGCTTGATTTAAGGGTTGATTATTTGAATAAGGAAGTGATTCGGTGACTTTGAAGGTTACCGATTAAGAAAAATGGTTTTGGAAATGGTTCGAAAGGGTAAAAGATGAAAAACAGTGAACATAAGGGCAGTGTGGGGCGTGCGGTAGTGTAAGAATGAAAAAATGTAGTGGGAATTAGGAAAGTTGTGGCTAGGGAATGAAAAAATGGCAGTAGCGGGAATTGGGAAAGTTGCTCTAGGGAATGAAAAAAAAATGGCCGTCCCCTGTTAGGTATTATTATTATTATTATTATTATATAGGGTGATCAATGGTATTTTGTGGGAATAAAAATAAGACCTAGATTTTAATATTAGAGTGATGGAGGATATTTTTGGTTTATCCCTTTAAAATAAAAACCAATGAAAATCAAGACTTTGACCACGAAGTAGAGATTCATCCATCTAATTGAAGTAAAGACTTAATGAGAAAAAAGTTGAAATTTCATTTTTTTGTATTATTGTTTTTACACTATGTAAAATCATATGCAATGGGTTATATTTGATGTGAGCTATTGGTTAAGGTTTAAGGTTTTGAGTATTAAAAGAAGCAATGTGGATTGATTTTAATTCGAACATTTAATTTAAATCAAACAAAATTTATTGTTTACAGTGATCACAACAAAATTTATTGTTTACAGTGATCACAAACAAAGCAAGATAATAAAAAACGTAAATGTTGACGTGGAAAACCCAAAAGAAAAAAAAAAACATGAGTAGAGGGTAAGAACTTTCACAATAAAGAAAAAGAAATTACAAGTAATTTGTGTTTTTACTCTTGGTAGAATGTTTTTTACTTGTATCTAATGTTGTGTTATTTTTAAAATATTAATCACCGGTATCTATTTATATGAATATATTACTATCTTACAAAAGAAACATGCATAAAAAGTAATCATACCCAACATATATTTTAATTTTTAATTAATATAAAGTAAACGAAATTTATTAAAATTAAATTTTTTACTTTAAATTAAATCCTAAAAATATTTAGATCACAACTCGAACGCACGATATCAATCTTCACGATGTAATTTACAATGGACACATCAACGAAAAGTGTGATCTGATCGATTTGAAAAGAATAATTTGGTTTTTCTCGATATTCAATTCTAGCTATTCTCAAACCATCAAAAGCAAAAATCAGAAAAGACAAGCCGAAGTCCATTTGAACTGTTTAAGGGGCTCGGGCCCTATGGAATGACTCTCAAGCCGAAGTCCAAAGCTTCCCCAGGAAAATTATCTATAGGCAACAGGCATAGCAAAATAATATCTTATCTACAAAATCCGACGGCCCGGATTTCATATCATGTAATCCGGAGTACGGGCGGCAAGATAGCCAAGCAGGTAACTTTGCCTCCTATATAAATATCTAACGCACGCTCCTCTTAAACGCTATCTTCCATTTCAGAGACCTTATCTTCTTGGCTTACCAGAAAAACAAAGGCTAAAAGTAAAAGAACCATGTCTGTAGCATCTGCTTCATCTCTCATACTCCCATCTCTCCGACCCAAAGCCTTTTCTTTACCAAACCCCAAACCCATTTCACTTCCCCATAGGCTCCATGCAAAGCCTCTCTCTTTTTCTGCACTTCAAAGCTTTGAGCTTTTAACAATAAAATCTTTTTCTTCTCCTTCTAAGTTTGTTAGAAACGTTTCCGTTTCATCTGAATATGGTCAGGAAACGGATTTATTGGGGAGTGATGATACAGAGGCTGCTAGCTTCTCCCCTGACTTGAAGCTTTTTGTGGGTAATCTTCCTTTTAGTGTGGATAGTGCTCAGCTTGCCGGTTTGTTTGGAAGTGTTGGAAATGTTCAGATGGTTGAGGTACTTTCTTTGTTTTCTTACTAGTAATTCGACAAGTTTATGTTTATTAATGAGTAACTTGCTTATTGTTCATCATGTGTCTGAATTGGTTGCTGAATGTATAGATAATTGAAGACTTCTCATGGTATTAATATGAAACTTTACAAAGATGTTTGCCCTTTAGTTTTGATTAAAGCAGTACGAACCTTATTGATGGTATCTGTAATTATATTGTTGAAGAATTTTCCATTTTGATGTGTTGAAATTATTGCTTTTGGAAGGTGATTTATGACAAGGTAACTGGGAGAAGTAGGGGGTTTGGTTTTGTAACAATGTCTACAACAGAGGAAGTTGAAGCTGCTGCTCAACAGTTCAATGGCTATGTAAGTCATTTTTTGGGCTCATAGTGTATTTTGCAAATCTAATAACTGTAATTGCTTCGTTTACATGTTACTTAAATGTGTTTCTCCTCTTCTGGTTTACAGTACCTATCTATGACCATCTGCATATTTGTGGTGCTTAAGCTTTGACTGCATTAATATATAATACTCCTGTAGCAATAAAATTTTCTTCTGTTTGTACTTGCTGATTGCAGGAACTTGAAGGGAGGACATTGAGAGTAAACTCTGGACCACCTCCTCCTCGTAGGGAAGAATTTCCTCCTAGAGGGGCAAGGGGTGGTGGTGCTACTATGGGCACTTCGAATCGTGTCTATGTTGGTAACCTTTCATGGGGTGTTGATGATTTAGCATTGGAGACCTTGTTCAGTGAGCAAGGCAAGGTTGTGGAAGCGAAAGTTGTTTATGATAGGGAAAGTGGTAGGTCAAGGGGTTTCGGCTTTGTAACTTACAATTCTACTGAAGAGGTGGACAGTGCCATTAAAACATTTGATGGAGTTGTAAGTTGATCATATACCTTTCTTTTTATGTCTAAACATTACTTTATAATGGATCTGAATATAGTTCATTCGGCTAATTCGTGCTTTCAGTATCATTTGTTAATTTTAACATGCTTGATTTTGTACATAACTGCTACTTCTCGAAATCTAATAACTTCAACAATGTTTTTGACTTACTTAAATTGTTTTTGTTGTAGGAGTTGGATGGCAGGCCAATTCGAGTATCTGTGGCCGAGTCTAGGCCGAGACGTCAGTTTTGAGTGCGCAGCTATCTACCGGTACTGCTAAAGTTCTATGGGTGTGAGTTTTAATCTTTGGGCACTTAATTGGTTTTTTGGTATAAAAATATTCACTTGCCAAGCCACATTTGGTCAATATTTTACTTTATCATCAATGCTACAACTTCCCATCATTGATCTTCCTATTTTTACATTTCATCCATGTACCAAAAGATCTCCAAATTTCAATTTTCCTTTTATTAAATGTTACTTTTGATAGGCTTGCATTTATATGATTTGCTATATTCTCTTTTTATCAGATACACCAAAAACGTGCAGTTGGAAACCGGTGGCTGCCGCCTCTTTCTGTTCTTGGGTAATCTACAGACATTCTTCGTGAACCAGCTGCATTTGGATACTAGGGCGATCTGTTATGTCCGATCTCTGTACTTAGATTAGAAAGAGTTGATAAATAGCCATTGAAATCTTTTGGTTCATGTTCAAAAGTTTCATGAATTCAGTTAGTGATTTGTAGCTTAATTTTGTTCATTTCAAGTGTGGGATTTGCAGGCACATATATGATATTGACAGCATTTCTTGTAGCCATGTTGTATCGATGGTGTGAACTTGTGGTTGTTCATCTCTCATTCAAACCATTTGAAATATCACTCTATCAATTCGAATTTTTTTTACTCACTCGATCGAATGTCCACTCTTATTTGAAAGAGTTTTAAATATATATGATTTGAAATTTGTGTGCCCACCCCTATTTGAAAGAGTTTTAAATATATATGATCCAAAATTTCTAGCCTGATAGTTGATTGCATTAGTTAATTTAAGTAGAGGATTATATTAGCTGATTGTATAAAAGTGCTTGGTAAAATTAATTGATAATTGATTATTTAAATAAACAAAATGAGATATAAGGATATGATTATATTCGATACTTATTTGAATAGTTTATTAGTTATTAATATTTTGTATATATTAATATTAATTAGATTATAAAAATAAATTTTTAATATAATATTATTAAACATATTTGAAGAATTTATATATTAATTTATTATTTATATAATTATTTTTAATATAATTTAATTAATTATTAAATATAAATATAAATGTGCGAGAATAAAAAGAAAAAAATAAAAATATTAGTTTACATATGTCACAATGTAAATATGTGAAGGTGAAGAATTAAAATAAAAAATGTTAAATTTGGGTTATTTGGATTTTTTTTATAATTGTTAAAGGTGAAAGTCTTTGTAACTTTTATGTCAAAACTTTTAATTAGAGAAAATCAAATTAAATAAAATAAATTTATTTGACTCGATTCGATTTAAAAAAAATCAAATTAAATTTAGATGATAAAATATAATTTATCAACCCAGCCAACTTAAAATTCCTTTATTCAATTTGAATGAACGCTTGTCCCAATAGGAATTTGTGACATGAATACTTAAGAAATGAAATGTTGGATTACTGGATTGCATAATTATCAACCATTGTTTGATAGTATTAGTTAATTTCAGGCTTTTTAGATGAGTTATGTGTATATATTATTCCTCCACAAGACAAAACAAAATATTTGTGAGGTTAATGATTCACAACTTTTTGAACTCCAAAACCATAGACTTGAAGGGTAAGAGAATTGAGATTATATTAACAGAATCACCAATCAGAACCCTAACATATTTTACATTTGTCCTTACTTTGAATGTCATTATTTATTTAATTAATGCATGCCTTTACGAGTTATCTCCTTATGGGATAGACCTCAACTGCGTAGCATGTTCTCTAAGCAGAAATCTTGCATTGCACGTGAAGAAAAATTAAGCACAAAATTCAATTTAAAAAAAATAATGATTAAAAAGTTAACCCCAGCAATTAAAATTGTTGTTCTTGTGTTTCGCGCTAATTAAGGTTTTTATAGTTTAAACATGAAAACTGTCCGAAGGAATATATACATAAACTAACGAGCATACAACATAAATATTATATTTAAATAATGAGTAAAATTTTGATACACAAGCTGTGTAAAATTATTTACACTATAAAAACCCAAATCCTAACCCTAAAAAACTAAATCCTAAACCTTAAACTCTGTACACTAAATTCTAAATACTAACCTTAAATTCTAAACCCTACAACCTAAACCCCTAAACCTTAAACCCTAAACTAAAACTCTAATCCCTAAAACTAAAAAGCATGTGTAAACTAAAGTTTACACGGCCTGTGTATCAAAGTTTTTTCCTTAAATAATTGTATGTTTTCCAACAAGAAATCGAAAGTAATTAAAATAACAAAATATACAACAAAATATATTCCAAAAATATGAACAGAACCTTAACAAATGCGTTCACCAAGAAATCTCATAAGAGGAAAAAAAACATGAAAACTCAAAGGTCGTGGATAGACAAAAAAAAAAATCAAAATCTTCATTGGATTATGCATGTCTTTCTTCATCCATAGAAACCCAGACAACAAATTTTATTGTGCCAATAAAAGTCAAATTTAATCTTTTAGACTGCTTTGCTTGTAGTTCTAAAATCATCGACAAACTACCACAAAAGAGATCTAACCATACGAGATGTCAACCTTCCCTTATCAAGGACATACTTTGTGATGATCTGTAACACCTCGATCTCGATCCCGATCCGAAGTACTACATTCGGGTCGCCCAAAATCCAACCGTCGAAACCATTTTTAAGCGATAAAATAGCTTGGATGATTACTTTTGGAAATTAGTTTTTTTTTTAATTTGATTTTTGAAAAGATTTGGAGTCTCCACCAGTCACTTTGGTAGACTGAACACCATAAAAATAACTAGAGATTCGTTTTTCAAATTTGGCCTGATTCACGCTCGCGGGTCACCCCTAATTTGGCACCAAAACGGTGCCATTCCAGGTTGCCTATATAAGGCCAAATTTTGTCCATTATCTCATTTTACATTCTCTCTCCTCAAACAATAACACACATCTCTCTCTAAAATCCTCTGCCTATAAACAATTAAAACCCAAAAATTTCCTTTTTTTCGATCAAAAACACCCTTTTAAACTTGGTGTTCATCTTTATTCTTTAAGAACAAGAACACCAAGAACACGACCTAGCACTTCCACTGGCTTCTTCGTTTCGTTCCACTTCGGCCACCTTCTAATCACCTTTGATCTATTCGCCAGTCACTGGGAGTCGACTCCCCGTAGGCGACGTGGACCGTCGCAAGACGGTTTTTGGCCGCCGTCTATCGCCGCACCAAAACCCTAAAATTCCAAAAAATTTTAAATTTTTATCCTAAATCAAAAAACTAACTCCGATTCGATAGAACTTCCTTTCTTCCTCGGCCTTAGAATTTAGATCTACCTATCTTGGGCCGTTTTTAACTTCACTGTGACCTAACCATACCAATCGTCAATGATAAACCTCTAAAACTTATTATTTTTATTTACTTTCATTATATATATACACTGGCATTTGCTTCAGTTTGCAGGAATCAAAAAAAGAATGAGAAGGATTTTACCTTTTCGGCATTAAAACGACAATCCGATCTCCTATTCCAATGGCAGTCTACTGCTATGATGACTCCTCTGTTTCTTGGTGACGGTTGGTTCTCCAAAGGTAAGTTTTCTCTTTCTCTTTTTAATTTCAAATTTAATGCCATAATTATTGCATAATCATTACGTTGACTTTCTCTCTCTTTTTATAGGGTATAGTGGAGTATGAAGTCATGGATGATGTCACATAGGTGACGCCATCTCGAGCTGTAAACAGCAAAGAGGAGAGAAATCACTATTCTTATACATGTTTCTCGACCATTCCACGGCTGCCACGTGGCATATTTTGGGCAGAAAGTTTTAAATGTCTGATAAAGTTGTGTTTGTTGGGCTGTATTTGGGTTGTAATATACCAAAATGGACAGGAAATGAACTATAAAAAGTTAGATCATATTATAATTTGAGCATTTTATTGGGCTTTTGGATTTTATATGTAATTTGAACATTTAACTATAATGGACTGATACTATTTATTTATTGGATGTATTTATTGTATATTGTTTATTTATTTATAAAAAATATTATTTATATACATATACATGCCCGAGTAAAATTTGGGTATTACAGTTGCCCATCTTTGTCAATATTGTGGAACAAGAATTGGGTTGAAAAAACACGAATTTTGTCAGAATCATTTGGCTGTCATATGAGCTACAAGTTCTTCTCATTATGAACTTCCACTCCTTTTTCCCTTTTAGAAAGTTTAAACAAGTTCTTCTCATTATGAACTTTACAATCCTTCAGCCAAGGCTGAACCGAAGTTTGAACTAGTTCTTCTCATTATGAACTCATTCGTTCCTCTTGGAAACGTTGATCCACCTCTCTACAAAGGTGTTGAACAAGCGAATTCTTCTCATTAGAAACTCTTCATTCTTTGATGGGCGAACTCTTCTCATTACAAGTTCTTCATTCCTTGCTGGGTGAGTTCTTCTTATTAGGAACTCTTTATTCTTTTCTAAGTGAACTCTTCTCATTAGGAGCTCTATATTCTTTGCTAGGCGAACTCTTCTCATTAGGAGCTCTGTGTTCTTTTAAAGATTCTTGTCAAAACAAAATAAGATGCTTTGATGAATATTAGCATGACCCTAATTTTACAAAAAATATATATGTATGATGCATGAACTATAGCACATTGGGATCAATTTTAGACAGCTCATGCTTCCTGGAAAACTAATTTGGCCTTTCTTTGCTATGCTTCTTCACTAGTTCTCAGTTTTCATTGATACCCCATCTCACATTCAGGATTAACCTTTGAAACCCACTTTTTGCATTTCTAAATTTTGCTCTAAAGAGCTTTTTCAGGTTTTCACTTTAGAGTGTTTTTCTCAAATCACCCTTTGGAGTTTTTACTTTGTTTTTTTTCTTTTTCTCATGGCACCCTTTCAGATTTCCACCTCGATTTTTTTTCTTTTTTTGGCGTCCTTTCAGGTTTTTACCTTTCTTTCAAGTCACTTTCATTTCCTTTCTTTTTTTCTTTCTCTTTTTCTTTCTGACTTGTTTGGCCACTGTTTGACTCAAGCGCATCACTATTCTTTCATTTCCATGTTTCTGTTGGGCCCAATGTACAACTTTATCTTCTTTTTATACACTCTTCATCAATAATCACGAGTGTTAAAGATCACTTGGATCTTTCAAAAACATAGTAATACCAAGAAATCCCCTGTTTTAAATGAATTTATGATAATCTACTTGCATGATGCTTGAGAATAAAAAGAAGGCTCAGAAGAGAATTCAAGAATTTTATTAAGGCTTATGAAAAAATACAACGGAGTTCAAAAAGTCATGGCAAACTGAAAAAACAAAATCAAGAAAAAAGTCACATGCCTCGGGCATCCATATCATGAAGGATTCAGTAACCCCATCGACCAACAAAATCCCGAGCTTGAGCCTTTATCCAATAGCCTTCGAACGTTGTCAGGATGTTTGCAGATGTGAAATCCCCCCCCCCAAAATACCAAGTGTCCGAGAGGTTTTAATTACCAGATGCCTATTCACACATATTGAGCCGCCTTTTGTAGGTTTTCAACCTAGATCCTCTGTTGGTTTCAAGACGCTCTTTACGAGTTTTCATCTTGAACCCCCTATTTTCTTTTTTCATTCCATTTTTTTTATCTATGACGCCCTTTTTGTTTTCACCATTGGTATTTCATTTTGTGAAGCACCCTTTTTGGGTTTTTACTCTACTTTTTCTTTTCTTTTTTCAATCTCTTTTTTATTCTTCAAATATAATATATTTTAACTGAATCAAAGTTTATTGTCTTGTGTAACTATTCATCACCCATCTCAGTTTAAATCAACGATCCTCCAGAAAAGACCTTTTTGACAACATACAACCCTTCCCAATTAGGGATCCATTTTCCACGAAAATCTTTATGAATTAGTAAGATATTTTTGAGCACTAGATCACCCTCTTAAAATTCTCTTGGACGAACTTTCTTATCATAAGCTTGCATCATTCTTTTCTGGTACATTTGACTATGACAAATAGCTTTCAGTCTCTTCTTTTCAATGTGATTCAAATGGTCAAACCGAGTGTGTACCCACTCTGCTTCGTCCAACTTTAGTTCAGTCAAGATTAAAGAGACAAAATCTCAACTTCAATTGGAATTATTGCCTCTTTTCCATAGGCCAAAGAATATGGTGTTGATCCAATAAAAGTTCACACTGAAGTTCGATATGCAAACATGAAAAAGGTAATTTCTCATGGCAATCTTTGTAGGTATCTATCAACTTTGAAATGATTTTTTGGATGTTCTTGTTTCCCGCTTCCACTGCTCTATTCATCCTGGGGCATTAAGTCACAAAATTGTGGTGCATTATTTTGAATTGCCTTGCTGAAATTAGTGGTATTGTCTGTAATAATTCTTTCCAATAGCCCATATCGACAAATAGTTTCTTTCTTCAAGAACTTGCAAACTATCGATCTTGTAATATTGGCATAAGAAGATACTTCTACCCATTTGGTGAAGTAATCAATGAGCACAAGGATGAAGTGATGTATGTTAGAGGCTTTTGGATGAATCTATCCAATGACGTCCATACCCTACACAACAAAGGGCCATCGTGTATTCATAGTATAAAGAGGTACTTGTGAAGAGTTGATCTAATCAGCATATATCTAACATTTATAACACTTCTTGGCATAATCAATACAGTTTCATTCCAAAGTTGACCAGTAATATCCATATCTCATAATCTTCCTGGCCATTGAGAAGCCATTAGCATGTGTTCCACATATTCCATCATGCACTTCTGCCAAAATATTTCTAGCTTCTTGGTCATTTTCTCATCTTAACAATATCTGATCTTTGCCCCTTTTATACATGATTTCACCATCAAGAACATATCCTGTTTCCATTCTTATAATGGTTCTCTTATCATTATCATTTCCTTCCTTAGGATAAATTAGAAACTTGATGTATTGCAGGATATCAAAGTACCATGGGTTTCCATCTGCCTCCTCCTCTATGCTGCAGTAGTGAGCATAGGTCTCATAGGTTTGCATTTGGATTGGTATCATATCCTCTGGTTTGTTTGCTTGGAATATTAAAGTCATCGTAGCTAAGGCATCAACCATCTGATTATCTTATTTGGGAGATAAGTGAAAGTTATTTCTTCAAATTCTTTCATCAATTTTCAATACTCGATCAACTTTATATCTTTGGTTTCCCAGTCTCTATAGAACTGGTAAATGACCAATATTGAGTCTCCGTACACTTTCAAAATTTATATTTTTCTTTCAATGGCTGCTCGTAATCCCATGACACAAGTTTTATATTCCACCATGTTGTTGGTACAAAGAAATTCCAACTTACTTGTGAAAGGATAATGTTTATTGTTTGGAGAAATCAACACTGCTGCAATTCCGCGTCCTAAGGCATTGGATGCGCCATCAAATTACAATTCCCAAGTTTCATTCTCTAAAGTTTTATTTTCTTCTATGGGTATACACATCACATCTTCATATGGAAAATCAAAATTCAAAGATTCATAATCATATGAAGCATGACTTGCTAAGAAGTCTACTATAACGCTTGTTGCGCGTAATAAGTGCTACGCAAATGTGCAAGTATACACGTCGCAAGTTATAGTATAAAAGATATCGTCTCCACAGGGATTGGTGCTACTTCAAGAATCTAGTCTCTTGCCTTTGTAAAAGTAAAAACACAAGTAAAAGATTATAGAAGTTTAACTAATCTAGAAAGCAAATAAGTAAAAGAAAAGATGAATTCAATTGAGAGAGATAGGCCAGGTTATCGTGAGTTGAGGTGTGATAGCCGATTGGATCGTCTTGGTAAAAGAGTGCACGGGCAACTCAGTTGCCGTGGCAACTTGCACAACGGGGTTGCCTTGGCGACTAATTGATGGTTGCCTGGGCGACTAGTTGGGCAACTACTTGGGCGACTGGGCAGCAACTTCAAGGTTCGGCGGAGCATTCTTCAATGGTTTCTTCTTATCCCTAAGTCGAAACTCTAGCTACTTGTGCATGCCTTGATAATACATCCCTGCGTGAATCAAGGGTGAACAACAACCAATTTTGCGTTCCTCTTAGCCGTTGAAATCCTTAACTTATTCCTAAGCCGGGTTAATCTTCACCATCATTGGATTGCATAAAGATCATATTCATTCGTTTCTTGAATCTAACTCTCCCGATATTAGATAAATGGATGAAATTACGAGATCCTCTCCCAATTCACTCGCAAACAATAATAAGAACCAAGAATGAATAAACCTTGAAATAGAAAAGTGCAAACTCTTATTACCTAAACAAAAACCAATAGTTTCTCACAACCACAAAACACAATAACCATAGCCAAGTAAATTTAGTTCATGGCTAGGTTCCAAAGAAACACAAGATAAACAATCCTTAGCATGAACCCAATCGAACAAGGAAGAAAAGCTGAAGCTTGTCGAAAATTCCCCTTTGCTTCCTCTCTTGGTCTTGTCGAAATTCCCTCTTGCTCTCTCTCAAGTTGTCGAAATCTCCTATCTATTTATAGGGCTAGGCCAAAGTCCTTCTTTGAGGAGGAGTTTGAGTTGGAATTAAATTATCTTTAAAGAATATAATTCTTTATTATAATTTTATTCCTATTAGAACTTCTCCTATCTTCTTAGAATTTAATTCTTCTTTAATCTCTGCATGGCAATCAAATTCCTTTGGGCTTGGGCCTTGCTCCATGTCATCTTGGGCTTGTAAAGTCATTAATTTCGACATCCCTATTGCATTTTCTCTTTGTCGACAATTGCCATGGCAACTGGCTCTTGCGTCTCCTTCATGCATTGCCCGGCAACTAGCTCGGCATCTCCTTCATGCATTGCCCTGGCAACTAGCTCGACATTGCTTTGGCAAGTGATCCTGCACATACACACACAAAGCACACCAAAGCAGCATCTTTTCCACAAAAACTACCAAGTTATGTAATCAAGCTCAATGATGGAAGGAAACATGGATTAATGCATGAATGGCTAACTATGCAACTAATATGAGCCTAAGTCTAACAATAATATGAGTAAAAAGGGTAAGAAAAATAGTATTTTTGAACACTTATCACACCCCAAACTCGAACTATTGCTTGTCCTCAAGCAATGCAAACTCATAACTACCTGCCAAGACTTCAACTTTCACAAACTTAGCTTTGAACTTGATTTCAATTCTCTGAACCGGGGCACAAAGTATGATTGGCTTTTTATTTTTCGGAAAACTGAGGAATTACTCGGAATCAAACTATAATGCTTGTGAGTGTGTGCGAAGTTGTGTGCAAGTTGATTTTTCGGATTCTATGCAAGCAAGAGGTTTTCAAATTACTTCATTGGGTTCTTTTTAACATGTTTTAGCTAGAGCCAATTTTGGGCACCTCTAGTGTTTTATTTTTAGTTTTCTTAAGTTAATTTAATCGACTAGAGCCGGTTTCGGGCACCTCTAGTTAAAATTTTTTTTAACACCTCCTAGAGCCAGTTTCGGGCACCTCTAGTGATCAATTTTTTAGCATATGCTAGAGCCAATTTCGGGCACCTCTAGCATTCATCCAATTTTTATTCTAATCCCCCAATTTGTTAATTATCAACCTAAGTTTACTAGAATTCCTTAAATCAATCAAACCACAACAGTGTTTCATCAAATTTAGCATCATAGTAAAATTTAAGTTTTTCCATGGTTATCCTAGAATAAAAATTCTATCAATTAAGTGCATTGGCAAAGTCATCATCGAATATTCATCAAATCTAAGCAATTCTTGTTCCAATTAAAGGCATGGCAAGCAATTTATGTATCCTAAATGTAATATTTAAGATGAATGTAATTAAACATGGTAACTACTAATAACAATCCCCCCCAAACTCGAGTGAGGCATTGTCCTCAATGCATGCATAAAAATAACGAAAAATAAAAATAAAAATGCATACGAGGACTTACTCCGAGAGTTCGTCATCGTAGATGATTAGTTTCCTTCTAGTCGGTGTCTTGATTCTCTTGCTTGAACGCAATGGTTGTTTTCTTGTTGCCGGGATGTCTTTAGCTTTGGTTGTCGTGGCATCTTCAGGGTTGGTTGCCGTGGCATCAGCTTGTGCAGGCACGATGTAGGTTGCCGCGACATCTTCTTTATTGGTTGCCGGGGCAAGGATCTTGGCAGTAAATTTCCTTAGCATAGTAGTTGTGAGTCTTGTTGTGAAAAAGAAAACAAAGAAAACCTGAAAACTAAAGATAATGAAGAAAAAATAAAATATCTCCTAAAAATAAAAATGAAAATAAGAAGAAAAAGAAAAAGAAAATATTGAAAGGAGAGCATGCTCATGCATCTCCTAAGTTGACCACTTCTTTGTTACGTTCCACATGAGCACCATTGTAGTGCTTCAATCTTTGTCCATTAACTTTGAATTCATGGTTGTTAGAGATGGACTTGATTATCACAGCACCATGGGAGAATGGTTTGACGACTTCGAATGGTCCCGACCATCTTGATTTCAGCTTTCCCGGGAAAAGTTTTAGCCGAGAATTGAATAGGAGAACTAGTTGCCCTGGCGTGAATTGCCGTGGCAATAGTTTTTTGTCATGCCATCACTTTGTTTTCTCCTTGTAGATTCGTGCATTGTTATAGGCGAGTGCACGAAATTCTTCTATCTCATTGAGATCCATCAAGCGCTTTTGTCCGCACTTTCCCAATCCATATTCACGGTCTTGATTGCCCAAGTCGCCTTGTGCTCGATTTCCACCGGTAGATGACATGTTTTACCATAGACAAGTCGGAAGGGGACATACCTAAGGGTGTTTTGAATGCGGTGCGATATGCCCAAAGTCGTCATCTAGTCTTAATGACCAATCCTTCCTTGAGGGATTTACAACTTTCTCGAGTATTCCCTTCAACTCCCGGTTGGAAATTTTTGCTTGCCCGTTGGTTTGTGGGTGATATGCGGTGGCGATCTTGTGTGATATGCCGAGCGTTGCAACATCTTGGCAATTAGTCATTGTCAAAATGCTTGCCCCCATCGCGATAATTGCTCTCGGCATCCCAAACCGTGTAAATATATTTTTCTGCAGGAATCGTTGCACGGTCTTCGAATCGTTGTTGGGAATTGCAGCTGCCTCTACCCATTTAGATACGTAGTCGACGGCAAGTAAGATGTAGAGGTTGCCGAATGAAGATGGGAAAGGTCCCATAAAGTTGATCCCCCATACATCGAACAGTTCCACCTCGATGATGTTCTGGAGTGGCATCTCATGTCGTCTAGAGATATTGCCCGTCCTCTCGCACCGATCACATTGCTTGTAAAAGTCTTGGGCATCTTTGTACAATGTTGGCCAATACAAACCGGATTGCAAGACTTTGGCATGATGCGAGTTCCTCCAAAATGTCCTCCATAGGGTGAAGAATGGCATTGCCGGAGTACATTCTGTTGCTCTTCTTCAGGGACACATCGGCGTATAACCTGATCTGCACATTGTTTAAACAAAAGAGGCTCGTCCCAAAAGTAACGCTTAGCATCATGGCGGAACCGCTTCTTCCCTTGGTGAGTAATGCCATAAGGAAAAATACCACAAACAAGGAAGTTAACTAAATCCGCGTACCAGGGCATTGCCGAGGCATGTGCTGCCGTTGTGACTGCTCCCAAAATTGTTGAGGTGTTGTGGGTTGCCGAGGCGTCAAGGGTTGCCGAGGCGTCGAGGGTTGCCGAGGCAACTAAAATTTGTTCATCCGGGAATGCATCGCATATCTCTAGATCCGCGTCCTCCTCCCTATTGCGTTCCAAACGTGATAAGTGATCGGCCACTTGATTTTCTGTTCCTTTCCTGTCCTTAATTTCAATATCAAATTCTTGTAAAAGTAATATCCAACAAATCAAACGAGGTTTAGCATCCTTTTTAGCAAATAAGTATTTGATTGCCGAATGGTCCGTATGAACAATTACCTTTGTACCAATTAAATAGGATCGAAACTTGTCAAATGCGAAAACTACAGTTAGTAACTCTTTCTCCGTTGTTGTGTAATTCACTTGAGCACCATTAAGAGTTCTACTAGCGTAGTATATCACATGGAATGTCTTACCTGTGCGTTGGCCTAGGACTGCTCCTACCGCGAAATCACTTGCATCACACATGAGCTCAAAAGGTAGCGTCAAACTGGGTGGAGCGACAATAGGTGCCGAGGCAAGCTTTTTCTTTAGGGTTTTGAATGCTTGGGTGCAAGAATCATCAAAATCGAAGACTTTATCCTGTTCAAGCAGATTACACAAGGGTTTAGTGATTTTAGAAAAGTTATGAATGAACCTCCTGTAAAAACCTGTATGTCCGAGAAAACTTCGAATTCCTTTAACCGAATTTGGTGGGGGTAATCTCTCGATCACGTCCACCTTGGCTTTGTCTACTTCAATTCCCTTGGATGAAATCTTGTGGCCGAGCACTATTCCTTCATCTACCATAAAGTGGCATTTCTCCCAATTGAGGACTAAATCCGTTTCTTTGCATCTTGCCAACACCCTCTCTAAATTGCCGAGGAAGCCGTCGAAGTCATTACCAAAAGCCGAAAAATCATCCATGAAGATTTCAAGGAAGTCTTCGACCATGTCTGAAAAGAGTGCCATCATGCATCTTTGGAAGGTTGTCGGGGCGTTACACAATCCGAACGGCATCATTCGGAAGGCATAAGTGCCGTATGGGCATGTGAAGGTTGTCTTTTCTTGATCTTCTGGTCCTATGGCAATCTGATTGTAACCTGAATAACCATCAAGAAAACAATAAAAGGGTTTACCTGCAAGACGGTCAAGCATTTGATCAATAAAGGGTAATGGGAAGTGATCTTTCCTAGTAGCTTTGTTTAGCTTTCGATAGTCCATACAAACCCTCCAACCGGTCACAGTCCTGGTTGGGATAAGTTCATTATTTTCATTGCTTACCACTGTTATACCTCCCTTTTTCGGTACACATTGTACCGGACTTACCCACGTACTATCAGAGATAGGGTATATAATGCCGGCGTCAAGCCACTTGATGATTTCTTTCATTACAACCCCTTTCATGGCATGATTCAGTCTCCTCTGGGCCTCAATTGAAGGTTTGTGACCATCTTACAAAAAGATCTTGTGCATGCACACAGCCGGGCTAATTCCTTTCAAGTCGGCAATTGTCCACCCTATTGCCTTTTTGTGTAGCTTCAACATCTTGATCAGCTTCTTTTCCTGCTCAGGCTGTAACTTAGAAGAAATAATTACAGGCAATGTATTATCTGTCCCTAAGTATACATATTTTAGTTGCTCTGGCAATTGTTTCAACTCAAGAATTGGTGGTTGTTCAATAAAGGGTTTTTCGATCTTACCTTCCTTACCTGAGTAGTCCAGTGGTTCAAAGTATGTACCTGGTCGGTTGACTAGCCAATTTGCCTCTTCTGGTTGTTCCTCATCGACCGGTTCTTCATACTCCTCATGTTCCTCTTGGTCGGCAATGTAGTTGCCGAGGCAACTAAATTCCTCATCGAAGTTAAACTCTGCCGTGACATGAAGTAGTTGGCATTCTTCTGGATCATCGACATGCCTTAGTGTTTGGAACACATTTAGTTTGACCTGCTGGTCATTCACCCTCATTGTGAGTTCTCCCTTTTCACCGTCGATCAAGGTTCTCCCTGTCGCTAGGAATGGTCTCCCGAGAATGATAGGTGCATGCTCATCTGCTTCACAATCCAAAACAATAAAGTCAGCGGGAAAAATAAATTTATCAACTTTTACCAGTATGTCCTCGATTTTTCCCTCTGGATGCACATAGGATCTGTCGGCTAGCTGCAGCATAACTGTTGTAGGTCTTGGCTTCCCGATTCCTAGTTTCTGGAAAACCGATTTAGGCATCAAGTTTATGCTAGCCCCTAGGTCGCATAGTGCTTTCCTGACATAGTGCTTTCCAATAGAACAGAGTATTGTGAAACTTCTGGGATCCTTCAACTTAGGTGGCATACGATTGTGTAACATTGCCATGCATCCCTCTGTCGCGGCAACTGTTTCAAACTCTCCTAGCCTTGTTCTCTTGGACACAATGTCTTTAAGAAACTTGGCATAGTTTGGCATTTGTTCAATTGCTTCCACCAATGGCAAGTTGATGTGGACTTGCTTTAGGATATCAAGAAACTTCTTGAATTGGTATTCTTGCTTTTGTCGCTTCAACCTTTGTGGGAATGGTGGTGGAAGTCGGATATCTTCAATCCTTTCATTGGTTTGAAACCTGATTGACGGCATTGTCGGGATGTCTGGAGTTGCCGAGGCGTTATCAACTGGGGTTGCCGAGGCATGCCTTTCGCAAGTTGCCGAGGCGTCGTCGGTTGCCGAGGCATGCTTATTGCCGGTTGCCACGGTAATTCCTGGTTCAGCATCTGAGGCTTTGCCGCTAGGTTCGTCTTGATCTTTTTGTGGAGTTTTGTTTGACGAGCGGGTTTGAACCTCTCTAAGTTGTTGGCCACTTCTGGTGGTGATTGCCTTACATTGCTCATGGCCAGTTCCTCTTGCGACTTCAGTATCGCTAGGTAAACCTCCTTGTGGTCTAGTATTCAGATTTTGAGCAAACTGTCCGACTTGATTTTCCAATGATTTGATTGTCGCCTCTTGGTTTTGCAATCTCATCTCGGTCCTGTTAATAAAAGCATCAGTTCTTTTTATGAAATTACTATTCTCAGCCATATAAGATTCATTTTTCATCATAAAAGCATTTAGAGAATTTTCCAAAGAACTAGATGTTGTCGGTTGTTGCTGCGGCATCTGTTGTCGTGGCATATTCTGCTGGAATCCCGATGCTTGTGCATTCTGATTGTTCTGGTTTAGAGCATTGTTGGGATTACTCCATAGAAGCTAGATTCTAGATTCTGCATACATTCAGAAGAATTATGGTTATCGCCACATAACTCACAAAAAGAGTCCATTACCTTGACTTCATGTGTGTTGTTTGGTTTTTGCATGTTCTGGACCATCTTGGTTAAAGCGGCCAATTGTGCCGAAATTGAATCTGATGATCCTAGTTCATGTATTGTGGCTTGGCGTCTAACTCCTCCTCTTCTAGTGGATGGGAATTGATAATCATTCTTGGCCAGCCTGTTTAAGATTTGCATTGCTTCTTCCGGCGACTTATCTAGGAGTATGCCGTTTACCGAGGCATCTAGCATCATCCTTGTTGGTGTATTCACGGTGTTGTAAAACATTGTTACTTGAGTCCACACCGGAAATCCGTGTAGGGGGCATTTGTGTAGAAGTTCTCTATATCGCTCCCAAGCCTCGTACATGGATTCATCATCTGCCTGCCGAAAAGAAGTAATGTCGTTACGAAGCTTATTAGTCAAATTTGTAGGATTAAATCTAGCAAGGAAATCACGACAAAGATCAGTCCAAGATGCTATGGATCCGGCAGGAATGCTATTCAACCATGCTTTCGCCCTATCCCTCAGTGAATAGGGGAATAATCTTAATCGTAGGACATCGGGGGTGACTCCGTGTATCTTGAACGAGTTGCAAATCTCGAGGAAAGATTTCAGATGTTGTCATGCATCTTCAGTTGTTGAGCCGCCAAATTGACCTATTGTGTTGATCATATTAAACATTACCGGTTTCAACTCAAAGTGGTCGGCTTCAATTTCGGGTGCGACAACTCCTGGTTTAAGTCCATCAAGATCTTCTTCAAGATAGTCTCGAATAGTTCTGTTTCGTGCAAGAATCACTCCTCCTCCTGCTCGAACATCTTGATTCATATTGCCGTCTTGATTTGCCATTGCTTCTCTTATCCTTCGTCTAAGTCTCTGTAAGGTTCATTCGATTTCTGGATCAAAGGGATATTCTGGTGAAGTCGGTCTCCCCCTGGTCATATACCAATGCAAAACCAAAGTTTGTTAGCCCTTTGAATTTTAAACAAGAAAAATAAAAAGAAAGTGCAAGAAAGTAAAAACAAAGTCGCTATTGCCAATCCCCGGCAACGGCGCCAAAAACTTGTCGCGCGTAATAAGTGCTACGAAAATGTGCAAGTATACACATCGCAAGTTATAGTATAAAAGATATCGTCTCCACAGGGATTGGTGCTACTTCAAGAATCTAGTCTCTTGCACTGTAAAAAGTAAAAACACAAGTAAAAGATTATATAAGTTTAACTAATCTAGAAAGCAAATAAGTAAAAGAAAAGATGAATTCAATTGAGAGAGATAGGCCAGGTTATCGTGAGTTGAGGTGTGATAGCCGATTGGATCGTCTTGGTAAAAGAGTGCACGGGCAACTCAGTTGCCGTGGCAACTTGCACAACGGGGTTGCCTTGGCGACTAATTGATGGTTGCCTGGGCGACTAGTTGGGCAACTACTTGGGCGACTGGGCAGCAACTTCAAGATTCGGCGGAGCGTTCTTCAATGGTTTCTTCTTATCCCTAAGTCGAAACTCTAGCTACTTGTGCATGCCTTGATAATACATCCCTGCGTGAATCAAGGGTGAACAACAACCAATCTTGCGCTCCTCTTAGCCGTTGAAATCCTTAACTTATTCCTAAGCCGGATTAATCTTCACTATCATTGGATTGCATAAAGATCATATTCATTCGTTTCTTGAATCTAACTCTCCCGATATTAGATAAATGGATGAAATTACGAGATCCTCTCCCAATTCACTCGCAAACAATAATAAGAACCAAGAATTAATAAACCTTGAAATAGAAAAGTGCAAACTCTTATTACCTAAACAAAAACCAATAGTTTCTCACAACCACAAAACAAAATAACCATAGCCAAGTAAATTTAGTTCATGGCTAGGTTCCAAAGAAACACAAGATAAACAATCCCTAGCATGAACCCAATCGAACAAGGAAGAAAAGCTGAAGCTTGTCGAAAATTCCCCTTTGCTTCCTCTCTTGGTCTTGTCGAAATTCCCTCTTGCTCTCTCTCAAGTTGTCGAAATCTCCTATCTATTTATAGGGCTAGGCCAAAGTCCTTCTTTGAGGAGGAGTTTGAGTTGGAATTAAATTATCTTTAAAGAATATAATTCTTTATTATAATTTTATTCCTATTAGAACTTCTCCTATCTTCTTGGAATTTAATTCTTCTTTAATCTCTGCATGGAAATCAAATTCCTTTGGGCTTGGGCCTTGGTCCATGTCATCTTGGGCTTGTAAAGTCATTAATTTCGACATCCCTGTTGCATTTTCTCTTTCTCGACAATTGCCATGGCAACTGGCTCGGCGTCTCCTTCATGCATTGCCCTTGCAACTAGCTCGGCATCTCCTTCATGCATTACCCTGGCAACTAGCTCGGCATTGCTTTGGCAAGTGATCCTGCACATACACACACAAAGCACACCAAAGCAGCATCTTTTCCACAAAAACTACCAAGTTATGTAATCAAGCTCAATGATGGAAGGAAACATGGATTAATGCATGAATGGCTAACTATGCAACTAATATGAGCCTAAGTCTAACAATAATATGAGTAAAAAGGGTAAGAAAAATAGTACTTTTGAACACTTATCAACGCTCTATTTTATTACCCTTTGACTCACATACACAATATCAAACTCTAACCGCAGCATTTTCCAGTGAGCCATTCTACTAGTCAACGTTGGTTCTTCCATCAAAAACTTTAATGGATCAAGTTTAGATATCAACCAAGTAGTATGGTATAACATCTACTGTTTGAGTCTACAAGTTACCCAAACAAGCGTACAACATAACTATTGAATTGGCGAGTACCGAACTTATACTCTGTAAACTTTTTACTCAAGTAGTAAATGGCTCTTTCTTTCTTTTTTTTTCGGAATCATCATGTTGCCCTAGTACGCACCCCATTGAACTTTTATAGACCATCAAATAAAGAATTAATGGTCTATCTAGAACTAGTGCCACTAGAACTGGAGCATTTTTTATACATTTCTTGATCTTGTCTAGCGTCTTGTGACATTTCTCATCCCATACTCCTGGATTATTCTTTCAAAGAATTTTGAATAGTGGATCATATTTGTCGGTCAACTGAGAAATAAACCGAAAAATGTAATTCAACCTTCCTAAGAAGCCTCGAACTTCTTTTGTGTAAGAGGAGGTGGAAGATTCTGGATAGCTTTCGCCTTGTCTAGATCAATTTCAATTGCTTTTCTGCTAACCACAAAACCAAGAGTTTTCTAGATGTAACCCCGAAGGTGCATTTATTCGGATTGAGTTTCAATTGATACTTTCTCAATCTTTGGAACAAATTTCTTAAGTTTTGAATATGATCTTATTCAGTATGGGATTTGGCGATCATGTCATCCACGTACACTTTAATTTCCTTGTGCATCATGTCAAGGAAAAGGCTTACCATGGCTCTCTGATACGTTGTCCCTACATTCTTTAGTCCAAAAGGCATCACCCTATAGTAAAATATGCCCTACAAGGTTATGAATGTCGTTTTTTTCCATATCTTCTGGATTCATCTTTATCTGCTTGTACCCTGAGAAGCCATCCATGAAAGAGAACCATGAGTGTCCCGATGTATTGTCAACCATAATATTTATTTAGGGCAAAGGAAAATTATACTTTAGACTTGCTTTGTTGAGATCCCTATAGTCTACACATATATGTACTTTTCCATCTTTCTTCGGTACCGTGACTACATTGGCTACCCATTCTAGATATTTAGCCACCTGGAAAGACCCCACCTCAATCTGTTTCTTTACCTCTTATTTGATTTTTAGTACCATATTCGGTCTCAATCTTCTGAGCTTTTGTTGAACCAGTTTGTATTCTGGCTTTATAGGTAACTTGTGTACCACTATGTCTGTATCCAATCCTAGCATATCTTGATAGGACCAGGCAAAGTTGTCCTTAAATTCTCGCAACAAATCGATCAACTCTTATCTTGTTTTTGGTGAGAAAGCAGTATTGATCTTACCTCTCTTTTTGTTTCACCAGTACCCAGATTCAAAATTTTCATTTCTTTTTTGTGAGGTAAGATATGTTTTTTTCTTTTTTTCTACAAACCTCAGTAATTCATAAGTGATTTCATATTTTGCCCCATCTTCACACTCATTGAATTCTATTGACACACGAGCCGCTCAAAATCTATTTCAAGATTAGGTTCATAATCATTCATGCAATTTATAATTGAGGACCAACAAAGAATGCATATTTCTAATGGAATGTAAAAAACAAGAAAAATGTTTGCCATTTGAGAATTGAAAAGAAAGCATCATTATTGAAGTAAACTTGCATAACAACCCTTTACAAAGGATTGCTTGTGCTCGCGGGCAAAAGCATATGGTAGTTCTTGGCATTACTCTATTATTGTTTTAAAAACTACGAGAAGATCTTCCATGGTCCAATTGGTGAGTGTTTCCCAGAAAAGTACGGATGGATTCCTTCCAGAAATTTCTGAGCTTGGGAGCCCTCAAATATACCATTTACACATAGTCTTTCTATGATCTCACCAAGATCTCCCATTCATACAGTTTCCTAGTCTTTCTGATATCTTTCTCCAACTGTTTTTCCATATTCTCAAACCCACGGTACTAGAAAGTGCCCGTTAAGTCAGGGAAAGTCATGGGCTCAAAGGAAGTATCAACCCCAAGGAATCAGGCTCTCCTTCTATCTTCCCATTTTTTAAAATCATTTTTCCTCTGTAGAATATTGGTGATGCGTAAAATAAAGTATGCGCAATTAGAGCAAGTATACTTGTCGCACAAGTAATAAAGTGATAAGTATCGAGTGTCGAACCCACATGGATTGGAGTGATAAACTCAAAGCAATCACACTTAAGAGTTAGTAAAATAATAATGGTGTGGTGATAGAAATAATACTATAAACTAATGTTATGGAAAATAAAAGTAAAGTGAAGCAATTATCAATAACAAACAGATGTTGTAGCAAAGATTCAGATAATTATGGATGTTAGGTTTGTTAAGTAGGAACTATGCTAATTACCGTTCGAATGTTAAACAGTTGGCAATACATGTCTACGTAAACCAATTAGATCTTTATCTATCCAACAAGGTTTTCTAATAACTCATAGACTCTCTCGATACTTAGAAGTACAACAAGATGCTATGGCAATACATGTCTGCGTGAACCCTAACAACTTATTATTTATTCAAGTTCCCCTTATTAGTCGTTGAAATCCTAAAATTATGTCTAAGCCAGATTAGGACCAGGTTAACAGCTTAGCCCCACTGTTCACATTTGTCTAACTTAACTATTTCGATATTAAGCCACAGATCAATAATAAAAAGGCTTCTCTCGATAGCTCTTACAATAATTATGCATGAAGAACAATGCATAGGATAGATAAAGGAAAAAACTATAACATTGAACAAGTAATTAAACCATAGAATCCTAAAACAATAAAACCCAACAAAAAGTATTTAACTCATGTCTGAGCAAATAACTACCATAATAAAAACAATTAAAACTATAGCAGTTGATAAAGCAAGAGAGAAAAAGAATCAAAAGATCCTAAGATTTCTTTTTTGTGCCCTCGAATTGTTGCTGTAGTGCTCTAAACTCCTAAAACCTTTCTCGATAGCTTTTCGTTGCTTGGAGGCTCCTTTTAACCTTCGACAATGGTGGTTCTCTGATGAAGAAGACTAAGGGTTGTTCTTCCTAAAATAAAAGCTTCTCTGCGTATTTGTGCATTAAGTGCATTCTCTATTTAATTGTTTACCTTGATGTCTTTATATAGAGATGATTCTCTTAGGGTTTTGAAAACCCTAAAGTGCAAGTAATCTTTTCATGAGGATCTTGCTTTTCTACTTCATTAATTGCTCAATAAAAGAATATCTTGTCACATACTTTTAATAAAATATCATGCAAAGTGGATCTTTGCTTTCCACATCATTAATGTCTCAAAAAAGGAGAGGGGACCACACATTAAATTACATTAAAGGCTCCAAGATTTTTCTCCAGCGGCACAGCGAATGTTGTAGCTTCCAGTCCAGCACGAGATAATTCTGCTCCAATGTTCCAGTGCTCCACTGCTCTATTACTTCCTACGTAAACACCACTAAAAACCACTACCTTTTCCATTAATAGCACCAATATATATATAAACATTAAGGTCAAGTACCAAAACTCAATAACTATATGCAAACTACTCCTAAATGTAACAATATGCTTTCAAACACATACAATATGATAAGTAAAAGGGTATAAAATATAGGTTCTTTATGCACTCATCAAATACCCCTAAAATTGAACTTTCGCTTGTCCTGAAGCAATGCAAACTAACCTAAACTAATGAAAACAACATATCATTTCCAAGGTTCTAACTAAGCTATGGATTCAAAAGTTCCGAGACATGCTGCAACATAAATTCAATCCTCAAAAAATTAAAGATATGCAATATAAGAGAGCTCAAAGATTTGTTCCTAGGATCGATTCTACTGTAGGTGCATTGTATGTTGTGTCGCATGCAATCATCACTTAATGGCCTGAGAAAAATTTAAGGATTGATCTATATTATTGCCTTAGCATTTTCTTTTTCTCTTAAGCACAATATTGTACTCCCATCATTCTTTATAAGTTTATTAAACTGTATCACTGAGGCTTCAGCTTATCACAACAACTCTTCAGACCTGAAGATGGAGTGGAGCAAACAGCCCATCCCTAAGCTCTACTAGCAGAGTCATCATGTGAAGAATTTCATTCACCCTTATGCCAATACTAGTGTTCCTACCAGGGAAAATTAAATGGAGCAAACACAACTTACCTAGTGTACTAAGCTAGCAATATGCATAGAAGAGTGTCCCTCAACAGTTTGCCTTTGGCATCAAGATTAACAATTAATTTTCTCATTATTCTTTTTCTTAATTTTTCAGGGAGTTTAATCAAGCCTTTTATTTCTACATTGTACTCAAATTATTAACATCACATTATGCTTTGGCATCAGAGAGTCGACCTAGAATTTCCCTAAGGCTTCTTAGGTTTTTAGAAAGCATGCAACGTGTGAGATAAAAGCTACAACAGTTTCAATTATAAGTCCAAATCAGGAAAGCTCTTAACATCTTGCAAAAAAATTAAGCATAGGTTCATCATAGGAATATCATGATCAACACAACAAAAATTGAAAATCTAATAGAACCATAGATAAGGGAACCCTAAAAATAAACTAGGCTATTTAAAATCCTAAAAATTTAATATTTTACCTAATATATACATATGACAGTACTCCTCCAAACTTGAGAGAAGCATTGTCCCCAATGCAAAAAAAAGAAGAAAAGAAAACATAATATAAACATGCAATATGAAAAACTAAAAGAAAAAAGCAAAAACTAAAAAAATGTCACCTAAGGAGTTACTGATGGTGGAGAAGGTGTAGTTCATTGCGCCTGGCTCTTAGTTCTCATTCCAGTATAGGGCGCATAAGGTGCAGGCTCTTCAACAGCCTATGGTGCAGCAGAGATAAAAAAACAGGTTGAAGATTAGGGCACAAGAAATTTAGGGCGTAGCTTGGACACGGAAGAAAAGATAAAAAAGCAGGTTTGGCTTAAAAAATTCTCTCATTAGCTTTTAGGGTTTTTTTTGAATGATATGAGATGAAAAGATTTGGTTTTGATGTTTAAGGTGTAAAGGTGGGAGATTTTGGAAGTAAAGTAATTAATGTGGGTTTATGGGAAAGTGAAAAAAATCCTAGAAAGTAAAAGAGATGTTGTAGGGTTTTAATGATGAGGGAAGGGAAGAGAATTTTTTCCATTAAATGCAACTTATTCTCTTCCCTTTTCTTTTCCTTTTGCTGCTCAAATACCCTAAAATATTTAGGAACCAATAACGCCAAGAATAAACTTTTCTCCAAATCCAAAAAAATCAATCTTCTTTCTTGCTTTATGGCTGTAAAATAAACCATAGAAAAATAAGGGAAAATTAATCAACTCAATGCTGAAGCATAAAAACGAAAAAGTAAAGTTCAAAACATAATAAAGCAAATGAAAAAATAAAAATAATGCAGAAAAATAAAAGAGGGGGTGAAGCGGTTTAAGCATCATGATGTGTTGGGATGATGGTTGTTTTCGATACTTCTTATAGTCGATCCACATTCTCCATTGAGTGACAATTCTTCCCAAAAGAAATTGAGCCAAGGTCCTTGAAACTATTTCCTCTTGTGAAACCGTGGTGGAGATTTCTTTCTTTCTTGTTCCTTTGTAATCCATACATACTCTCCACCTTGCTATTGTTTTTGAAGGCATCAATTGTTTGATGGAAAAGATTATACCAACACCCAACCATTTGATTATTTCATTCTCACCGACTTTTCCATCGTTGGGTGTAGCCTTCGTTGTTGTAGCAATTGTTGTTCTAGCTAATTGCTATGACAATCCTCTGTTAGGATCTTGTGTGATTCAATTGAAGGATCAATTATTTCAAAGTTTTTGAGTATCCAACCACCACTTTCTTAAAGCGTTTCAAACATCTCCATCAGTAGAGATTTTGGAGCAGCACCAAGATTGGAGGGAATCACCATGAATAAAGTGTCATCTACCAATTGAGCATACCCTAGCTTTGATGGTATCAAATCTTGCACGTGGTCTTGACATTGTGGATAAGAGCAATCCAAATATTGTTGCTCCAACATCAAAATTGTTGTAACATTCTGAGCATCAGATTCCTCAGACTTTGTTGTGGCATTACTCTTCTCAGCCTCATCGAGTGTTGTTATGTCATTGCTCTGTTTAGGCTCCTCAAGATTTGATGTGGCAACTCATTGTTCAAGCTCATCCATTATTGGGCATTCTTTCTCATGCTCTTGACTTGAAAGTTCTAGTTGTTCCCCACACATTGGGGAGATCTTTTCATATTGCCCCTCGTCCTCTTGACTTGGGATTTTAGTATCCCCTTGAACTGATTGCTGTGGCATGCTATGTAAGATATTTAAAATCTCAGCTCTATTATTTTCAATATTTCTCAATGTTTCAGCAGAACTTTGAAGTTTAGCATTCATCCAATCTTTCATAGCCTCTATGGATTTTAATTGCTCTTGATGACTACTGTGTTGCTGCAGCATTGGATTGAATGTTGGTGATGCATCATGATTATAAGGTGCATATAAATTGTCACCCTCTTTAGCATTCCATAAGAAGCTTGGTTGCTGATGAGGACTACTTTGCCATGACATATGTGCTGCAGTAGCAAAGCTATTATCGTCATAAAATTTTTTAGCTCCTTGATAATACCACAAATGTTTTTGCTACTGGTTACACCGTTGGTTGTAGGCGTCAAGGTGGTCTCTGACACTTATTTTATGGTCCTCCTTATAGCATTATGCATTAAGATTGTATGGGCAATTTCCCCGCAAATATAGCCCTCTACAATAATCACAAGAATTTACCACGACATGCACTCTTTGTGCTATTGAGAGACATGGAAAAGCATTATCTCCATAAAAATTATCCATTCTTCTCTCCTGAAAGGCTCCATTGGTTGGGTAGAGGTTGTCAAGGATGTGTGTAAGATACTCTCAAATAGATCAACCTTTACCTCCCTTCATGTTGATGTTCCTTCAACTTGTAACACACCTAAAAAATAATAATAATAAAAAATAAGAGTTAGAACTAAAACTAAAAAAATTTAAGCGCAATTACTAAGATATTATCAATTTCTAATCCCCAACAACGACACCAAAAACTTGATGCATAAAATATAGTATGCGCAATTAGAGAAAGTATACCCATCGCACAAGTAATAATGTGATAAGTATCGAGTGTCGAACCCACAAGGAGTGGAGTGATAAACTCAAAGCTATCACACTTAAGAGTTAGTAAAATAATAATGGAGTGATGATAGAAATAAAACTATAAACTAATGTTATGGCAAATAAAAGTAAAGTGAAGCAATTATCAAGAACAAAGAGATGATGTAGCAAAGATTCAGATAATTATGGATGTTGAGTTTATTGTAGAGGAACTATGCTAATTATCGTTCGAATTTTATAACAGTTGGCAATACATTTCTGCATAAACCAATTAGATCTTCATCTATCGAAAAGGTTTTTGAATAACTGCTAGACTCTCTCGATACCTAAAAGTAACAACAAGAAGCTATGGTAATACATGTCTCCATGAACCCTAACAACTTATTGTTTATTCAATTTCCCCTTATCAGTCGTTGAAATCCTAAACTTATGTCTAAGACGGATTAGGAGTAAGTTAACAGCTTAGTCCCACTGTTCACATTTGTCTAACTTAACTATCTTGATATTAAGCCACAGATCAATAATTATGCATGAAGAACAATGAATAAGATAGATAAATGAAAAAACTTGTAACGCCCTGAAATTGGGCCTAGATGTGGGCTGGATCGGGTAAGTGGTTCGGGAGAACCAATTTAGACAATTCAAATAGTTTTGGGAATTTTATTTTATAAAAATTGATTTTTGGGTAAAATAAAATATGGAAAAACACTAGAAATTACTTAATTAATATTTTAAGTAATTTGGAAAATTCAATTTGAGGCAATTATATTTGATTTTAAGACATTTTAGTCTAGTGGCTAAATTGGAAGTTTTCAAAACTATTTTTGGTGACTAAATAATAAAAAGGTCAAAACTTAGAATCTTTAAGGATATATTTGACCAATGTTTTCAACATTTTCTCTCTTAATTTAGGTTATTTTAAAGGTATTTTTAAATGGTTTTGTAAATAAATAAAATGGAAATTATTAAAAGAATTTTTTAATTGCCAAAAACACTTTCTTATGTAACTACTTTTCACCCAACTTTTTTCTCTCAACTTTCTCAGCAACCAAACTAGGATTTCTAATTGGTTTCTTCAAATTCTATTGCAAAATCTCTTTGGATTTCATCAAAGCTTGGCCAATTAAGGGAGAAATCAGCAATTATAGGTGATTTTTGTTTCTCTCCTCTAATTAAAGGTTCTTTATTGAAATTACCAAGTTCTTGATCCTTTGTTATTGTTTTATGTTAAGGAATTATGATTTTAAGATGAATTTAATGATTAAATTGAGTTTTCTTGGAAACTTGTTGGAAATTGATTTGGATCTGTTTTGGTGTTGAATCTAATTGATTTAGATCTCTATTTGGATGTGTTTTAATGTTGAAAGAATTGATTAATCAATGAAATCCCGAAACTATGTTAATTGTTAGTTTCATAGGTTGGATATAGTTGGTTTTTGGGTTGATCTTCGTGCTGTAGTGATGCTGGAGGTATAAGGACGTGTTTAAGAATTTTTGGATGTTAATTGATGTTGTAAATGTGCTTGAACAGTTAAATGTTGGTTGGGCTTTGTTTAGGCAAGGTTTGATGGTGTTCTTGATAGTTTTAGAGGGGTGTTTGAATGAATCTTGTGAGGTGAAGTTGTGTTTGTTGGTTGCTGGAGGTTTGTGTTACAAATATGTCTTTTAATCCTCTTTTTTGATTGGGTAAAACAATGGAGTTGAATCCTTTGGCTTTTGAAGAAGGTGCGGAAGCTTTGAAAGCTTGATTCACACATCGGTAAGCAAGCATTGGATTGTTGGTGAGTGGAAAAGTGTTTTACTGCTGTTAAAAGGTTTGAAAAGGAGTTGTGGGAGTTTAGATAAAGTTTGATACACTTATCTAAGCTCAGAAGTAAGTATCGGTTGAGCTTTCTCTCGATTTTTGTTTTGCAAAATAAAATCTCATGCACATGTTGATGGTTTTATTTACTCACTGTATTATGCATGTTTTGAAAGTGAGATGTTGCAAATGATCATAGATGATGGCTTTTGAGAATTGCACATGGTTTATGAAAATATTTTTGAGAATAATGAAATACATGGTTTAATGTATTTGTGTTGGTTTGATTTGGTGCATATGTAAAACAGTGAGGTAATGTTGTTTATTGAATATATTGGCAACTGACTATGTTTAAAATGATATCGGATATAGTTGGCTAGCCATAGGGTTTAGAGTGCACTATAAAAAGTCGCCTCATGTATGTCGAGGGGTGTTAAGTGTCTGAAATTTCCATCATGAGAAATGCAGCGGTTGAGGTGGGTAAATGTTCCATTTTCTCCCGCTGGTGGATTTATACATCCAAACCATAGAGTTGGGTAAAAGTTTCATTACTCCGGTTTGAACCGTTGAGGTGGGCAAGTGTACCGATGTGAAGTGGTCATGGGAACCACTTGAGAAATCTATGTATCTGATGTGTTTTATGAAATGAAAAGTTGTTGGTTTTGAGTCACTTGAAATCCAATATATGAGATAATGTATCATGAGAAATGGATTTTATTTGTATAATATGATTTATATATGTGTTACTATTTAAGCTTGTTATAAGGGTGTTGTGGAGTGAAGCTTAAATTGAGGTAGATATTGAATCCATGATACATGTGTTGAAAATGATTTAAATGTGCATATTTGAGATGATATGAAAAGCATGATATGTATTGCCATGAGATAATTACATGTGGTTTGAATCAAATGGTTTTAAAAGCATTGATAAGTGTTTTTGCGATTTCCTCACTAAGCTTATAGCTTACGCTCTCTTTTCCTCATCCATGTAGAGAAATAACCTTCTCAGGCAGCACGTGAGCAAGCGAGGATCCAAGGGTCGATACATTACTGTAACACCCCGGTTTTGGGCTTAGATGTTTTAAAGGTTGGTTCGAAGGTCCGGTGGACCGGTATTAGCGTTTCGGGTCAGTTTTGGGATTAAATTGGTTTAAATATTTTTAAAGGTGATAAAATTTAGGAAAAATATTCTAAATCATTATTAATTATATTAAGGATAATGGTGAAATCAATTTTGGAAAATTAGATTTGAAAATCAGACATTTTGGGTTGGTGACCAAAATGCAAGTTTTGAAAACTGCTTTCAAAGGTGACTAAAATGAAAAGTGTCAAATTCTTAGAATCTTTAAAGAGATATTTTACCAAGTTTTTTCTGATGATTTCTCCCTTAATTAAAGATATTTTAACATGTGTTTTAAAGTTAATTAAAAAGGGATTTTAGTTAAAAAGTTAGTTAAGCTCTTTAAAGAAAATTCATGTAACTTTTCTCTCCACTCTCCCCTCAGCCAAACACTCAAGTTTTCATCAAAATCCAGAGGTGAGAAGTCTTTTAACTTGTTTTATGATTGGTAATTGATTAATTAATATTGTTTTTACAAAATCTCATCTAAATCTTGTGTTTTCTTAGCTTTTATCAAACCAATTGAGGGAGAAATCTCACAATAGGGGTAAGTTCTATGATCTCCTCTATTGTATGGTTCTTTACTGGAATTCCCAAGTATTTGATCCTTGATTTATTGATTGTAAACTAATTTTAATGATTTATCAATGTTTGATTGAGTAAATTGGGTAAAATTGATGTAACAAGGTAATTTTCGAAGTGGATCTGATTTCCATTGTTGAAGATTGACTTAATACATATTTTGGATATATTATGTTGTTGATAAGTTGTTTTTATCAATAGAATCCCGAAACTCTTGGATCTCTAATTGTTTAGGTTGTTAGATTTGAGTTTTTGTGATGATATTCGAGTTTAATCTTTGTTGGAAGTAAAAAGATGTTGGGAAAGGGTTTTTGGATGTTAATTGATGTTGATTGATGAGTTGAATCATTGTTTTATGGATGGGTTAAGTTTCAGAAACGTTTGATGATGATTTCGGTTTATTTCGGATGGTTTCTAAGTGAGCAACCTAAGAGTTGCGGGGTTTTGCTTTGAGGCAGTGGTTTGAATGCATAACGATGCATTTATCCTCTGGTTTTATGTGTTTAAAACAGGGGATAATCAAGGCGACGAAGCTTGATGTTGTTCTGTTGCTTTCCGGGAGCTTGTATAGCGTTGGCAAGGAAGGCGAAGCATATCGGTGAGTGGAAACTGGTTTTAAATGCTTTACAAAGGTTTTAAAAGGTTGTAGGTAGTTTAGGGTAAACGTGAAGAACTTACCTAAGCTCAGAAGTAAGTTTCCCTTATTTTGCTCTTGAATATCGGCTTGGATATAAGCATGTTGTTTGCATGTTTTGGGGGACAAACATGGTGTGATTTACTTGCTGGAAATGCATGATTTTGAGTACATATGCAAGGGTTAAAAAGTATATTAAATGTTATTGAGCATTGGTATTCATTCCGGTTGGGAATGGTGTTACTGCATTAGCAATGAGATTTGCATATGTGATGTTTTGTTTAATGTATTGTAAAGCAATATGTAAATGGTATATTGGATATGTGACTTAGTGATATGTCATAGGATTATAAGTGCACTATAAAATATGAACAAAATCGATCGTGGCTATGGGTCCTTGAGATATGGCGATTTAACAAGGCCACTCAGACTGTTGGGACCTCATTTGGGGCATGCGGTTTAACTAGGCAACCCAAATTGATGGTGATCATGCCGTTTATTTAGGCAAGGTCAAAACACTTGTGGTTTAACTAGGCAAGGGTGAAATCTCACAGTTTAACTAGGCGAGGATTTCATATCTTTCGGTTTAACTAGGCAAGGTTTGGGATATCATGCTGTTTAACTTGGCATGGTATGAGAGATCCGTGTATCTGATATGTATAGGATAGAGGTAGTCTATCTGGGTCACTATAAATGCCAATATATGGGAAAGTTCATGGGTTGAATACATTTTAAATGCTTTGGGATTTAAGCATGGTTTATGATGTAATGCTTTAGAGATTTAAGCATGGAATGTACATGGTGTTGCATAATGGTTATTATGTTTTGATTTAGTTGGAATCATTTAGAAATGCTTTGGTTGTAAGCATGTTTTTGGAAAACAAACATTTGGTTTTCAATTGGTTTTAAATGTATCATTGTAGTCTGAGCATCCTCACTAAGCAAGTGTGCTTACGCTCTCTTTTTCCTAATGATGCAGAACATTAAGGCTTGGGGCAACAGGAGGCAAGTCTAAGTGATCCAAGGACAATTACAAGTTTGAGTATGAACTCGGTTTATGTTTCCGGTTAATAAGGCAATGTGTTTACCATGGTTTTTGGGAGTTGTAATTTTGTTTCCTTATGGATTTTGAGTATGTTTCTATGCTGGATTTTGAGGATGGTTTGATGCTGTTAAGTTTGATGTTAACCCTAGCTTATAATTGTGGATGATTGGTTGTTAGGTATGCATCTAGAGCTTCCTTGTTGATTGCCATGTTGTGATGGTTTGAGCAAGTCTATTATGTTGTGTTGGCATGTTGCTTATGCTGAGAATGGACTATTTGTGCATTTTGGTATGTTTGGCAAAGTGGTTTAGGAAGCATGCCTCTAGAGTGATCTTTTCATAGCATGGAATTGATTTGGTTGTTTAATCTTAGCATAGATGTGAGTTTGTATAATTATGTTTGTTTCTATGCATGTATGCAAGTTGCTAGGACCCAAAGGCATCTAGATTCGAGTGAAAAACCAACTAAATTTGACATTACAGGCCTAGGCGAACCGATACGCAGAGGACCGTATCAGTATGCTAGGCAATTTTGGATAGGGTGTTTCGGTACGGGTATAGGTATTCCGATACGCTTTATGGTTACTAAAATCTCATCTTTTTGGAACGAGCCTGCGTACCAAAATTGTAACGACCCGATTTCGAAAATTTGAGTGTTAGATTTGGTCGAGGCTTAGGCCTCATATTTGGATCGTGTTTTTGGGCTTTTAAAAGCCTTTTGTGCTAGCATGCCTTTGTTGGGATCAAGTGGTTGTTGGGTTATGAAGAGAGAGGGAAGGGTATCATGGTAAATACCTAAATGGAAGAGTTTGGGGGGGGGTAAGGCTTTTTTTCTGCACCTATGCAGGAGGTGAGATCATCTTGCTTTAATATCTTCATCTCCCTTTTCCAACTTGTTTCCCCACCCAAAACACATCCAACAAAGGTAGGATTTTGAGAGTTGGTGTTGTGATTCACGTTTATCTCATTGAAGGAAGTTTTACCAGCTTGTAAGGATCTACATTTCAAAGTAAGGAAGACTAGTTTTGGTGGAAGAGTGTGTTTTGGTGGGGGTTGACGAGGGAGAACGAGAATGGGTGTTTAGGAGCTTTATTCCTGTAAAGGCTTGAGTTTTAACTCCCCTAATTCTCCCTTCAAAGTAGTGACACGTTTGGTAACATCTCTTGTAGTGAAAGAGGTTGGGAGCTCATCCAAGGCTCAAGAAGGGAGGAAAGCTTGAAGCTTTGGAAGAAATCCCTGTGTTATCAGCTAAGCTAAGGTTAGTACACTACTAACTCTCATAGTTTCATGGAAATCATAAAGTTAAGCGTTGAAGCATGATTGGGTGTTTTTGGCTTTGATTAAGCTTGAGTGGTTGTTAATGGTAAATCTTGAAATTATGGTTGCAATGGCCTAAAATCGCTAGTAATTCACTTAATACTATCATCATAACTCGAGGAATGGTTTGGGGTTTAACCTTGGGGGTTAAATAGGGTTTCTAGGTGAAACCCGCACCCAGAGTTTGAAATTGGGGATCGCGTGTCAGTACGGGGACCAGAGTATCGGTACGCCTTAGTGTAAAATGGAAGAGTTGTAAGGGGAGTACCGGTACGCCTCCTCGTGTATCGGTACCCCTTGCATGTTAAGAATTCCAGTAATGGTTTGGCGTATAGGTGCGCAAGGGGCGTATCGCTACACACTGTTACATTGCCTAGGAGAGTCTTAGCGGGGGTAGATCGGTACGGGGCAATCTTAGTACCGATGATGCGTACCGGTACGACATGGAGCGTATCTGTATGGCTTGAGAGTCCAGTTCGTTCGAACCTAAAATGAGTATCGGTACTTATGACCGAGAACCGATATATAGAGTGGCGTACCGATACTCGTTGGGCATTCTGCCCAAGGAATTTAACTTTATGTTTGGGGGTTCTATAATTCAAGGCAAAGGGCCCTGAGGGTCTTTTAAGGTGTAAAATGAATACTAAAACTAAGAAACTGAGATCTTAACCCCATATGTGAAATAATTGGCTAATAACTTGGTAAATATTGGGTAAACCGTGTGAGGTAGTAACCCATAGGGATTCTTGGTGGATCAAATCGAGGCTATGTGGTAGTTAGGGTCTTTGCTGTGTGCTGAGGGACGTCTAGGTAGTTGAGTCATCCCCTTTTGTTGGGATTTGGATACCCTAAGTGTGTTGCAACACCTTGAAGATTCTCGAATATTGGATCCCGATGCTTTGTAGACGCGGGCCTCATTCAAAGATGCTTGAAGTGAGATTCCAAGCATGGATGTAGGATCCCGATGCTATGTGGACGCAGGCCTCATCCCTTGAGTATAGGATCTCGATGCCATGTAGACACGGGCCTTACTCGTAGTGTAAGATCTCGATGCTTTATGGGCGCGGGCTTCACTCAAGTGTAGGATTATGATGTTTTATGGACACGGACCTCACTTAATATGGTTGGTGTTATCTGTGTGATGCTAGGTAAATGTATGAGGTTCTAGTATGAGCTGTGTGCGTAATCATACATTCATAATGCCATGTGTTTAGGCGGTTATGGTATCGTCATTGCTATATTGCCATGATATCATTCCGTTGCATTACTTTATTTATGATTTGCATGAAGTATGGTTGAGTGACGGTGTATCCACTGAGCTTGTTAGCTCAGCGTTCAGAACCGTTGTTTTTGTTCACAGGTTAGTAGGTTATCGTAAGGCTTGAATGAGCACCATCAAGGTTTGGATTTCAGCATCGACTCTAGCGTTTAGTACAAATACTAGATGTAATGGACTATGTATTTCGTAGGACCCTATATGTATTTTGTAACTCTTATTTTGTATTAATCGGTCAAAGTCGAATGTTTTAATATTCGTAAGTGGAGCTCTGTAGTTACTATTTTAAACATCTAGATTTGACTATGTTTTCAATGTATGAATTTATGTTTTATTAGACTTATTATATTGGGCTTGAAAAAGAACAATTTTAACAGTATAGATTTTAGGCTTAGGGCCCAACTGTGACATCCGAGTCAACCGTGTTATAGAAACACTGTATGACCGTACCGGTACGGTGAATTAAGAAATTAAATGGGATTTTTGTATTCGAAGTGGCGTATTGGTACGGTGCCTGGTGTACCGAAATGAGTTGCAATTCCGTATCGATACGATCCTTAGCGTATCGATACAGAGGCAGTTAAATTTGTTAATGTCATGGAAAGGTAATTTTGGTTTCTTTCATTTTAGTCCCCGGATCTTGTTTTATCAATTGAATAGTACGGATGATCGTATTAAGTTGATTTTAAAAATGTAAGCATGGAATATATATAATTAAAGGATGGTAATATAAAATTTTGTAAAGTCCCCGTATATTGCTAAAATTACAATTTAGTCCTTAGATTATAGTTGTGTCCAATTGGATATCGATTCGATGCCTAATTGGGTTGAGTTCTCACCTGTGAACAGTATGTACATGTAGGAAAGTAATAAATCATCTAGACAAGATAAAAGAAAAAAATAGTCGCATTTTGGTCTCATCTTCCCGGTTTACTTCGGTAAACCTAATGTAGCTTGCTCGATTCGGTCTTGCGACTAGGCCGGGTTGAGGAGTTACATTTGTTGGTATCAGAGCTAGGTTTACAAAAAGTTGGGATGTTGTTGTTTGATTGTTTGATTAACTGACGTTGTTCGGGTTACACAGTGATTGCGTATATATTCAGTGATTGTTTAATATCATGTTGGGGTATGAATTGGGGACACATTGCCTATTACTGAGGTTTTAAAGTGCGTTTAAAAGTTGTCTTGGATCTTTGCCTAATGCTAGCCTAACTTTAATTAGTTTTGGTTCTTTTGATAGCATGGCTCAATGTGAGATATGATCGATGGCTAATACTGTCGGGGTAGGGTAGAATAGCGAGATAGAAGAGAATCTCCCTCATATTTTACCTCCACCTCCTTCTCTAATGGTTCCTCCAGTTGATGTTGGGGCGGGTGAAGTACCCCTGGTTCACCAAGTGCTCAGTATATGGTGATTTGACTCCGTTAGTTCGAGGCAATAATAGGAGCTTTCGGTAGTGGTGGTTGGAGTGCAAGCTCAAGCATTGGCACCATTGCGGCGGAAAATCAAGGATTATCTTTGGAGCATTTAAAGAGTTTGGGAGGTGTAGAATTTTAGGGTTTTAGCCCCGAGGCAGCCGAGGGTTGGCTGAAAAAGACGATTCGCATCATGAATTAGATGAGATGCAATGAGGAGCACAAGTTGGGGTGTCTTGTGTCTCATTGCGGTGGTGATGCTTATCATTGGTGGGTGACCACTATTCTTTGGCGTTACGGAGGTGGATGTTACTTGGGAGTTCTTTCAAGAGCTTTCAAGAGGAAGTATCTTGGTACCCAATATTTGGATATAAAAAGCACGAGTTCATGGAGCTAACACATGGTGGTATGTTTGTTCTTGAATACGAGGTGAAGTTTGTCCGTCCCGAGCAAGTATGCTCGAAGTTAGTTCTTGATGACCAGCAGAGATGTGATAGGTTCCCGGCTGCGGATCATCTGATTTTGATATGTTGGTCAATCGGGCCAAGGATATCGAGCAATCCTTGGGTGCACCAGTTTAGGCTGCGGGTGCGAGTTTAGGTATGAGAGTGGCTGACTCTAGCTATTCTGGGAGACAGAGTAGGATGTTTAGGGACAAGAGACATAGGCCAGATCACAAGCGTGGTGGCGGAGTTGGCCAAGGTGCTTAGGGGAGCTCGTGTTGTAGCAGAGTGTGAACGATACGGTAGGCGCCACACAGTATGTCTTTGGGGTATCATCAAGGTTGTTGGATTTGTGGATTGGCGGATCACTTGAAGCGTGATTGTCCTCGAGAGATGAGGGATGCACCGGGCATAGGTTGCTGCACCTGCAAAGGGTCAAGGCCGTGGCAAGGGCAATTTTTAGAGGTGCGAGGATGGTTAGAGGGGATTGGCTCATGTCACGGTGGTGAGACTGGAGGGTGGTGGACTGACTTAGGTTTTTTTCACCTTGAGGGTCGTAATGATATGGATGTGATCGCATGTACTTTTACTTTGCAATCCTTTTCATTGCTATCTTTGATTGATTCGGGGTCTACTCATTCATATATCTTGAGCGAACATGCATCATTGTTGAATGTTCCTATTAAGATCCTTGATGTTGGTATGTTAGTAACTAGTTCTTTTGGTGAGACAGTTACTACTAGAAAGTTGTATAGGCAGTGTCCTTTGGTTGTGCCAGGTCATGAGTTTGCCGCAGATCTGATGGAGTTGTTATTCCATGGTTTTGATATCATTTTGGGTATGGATTGGTTGAGTGAGCACAAGGCGGTTGTGGATTATGAATCCAAGAGGATTTCTTTGAGGTTAGCTGACAATTATGAAGTTGTGGTGGTTGGCGAGAATGTAAAGTTCTTGTCCAATGTTGTTTTGGCTACCCAGCCGAAAAAGATGATGCAAGAAGGTTGCCAAGCTTATTTGGCTATTTTGATGAATCCTGAAGCTAAGGGTGTTCAAGTGCAGGACATTCAGGCTGTTTATAATTTTTCGGAGGTTTTTCTTGAAGAGTTGCCAGGTTTACTGCTAGATAGGGAGATAGAGTTCGGTATTGAATTATTTACGGGTACGACACCGATGTCTATTGCTCCTTATACGATGGAACCAAAAGAATTGAAGGAATTGAAGTCACAACTTTAGGAGTTGTTGGATCATGTGTTCATTCGACAAAGTGTTTCTCCTTGGGGTGCTTCTGTTCTCTTTCTGAAGAAGAAGGATGGTATGATGCGTATGTGCATTAATTACCGGGAGTTGAATAAGTTAACGGTGAAGAAAAAGTATTCGCTTGCGACGAATTGATGACTTGTTCGATCAGTTTTGTGGAGCATGAGTGTTTTCTAAGATAGATTTGAGATCGTGGTATTATCACCTGAAGGTTAAGAATAAGGATGTACATAAGACCGTGTTACGCATTTAGGTATGGGCATTATGAGTTTTCGGTCATGCCTTTTGGTTTGACAAATGCCCCTACTGTGTTCATGGATATGATGAATAGGTGTTCTGTGAATATCTTAACCAATTTGTTGTGGTGTTCATAGATGATATTCTCATGTACTCGCGTCGAGGAGGAACATGATCGGTATTTGCAGATTGTGTTGCAAGCGTTGAAGGATAATCGAGTTGTATGCTAAGCTAAGCAAGTGCGAGTTTTATCTTAGGGAAGTAATGTTCCTTGGACATGTGGTTTCCACGGAAGGTATCCGTGTTGATCCACGTAAAAATTGAGGCCATTCTAAATTGGAAACAACCTAAGTTTGTATCGGAGGTGTGTAGTTTTCTTGGGTTGGCTGGTTATTATCATTTGTTTTGTTGAGGGGTTTTGAGTATTGAAGCACCATTGACAAAGTGATTGTAAAATAACGTTCCTTATGTGTAGACGGAGAGGCAACATCATAGTTTTGAGAAGTTGAAGGAGGTTTTGGCACATGCTCATGTGTTGATTCAACAGGAATAGAGGAAGGAGTTTGTGGTTTATAGCGATGCGTCATATGTTGGATTGGGTTGTGTGCTAATGCAAGATGGTAAGGTTGTGGCCTATGCGTCGAGACAGTTGAAAGTTCATGAGCGCAACTATCTAACTCATGATCCGGAGCTTATGGCTATGGTTTTTGCTTTGAAAATCTAGAGACATTCTCTCTATGGTGAGAAATATATTGTTTTCATGGACCATAAGAGTTTGAAGTATTTGATGTCTCAGAAAGATTTGAATCTTAGGCAACGTAGATGGTTGAAGTTGCTTAAGGATTACGTCTTGACAATTAAGTATCATCCTGGTAAAGCCAATGTAGTTGCGGATGTATTGAGTCGTAAGGTTTCTGTTAAGCTTAGAGCTATGTTTGCAAGGTTGAGTGTGACACGTGAAGGTGGTTTGTTGGCCAAATTGCAAGTTAAGCCTACAATGTCACAGTTGATCAAAGCTAAACAACCGTATGATGATTCTTTGGTTAAGCATGTTAAGGACATGTCATAGGGTAATTCAACGGATTTTCATTTTGATGATGATGGAGTTTTGTGTTTCAAGGGTCGAATAGTGGTGCCAGATGATCCAGAGTTGAGGCACACTATTTTGACTGAGGCACACTCTAGTCATTTTGCTATGCATCCCGGTAGTGTTGAGATGTATCGTGGGTTAAATGAGGCATACTACTGGGTTGGGTTGAAATATGATGTGGCCAAATTTATTTTCAAGTGTATGGTGTGTCAGCGAGTCAAGGCTGAACATCAGTTTCCATCCAGGTTGTTGCAACCGGTGAAAATTCCAGAGTGGAAATGGGAGATAATCACCATGGATTTTGTGACAGGGCTGCCATTGACACCAGCTAAAAAGGATTCCATTTGGGTGATTGTTGATAGGTTTTGAAGTGTGCACATTTCTTGCCAAAGTGCACATGGCGAATACTTTGGACAAACTAGCAAATTTGTATATTGCTGAGATTGTGCGCTTGCACGGGGTACCTAAGTCCATTGTGTCTGATAGAGATCCGAGGTTTATAGCAAGGTTTTGGAAAAGTTTACACTAGGATTTGGGGTCAAGGTTGAGTTTCAGCACCACATATCACCCTTTAGTTGAGTTTGCATATAACAATAGCTACCAAGCAAGTATACATATGGCACCATATGAGGCGTTGTATGGCCGGAGGTGTAAATGCGCCCTTATGTTGGGCTGAGGTAGGGAAAAGCATGTTACCTACCGAATGTGTTGAAGGACACAAATGAAAAGTTAAATCTTCTGTGTGATCACTTGAAAGCAGCTACGGATCGGTAGAATTCTTACGTGGATTTGAAGCGTAGGGAAATTGAATATGCGGTAGGCGATTGTGTATTCTTGAAAGTGTCACCACTGAAAAAAGGTGATGAGGTTCGGACGTAAGGGTAAGCTTAGTCTGAGGTTTATTGGACCGTACGAGGTTGTTGAGCGAGTAGGTTCTGTGGCTTATCAGTTGAGGTTGCCTCCATAGCTGGAGAAAATACATGATGTGTTCCATGTTTCTATGTTACGAGGTATCGTCGGATCCTTTGCATGTTATGCAGTAGAGCATATAGAGTTAAGGCCAGATTTATCCTATGATAAGGAACCGGTGGAGATCATTGATTCCAGCAATAAAGTTCTTCGTGGTAAGACGATTGAGCTTGTGAAGGTCTTGTGGCCTTACCGAGGTGTTGAGGAAGCCAGTTGGGAAAGCAAGGCAGATATGATAAAGCAATTTCTGTATTTGTTTCCTCTAGGTAATTTTGAGGACGAAATTTCTTAAGTGGGGGAGAGTTGTAACACCCGGTTTTGGGCTTAGATGTTTTAAAGGTTGGTTCAAGGTCGGTGGACCCGGTATTAGAGTTTCAGTCGATTTCGGATTAAATTGGTCTAAATATTTTTCAAGGTGATAAAATTTAGGAAAAATATTCTAAAATCATTATTAATTATATTAAGGATAATGGTGAAATCATTTTTTGGAAAATTAGATTTAGAAATCGGACATTTTGGGTTGGTGACCAAAATGCAAGTTTTGAAAATCGCTTTTAAAGGTGACTAAAATGAAAAGGGTCAAATTCTTAGAATCTTTAAGGAGCTATTTTACCAAGTTTTTTATAATGATTTCTCCCTTAATTAAAGATATTTTAACATGTGTTTTAAAGTTAATTAAAAAGGGATTTTAGTTAAAAAGCTAGTTAAGCTCTTTAAAGAAAATTCACGTAACTTTTCTCTCCACTCTCTCCTTAGCTAAACACTCAAGTTTTCATCAAAATCCAAAGTTGAGAATTCTTTAACTTGTTTTTATGATTGGTAATTTATTAATTAATATTGTTTTTACAAAATCTCATCTAAATCTTGTGTTTTCTTAGCTTTTATCAAACCAATTGAGGGAGATATCTCACAATAGGGGGTAAGGTCTGTGATCTCCTCTTTTGTATGGTTTTTTACTGAAATTACCAAGTATTTTATCCTTGGTTTATTGATTGTAAACTGATTTTAATGATTTATCAATGTTTGATTGAGTAAATTGGGTAAAATTGATGTAACAAGGTAATTTTCGAAGTAGATCTGATTTCCACTGTTTAAGATTGACTTAATACATATTTTGGATGTATTATGTTGTTGATAAGTTGTTTTTATCAATAGAATCCCGAAACTCTTGGATCTCTAATTGTTTAGGTTGTTAGATTTGAGTTTTTGTGATGATATTCGAGTTTAATCTTTACTGGAAGTAAAGGGATGTTGGGAAAGGGTTGTTGGATGTTAATTGATGTTTATTGATGAGTTGAATCGTTGTTTTATGGCTGAGTTAAGTTTCGGAAACGTTTAATGATGATTTTGGTTTGTTTCAGATGGTTTCTAAGTGGGCAACCTGAGAGTTGCGGGGTTTTGCTTTGAGGCAGTGGTTTGAATGCATAACGATGCATTTATCCTCTGGTTTTATGTGTTTAAAACAGGGGATAATCAAGGAGACGAAGCTTGACGTTGTTTTGTTGCTTGCCGGGAGCTTGTATCGCGTTAGCAAGGAAGACGAAGCGTATCGGTGAGTGGAAACTGGTTTTAAATGCTTTAAAAGGTTTAAAGGTTGTAGGAGTTTAGGTAAGCGTGAAACTCTTACCTAAGCTCGGAAGTAAGTTTCTCTTATTTTGCTCTTGAATATCGGCGTGGATATGAGCATGTTGTTTGCATGTTTTGGGGATAAACATGGTATGATTTACTTATTGGAAATGCATGATTTTGAGTACATATGCAGGGGTTTAAAAGTATATTAAATGCTATTGAGCATTTGTATTCATTCGGTTGGGAATGGTGTTATTGCATTAGCAATGAGATTTGCATATGTGATGTTTTGTTTAATGTATTGTAAAGCAGTATATGTAAATGGTTTGTAAATGGTATATTGGCTATGTGACATGGTAGAAAACAATTGATATAGTTGGCATGCCATAGGATTATAAGTGCACTATAAAATATGAACAAAATCGATCGTGGTCATGGGTCCTTGAGATATGGCGATTTAACAAGGCCACTCGGACTGTTGGGACCTCATTTGAGGCATGCGGTTTAACTAGGCAACCCAATTTGATGGTGATCTTGCGTTTTATTTAGGCAAGGTCAAAAACACTTGTGGTTTAACTAGGCAAGGGTGAAATCTCACAGTTTAACTAGGCGAGGATGTCAAATCTTTCGGTTTAACTAGGCAAGGTTTGAGATATCATGCTTTGATTTAACTTGGCATGGTATGAGAGATCCGTGTATCCGATATGTATAGGATAGAGTTAGTCTATCCGGGTCACTATAAATGCCAATATATGGGAAAGTTCATGGGTTGAATACATTTTAAATGCTTTGGGATTTAAGCATGGTTTATGATGTAATGCTTTGGAGATTTAAGCATGGAATGTACATGTTGTTGCATAATGGTTATTATGTTTTGATTTAGTTGTAATCATTTAGAAATGCTTTGGTTGTAAGCATGTTTTTGGGAAACAAACTTTTTGGTTTTAAATGCATCATTGTTGTATGAGCATCCTCACTAAGCAAGTGTTCTTATGCTCTCTTTTTCCTAATGATGCAGAACATTAAGGCTTGGGGCAACAGAGGCAAGTCTAAGTGATCCAAGGACAATTACAAGTTTGAGTATGAACTTGGTTTATGTTTCGGTTAATAAGGCAATGTGTTTACCATGGTTTTTGGGAGTTGTAATTTCTATTTCTTATGGATTTTGAGTATGTTTCTATGCTGGATTTTGAGGATGGTTTGATGTTGTTAAGTTTGATGTTAACCCTAGCTTATAATTGTGGATGATTGGTTGATTAGGTATGCATCTAGAGCTTCCTTGTTGATTGCCATGTTGTGATGGTTTGAGCAAGTCTATTATGCTGTGTTGTTGTGTTGGCATGTTGCTTATGCTGAGAATGGACTATTTGTGCATTTTGGTATGTTTGGCAAAGTGGTTTAGGAAGCATGCCTCTAGAGTGATCTTTTGATAGCATGGAATTGATTTGGTTGTTTAATCTTAGCATAGATGTGAGTTTGTATAATTATGTTTGTTTTTATGCATGTATGCAAGTTGCTAGGACCCAAAGGCATCTAGATTCGAGTGAAAAACCAACTAAATTTGACATTACAGAGGCCTAGGCGAACCGATACGCAGAGGACCGTATCAGTATGCTAGGCAATTTTGGATAGGGTGTTTGATGCGGGTATAGGTATTCGATACGCTTTATGGTTACTAAAATCTCATCTTTTTGGAACGAGCCTGCGTACCAAAATTGTAACGACCGATTTCGAAAATTTGAGTGTTAGATTTGGTGAGGCTTAGGCCTCATATTTGGATCGTGTTTTTGGGCTTTTAAAAGCCTTTTGTGCTAGCATGCCTTTGTTGGGATCAAGTGGTTGTTGGGTTATGAAGAGAGAGGGAAGGGTATCATGGTAAATACCTAAATGGAAGAGTTTGGGGGTAAGGCTTTTTTCTGCACCTATGCGGGAGGTGAGATCATCTTGCTTTAATATCTTCATCTCCCTTTTCCAACTTGTTTCCCACCCAAAACACATCCAACAAAGGTAGGATTTTGAGAGTTGGTGTTGTGATTCACGTTTATCTCATTGAAGGAAGTTTTACCAGCTTGTAAGGATCTACATTTCAAAGTAAGGAAGACTAGTTTTGGTGGAAGAGTGTGTTTTGGTGGGGGTTGATGAGGGAGAACGAGAATGGGTGTTTAGGAGCTTTATTCTGTAAAGGCTTGAGTTTTAACTCCCCTAATTCTCCCTTCAAAGTAGTGACACGTTTGGTAACATCTCTTGTAGTGAAAGAGGTTGGGAGCTCATCCAAGGCTCAAGAAGGGAGGAAAGCTTGAAGCTTTGGAAGAAATCCCTGTGTTATCAGCTAAGCTAAGGTTAGTACACTACTAACTCTCATAGTTTCATGGAAATCATAAAGTTAAGCGTTGAAGCATGATTGGGTGTTTTTGGCTTTGATTAAGCTTGAGTGGTTGTTAATGGTAAATCTTGAAATTATGGTTGCAATGGCCTAAAATCGCTAGTAATTCACTTAATACTATCATCATAACTCGAGGAATGGTTTGGGGTTTAACCTTGGGGGTTAAATAGGGTTTCTAGGTGAAACCCGCACCCAGAGTTTGAAATTGGGGATCGCGTGTCAGTACGGGGACCAGAGTATCGGTACGCCTTAGTGTAAAATGGAAGAGTTGTAAGGGGAGTACCGGTACGCCTCCTCGTGTATCGGTACCCCTTGCATGTTAAGAATTCCAGTAATGGTTTGGCGTATAGGTGCGCAAGGGGCGTATCGCTACACACTGTTACATTGCCTAGGAGAGTCTTAGCGGGGGTAGATCGGTACGGGGCAATCTTAGTACCGATGATGCGTACCGGTACGACATGGAGCGTATCTGTATGGCTTGAGAGTCCAGTTCGTTCGAACCTAAAATGAGTATCGGTACTTATGACCGAGAACCGATATATAGAGTGGCGTACCGATACTCGTTGGGCATTCTGCCCAAGGAATTTAACTTTATGTTTGGGGGTTCTATAATTCAAGGCAAAAGGGCCGAGTGGTCTTTTAAGGTGTAAAATGAATACTAAAACTAAGAAACTGAGATCTTAACCCCATATGTGAAATAATTGGCTAATAACTTGGTAAATATTGGGTAAACCGTGTGAGGTAGTAACCCATAGGGATTCTTGGTGGATCAAATCGAGGCTATGTGGTAGTTAGGGTCTTTGCTGTGTGCTGAGGGACGTCTAGGTAGTTGAGTCATCCCCTTTTGTTGGGATTTGGATACCCTAAGTGTGTTGCAACACCTTGAAGATTCTCGAATATTGGATCCCGATGCTTTGTAGACGCGGGCCTCATTCAAAGATGCTTGAAGTGAGATTCCAAGCATGGATGTAGGATCCCGATGCTATGTGGACCTTGAGCCTCATCCCTTGAGTATAGGATCTCGATGCCATGTAGACACGGGCCTTACTCGTAGTGTAAGATCTCGATGCTTTATGGGCGCGCGGGCTTCACTCAAGTGTAGGATTATGATGTTTTATGGACACGGACCTCACTTAATATGGTTGGTGTTATACGTGTGATGCTAGGTAAATGTATGAGGTTCTAGTATGAGCTGTATGCGTAATCATACATTCATAATGCCATGTGTTTAGGCGGTTATGGTATCGTCATTGCTATATTGCCATGATATCATTCCGTTGCATTACTTTATTTATGATTTGCATGAAGTATGGTTGAGTGACGGTGTATCCACCGAGCTTGTTAGCTCAGCGTTGTAACCGTTGTTTTTGTTCAAAGTTAGTAGGTTATCGTAAGGCTTGAATGAGCACCATCAAGGTTTGGATTTCAGCATCGACTCTAGCGTTTAGTACAAATACTAGATGTAATGGACTATGTATTTCGTAGGACCTATATGTATTTTGTAACTCTTATTTTGTATTAATCGGTCAAAGTCGAATGTTTTAATATTCGTAAGTGGAGCTCTGTAGTTACTATTTTAAACATCTAGATTTGACTATGTTTTCAATGTATGAATTTATGTTTTATTAGACTTATTATATTGGGCTGAAAAAGAACAATTTTAAAAGTATAGATTTTAGGCTTAGGCCCAATCTGTGACATCCGAGTCAACCGTGTTATAGAAACAACTGTATGACCGTGCGATTGTGAATTAAGAAATTAAATGGGATTTTTGTATTGAAGTGGCGTATTGGTACGGTGCCTGGTGTACCGAAATGAGTTGCAATTCCGTATCGATACGATCCTTAGCGTATCGATACAGAGGCAGTTAAATTTGTTAATGTCATGGAAAGGTAATTTTGGTTTCTTTCATTTTAGTCCCCGGATCTTGTTTTATCAATTGAATAGTACGGATGATCGTATTAAGTTGATTTTAAAAATGTAAGCATGGAATATATATAATTAAAGGATGGTAATATAAAATTTTGTAAAGTCCCGTATATTGCTAAAATTACAATTTAGTCCTTAGATTATAGTTGTGTCCAATTGGATATCGATTCGATGCCTAATTGGGTTGAGTTCTCACCTGTGAACAGTATGTACATGTAGGAAAGTAATAAATCATCTAGACAAGATAAAAGAAAAAAATAGTCGCATTTTGGTCTCATCTTCCCGGTTTACTTCGGTAAACCTAATGTAGCTTGCTCGATTCGGTCTTGCGACTAGGCCGGGTTGAGGAGTTACATTTGTTGGTATCAGAGCTAGGTTTACAAAAAGTTGGGATGTTGTTGTTTGATTGTTTGATTAAGCGGCGTTGTTGGGTTTACTGTGATTGCGTATATATTCAGTGATTGTTTAATATCATGTTGGGGTATGAATTGGGGACACATTGCCTATTACTGAGGTTTTAAAGTGCGTTTAAAAGTTGTCTTGGATCTTTGCCTAATGCTAGCCTAACTTTAATTAGTTTTGGTTCTTTTGATAGCATGGCTCAATGTGAGATATGATCGATGGCTAATACTGTCGGGGTAGGGTAGAATAGCGAGATAGAAGAGAATCTCCCTCATATTTTACCTCCACCTCCTTCTCTAATGGTTCCTCCAGTTGATGTTGGGGCGGGTGAAGTACCCCAGGTTCACCAAGTGCCTGTATATGGTGATTTGACTCCGTTAGTTCAGGCAATAATAGGAGCTTTCCAGGTAGTGGTGGTTGGAGTGCAAGCTCAAGCATTGGCACCAGCTGCGGCGGAAAATCAAGGATTATCTTTGGAGCATTTAAAGAGTTTGGGAGGTGTAGAATTTTAGGGTTTTAGCCCTGAGGCAGCCGAGGGTTGGCTGAAAAAGACGATTCGCATCATGAATTAGATGAGATGCAATGAGGAGCACAAGTTGGGGTGTACTGTGTCTCTGTTGCAGGGTGATGCTTATCATTGGTGGGTGACCACTATTGCTGGCGTTCTGGAGGTGGATGTTACTTGGGAGTTCTTTCGAAGAGCTTTCAAGAGGAAGTATCTTGGTACCCAATATTTGGATATAAAGAAGCACGAGTTCATGGAGCTAACACATGGTGGTATGTTTGTTGCTGAATACGAGGTGAAGTTTGTCCGTCTGAGCAAGTATGCTCCGAAGTTAGTTCTTGATGACCAGCAGAGATGTGATAGGTTCCTGGCTGCGGATCATACAGATTTTGATATGTTGGTCAATCGGGCCAAGGATATCGAGCAATCCTTGGGTGCACCAGTTTAGGCTGCGGGTGCGAGTTTAGGTATGAGAGTGGCTGACTCTAGCTATTCTGGGAGACAGAGTAGGATGTTTAGGGACAAGAGACATAGGCCAGATCACAAGCGTGGTGGCGGAGTTGGCCAAGGTGCTTAGGGAGCTCGTGTTGTAGCAGAGTGTGAACGATACGGTAGGCGCCACACGAGTATGTGCTGGGGTAATACTGAAGGTTGTTGGATTTGTGGATTGGCAGATCACTTGAAGCGTGATTGTCCTCGAGATGTGAGGGATGCACTGGCATAGGTTGCTGCACCTGCAAAGGGTCAAGGCCGTGGCAAGGGCAATTTTTAGAGGTGCGAGGATGGTTAGAGGGGATTGGCTCATGTCACGGTGGTGAGACTGGAGGGTGGTGGACTGACTTAGGTTTTTTTCACCTTGAGGGTCGTAATGATATGGATGTGATCGCATGTACTTTTACTTTGCAATCCTTTTCATTGCTATCTTTGATTGATTCGGGGTCTACTCATTCATATATCTTGAGCGAACATGCATCATTGTTGAATGTTCCTATTAAGATCCTTGATGTTGGTATGTTAGTAACTAGTTCTTTTGGTGAGACAGTTACTACTAGAAAGTTGTATAGGCAGTGTCCTTTGGTTGTGCCAGGTCATGAGTTTGCCGCAGATCTGATGGAGTTGTTATTCCATGGTTTTGATATCATTTTGGGTATGGATTGGTTGAGTGAGCACAAGGCGGTTGTGGATTATGAATCCAAGAGGATTTCTTTGAGGTTAGCTGACAATTATGAAGTTGTGGTGGTTGGCGAGAATGTAAAGTTCTTGTCCAATGTTGTTTTGGCTACCCACCAAAAGATGATGCAAGAAGGTTGCCAAGCTTATTTGGCTATTTTGATGAATCCTGAAGCTAAGGGTGTTCAAGTGCAGGACATTCAGGCTGTTTATAATTTTTCGGAGGTTTTTCTTGAAGAGTTGCCAGGTTTACTGCTAGATAGGGAGATAGAGTTCGGTATTGAATTATTTACGGGTACGACACCGATGTCTATTGCTCCTTATACGATGGAACCAAAAGAATTGAAGGAATTGAAGTCACAACTTTAGGAGTTGTTGGATCATGTGTTCATTCGACAAAGTGTTTCTCCTTGGGGTGCTTCTGTTCTCTTTCTGAAGAAGAAGGATGGTATGATGCGTATGTGCATTAATTACCGGGAGTTGAATAAGTTAACGGTGAAGAAAAAGTATTCGTTGCGACGAATTGATGACTTGTTCGATCAGTTTTGTGGAGCATGAGTGTTTTCTAAGATAGATTTGAGATCAGGGTATTATCAGCTGAAGGTTAAGAATAAGGATGTACATAAGACCGTGTTACGTACGAGGTATGGGCATTATGAGTTTCTGGTCATGCCTTTTGGTTTGACAAATGCCCCGGCTGTGTTCATGGATATGATGAATAGGGTGTTCTGTGAATATCTTAACCAATTTGTTGTGGTGTTCATAGATGATATTCTCATGTACTCGCGTACCGAGGAGGAACATGATCGGTATTTGCAGATTGTGTTGCAAGCGTTGAAGGATAATCAGTTGTATGCTAAGCTAAGCAAGTGCGAGTTTTATCTTAGGGAAGTAATGTTCCTTGGACATGTGGTTTCCACGGAAGGTATCCGTGTTGATCCACAGAAAATTGAGGCCATTCTAAATTGGAAACAACCTAAGTTTGTATCGGAGGTGTGTAGTTTTCTTGGGTTGGCTGGTTATTATCGCTGTTTTGTTGAGGGGTTTTCGAGTATTGAAGCACCATTGACAAAGTGATTGTAAAATAACGTTCCTTATGTGTAGACGGAGAGGCAACATCATAGTTTTGAGAAGTTGAAGGAGGTTTTGGCACATGCTCATGTGTTGATTCAACAGGAATAGAGGAAGGAGTTTGTGGTTTATAGCGATGCGTCATATGTTGGATTGGGTTGTGTGCTAATGCAAGATGGTAAGGTTGTGGCCTATGCGTCGAGACAGTTGAAAGTTCATGAGCGCAACTATCTAACTCATGATCTGGAGCTTGCGGCTATGGTTTTTGCTTTGAAAATCTAGAGACATTCTCTCTATGGTGAGAAATATATTGTTTTCATGGACCATAAGAGTTTGAAGTATTTGATGTCTCAGAAAGATTTGAATCTTAGGCAACGTAGATGGTTGAAGTTGCTTAAGGATTACGTCTTGACAATTAAGTATCATCCTGGTAAAGCCAATGTAGTTGCGGATGTATTGAGTCGTAAGGTTTCTGTTAAGCTTAGAGCTATGTTTGCAAGGTTGAGTGTGACACGTGAAGGTGGTTTGTTGGCCAAATTGCAAGTTAAGCCTACAATGTCACAGTTGATCAAAGCTAAACAACCGTATGATGATTCTTTGGTTAAGCATGTTAAGGACATGTCATAGGGTAATTCAACGGATTTTCATTTTGATGATGATGGAGTTTTGTGTTTCAAGGGTCGAATAGTGGTGCCAGATGATCCAGAGTTGAGGCACACTATTTTGACAGAGGCACACTCTAGTCATTTTGCTATGCATCCCGGTAGTGTTGAGATGTATCGTGGGTTAAATGAGGCATACTACTGGGTTGGGTTGAAATATGATGTGGCCAAATTTATTTTCAAGTGTATGGTGTGTCAGCGAGTCAAGGCTGAACATCAGTTTCCATCCAGGTTGTTGCAACCGGTGAAAATTCCAGAGTGGAAATGGGAGATAATCACCATGGATTTTGTGACAGGGCTGCCATTGACACCAGCTAAAAAGGATTCCATTTGGGTGATTGTTGATAGGTTTACGAAGTGTGCACATTTCTTGCCAGTGCACATGGCGAATACTTTGGACAAACTAGCAAATTTGTATATTGCTGAGATTGTGCGCTTGCACGGGGTACCTAAGTCCATTGTGTCTGATAGAGATCCGAGGTTTATAGCAAGGTTTTGGAAAAGTTTACACTAGGATTTGGGGTCAAGGTTGAGTTTCAGCACCACATATCACCCTTTAGTTGAGTTTGCATATAACAATAGCTACCAAGCAAGTATACATATGGCACCATATGAGGCGTTGTATGGCCGGAGGTGTCGTACGCCCTTATGTTGGGCTGAGGTAGGGAAAAGCATGTTACCTTACCGAATGTGTTGAAGGACACAAATGAAAAGTTAAATCTTCTGTGTGATCACTTGAAAGCAGCTACGGATCGGTAGAATTCTTACGTGGATTTGAAGCGTAGGGAAATTGAATATGCGGTAGGCGATTGTGTATTCTTGAAAGTGTCACCACTGAAAAAAGGTGATGAGGTTCGGACGTAAGGGTAAGCTTAGTCTGAGGTTTATTGGACCGTACGAGGTTGTTGAGCGAGTAGGTTCTGTGGCTTATCAGTTGAGGTTGCCTCCATAGCTGGAGAAAATACATGATGTGTTCCATGTTTCTATGTTACGAGGTATCGTCGGATCCTTTGCATGTTATGCAGTAGAGCATATAGAGTTAAGGCCAGATTTATCCTATGATAAGGAACCGGTGGAGATCATTGATTCCAGCAATAAAGTTCTTCGTGGTAAGACGATTGAGCTTGTGAAGGTCTTGTGGCCTTACCGAGGTGTTGAGGAAGCCAGTTGGGAAAGCAAGGCAGATATGATAAAGCAATTTCTGTATTTGTTTCCTCTAGGTAATTTTGAGGACGAAATTTCTTAAGTGGGGGAGAGTTGTAACACCCCGGTTTTGGGCTTAGATGTTTTAAAGGTTGGTTCGAAGGTCGGTGGACCGGTATTAGAGTTTCAGGTCGATTTCGGATTAAATTGGTCTAAATATTTTTCAAGGTGATAAAATTTAGGAAAAATATTCTAAAATCATTATTAATTATATTAAGGATAATGGTGAAATCATTTTTGGAAAATTAGATTTAGAAATCGGACATTTTGGGCTGGTGACCAAAATGCAAGTTTTGAAAACTGCTTTTAAAGGTGACTAAAATGAAAAGGGTCAAATTCTTAGAATCTTTAAGGAGCTATTTTACCAAGTTTTTTATAATGATTTCTCCCTTAATTAAAGATATTTTAACATGTGTTTTAAAGTTAATTAAAAAGGGATTTTAGTTAAAAAGCTAGTTAAGCTCTTTAAAGAAAATTCACGTAACTTTTCTCTCCACTCTCTCCTTAGCTAAACACTCAAGTTTTCATCAAAATCCAAAGTTGAGAATTCTTTAACTTGTTTTTATGATTGGTAATTTATTAATTAATATTGTTTTTACAAAATCTCATCTAAATCTTGTGTTTTCTTAGCTTTTATCAAACCAATTGAGGGAGATATCTCACAATAGGGGTAAGGTCTGTGATCTCCTCTTTTGTATGGTTTTTTACTGAAATTACCAAGTATTTTATCCTTGGTTTATTGATTGTAAACTGATTTTAATGATTTATCAATGTTTGATTGAGTAAATTGGGTAAAATTGATGTAACAAGGTAATTTTCGAAGTAGATCTGATTTCCACTGTTTAAGATTGACTTAATACATATTTTGGATGTATTATGTTGTTGATAAGTTGTTTTTATCAATAGAATCCCGAAACTCTTGGATCTCTAATTGTTTAGGTTGTTAGATTTGAGTTTTTGTGATGATATTCGAGTTTAATCTTTACTGGAAGTAAAGGGATGTTGGGAAAGGGTTGTTGGATGTTAATTGATGTTTATTGATGAGTTGAATCGTTGTTTTATGGCTGAGTTAAGTTTCGGAAACGTTTAATGATGATTTTGGTTTGTTTCAGATGGTTTCTAAGTGGGCAACCTGAGAGTTGCGGGGTTTTGCTTTGAGGCAGTGGTTTGAATGCATAACGATGCATTTATCCTCTGGTTTTATGTGTTTAAAACAGGGGATAATCAAGGAGACGAAGCTTGACGTTGTTTTGTTGCTTGCCGGGAGCTTGTATCGCGTTAGCAAGGAAGACGAAGCGTATCGGTGAGTGGAAACTGGTTTTAAATGCTTTAAAAAGGTTTGTAAAGGTTGTAGGGAGTTTAGGGTAAGCGTGAAACTCTTACCTAAGCTCGGAAGTAAGTTTCTCTTATTTTGCTCTTGAATATCGGCGTGGATATGAGCATGTTGTTTGCATGTTTTGGGGATAAACATGGTATGATTTACTTATTGGAAATGCATGATTTTGAGTACATATGCAGGGGTTTAAAAGTATATTAAATGCTATTGAGCATTTGTATTCATTCCGGTTGGGAATGGTGTTATTGCATTAGCAATGAGATTTGCATGTGTGATGTGTTGTTTAATGTATTGTAAAGCAGTATGTAAATGGTTTGTAAATGGTATATTGGCTATGTGACATGGTGAGAAAACAATTGGATATAGTTGGCATGCCATAGGATTATAAGTGCACTATAAAATATGAACAAAATCGATCGTGGTCATGGGTCCTTGAGGTATGGCAGTTTAACAAGGCCACTCGGACTGTTGGTACCTCATTTGAGGCATGCGGTTTAACTAGGCAACCCAATTTGATGACGATCTTGCGTTTTAAATAGGCAAGGTCGGAACACTTGCGGTTTAACTAGGAAAGGGTGAAATCTCGCAGTTTAACTAGGCGAGGATGTCAAATCTTGCAGTTTAACTAGGCAAGGTTTGAGATATCATGCAGTTTAACTTCGCATGGTATGAGAGATCCTGTATCCGATATGTATAGGATAGAGTTAGTCTATCCGGGTCACTATAAATGCCAATATATGGGAAAGTTCATGTGTTGAATCTATTTTAAATGCTTTGGGATTTAAGCATGGTTTATGATGTAATGCTTTGGAGATTTAAGCATGGAATGTACATGTTGTTGCATAATGGTTATTATGTTTTGATTCGGTTGTAATCATAGAGAAATGCTTTGGTTGTAAGCATGTTTTTGGGAAACAAACTTTTAGTTTTAAATGCATCATTGTTGTATGAGCATCCTCACTAAGCAAGTGTTCTTATGCTCTCTTTTTCCTAATGATGCAGAACATTAAGGCTTGGGGCAGTAAGAAGCAAGGCTAAGTGATCCAAGGACAATTACAAGTTTGAGTATGAACTTGGTTTATGTTTCCGGTTAATAAGGCAATGTGTTTACCATGGTTTTTGGGAGTTGTAATTCTATTTCCTTATGGATTTTGAGTATGTTTCTATGCTGGATTTTGAGGATGGTTTGATGTTGTTAAGTTTGATGTTAACCCTTGCTTATAATTGTGGATGATTGGTTGATTAGGTATGCAACTAGAGCTTCCTTGTTGATTGCCATGTTGTGATGGTTTGAGCAAGTCTATTATGCTGTGTTGGTTGTGTTGGCATGTTGCTTATGCTGAGAATAGACTATTTGTGCATTTTGGTATGTTTGGCAAAGTGGTTTAGGAAGCATGCCTCTAGAATGATCTTTTGATAGCATGAAATTGATTTGGTTGTTTAATCTTAGCATAGATGTGAGTTTGTATAATTATGGCTGTTTTTATGCATGTATGCAAGTTGATAGGACCCAAAGTCATCTAGATTCGAGTGAAAAAACAGCTAAATTTACATTACAAGCCCAGACGTACAGATACGCGGGGGGATCATCTCGGTACAGCTAGGCAATTTTGGACAGGGTGTTTTGGTACGTGTATAGGTGTTCTGATACGCTTTATGGTTACTAGAATCTCACCTTTTTGGAACGACCTGCGTACCGAAACACTGTATGACCTATCAGTACGGTGATTTAAGAAATTAAATGGGATTTTTGTATTCGAAGTGGCATACCAGTACGGTGCTTGGTGTACCAAAACAATTTGTAATTTCGTGTCGATACGGTCCTTAGCGTATCGATACGGAGGCAATTAAATCTATTGATGTCATGGAAAGACAGTTTTGGTTTCTTTCATTTTAGTCCCTGGATTTTGTTTTATCAATTGAATGAGTCTGGATGATCGTATTAAGTTAATTTTCGAAATGTAAGCATGGAATATATATATATATATAATTAAAGGATGGTAACATAAAATTTGGTAAAGTCCCTGTATAATACTGAAATTGCAATTTAGTCCCTAGATTGTGGTTGTGTCCAATTGGATATCGATTCGATGCCCGATTGGGTTCTCACCTATGAATAGTATGTACATGTAGGAAAGTAATAAATCATTTAGACAAGATAAAAGAATAAATGGTCACGTTTTGGTCTCATCTTCCTGGTTTACTTCGGTAAACCTATTGCTCGGTTCCATCTTGCGACTAGGCCGGGTCGAGGGGGTTACGATTACAAAGTATGGTTTTATATACACTAAGTAGTAATATCAAGGAAATATGACCGGGTTGTTCTGGGAGATGTATTTTGAGTTATTCCCTGTTGTATAAGTTGGATTAATGTTTTGGATTTGTATGATGCTTTTATACTTGGTTATGAGGGGTTGGGAGATAATAAGCATGCTTGGGTAGAAATCATGCTCATAGGAGATTGTTTGTTTATACCATGCTTCGTATAGTCTCTTGCTATGTTTCCATGCTTGTTGATTGGATGTTTGGGATGTCATATGTAGATTAAAGGATGAATGGAGGGTGTTAAATTGAGCCAAAGTGTCATATGTTGGACCTAAAGGTCAATACAAGTCTCATCGTACCGGTACAGTCCCCCCAGGTATCGGTATGCAAGGACCTATCCAAGCTCAGAATGTTCAAAATAGACTAGGCGTACCGATATTCCTGGTAACCATATCGGTATGCATAGTTATGTAACAGTGTTCGTTTCGGTACACGGGTTACCGTATCGATACTGTGTTTAGCTACTAGAATTCTAATTTTCAAAACATACAAGCTCGTACCGATACGCCTAGGGACTGTATCGGTACGCCTTTTTCCTTTAGCGTCGTTTCAATACGCTATGCACCCGTACTGGTACGCTGATCGTTAATTAATTGAGATGCTATCTAATGTTTGAAATCTTTGCATTTTGATCCCTATTTCTTAATTGTGAAATTAAATGAGTTTGAATGGTTGTTTTGAGATGAGATTTAACTTGAACACATGTAACATGACTGATTGAGGATTGGTAAATTTAATTTCATGTAAGTCCTTAAAAATATTGGAAATTACATTTTAGTCCCTATAGAGCGTTTACAAGAAATTGGATATAGAATCGATGTCCGATTGAGTTGTGATTTTAACCATGACTCGTATGAACACCATAGGACCTAATAATGCATTTAGATACGATAAAAGAAAAAATGGACCATTTCTATCGTAATCTCTTGGGTTTATTTTGGTAGACCCTAATATAGCTCGGTCAGTTCGGTTTTACAACTAGACTGGGTCAAGGGGGTTATATTTGGTGGTATCAGAGCCAGGTTATGATTTTTAGGAGGTGGGTTATGGTTTTTAGATTGATTAATGTTGTATGAATATGTTGTTTGACATGTACAATGGTTGAATTTGTGAAATTGTATTCGATATGTTGTATGTTTGGGGTGTTTAAACTTGGGACACAGTGCCTTATTAATACTTGAGTTAAATGATTTTGTTTTTAAACAAGAGTGACTTGGATTCTTGTTGTGAGCTGGCCTAATTATTTTTTATTGCATTATCATGTTTAGACTCATATTTTCGCGTATGGGACCGAGACGAGAGACTAGAGCTCACATGGGTAGTGTGGTGGATACGCACAATGATAAGTTGTCTCCTCCTCCATCGAATCCTCCTGCTGGTGTTGGAGTCAAAAGACTTGCGCCTCAGGCACCCCAAGCACATGTTTTTGGTGATATGACACCGTTAGTCTAAGCGATGACGGGAGCTTTCCAGGCGGCCATAGCTGGAGTGCATGTACCTGCACCTGCGCCTGCAACTATTAATACTGGGTTAACTTTAGAGCTTTTGCGTATCCTCGGTGGTGTTGAGTTTAGAGGTTTGATTCCAGAAGTAGATGAGGAATGATTTACTAGTACTGAGAGAATATTTGGCCAGATAGAGTGTACGGATGTACGCAAGCTGAGGTGTATTGTGTCATTGCTTCAGGGTGATACCTACAGTTGGTGGACAACTGTGATCGAGGGAATAAAACCTACCAATGTTACATGGGAATTCTTTTGTGAGGCTTTTAGGAAGAAGTATCTGGGAACTCGGTATAGAGATAAAAAGAAAAGGGAGTTTATGGCTTTGAAGCAAGGAAACATGTATGTTTTCGAGTATGAGATTCATTTTGTACGATTGAGTAAGTATGCTCATGTTTTTTGGTTCTGGATGAGAGACAGAGGTGTGAACGGTTTTGTTATGGGTTAATCAAGGAAGTGAAGACGTATATGTTGGCTACTGACTACATAGAGTTTGATGTCCTGGTTTCTCGAGCAAAGGACATAGAACATAATTTGGGTTTGTCTACTCGTTCTGGGAGTTCTTTAGGGAGAAAGAGGAGTGCGGAGTCTGATGTTGGTAAGGATCTTTATAAGAGGCATAGAGATAGAAGGTACCGTTCGGATCAAAGCGTGGAGGAAATGGTGCTGGGCGTGGTTTTCAGGGACAAAATACCTATGCTGGAGTACCAAAGTGTAAGAGATCAGTAGAAGGTATTCGAGGGAATACTGGGGTGTGATAGGCACTTGTTGGAGTTGTGGATCGAGGGATCATCTCAGGAGGGATTGTCCGCAATTTGCCAGAGAGGGTCAGGATCATATACCAGTTACTGTGGCGTAGAGGTGTCGTGGGTGCGGCAGTGGACATTTCACGGTTTTGATGTGACTTTGGGTATGGATTGGTTGTCTCGACACAAGGCTATAGTGGATTTTGAAGCCAAGCAAGTTTCTTTGAAACTTGCCGAGGATTATGAAGTTGTGGTTGTGGGCGAGAGTGTAAAGTTCATGTCAAATATGGTTTCCGCATTAGAGGCACGGAGGTTGTTAGAGTTTGGGGGTCAGACATACCTAGCCTATGTTATGAACCCGAATATGAAGGAAGTGTGTGCCCAGGATATTTGCATAGTTTGTGACTTTTTAGGAGTGTTTCCAAAAGAGTTGTTTGGTTTGCCGCCGGATAGGGAGGTAGAATTTTACATTGAGACGTACGCAGACACGACTCTGGTATTAATTGCTCCGTCTCATATGGCACCAAAAGAGTTGAAGGAGTTGAAGACGTAGTTGCAAGAGTTGCTAGATCGTGGGTTCATTCGGCCAAGTGTATTATCATAGGGAGAACCGGTGTTGTTTGTGAAGAAGAAGAATGACACGATGAGAATGTGCATTGATTATTGGCAACTGAACAAGTTGGCGATTAAGAACAAGTATCCTTTGCTAATGATTGATGATTTGTTTGATCAGTTTAGGGGTGCTACAGTGTTTTCTAAGATTGATCTACGGTCGGGGTATTATCAGTTGAAGGTAAAGGATAAAGATGTACCGAAGACAGCTTTTTGCACACGTTATGGTCATCACGAGTTCCTAGGGATGCCGTTTGGATTAAAAAATGCACCGACAACGTTCATGGATATGATGAATAGGGTATTCCATGAGTTTTTGGACCAATTTGTGGTAGTGTTCATCGATGACATTCTTGTGTACTCGCGTACCGAGGAAGATCATGATCGACATCTCCGAATTGTGTTGCAAGTTTTGTTGGACAACAAGCTTTATGCCAAGCTAAGTAAATGTGAGTTTTGGATCAAACAGGTGGTTTTCCTTGGTCAAGTTATTTCCGCCAAGGGTATTCGTCTGGATCCGCAGAAAGTTGAGGCCATTGTGAATTGGAAGCAACCGAAGTCTATTTCGTAGGTCTGTAGTTTCCTGGGGTTGGCAGGATATTACCAATGCTTCATGGATGGTTTTTCAAAGATTGCTGCTCTTTTGATGAAGTTGTTGCAGAAGGATGTAGTTTTAAGTGGATGGAAGTTAGGCAGCAAGCTTTGGATAAGTTGAAGGAAGCTTTGACGCAAGCTCCAATCTTGATTCAACCTGAGTCAGGGAAGGAGTTTGCTGTATATAGTGATGCATCGTACGTGGGTTTAGGGTGTATGCTGATGCAGGAAGGAAGGGTGGTAGCTTATGCATCTAGGCAGTTGAAGGTGCACGAGCGCAACTACCCTACGCACGACATTGAGTTGGCTGCGGTGGTGTTTGTCTTGAATATTTGGCGACATTATCTCTACGGTGAGAAGTGTATCGTGTACACGGATCACAAAAGTTTGAAGCATTTGATGTTCCAGAAGGAGTTAAATCTTAGGCAACGAAGGTAGTTAGAGTTGCTTAAGGATTATGACCTAATGATTAAGTGTCATCTGGGAAAGGCGAACGTGGTAGCGGATGCCTTGAGTTGAAAGGTTGCGGTGGAGTTAAAGGAAATGTTTGCACGATTGAGTTTAATGCGAGATGGCGGGTTGTTAGCAGAGTTGCAAGTGAAGCCTTCGATGTTGCAGATGATAAAAGAGAAGCAACCGTGTGATAAGACATGGGTGCCTCATGTTAAGGATATCTTGGATGGGAATGAGACGAATTTAGGTTTTAACGAGGACGAAGTTTTGTGCCTCTGTTATTGATTGGGTAAAGAAGGAGAGTTAAATCCTTTGGCTTTTGAGGAATGTGCGGAAGCTTGATTCGCGCATCGGCAAGCAAGCTTGGGTTGTTGGTGAGTGGAAAAGTGTTTTACAACTGTTAAAAGGTTTGAAAAGGAGTTTTGGGAGTTTAGATAAAGTTTGATACACTTATCTAAGCTCGAAAGTAAGTATCGGTTGAGCTTTCTCTCAATTTTGGTTTTGCAAAATGAAATCTCATGCATATGTTGATGGTTTTATTTACTCACTGTATTATGCATGTTTTGAAAGTGAAAGATGTTGCAAATGATCATAGATGATGGCTTTTGAGAATGGCATATGGTTTATGAAAGTATTTTGAGAATAATGAAATACATGGTTTAATGTATTTTTGTTGGTTTGATTTAGTGCATATGTAAAACAGTGAGGTAATGTTGTTTATTGAATATATTATCAAGTGGCTATGTTTAAAATGATATCAGATATAGTTGGCTAGCCATAGGGTTTAGAGTGCACTATAAAAAGTCACCTTATGTATGCCGAGGGGTGTTAAGTGTCCGTAATCTCCATCATGAGAACCACAGTGGTTGAGATAGGTAAATGTTCTATTTTCTCCCGTTGGTGGATTTATACATCCAAAACGTAGAGGTGGGTAAATGTTCCGTTACTCAGGTTTGATCCGTTGAGGTGGGCAAATGTGTTGTTGCTCCGATCGATACATTACAAAGTATGGTTTTATATACGCTAAGTAGTAATAAGAAGGCAATGTGAATGGGTTGTTTTGGGAGATGTAATTTGAGTTACTCCCTGTTGTATAAGTTCAATTAATGTTTTGGACTTGTATGATGCTTTTATACTTGGTTATGAGGGGTTGGGAGACAATAAGCATGCTTGGGTAGAAATCATGCTCATAGGAGATTGTTTGTTTATACCATGCTTAGTGTAGTCTCTTGCTATGTTGCCATGCTTGTTGATTGGATGTTTGTGATGCCATATGTTGATTAGAGGATGAATAGAGGGAGTTAAATTGAGCCAAAATGTCATATGTTAGACCTAAAGGTCAATACAGGTCTCACCAAACAGGTACAGTCCCCTCAGGTTTTGGTACACAGGGACCTGTCCAGGCTTAGAATGTTCAAAATAGACTAGGCATACCAAAACGCCTGGTAACCATATCGGTACGCATAGTTATGTAACAATGTTCGTTTCGGTACACGGGTTACAGTATCGATACTGTGTTTAGCTATTGGAATTTTGATTTTTGAAACACGCAAGCTTGTATCGATACGCCTAAGGACCGTGTCAATATGTCTTTGTCATTTAGTGCCGTTTTGATACGCTATGCACCCGTACCGGTACGCTGACCGTTAATTTAGTTGAGATGCTATCTGTTGTTTGAAATCTTTGCATTTTGGTCCCTGTTTCTAAATTGTGAAACTAAATGAGTTTGAATGGTTGTTTTGAGATGAAATTTAACTTGAAGGCATGTAACATGACTATTTGAGGATTGGTAACTTTAATTCATATAAGTCCTTAAAAATATTGGAAATTACATTTTGGTCCCTATAGAGCGTTTATGAGCAATTGGATGTCGAATCAACGTCTGATTGAGTTGTAATTTTAACCATGACTCGTATGAACACCATAATACCTAATCATGCATTTAGATAAGATAAAAAATGGACCGTTTATGTTGTAATCTCTTCGGGGTTTATTTTAGTAAACCCTAATATACCTTGCTCGGTTTGATCTTGCGGCTAGACTGGGTCAAGGGGGTTACAAAACTATAACATTGAATAAGTAATTAAAATATAGAATCCTAAAACAATAAAACCCAACAAAAAGTTTTTAACTCATATCTGAGCAAATAAGAACCATAATAAAATTAACAAAAAAATATAGCAGTTGATAAAGCAAGAGAGAAAGAGAATCAAAGCATCCTAAGATTTCTTCTTCGTGCCCTCGAATTGTTGCTGAAGTGCTCGAAACTCCTAAAACCTCTCTCGATAGCTTTTTTTCGATTGGAGGCTCCTCTTAACCTTTGACAATGGTGGTTCTCCGATGAAGAAGACTAAGGGCTATTCTTCCTAAAATGAAAGCTTCTCTGCATATTTATGCGTTAAGTGCAGCCTCCTTTTAATTGTTGCCCTTGATGTCTTTATATAGAGGTGACTCGTTTTGAAAACCCTAAAGTGCAAGTATTCTTTTAATGAGAATCTTGGTTTTTTACTTCATTAATTACTCAATAAAAGAATATCTTGTGACATGCTTTTAATAAAATATCATGTGATCCAGTGAAGAGGATCTTTGCTTTCCATGTCATTAGTGTCTTAATAAAGGAGAGGGGACAACACATTAAATCACATTAAAGGATCCAAGAGTTGTCTCCAGCATCATAGCGAATGTTGTAGCATCCAGTTCAGTACGAGAGAATTCTGCTCCAATGTTCCAGTGATCTACTACTCCGTTACTTCCTGCGCAAACATCGCTAAAAACCACTACCTTTCCCATTAATAGTACCAATATATATAAGCATTAAGCTCAAGTACCAAAACTAAATAACTATAAGGAAACTACTTCTAAATGCAACAATATGCTTTCGAACACATACAATATGTTAAGTAAAGAGGTCTAAAATATAGGTTCTTTATGCACTCATCCGTTGGGTTTAAACCCGAGTACAAATCGATCTTTATTCTATTTGACGGGCTTTGGGACCATGAAGATTTTTCCAAAAACCTTTCCCAGTTTTTGCTCATTTTCCAAGAGTCTCGCAGACGGTCATCTTTATACAGTTAGATAACCTCGAGTAAGGTATCTTTTTTGCTTCTGCAATAAACATGGCGTTTATGAATTCCAAAGCCCAAAAAGAAAATTCGAGAACATTCTCATTAGCTTCAATGTACGGGGCATCTGTAATCCCAGAGGCAATGATGTCCTCCTCTGCCCCTATACTGACGAACTTCCCATCAATCATGAATTTCATCTTCTGATATAGAGATGAAGGTACTACAGTAGCGGAATAGATCCAGGGCCTCCCAATAAGTAGTTATAGGAGGGCTTTATGTCTATGAACACAAAATCGTTTGTAAACATTGTTGGTTTGATCAACACCGGTACCTCGATCTTTCCTAAAACATCCCGTGTTGTACCATCAAAAGCTCTTACTGTATTCTTGTAGGTCTTCATATACTAACTGTTAATGGGTAGCCTCTACAAAGTTACCATCAAAAGGTTATTCAATGTGGACCCGTTATTAATTAGCAGTCCCAGGAGAACATTCCCCTTATAATGAGTCATGATATTTAGTGCTTTAACAGACCCCATTCCACCTTCCAGGATCTCGTCATCAGTGAATGTAATAGTTGTTAGCAGTTATATGATTCACAATTTGATCCATCTTGTGCACTAATATGTCATTAGTGACAAATGTTTGATTCAGTACCTTTATCAAAGCATTTCGGTGCCCTTCATAACTCAACAATAACTCAAGAACAGAAATCCTATCTTGTTGCTTGCAAAGCTGCTCGACTATGTTTTACTCATTATGTTTCAAAAACTTTAGAAACTCTTGAGCATGTTCTTTTGTGACCGGTACATTTATTTTGGAGGCATTTTCTTCCTCAAAAAATCTTTTTTGTCACAACAGGTGCTTTTCCTTTCAATTTCTTAGCTTACTTAGATGTTTTAGGTCAGTAACATCTACCACTCCTTGTGAAGTGACCCACCTCATTCACTGACTCAGTTTTAGGTTTCTCATCTATTTTCTCCTATTGTACTGACTTTGTTTCCTCTGGCAACTTAACTTTCTCCTATGGCTTTTTTCCTTCCAGCACAGATATATTGGCAGCATAATTCCAAGGAACCTTTCGAGTATCTTTAAAAGGGAATAGATCCGGGGAAGAAATCACGATCTTAGGAGTTACCTTATGTTGAACCCTCATGTGAGATGTAGTATCTGTTTTCTCCTCCCTATCATTTGAAGCTCCATCTTATACCTTGCCATTGCCAGATTTCTTAGGTCCCAACAAAGCAGTCAGCTGATTGATTATCTCTCTCTATGTAAGGGCAATTTTGCTTTTCATAGTCTGCTCTATGATCGAATGTGTGAGTGCTTGGAAAAATGGTGAAAAAATGTATTGGAAATGTATGAAAACAGTTCCAAGGCTAAGTCTTTTGCGTGCAAGTATACATGGTCTGTAAGTAATACAACTGTATGCTGGTTATCGATCCCACAGGGATTGACCAGGAATTTGACTGGTTTGATTGTTACTTGTCAAGGGAAAAATGTTGTTTGAGTTGAAATTGGTTTTGAAAGTGATTTAAAGAAAAGAAATAAAAGGAAGACAGCGTTGGCACAATGAGAGTTAAATTAGTGATGATCGTTGGCAAATGATTCTTGTTTTTCACGTTTTTCATGCCAGCCTTTAATAAGTTTCTGCCTTGATATTATTGCCAAGCAGATTCAACGTTGGCATTGCCTCTATCGATGGCAATGCCCAAAATTAACCATGTAAAAACCCTTATATCTCTATAATGAAGCTTTTCATAAATTAATTTGATGAAGTCCCAATCTATACTCTTAAGGGGTAAACTCACTCCCGAAGTAAGTTCATATACTTGAACATCTTTCGTCGAAGCATCTCGCCTTAGTATCTGGCAATGGATCGTTGCCCCCTAAGTCTGTTAAGATATTAAGGTACAATAAGAAAACAATGCCAATAGTCACTTGGCAAAGAAATTAGAAAACTGGAGAACATGCCAGATAGGGGAAACAATGCCAATGCATTTTTAATTATTAAAAACAAAACATAAAAATAGCGTTTAATGCAAACATCCCCCACCAACTATTAAATTAGTTCATGGTGAGTGTATCAAACCCCCAAAACCCTCATCGTTTTCTAACAACATCATCATTGAAAAATAAGAATAACTAGATAAAGAGAACGAGCTAGAAGGGGGTCCGTCGATGCAGCCCTTCATGATCCAATCACTCGGTCAAGCTAGTCGAACCACGTCTCCTTGGTGCAGCCTCTCCAAGCTGATCATCGATGATCTATTTATATCCATTATGTTCTTGCTTGAGCTCTTTAAATAGGCATGCAAGGAGAACCTAGGATAAGCTTTGAAATTGAATTTTGAATGCTCAAGGGATAAGGGATGTGATCATCTTATCCTATATTTGAATCCTAGGGCTGACGTCATCAAGGTCCAACAGCTACTTGGCCGGACATCAAACACTTCTTCGGTGCCAACCGGTGCTTCAAAAATTTTTGGTCCATCGCTGGCAAAAACAACTCGGTATTCTCTCTAGCATTCCTTCCTTTCTGCGCTGCACTACTCTGCCTTGCCTACAACAATGCCAACAAAGCAACCCTTCACACTGGCATGGCACAATTCCTTAATCCTTATGCAAATGCATGAATTTTAAGGCTAAATGTACTTAAAGGCAAACAAAGATGATTTGAAATAAGATAAGATTTAGTACTTTTGAGTAGTTAACACACCCCTAAACCTAGCTCATTGCTTGTCCTCAAGTAATGCAAGTAAATTAAAAACAAAAATTGTGAAAATAGTAACTCGACAAAATTTAGGTCGGACTGCCAACATGTGCTGGCAAGCGGAATTTGGCTCTAGTTCTGTCCTCAGATATCTTAGTGCAGGAATGCCAAGCAGATAAGCAAATTCAAGTGCAACAATATAACTCTAGTTCAAGGGCATGAAGAGTGCACGATGTGTAGGCAATATGCATCAAGTATCCTTGTACTCCCTTAGTCAAATTTACTACCTAAACTCATAATTTTTCTTTTATTCTTGCCAAGGGTTTTTTCTTTCTTTTTTTAATTGGCATTAAATTAAGATTCGTGTCATGGCACTATTTGGAGTGAGAAATAAGAGGGAGCATACCACGAATCCCCATATTAGTCCAGACTATATCACTAAGCTAACCCATTACACTCACACCTTTAAAGTTTTTGACCTGAGCACTAACGAGGGAGTTCCACCAAGCCCCAGGCTACCTATTATCTTTAAGGCAGAGGAGTGTTCCATTTTTTCTTGCCTTGGCAAAACATTGTTGCCTTATTAATTTCTTTTACCCCGGCATCTTATTTCTCCCTTCTTTTTTATTTATCTATTCTGAGCTTAGTCTCAAAAATTTCTAAGTTTTCTCAGGAACTAGATGCATACTACGTGTTAAGTGAAAGTCAATTCCCTAAGCTAGAGATCAATTGCCAAGCAGCCCTGACAATACTATTCTGTTGGCATAGGCAAACTAAAGATTTAAAAATTCTTCATCGGACATACTGTTCCAGAACAAATTAAACTTCTCTAACAAAGTGTTAACATACTTCAAAAATTGACCGGGGAAAAATTTTCTTTTTACTTTTTTTAGTGGTTCAGTATGCATGGCTACAACCTAATCTATATGGCATGGCAACAGAAAATGTAAACATGAATGCATGGCATGGCATAGACGTGAGGCAACGCACACCCCCAAACCAAAGATGGGCATTATCCTCAATGTATAAAAACAACACATATATACAAATAACAGAAAAATAAAATGCATGAACATGTAAATGCAACGAAAATGCAAAGGAGTTTAGGAAGAAGTGGACTCCCCTTCGGAGACTTCTTCTCATGTGACACGAGTTTTCCTCTTGATAAAGGTCCCACGAGTAGGGGCCGTTCTTTTTCTTCCTTTTATGCTCGGCTTTGAGGTGACAACGGAAGCTCCAACTTCCTTGATAATCTATATTGGCTCCGACGTAGCAGGTGTGGCGGCAGACGAGGCTGGGGCAGTAGATGTTGTGGCAGGCTTCTTTTGAACTTCTTCTGACTTTGGCGGTGTTTCTGACTTAACAGATTCAACTTGAACTGGCGAGACTGGAACGGTGGCATCTGAGTGTGTTGGGGTATGAACTGATCGGGGACTGGCTAGCATGGCATCATCGCTGGCAAAGATTTCTACAAAAAATCTGGGAAGACTAGAAGAGAGTCCGGGGACAATTTTTCAAGGGTTTCCTTGATGGCAACATCCCTAGCCTGAGTATACTGCCACAGTTTGACATTTTGCTTATCAACTCTCTCTAATTTTTGGAGAATTATCTCCTGACGATGGTGGGTCTGGGAGAGCTATACCACAGAATCAGTTGGCATGGGAGTGTCAGGCTCTGCCTTTGGTACTTTGGGCTTTGGTGTTGATTCTTTTGCTTTCTTCTTTACCTTGTCTTTTGACTCGATGGCAGTGAGTTGCCTCCATAGGGTCAGCGTGATTGTGGTACCCTTGATTTCTGGGCCTTTGTCTAAGTCAATCTTGGGCACAATATGCCTCATGCAAATGTTAGAAATTAACAAAAAAAAGAACAAACTGTCTTTAGGCTGACCAACACATTTATATGTCTCCTCGATGATGATCCGGACGACATTGATTTTTGGCCAACAATGATTGAGTGCTGTAGCGCCAGCCATTCCTCCAACATCGTTTCGTTGTGGATGGTTGGCATTAGATTTGCCTTCAAAAAGTGGTTCCACCCCTTTGGTTGAGATTTCAGTGCCAGTCTCTTGACTGTTTAGTGGTCGTTGGCAGACTCAATCCATTCTGTGCCTGGTTCACACAGATCTGCCATCAATATTAGAAATTACAGTTTAGTCCCTATAAAGCATTTACGAGCATTTGGATGTCGAATCGACGTCCGATTGAGTTGTAATTTTAACCATGACTCGTATGAACACCATAGGACCTAATCATGCATTTAGATAAGATAAAAGAAAAAATGGACCATTTCTATCGTAATCTCTTTGGGGTTTATTTTAGTAAACCTTAATATAGTTCGCTTGATTCGATCTTGCGGCTAGACCGGGTCAAGGGCGTTAAAAAAACTATAACATTGAATAAGTAATTAAAACATAGAATCCTAGAACAATAAAACCCAACAAAAGTTTTTAACTCATATCTGAGCAAATAACAACCATAATAAAAATAATTAAAAATATAGAAGTTGATAAAGCAAGGGAGAAAGAGAATCAAAGCATCCTAAGATTTCTTCTTCGTGTCCTCGAATTGTTGCTGAAGTTCTCAAAACTCCTAAAACCTCTTTCGATAGCTTTTTGTTAATTGGAGGCTCCTCTTAACCTTTGACAGTGGTGGTTCTACGATGAAGAAGACTAAGGGCTGTTCTTCCTAAAATAAAAGCTTCTCTACATATTTGTGCGTTAAGTGCAGCCTCCTTTTAATTGTTGCCCTTGATGTCTTTATATAGAGGTGACTCATTTTGAAAACCCTAAAGTGCAAGTATTATTTTAATGAGGATCTTGGTTTTCTACTTCATTAATTACTCAATAAAAGAATATCTTGTGATATGCTTTTAATAAAATATCATGTGATCCAATGAAGAGGATCTTCGCTTTCCATGTCATTAGTGTCTCAATAAAGGAGAGGGAACCATACATTAAATCACATTAAAGGATCCAAGAGTTGTCTCCAGCATCATAGCGAATGTTGTAGCATCTAGTCCAGCACGAGAGAATTCTGCTCCAATGTTCCAGTGATCTACTGCTTTGTTACTTCCTACGCAAGCACCGCTAAAAACCACTACCTTTCCCATTAATAGGACCAATATATATAAGCATCAAGCTCAAGTACCAAAACTCAATAACTACATGCAAACTACTTCTACATACAGCAATATGCTTTCGAACACATACAATATGTTAAGTAAAGAGGTCTAAAACATAGGTTCTTTATGCACTCATCAGTTGGGTTTAAACCCGAGTCTAAATTGATCTTTCTTCTCGATGATTGGCTTTGAGAGAAAACTGTAATCACTCATTTTCGCTTGTAAATACATATTAGTATTGCATGTATATTTATTATATTATATGCATGAATGTTACTAATATATATATAAGGTGTGGTGTGTGCATGTACATTATAAGCTATGTATGTATACGTATTAATGATGAATGTGTGTCGCGTATGTATCTAGAGTATGAGCGTATTTGAATAATATATATAGAAGTTATGTTAATTATGGGTAGGATTATATGTACGTATGCCAATATGTTATATTTGTATAAGTATATGTTTGTATCATGTATATGTATTGCTGTTATAATTATATTATTATTATTAATATTATTGGGCTGATAAAATAAAAAAAAATTAAATATATTAAACCCAAATAAAATTTACAGTCCAAGTCCAAGTCCAATTACAAGGCCCGGTTGGCCCAAACCCAAATCTTATCTAATTACGATTTCTTGTGTGTGGCGGATGTGGGCCGTTGGATCAAGATCTGATCCAACGGCCACGATACAACCAAGAAGTCAAAAATATCTGCCAGGCGCGTGTTCCACACGTATGGACCGTTCGAGTGCCACGCGCGGACGCTTTAATATCCCACGCGCGCGTAAGATCCACGCGTTCGACTCCTCATTGCGGAGCTCCACGTGTCAAGATCCGAGCTGTCTCATCAAATCGAGGCTTCATCCAAGCCGTTCGTCCTTCAAGCCATCTCGACCGTTAGATCAGATCTGATCTAACGGCCGAGAACGCGTCTGGCTGCTGGCAGAACATCCATACCGCCACCACGCCGATATTCAGCCCCCGTGTTCAGAACATGCCCAAGACAACAAGCAAAAATTGTCAGTTTAGTTCAGATCTGAAAAAGCAAGATGCAACTTGCAACAAAACGAAGACAATGATATATATGAAACGGGAACTTTTGTAACGAAAAAAAAAGAGGGGAAGGGGGAAAAAAACAGAGTGTATTGTAACAAGTTTTTTTAGAAATACGAAAAAGAAGCAACGCAAGTCAGTGGTACTTTTCTTACTTGTTTTTTTTACATGCATATACGAAAGAGAAAAAACAGAAACAAAAAGAAGAGAGTCGTCTTACCTTCTCTGTTTGTGGGTCTTCTCTTCCTTAAGTGATAAGCCTTTCGGCTTCTCCAAGCTTGATATGGTGAACTAAAGGGAGAGGAAGACCCCTGGTAGTTTTATTTTGGTTTAAAAAATATTTTTTTTCGCCCGTATTTTCTAGATCTAGGGCAAACAAGGGTGTATCCTCTGAATCCAACCACGGATTCATGTTGAGGACGAAAAGGGGTTATTTTGGTGTGTTTTGGGCACACTGCCGCCAGGTTAGCGGCGGCCGTGCGGTGGAGAAACACTGGCTGGCCGCCGAGTCTGGGTTTCAGAAGAAGATTGAGAGAAAACGAAGAACATGGTTCTTGTAAAAATCAGAAAATGAAACAAATGGCTAAAATTTTGATTTCGGCCTAAAAAGAGGGTTTATATAATGGTTATTATTTCGTTAAATGGGAAAATCACACACTTAACCATCCCGCGTTTTCAATATTTTCGTTTTTGTCTTGCCGCATGGTATAATTACAATCCCAGTCCCCCTGATATTCCAAAATCTTGTAATCCAGTCCCTAAATTACACCGATTCATATTTTAAATGGTAAAATTACCCCCTTAACCATCCCGCGTTTTTGAACTTTTCATTTTGGGTCTGCCCCTTGGTCTAATTACAGTTTTGATCCTTTTAGGTTTTGTTTGTTTCGCAATTTCGTCCCTAAATTACATATTATTGTTCTTTAATTTCTGCCACTGACTTTTATTTTTCTTTCATTTCAGTCATGTTTTCTTTGTAAATATTCATGTTTGTATTATAATCGTATATGTTGATATTCTATTGTTTTATTTTATGTCACTCGTATATGCCTCGTATTTTATGTTTACATGTATATGTGTATTAAGATTATAATGGTCATGCGTCTTTTTATCCGGTTATTCATATTAAGCATGTTATGTTTTAGTTGATTCGTACATGGCATATTTTGTATTTTTATATGTGTGTATGTTTTCTTATTTTTTAGGGTTACATGTTAGTTTATTTACCCTTTTTTGTACGATATGTGGTCCCGTATATGTTGAAATATGTTTTATTACTAGTATACATGTCTTTTTGAAATATTTGTTCGTCTATACGTACTTATTCCCTGCCTTGTTATTCTGACTTGTTAAAGTTGTTGTTATCTATTATTTAGAATAATATGTATATATGCATGTTTTAGTCTAGTATATCATTTTATGTTAGATTAATTTTCTGTTATGTGAATATTTACTGTCTTTAAATTATCTGCCATGTTTTATATTTTTGCCACTAAGATTGCATATCGAGATATAAATTGTTAATGCGGTGTCCTTTTATCCGAGCGTAAACGGGGCCAGTATCAGGCGTAGTGATAGTGGTTGGGCGTTTATTCTCGGATAACGGGGTCCTTAAAATTTATTCGCAATTATGACCGAATTTTAAAATAATCGTCACTTTAATCCGGAAAATCCAATATTAATAAAGCGGTAATTATTAAAGTACCAATTTTGGGCGGTGTGGGGGTGCTAATCCTTCCCCATCCGTAACCGACTCCCGAACCCTGTCTTTTTGAATCTCTGGTTTCATGGTGTCCGGCCTACCTAAGTGGCCCGGTGGCAACTCCATTTTTTATGAGGTTTTTTTAAACCCCACGGAACAAAAAATCACAAACACCCTTTCAAAAACACTTCGAAAAATCCACGCTTTTATTTAGCGATTTAAAAGAATACATCGCTACAGATGGCGACTCCGCTGGGGACCTTTTTTGTTTTTCAAAAACAAATGAGAGTCAAGCTTTTTGAGTAATTACCGCTTTACTAACATTGGAAGTTCCGGATTAAAGTGGCTATTAAATTAACATTCGGTCACAATTGCGCGTTTATTTTAACGCATTTAAAATATGGCATATAAACCCGTCTTTCTAAGTGGGGGGAAAACGCTAATGCTTTCGTGGAGATATCGTTCTCCCGTATGGGCCTAGCAAGTACCTTCGGGGCTCGAGTACCTTATGCTTTCGTAAGGATATCATTCCTTCGTACGGGCATAAGCGAATGGGTCCCCCTGAATTGAACTCGGTTGAAAGGAGCCTATAATGGGTGATGACTGGGGGCCTTACTACTCTTAGTAGAGGACAGCGAGGACAATTCGGGTACCTCCTAGAACCAAAACTGCATATAGAGAACACATAGAAACCCACCATGTTAGAGCCATGCGGATAACCTAGGTGTCTTAAATGGAATGTAAATAGGATTGCCTTGTTTGCTTATCGCATTTAATTTACCCTTTTATTACGTACTTATCATTTTTGTCTGGTACTGACTTGTTTTCTTTTGCTTTGTTTTTGCATATCATCGCATTCACATTACACAGGGGCATTGATTCCCGAGTGATTTCTCCCATAGTAGAAGATTGTTCATGATGGACCAAAGGTTCTTTGACCTGAAGGAAGGGGGTCCAATTCCAGAGTTCCATCCCAAGACTAGGACAGTGACAGCCGAAGAAGAACCATTCAAGGACACCAGAACAGATTCAGTAAGCAGCGTCAATCCTGGTGACAAACAAGATGAAATACAAGAACTAAAGAAGCAGATGTCCGAGATGATGGACCAGATGAATGCCATGATGAAAGGCAAGCAGCATGTCGAACTCAGAAAAGATTCGGTCGGGGAGCAGAATGTGGAACAGAATGGTCAGAATGTCAAAATAAATAACACCATTAAATATGACAAATCGAATCCATTTGTGATCAATCTCAAGAAGCAGACAAGTAGCACATCTGGGGTAGATACCCAGGGAACAGAGGCAAAACCAGGGGAAGTTCGAGAATCTAATGACATCAGAAGACATTATCCTATACCCGTGAGATACACTGAGTTACTTTCGTTGCTTGTCGAAAGGAACCTTATCATACCAGTAAAGTCTGTACCAAGAAAACCTCCTTATCCGAAAGATTACAATAGTCGTGTCTGGTGCAGCTACCACATAGGCGATTTGAGTCATCACACTGAAAATTGTAGGGCCCTGAAGGACAGAGTTCAAGATCTTATCAGAATGGGAATTTTGGGTTTCGAAGACGGACAACCCCGATTCTTCAGCCAGCCAGCCGTTGCCCGAGGGGCAAAGTCGAAGGAAGGTCAATACCCAGCCCAACGTTCAGATAACACAGGAGTGGGTCACTCAAGCGGGATAAAGTTAGGAGTCAAGAATAAAAGCATCTCAGAAGATGAACTTGCACAGAAGCGAGACCAGCTCGAGCATGAGAGGCACAATCTTAGCATGAAATTAAAGAGCGTACAAGACGAGTACCAGAAGCTGCACTTTGAATTCAAGAGTTTCGGTCTGGGTGACACCGCGGAAGAGTGGGTCAATGGTATGATTCAGCTGAGGAACGGTTCAGAACGTTGGAAGCAGAAATGCAAGAATAGTAAGAATAAAGTCAGATCATTATCAAAGAAGCTGGAAGAAGCTGAAGGCCAACGCGACTTTATCCAAAATGAGTTGGAAAACAGTCTGGCCATGGAAGATATCCTGAAATCAAGTCTGCACCAGGAAAGGAATGAATCACAAGCCTTCCAAATGGAAAACGCAGCACTCAGAGAGCAGATAGTGAGACTCGAGACTGCTTTACATACCAGTGAGATCTGTGCTGGGGCAATGACCATTAAGCTACAAAAGGCTGAGCAAACAATACGGGAGAAAGACCGGGACATGAAGATGGTTATGACTCAAGCCCGACAAGCAGCTCAACAGGTAGCAGATTTAGCCGATGCAGCAGCACCAATAAGCCAGAATATGGATCCGGCATTGGACCTCGAAGGAAAACTGACGGGACTATTGAATGAGGTCAAGACATTAGGTGCCAAGGCTCACCGCTATCTGTAAAACCCTAATACCGGATGTAATGAAACCTCTTGGTCTGAATGAAAGATGTCCTATAGGGACAAATCACTTGCGAAATCAATGCTTTATTGCATTCATGCATTGCATTTGCATCACATTTTTTTTGCATTGTTTTATCATCGCATGGCACTTCATCATTTAATACATGGGGTTCGATGGCAGAATTAACCGAAAAATGGAACGAATTGAAGAGTCGAGGCTTGACCAGTTAGAAGAAAAAATCAAGAAAGAGCTTAAGAAGAAAGAGAAGATAAATGTCTTCAATACGAGGGAACTCTGCCTAGTCCCTGATTTGGTCATTCCTCCAGATTTCAAAGTTCCCGGATTTGCGCAGTATGACGGAACCAGCTGCCCGAAGATTCACTTAACCATGTTTTGTAGAAAAATGGAAGGATACATGAAGAACGAAGAATTGTTGATCCACCATTTCCATGATAGCCTGACGGGACCAGCAGCAGTGTGGTATAACCGTTTGAACAGAAACCAAGTTAGGTCATGGGGTGACCTCGCTAATGCCTTCTTGGATCAATACAAATATGCTTTAGATTTAGCACCCTGTCGACAGTTTCTTCAGAATGAGAAAATGAGGCCAAATGAAAGCTTCAGGGAATATGCATTAAGGTGGCGATGTCTGGCGACCCAAGTCCAGCCCCCTATAGCGGAAGAAGAGTTGACTCCCCTATTTCATGCAACGCTTCCCTCTCCCTTCTTCGATGTGATGTTGGAGAAATCGAGAAACAAATTCGAAGATTTCATGACGATTGGAGAAAGGATAGAATATGCAATCAAAGAAGGAAAATTGGGCCTAAAGTCTAAGGACCGAATCGAAGATAAGATAGATAAGGATGGAGACGTAAATGAGTGTCATCTCCAGGGTTCGCGTGGCCGTAAAAGAAGGAGACAGACTGACAAATCGGGGGCATCAAGGAAAATTCCTCGGACGAGCGCAAATTTGGAAGTGTTTGGAACATCTATCTCAGACATTTGGCCTCATCTACTAGAAGGTCACTATCTTGTTCCAGGCCGATGAAGAGTGCACCTGATCTGTATGCCCATAGTTTTGACTCGAGTAGCACATGCGAATTCCATATGGGGGCACCGGGGCATCCCACCAGAAAATGTAGACCTTTACTGGAGGAAATCAAGAAGCTGGTCAATGATGGAACCCTGACGCAAGAGCTGATCAAGCAGTGGAAGACCAAGGATGAGAAGCAAATCTACATAGTGCTGAAGAAGCCATAGATGTCACTACATTAAATACCTTCCTGAAGTAATACAAGGGATCAACTCTATATGGCCCCCATGTGGCAAAGATCTTTTGTGATGGGGCATGTTTGTTGGTTTTTATTTTCAATAAAGGACACATTTCGCTTAACATATAATGTTTTTGAAAGCACATAGATATTTTCTCGTCGTTGTAGGACACTGGATATCAATTGCAAGATGTGACATTAGATAGATGTCGTGACAACGATGATGTGTGATCTTCCCCACCGGACTCTGGTCAGCAAAGCGAGATTATTACTCTTTCGATGATATTCAAGGACGAAAAAGCTCTAAATGTCAACCATGTAGAGTTGCTTGAAATCGAAACTCTAGGCATAATCTTCTAGGTATTAAAGAAGAAATAAAAAAAGGAAGAGACAAAAAAAGAAAGAAAAAAGAGATGAAAATAAAGAAGGAGAAAATAATAATAATAAAAAGTACTCCTATGTTCGAAACCTGGTAATAGGCTTATTCGGATAAGAGTATGGAAATTTTGAGGCACTCCGCTGAAGCGATAGGGTGGAGATACCTCATCCAATTCAAGAAACCTTAGCTTCATGAGTGATGGTAATATTTTCAAATCGTGACTATGCCGAGTAACTTGGGGCAGTGTTGTTTGCTCCATCGTTGTCCTCAAGACAAAGGACTGTGACGAATTGATTTCCTCAAATAATGATAAAAAAACAAAAAAGGAAAAAATGATGAAAAGATGAAAAAAAGAAGAAAAAGAAAAGAAAAATGATAGGCGATGTCATGGGAGAAATTAAGACTCGCACCACCCAGAACTCTATTCTTAGAGTAATATTTCTGCGCTCAAGTGGTTATACAAGCCTACCCTTTTGGGGGCGGAGTAGATAATGAGAATTGAGAAAGAGTATTACTCTGCAGCAACGCGGTAATCATGAGGATGAACCGAGTCACCAGGGAAGACTTCACATCTTTGAATTATCAAGTGGTTGAATCTAAGCCACTCTTGCACATGATATCCAGAGCTCCTATGCTGTGTTTTCAAAATCTAGTATGTTAATCTAAATGATACCCTTCAGTGGAACACCAATCAGCAAATTGACAAGTTAAAGCAACAAAAATTTCCATGTATTACTTCAAGGGTAAGATCCAGAACACAAGGAGGCGGATACTATTGGAGCCCCTAACCAGAAATGACCTTACAATGCATAGAATGAAGATGATAACAGAGGTATAGGTGTCAGACAACTCAAGAACAAGAAGCAAATTCCAGCCACGATGCCTTGTTTGGTTCAAGAAAATGAAGGACGAAACATGACAAGTATGAGCTTACAAAGTGTGGGAACGGTAAAAAAGGTAAACATTGAGTCTCCAAAGAATTAAAGCACATAGATCGATGAATGGTGTCCGTCAAGAGGCAACAAGAAGATTGAGGTTAAGAAGCATTTCGCTCACCCCGATGACGAAATTAACAAATACTCAGAATATTGGGTCAAAAGAACTGGAAGGTAGCCGAGCACGATCGAATGGGGCAATACAGAACAGAAAGAATAGTAAGAATCTCTGCACACGCATGATATAATGTTTGTCAGTGAAGCGCACGAAACCCCAAGAAGAAAGGGGTGCTCGTGCAAACGAACAAGAGTAGATGCCCATTGAGCAAAATTTGACAGAAATGAAGATCAAAATTGAGCATACCGCAAAAGGAAAGGAAATAGAGAAATCAGAAGAATAACTTTTCAGGATATAAGATTAACAAAGAAAAAAGAAAAAGAGGAGAAAGAAATCATAACATTACATGCATCATATAGATAGGGGCATGTCAATTTTGCTTGTTCCTAAACAGGTATTTGAAGAATTATCGAAGAATTTACCAAAGTCCATAGAACAACAGCCATGTCGGCGTCAGATCCAGATATTAAATCCTTCGGGTCATCGATAAGTCCTTCGGGCACGATGATAAGTCCTTTGGGCCATCAGTAAGTCTTTCGAGCATGGTGTTAAATCCTTCGGGTCATCAGTAAGTCCTTCGGGCATGATGTGGCATCATATCAGCGTGAGTCCCCATAAAACAACAGCCATGTCGGCGTCAGATCCAGATATTAAATCCTTCGGGTCATCGGTAAGTCCTTCGGGCATGATGTTAAATCCTTCGGGTCATCGTAAGTCTTTCGCGTGGTGTTAAATCCTTCGGGTCATCGGTAAGTCCTTCGGGCATGATGTGGCAAAGATATCAGCGTGAGTCCCCATAAAACAACAGCCATGTCGGCGTCGGATCCGATATTAAATCCCGGGTCATCGGTAAGACCTTCGGGCACGATGTTAAATCCTTCGGGTCATCGGTAAGTCTTTCGGCGTGGTGTTAAATCCTTCGGGTCATCGTAAGTCATTCGGGCATGATGTGGCAGCATATCGCGTGAGTCCCCATAAAACAACAACCATGTCGGCGTCCGATCCGGATATTAAATCCTTCGAGTCATCGGTAAGTCCGCCGGGCATGATGTTAAATCCTCCGGGTCATCGTAAGTCTTTCGAGCGTGGTGTTAAATCCTTCGGGTCATCGGTAAGTCCGCCGGGCATGATGTGGCAGCATATCGGCGTGAGTCCCCATAAAACAACGACCATGTCGGCGTCGGATCTAGATATTAAATCCTTCGGGTCATCGGTAAGTCCCGGGCACGATGTTAAGTCGCCGGGCCATCGGTAAGTCTTTCGGCGTGGTGTTAAATCCTTAGGGGTCGCAGAAGTCCTTCGGGCATGATGTGGCAGCATATCGCCTTGAGTCCCCATAAAAAACAACAGCCATGTCGGCGTCGATCCGATATTAAATCGCCGGGTCATCGGTAAGTCCTTCGGGCACGATGTTAAATCCGGGTCATCGGTAAGTCTTTCGAGCGTGGTGTTAAATCCTTCGGTCATCGGTAAGTCGCCGGGCATGATGTGGCAGCATATCAGCGTGAGTCCCCATAAAACAACAGCCATGTCGGCGTCAGATCCAGATATTAAATCCTTCGGGTCATCGGTAAGTCCTTCGGGCACGATGTTAAATCCTTCGGGTCATCAGTAAGTCCTTCGGGCACGATGTTAAATCCTTCGGGTCATCAGTAAGTCTTTCGAGCATGATGATAAGTCCTTCGGGCCATCAGTAAGTCCTTCGGGCATGATGTGGCAGTCTTAGTAGCGTAGGTCCAAAAATGACAACAGCCTCGTAAAGTTTTTGACCTGAGCACTAACGAGGGAGTTCCACCAAGCCCCAAGCTACCTATTATCTTTAAGGCAGAGGAGTGTTCCATTTTTTCTTGCCTTGGCAAAACATTGTTGCCTTATTAATTTCTTTTACCCCGGCATCTTATTTCTCCCTTCTTTTTTATTTATCTATTCTGAGCTTAGTCTCAAAACTTTCTAAGTTTTCTCATGAACTAGATGCATACTACGTGTTAAGTGAAAGTCAATTCCCTAAGCTAGAGATCAATTGCCAAGCAGCCCTGACAATACTATTCTGTTGGCATAGGCAAACTAAAGATTTAAAAATTCTTCATCGGACATACTGTTCCAGAACAAATTAAACTTCTCTAACAAAGTGTTAACATACTTCAAAAATTGACCGGGGAAAAATTTTCTTTTTACTTTTTTTAGTGGTTCAGTATGCATGGCTACAACCTAACCTATATGGCATGGCAACAGAAAATGTAAACATGAATGCATGGCATGGCATAGACGTGAGGCAACGCACACCCCCAAACCAAAGATGGCCATTATCCTCAATGTATAAAAACAACACATATATACAAATAACAGAAAAATAAAATGCATGAACATGTAAATGCAACGAAAATGCAAAGGAGTTTAGGAAGAAGTGGACTCCCCTTCGGAGACTTCTTCTCATGTGAAACGGGTTTTCCTCTTGATAAAGGTCCCACGAGTAGGGGTCGTTCTTTTTCTTCCTTTTATGCTCAGCTTTGAGATGACAACGGAAGCTCCAACTTCCTTTATAATCTATATTGGCTCCGACGTAGCAGGTGTGGCGGCAGACGAGGCTGGGGCAGTAGATGTTGTGGCAGGCTTCTTTTGAACTTCTTCTGACTTTGGCGGTGTTTCAGACTTAACAGATTCAACTTGAACTGGCGAGACTGGAACGGTGGCATCTAAGTGTGTTGGGGTATGAACTGATCGGGGACTGGCTAGCATGGCATCATCGCTGGCAAAGATTTCTACAAAAAATCTAGGAAGACTAGCAGAGAGTCCGGGGACAATTTTTCAAGGGTTTCCTTGATGGCAACATCCCTAGCCTGAGTATACTGCCACAGTTTGACATTTTGCTCATCAACTCTCTCTAATTTTTGGAGAATTATCTCCTGACGATGGTGGGTCTGGGAGAGCTATACCACAGAATCAGTTGGCATGGGAGTGTCAGGCTCTGCCTTTGGTACTTTGGGCTTTGGTGTTGATTCTTTTGCTTTCTTCTTTCCCTTGTCTTTTGACTCGATGGCAGTGAGTTGCCTCCATAGGGTCGGCGTGATTGTGGTACCCTTGATTTCTGGGCCTTTGTCTAAGTCAATCTTGGGCACAATATGCCTCATGCAAATGTTAGAAATTAACAAAAAAAGAACAAACTGTCTTTAGGCTTACCAACACATTTATATGTCTCCTCGATGATGATCCGGACGACATTGATTTTTGGCCAACAATGATTGAGTGCAGTAGCGCCAGCCATTCCTCCAACATCGTTTCGTTGTGGGTGGTTGGCATTAGATTTGCCTTCAAAAAGTGGTTCCACCCCTTTGGTTGAGATTTCAGTGCCAGTCTCTTGACTGTTTAGTGGTCGTTGGCAGACTCAATCCATTCTGTGCCTGGTTCACACAGATCTGTCATCAATTTCTTCCTCGTGGCAGCAGTCATTGACTCCGCATACTCCAGATGTTCCTCCTCGGCATCCCCCAATTTAAACATGGCATTGATATACCCTCATCAAAACGTACGCATGTTCCTCGAATCATCAAGAAAGGGTTATCCTTGGTGGTCAAGTGGGCATAAAATTCCTGAACAATATTTGCAAAGACCTCTCCCTTTTGTTGGCAGAAGAGTTCCCACTTGTGCTTGTTTACGACAGCCATGAAGTCTGGTGGAAATCCCACGGTTGGCTCATCCTTGAAGACTAAGTGCTTCTCATAGCAGAATGATCTTGAGGAAAAGTTTGAATGGTTGTTTTGAGATGAGATTTAACTTGAAGGCATGTAACATGACTAATTGAGGATTGGTAACTTTAATTTCATGTAAGTTCTTAAAAATATTAGAAATTACATTTTAGTCCCTATAAAGCATTTACGAGCATTTGGATGTCGAATCGACATCCGATTGAGTTGTAATTTTAACCATGACTCGTATGAACACCATAGGACCTAATCATGCATTTAGATAAGATAAAAGAAAAAATGGACATTTTCTATCGTAATCTCTTTGGGGTTTATTTTAGTAAACCTTAATATAGTTCGCTTGGTTCGATCTTGCTAGACCGGGTCAAGGGGGTTAAAAAACTATAACATTGAATAAGTAATTAAAATATAGAATCCTAAAACAATAAAACCCAACAAAATTTTTTAACTCATATCTGAGCAAATAACAACCATAATAAAAATAATTAAAAATATAGAAGTTGATAAAGCAAGGGAGAAAGAGAATCAAAGCATCCTAAGATTTCTTCTTCGTGTCCACGAATTGTTGCTGAAGTTCTCAAAACTCCTAAAACCTCTTTCGATAGCTTTTTGTCAATTGGAGGCTCCTCTTAACCTTTGACAATGGTGGTTCTCCGATGAAGAAGACTAAGGGCTGTTCTTCCTAAAATAAAAGCTTCTCTGCATATTTGTGCGTTAAGTGCAGCCTCCTTTTAATTGTTGCCCTTGATGTCTTTATATAGAGGTGACTCATTTTGAAAACCCTAAAGTGCAAGTATTCTTTTAATGAGGATCTTGGTTTTCTACTTCATTAATTACTCAATAAAAGAATATCTTGTGACATGTTTTTAATAAAATATCATGTGATCCAATGAAGAGGATCTTCGCTTTCCATGTCATTAGTGTCTCAATAAAGGAGAGGGGACCATACATTAAATCACATTAAAGGATCCAAGATTTGTCTCCAGCATCATAGCGAATGTTGTAGCATCTAGTCCAGCACGAGAGAATTCTGCTCCAATGTTCCAGTGATCTACTGCTCTGTTACTTCCTACGCAAGCACTGCTAAAAACCACTACCTTTCCCATTAATAGGACCAATATATATAAGCATCAAGCTCAAGTACCAAAACTCAATAACTACATGCAAACTACTTCTACATACAGCAATATGCTTTCGAACACATACAATATGTTAAGTAAAGAGGTCTAAAACATAGGTTCTTTATGCACTCATCAGTTGGGTTTAAACCCGAGTCTAAATTGATCTTTCTTCTCGATGATTGGCTTTGAGAGAAAACTGTAATCACTCATTTTCGCTTGTAAATACATATTAGTATTGCATGTATATTTATTATATTATATGCATGAATGTTACTAATATATATATAAGGTGTGGTGTGTGCATGTACATTATAAGCTATGTATGTATACGTATTAATGATGAATGTGTGTCGCGTATGTATCTAGAGTATGAGCGTATTTGATTAATATATATAGAAGTTATGTTAATTATGGGTAGGATTATATGTACGTATGCCAATATGTTATATTTGTATAAGTATATGTTTGTATCATGTATATGTATTGCTGTTATAATTATATTATTATTATTAATATTATTGGGCTGATAAAATAAAAAAATTAAATATATTAAACCCAAATAAAATTTACAGTCCAATTACAAGGCCCGGTTGGCCCAAACCCAAATCTTATCTAATTACAGTTACTGTGTGTGCAGGTGACTGTGGGCCGTTGGATCAAGATCTGATCCAACGGCCATGATACAACCAAGAAGTCAAAAATATCTGCCAGGCGCGTGTTCCACACGTATGGACCGTTCGAGTGCCACGCGCGCGTGTGGTCCACGCGCGGACGCTTTAATATCCCACGCGCGCGTAAGATCCACGCGTAAGATCTGGAGCCGTCTCATCAAATCGAGAACGCGTCTGGCCGCTGGCAGAGCATCCATATCGCCACCATGCCGATATTCAGCCCCCGTGTTCAGAACATGCCCAAGACAACAAGCAAAAATTGTCAGTTCAGTTCAGATCTGAAAAAGCAAGATGCAACTTGCAACAAAACGAAGACAATGATATATATGAAACGAGAACTTTTGTAACGAAAAAAAAGAGGGGAAGGGGGGAAAAAAAAGACATAGTGTATTGTAACAAGTTTTTTCAGAAATACAAAAAAGAAGCAACGCAAGTCCAGTGGTACTTTTCTTACTTGTTTTTTTTACATGCATATACGAAAGAGAAAAAACAGAAACAAAAAGAAGAGAGTCGTCTTACCTTCTCTGTTTGTGGGTCTTCTCTTCCTTAAGTGATAAGCCTTTCGGCTTCTCCAAGCTTGATATGGTGAACTAAAGGGAGAGGAAGACCCCTGGTAGTTTTATTTTGGTTTAAAAAATATTTTTTTCGCTTCGTATTTTCTAGATCTAGGGCAAACAAGGGTGTATCCTCTGAATCCAACCACAGATTCATGTTGAGGACGAAAAGGGGGTTATTTTGGTGTGTTTTGGAGGCCTACCGGCGCCGGTTAGCGGCGGCCGGCGGTGGAGAACACGGCGGCCGGCCGCCGAATTCTGGGTTTCAGAAGAAGATTGAGAGAAAACGAAGAACATGGTTCTTGTAAAAATCAGAAAATGAAACAAATGGCTAAAATTTTGATTTTGGCCTAAAAAGAGGGTTTATATAATGGTTATTATTTCGTTAAATGGGAAAATCACACACTTAACCATCCCGCGTTTTCAATATTTTTGTTTTTGTCTTGCCGCATGGTATAATTACAATCCCAGTCCCCCTGATATTCCAAAATCTTGTAATCCAGTCCCTAAATTACACCGATTCATATTTTAAATGGTAAAATTACCCCCTTAACCATCCCGCGTTTTTGAACTTTTCATTTTGGGTCTGCCCCTTGGTCTAATTACAGTTTTGATCCTTTTAGGTTTTGTTTGTTTCGCAATTTCGTCCCTAAATTACATATTATTGTTCTTTAATTTCTGCCACTGACTTTTATTTTTCTTTCATTTCAGTCCTGTTTTCTTTGTAAATATTCATGTTCGTATTATAATCGTATATGTTGATATTCTATTGTTTTATTTTATGTCACTCGTATATGCCTCGTATTTTATGTTTACATGTATATGTGTATTAAGATTATAATGGTCATGCGTCTTTTTATCCGGTTATTCATATTAAGCATGTTATGTTTTAGTTGATTCGTACATGGCATATTTTGTATTTTTATATGTGTGTATGTTTTCTTATTTTTTAGGGTTACATGTTAGTGTATTTACCCTTTTTGTACGATATGTGGTCCCGTATATGTTGAAATATGTTTTATTACTAGTATGCATGTCTTTTTGAAATATTTGTTCGTCTATACGTACTTATTCCTGCCTTGTTATTCTGACTTGTTAAAGTTGTTGTTATCTATTATTTAGAATAATATGTATATATGCATGTTTTAGTCTAGTATATCATTTTATGTTAGATTAATATTCTGTTATGTGAATATTTACTGTCTTTAAATTATCTGCCATGTTTTATATTTTTGCCACTAAGATTGCATATCGAGATATAAATTGTTAATGCGGTGTCCTTTTATCCGAGCGTAAACGGGGCCAGTGTCAGGCGTAGTGATAGTGGTTAGGCGTTTATTCTCGGATAACGGGGTCCTTAAAATTATTCGCAATTATGACCGAATTTTAAAATAATCGTCACTTTAATCCGGAAAATCCAATATTAATAAAGCGGTAATTATTAAAGTACCAATTTTGGGCGGTGTGGGGGTGCTAATCCTTCCCCATCCGTAACCGACTCCCGAACCCTGTCTTTTTGAATCTCTGGTTTCATGGTGTTCGGCCTACCTAAGTGGCCGGTGGTGACTCCATTTTTTATGAGGTTTTTTTAAACCCCACGGAACAAAAAATCACAAACACCCTTTCAAAAACACTTCGAAAAATCCACGCTTTTATTTAGCGATTTAAAAGAAGACATCGCTACAAAAACAACCCTGAAGATTTTTCCCAAAACCTTTCCCAGTCTTTGCTCATTTTCCAAGAGTCTCACAGACGGTCATCTTTGTGCAGTTAGATAACCTCGGGTAAGGTATCTTTTTTGCTTCTGCAATAAACATGGCGTTTATGAATTCCAAAGCCCAAAAAGAACATTCGAGAGCATTCTCATTATCTTCAATGTACGGGGCATCTGTAGTCACAGAGGAAATGATGTCCTCCTCTGCCTCTATACTGACCAACTTCCCATCAATCATGAATTTCATCTTCTGATATAGAGATGAAGGCACTACGCTAGTAGAATAGATCCAAGGCCTCCCCAATAAGTATTTGTATGAGGGCTTTATGTCCATGAACACAAAATTGGTTGTAACTGTTGGTTTGATCAACAGTGGTACCTCGATCTTCCTTAATACATCTTGTATTGTACCATCAAAAGCTCTTATTGTATTCTTGTAGGTCGTCATATACGAACTGTTAATGGGTAGCCTCTACAAAGTTACCATCAGAAAGTCATTCAATGTGGACCCATTATTAATTAGCATTCCCGGAGAACATGCCCCTTATAATGTGGACCCATCAACTTAGTCCTCAATTCAGCATTACTACCTTAATTCCATCATCACAACTAAAAATCAGATTTAACCCCCATACAAAACGTCAATTTCGATTTGGTCACTAAACTTTGACAAATTGTCAAAATGATCACTAATTCAATTCAACATCAATTTGACATTCTAACTTCATTTTCTTATCTCTAACATCATTAATTACATAAATAAACTCCAAATTCTAAAAAATCAGATTTGGTCCTTCAACTTTTCAAGTTGCCGAAATGGTCCCTACACAATTTAACTTAGGGTTTTGCTTCCAAACAACAATTCAAGCTTACTAGATCATTATTTCAACATCACAAACCCTAAATTAAACTTGAACCCATAAACCCTAATCATCTTCATAATAATCAAAACATGTAAAACTTAAATCCCAACTCAATATCATGATTTTAACATCATACTAGCTTGATTTCAACTTGAATTCAATCATGGAATCATAAAATCTCAAAAGCCCCAATTTGATCCACAAACCCTAATTTATTTCTCATGTAAATTCTCATAAATCAAGCATGGATTCCATGAATTATTGATATCAAAAGATAGAGCTTGAAGAGTAGAACAACTTTGTAGTTGAAGAGATTACCTGAAAACCGAGTTTTGGGCTTGAATCGAGCTTGGAAAAAATTTCTCTTTCTTTCTCTAGACCTCACGTTTGTTGCTGGAAAGGATGAACAGTTTTTCATCTTTTTACCATTACTTTACACATATATCTATTAAATGAATATTAAATTCATTTAATAGTGAAATTACAATTTTGCCCTTTTTATCCAATGGTTGAGATTGATTTTATCATCAATCAAGGGCCAAGATTTAATCTTCCATTTCCTGTTTTCAAAATTGCCCTTATAACTTTTTAAATATTTCAAAATTGTCATTGGGGCCAAATGACCAATTTGCCCTCCAACTAGTCTTTATTTACTAGTTTGTTTCCAAATTGCCATTCCATTACAATCTAACTAAATCTAGTTAGAATTCAACCAACCATAATAAAATATTCTTCATATGTCAAATTCGATTAAATTTCAATTTCATCTGATGTAATGACATGCGAAAGATGTGATCTATACCTCTCTAACATGGATACATAAAATACATTATGAATTTGATTCATCTTGGGTGGCAATTCTATCATGCCACTAATCCAACTCTCTTTAGTATTTTATAAAGGTCAATGAACCTTGGACTGAGTTTACCTTTCCGTTCTAAACGAAAGGCATATCCTTTCTTAACAGCTTGTTTATCGGATGGGTAATCATTGAAAAAAATTCACAAACTGCCAATAATAACCAACTAATCCTAATAAACTTCTTACTTCAGAGACATTCTTAGGAACTTTCCATTCAAGGATTACTTGAACCTTTTTAGGTTCAACTTAATTTCTTTCGGCTGAAACTATACCATAGAAAATTACTTCCAATAACCAAAATTTCACATTTTGACAGCTTTTCATACAACTTCTTTTCTCGTAGGATCTGGAGAACTACTTGAAGATGAGTATCATACTCTTCCTTGATTTTCAAATAAACCAATATATATTATCAACAAATACTACAACAAATCGATTCCATATACAGCTAGAAGATTCGATTCATTAAATCTTTAAATGCCACTGGTGCATTTATAAGTTTGAAGGGCATTACTACAACTCATAATTCCCATATTTGATTTTGAAAGCTATCTTTGGTCTATCCACCTTCTTGATCTTTAATTAATGATACCCCGATCGAAAATCAATCTTAGAGAACACGGTTGCTCCCTTAAGTTGATCAAAGAGATCATCAATCCTCGGTAAAAGATACCTATTCCTGATCGTCACTTCATTAAGTTAAAGATAATCTACACATTATCTTATTGATCCGTCCTTCTTCTATATAAATAGGACTGAGGCTCCCCAAGGTGATATACTAGGCCGTATAAAACCTCGGTCTAATAATTCTTGTAACTGAGCTTTCAATTCTCTAAGCTCTATAGGAGTTATCCTATAAGGTGCTATCGATATTGGTGTTATTCCAGGAAGCACATCAATACCGAATTCTTCCTCTCAATCGGGAGGTAATCTCGGTAATTCATCCAGAAAACATCTGGAAATTCTTGTACCGTTGGTACATTTTCCAGATTTATTTTTGTTTCTAAAACACTAATCACATTGTTCAGATTATCCGGTCTTTCACCTACAAATACCATCTTTGAACCGTCTGGCTTTTTCAATATTAACCTTTTTATATTTTCCATAAAACCAACAAGAAATTCTACTATTTGAATCTTTAGAGAACATTTCTTGCATATTCAACTCACTTTGGCACTTTGTCCTATTAGATTGACGGCAACTACTTTATTCGAAATTGGTTCTATTGGGATATTTCTTTCGAGTATTATTTTAGAACTAATGTAAGAATGAGTAGAGCCTAGATCAATCAATGCAAAGATAGGTCTGCCAAAGAGTTCGATCATATCTGCTATGATCTCTACATCATCCTGATCTTCAACAGTTTTAATGTGGTATACCCGAGTTGTAGCCTTGCTCTCTCGATTAGGCGTAAATGCAGATGTTCCCCGGTTACTACCTTTATTTCCTTTACCAGCCTGATGTGCTACAATAGGCTGATTTGGGTGATGTTCTAGACAATGCTTCTTGATATGACCAACTTGCCCACAATAGAAACAGGCCACAGTCAACCAGCACTGACGAGTATGCCTTTTGCCACAATGCTCGTATTCTGTAATAGGGCGAATTCCAGAATCTCGAGTACCCATAGTAATCGTCTGGGATTGTTTCTATTTTCCTCCTGCATACCTCTTCTTAACTGAAGAGGTTGATGCTGCAGGATACTGTTGTGGTATTCCTTTACTGCGTTTAAATGATGATGTAGCAAATGAACCTCGAGACCTTTTTCTGGTCTGAATCTACTTCTCACATTTTTCCTCAAGGTCAACTTTCTCCATGGCCTTGGCTCAATTTACCACTTCTTGAAAAGAAGTGAAGTTACGAGAAACCAAAATCTTTTTATATTGAGGATCCAACTCAGCTATAAATCTGTCTATTCTGGACTTCTCGATTGGAAGAAATTCGGTTGCAAATTGGTTTAAACTATTGAACTTGCATTCATATTCATAAACCGATATGACGTACTGTTTCAACTGCAGAAATTGTTGTCTCATTTCCTCGACAAATACATCTCCAATATATTTTTCCTTGAATTCTTGTAGAAAGAATTCCCAAGTAATCTATTCGGGAGGTACTTGTGTAGTTATCACGTTCCACCATACACTGGCTTGTTCCATCAATAGGAATACTACTCCTTCTAATTTTCCTTGATTATCATAAGGAATCCTATTTAATATGATCTTTATATCATTTAACCAATAATCGGCAACCATAGGATCTGCATCAGTATCACCCCAGAATTCTAGTGCCCCAATTTTCCTTAATTCCTTTGAGACTGATACTGGTACCTGCCAATTTAGGATTGCCTCTAAAGACTGAAGAAATAAGCCTTGATCTTGTACCTGCATATTTCTTTGTTCATGAGCTTGTTGCTCTACATTCTGCTGAGCCAATTGCTCTACATTTTGCTGAACCTGAGGTGGATTCTGATTCACCTCATTACTTTCACTTCAAGCAGGCACATCCTGCTCAACAGCCTGTCGGGATTCTCGATAACCCGACATCTTTTCATGTCACGATTATCTAAAATAAGTAAGGAGTAATCTACTCAACATCAGGCGTCATCATAATCCTACACAATATCAGTAATTTTTAGATATCCTAGTGGCATGTATATAACTCTGACTTTTTATAGAAACTCATTTACTATCCAGAAGCGGCTAAACTTGTAGCTCTGATACCATTAAATGTAACAACCTTACCAATACTTATTACCCAATACTAGTATAGAGTGTCACATGATGTTTAAACCACATTTTATGCTATTCGTACAAATCAAAATGTCGATTTTAAAATTTTCCTTTTAATCGTGTAAAATTTATTTCCAATTTTTAATCCATCAGATAGACCCCGATTTCAGGCAGCAACTTGGCAATTTATAACTATACTTTACGACTAACAGTGCTGCCTAAAAATTGCCTAAAACAAAAATCATTTTGAATACTCTAATTTTTTTTTGTAATCTTACCCGATTTTCTTTACTAGCAATTTCCTTAAACTAGCATCAAGTCTAATAAAATCCAACATCATATATTAACCACTTATCTAGATGTTAATATTATAATCCACATCTAGACTAGTTTAAAAGAGCTAATATTCATTCATACATGCAAACTTGAAAATATCAAAATACATCAAAGATGTAGTTACCGATATTATGTATATATCCTTCTTTGATAATGATGCCTTACTCCGACCCGGGTTTCCTACCTACGTGTGAAATATCATCACACGTTAAGTATATATTTAGTGAGGCATTATAACTATTTAATATTAATCAACATGCTTCAATTATATCAATAATTTAATAAACATGCAGTTTGATCACTATTCCTTTATTTCCTTTATGTTAATCAAATTAACATAATATAATCCGGATTCATAAAACCAATTATTATCCTTGCCATTATCCGAGAGTTTTCCCGCTCTGTAAATTATTTATCATTTATTACCATTATCTGATAGTTCGCATACTCTCTAATTTATTAACCATTTATTACCATTATCCGAGAGTTCACTTACTCTCTAATTTATTAACCATTTATTACCATTATCCAAGAGTTCACTTACTCTCTAATTTGTTAACCATTTATTACCATTATCCGAGAGTTCACTTACTCTCTAATTTGTTAACCATTTATTGCCATTATCTGAGAGTTCACTTACTCTCTAATTTGTTAACCATTTATTACCATTATCCAAGAGTTCACTTACTCTCTAATTTGTTAACCATTTATTACCATTATCCGAGAGTTCACTTACTCTCTAATTTGTTAATCATTTATTACCATTATCCGAGAGTTCACTTACTCTCTAATTTATTAACCATTTATTACTATTATCCGAGAGTTCACTTACTCTCTAATTTATTAACCATTTATTACCATTATCTGAGAGTTAACTTACTCTCTAATTTATTAACCATTTTTACCAAATAGATTATTGCCTAACATAGTTTGAGGACTTGAGTACACGAGTCAAAACCGCACCAAAGTGCTAATAAACCGCACCGAAGTGCTAAGAGACCGCACATAAGTGCTAAAGAACCACACCTAAGTGTTAATAAACTGCACCGAAGTGCTAAACCGCTGGACTCTTGGCATGCCAACTATACTCTATACCTCAAATACTTATTTGGGCATACTTTCCAATTCCATATTCAATTCATCCATGGCAATATAATTAAATATTGGGCAGTTCATACCCTAAATATAACATAACCATACATACCTGATATATTTAGTGATCAAATGCATCATAGTTCTTCCTTTGACAATTCTCAATATGTTAAATATAAGTTCATGATATAAACATACAATTATCAAGTAATTATTATTAAGGTAGACTTATCACAAGTCTTCCAAATGATAATCATAATATTATCCATGCATAAAAATGCACTCACCTTGACACTTTATAAATTGCCAATATGAACTAAGCCTCACTAAGTTTCAGCTTTGATCTATGTCCTTTCCTCGATTGTTAGCTCGATCTCGGTTTTGATCACGATCTACATGTGTATTAATAGCCCACAAATACATTTCAAATTATATGTTAGTATCATACTAACACATAAATACAATAGGAATAATTTTCCTACAATTATTCCTATAATTGTCCAATCTTAGTTCCATGACATAAGTCATTATACCTTTAACACCTTGAATTTTCCTCAACTTTTAATCAAAGACTGATCAAAACTTCATTATAATAACAATTTAAGCATAAAGCTTCTATGAAAACAATTTTTCACTTTAGTCCTTAATTTTCTCCAAAATGCCGAATTGGTCCCCAATCTTTCCAAGATTTTTGAATTGATCCTTATGTTTTTACAAACTTCTAAAATGGTCCAAATGACATTTTAAAGCTTTTAAAATCATAATTTCATCATATCCAATCTTATGGAAATTTTTCCATAATTTCTTCTAATTTTTCTTCTTTGACTGAAATGGTCCCTTACTTTCCAATATTTCCATTTTGGTCCTAAATTATCAAATCAAGCTAATTTGATCAAAATCTCATCATTTCTAATGCTAGAATAATTTTCACAATAATTTCCCCTTTATTTCCAATTCTAACCAAATTGGTCCATTATTCTTCCTAAGGGAAAATTTTTATTCTAACATCAAATTAAGACTTCTAATATCATAAATCATTCATTTCCATCCTTTATTAAATTCCCTAACCAAATCCCCAAATTCTAGGGTTAGGGTTTATAACCTTGAACATAGAATTAAACTAAATTCAAGCTTGTTTTCATGTTTACAACACTTGAGTTACTTAAATCAAGCCTTAATTCTAACATAGTTCATGAAATTTCAGTTTCTCTCTCTTCAAGAACATGAACTATTCTTCATAATAGCATAATATATTACAATCAAAAGAAAGAGCATGAAGCATAGATCAATTTATTTTAAAGCAACATACCTTGATTCTAACTTTAAAACTTTCAAATTTCCCAAAGAAAATGTTCTTTCCTTTTCCCCCTTGTGTTTCGAAATTATCCCAAGAAATATGAACAAATTAGTTCATCTTTTATCCTTTTAATTCACATGTGATAATTAAATGAATTTTAAATTCATTTAATTAGTAAAATTACTAATTTAGCCTTCAAATCCAATGGCTAAATTTAATCTTATCATAAACCAAGGGCCAAGATTGAATCCATGTGTTTTTCATTTTCTAAAAAAGCCCTCAACATTTCAAAATATTTCAAAAATGCCATCCATGGAAAATGTCCAATTTGCCCTCCAACTATACTTTATTTACTAACAAGGCTTGAAAATTGCCATTCCATCACCATCTAACTAAATCTAGTTAGAATCCAACCAAATGTAATAAAATATCCATAAAACAATATTTTATGAGTTTTCCATAATCCTTGGAACTGTCTTTAAAATTCCAATTCGATTCGATTACCCGATATTCACTTTCTACGATTTTTCCACTTTCCAACTATCGGGTAAAATCTAAAATTCTCATAATTCTAATCTCCATATGTAAATATTTTTGACATACAAAATATTCCATAATTTTGTAAAAATAAAAATCTTGAAATTTTAACTCGGTCCAATATACTGATAATTTACCCGAAATCTTTATCGGATAAATTTCTCTTACTAATCCTTGATCAGATATCCATAAAATAAAATTTCAACTCGAACTAATTCCCCTTTTTATCAGTCTCAACTACTGACATGAGACCTTCCCATAAGGTCACCCATCCTAATGCTACTCTGCTCTGAGCACGCTTAACAATTTTTATTTCGATCCAAATATCTGGAAATTTTCTCGAACTTTAACGCTTTATAGCTCTTAATACAAACTCCGTATCAAAAATCCGTGTATCACAAAAATTCCACTCTTGGGGATGAACTATTCATTTACGGGACCAAATACATAACTTTTTAAAATTACAATTTAGTCACTAAACTTTTTAAATTTTACACTTTGGCACCAAACTTTTTAAATTTTACATTTTGGTCACCAAACTTTCATTTTATTCATTTTGGTCACTAACCAAAATTTTGAGGTATTACATATTGCACCGAAGTGCTTAGAATATTTATACAGCTGTTTATGGCACTATGGATATCCAACTATACCATCGAACCTCTATATCATACATTGGGTTTTATTTCATCATTTATGTCATCAATGGCAACATATATCAATCAATATATTTATCTATATATATATATCAACATTTGGCAATTTATACTAGAAATAATATTTCAGTCTTATCAATGTAAGTAATCATATGATCAATGCATTTTATATTTCAATTCTTGACATATTACGATATGTCAATCATATGCTCAATGACATAAATATCATAGCAACAATAATTTAGGGTAGGCTCATCGCAAGCCATCCCAATCATGTATAAAATATCAGTGTAGTATGACATGTATGCAATTGCACTCACCTGGGCCATGTATTAGTATGCCTCACTAAGTCCTCTTTGATCCTTTCCTTCATTGTACCTCGAACCTCCCTTGATTCTAACTTAACTTCACAATTCAAATAAGTAAAATATTTGTTAGATCCCAATCTAACAATATCTTAGACATATTGTCAAATATAATCATTTGAATACAAAATCTCCAAACATTTTATTTTCTTCCTTGTATTGTTCAAAAACTCATTATGGTCCTTAGTGACCAATTTGACTTCCATTAACCCTTTTCAAGCCTTCTAATCAACCTTAGATACAAAGTGAATCAATTCTCATTTTCTGGCAGTTTGCAGTACCTCCAAAGAAATATTTCTATAAAATAATCTACAACTCGGAATTCGATTCTGTTTGTTCTGATAGAAACTAGATTCAATATTCTTTTCGACCATATAAATTAACAGTCCAAATTCAACTTGTACGATTTATGGCAAATTTTCAAAGTCAATTTCCAGTATTGAATTTCAGAACAGCCTGCTATACTGTTTTCTGACCTTTCACCACTTAAAAATTCATATCTTTTTACTCGGGGCTCGAAATCAGTTTTCGTTTGTTGGAAACGAAACTAGACGAACAAATCTTTGCATCGGTATAAAATTCACTTTCTAACCATTTTTGTAGAATTTATGGTGAATTTTCAAAGTTACTGCCATAAACCAGTTTTTCTACACAGCTTCCATAAACAACTTTAACTTTTATACTAAGTTCTTATTTCTCTACTTCTCAATTTAGTCCAATCACTAGCTTTAAACCACCAACTCATCACATTCTTCACTAAAATAGTCCCTAAAATGCAAAGATAAGGATTCAAGCTTCTTAACTTTGCAACTTAGTCCTCAATTCAACATTACTACCTTAATTCCATCATCACAACTAAAAATCAGATTTAACCCCATACAAAACTTCAATTTCGATTTGGTCACTTAACTTTGACAATTTGTCAAAATGGTCACTAATTCAATTCAACATTAATTTGGCATTCTAACTTCATTTTTCTTATCTCTAACATCGTTAATAACATAAATACTCTCCAAATTCTAAAAATTAAGATTTGGTCCTTCAACTTTTCAAGTTGTCGAAATGGTCCCTGCACAATTTAACTTAGGGTTTTGCTTCCAAACAACAATTCAAGCTTACTAGATCATTATTTCAACATCACAAACCCTAAATTAAATTTGAATCCATAAACCCTAATCATCGTCATAATAATCAAAACATGTAAAACTTAAATCTCTACTCAATATCATGATTTTAACATCGTACTAGCTTGATTTCAACTTGAATTCAATCATGGAATCATAAAATCTCAAAAGCCCCAATTTGATCCACAAACCCTAATTTCTTTATCATGTAAATTCTCATCAATCAAGCATGGATTCTATGAATTATTGATATCAAAAGATAGAGCTTGAAAAGTAGAACAACTTTGTAATTGAAGAGATTACCTGAAAACTGAGTTTCGGGGCTTGAATCGAGCTTGGAAAAATTTATCTTTCTTTCCCTAGACCTCGCGTTTGTTGCTGGTTCATCTTTTCACCATTACTTTACACATATATCTATTAAATGAATATTAAATTCATTTAATAGTGAAATTACAATTTAGCCCTTTTTATCGAATTGTTGAGATTGATTTTATCATCAATCAAGGGCCAGGATTTAATCTTCCATTTCCTATTTTCAAAATTGCCCTTATAACTTTTTAAATATTTCAAAATTGTCATTGGGGCCAAATGACCAATTTGCCCTCCAACTAGTCTTTATTTACTAGTTTGTTTCCAAATTGTCTTTCTATTACAATCTAACTAAATCTAGTTAGAATTCAACCAACCATAATAAAATATTCTTAAAATAACATTTTATGACTTTTCCATAGCTTTTGGATCAGTCTCCAAAATTTCCATTCGATCCAATATACCGATAAATAATCATTTACTCAAAAATAAACTATAGGATTCATCTTGAATCAAACTAAAAATATTTGCAACACTTGGAAATGACTTTTATAACATTTCTCTATCATATGGAAAAATTTCAAAATTTTCCAGTTCGATCAGGGTATCCGAATTCCACTTAAACTTTAACTACAATTTTCCTAATAATCGAAGTATCAGATTGAACCAATAATTCCGCATTCGATTCACACCCTTAGGTGATATGTTTATTTATGAAATAAAAACCCTCAAATTTTGGGAAATTACAACTTTAGAACCCAAACTTTTCCAAAATTTATACTTTAGCCATAAAATTTTCAAAATTTACATTTTGGTCACTACCTTTTTAAACTTAAATTCACATTCCAATTTTACTTGGAATTCAACCAAACTTTAAGAACACCTTATTCAATTCGCTATCTATCACATGAGACCTTTAAACCTTAGAAATTTCCATTCCAAAACCCATAATTAAAGAAATCCAACTTTAGCATTTTTGCTTTTTAGTCACTAAGTTACCTTTTAAGCTATTATCTTAGTACTAAATGACCCTTAATTAACTTAGTAAATTCTGGGGTATTACACCTCATGTGAGATGTAGTATCTGCTTTATCCCCTAATCATTTTAAGCTTTATCTTATATCTTGCCATTGCCAAATTCCTTAGGTCCCAACAAAGCAGTCAGCTGATTGATTATCTCTCTCTATGTAAAGGCAATTTTGTTTTTCATAGTCTGCTCTATGTTCGAATGTGTGAGT